>CM035417.1:176051924-176644424 GCA_020310875.1 Ceratopteris richardii | reverse complement strand
TCTCTCTGTCTGTCTGTCTCCATCTCTCTGTCTAACTATGTATCTATCTATCTATCTTTCTATCTATCTATCTATCTATCTATCTATCTATCTATCTATCTATCTATCTATCTATCTATCTATCTATGTAGTTATCTATCTATCTATCTATCTATCTATCTATCTATCTATCTATCTATCTATCTATCTATCTATCTATCGATCTAGACCTAAAATATGTATATTTCTGTATACATGTGTATATACATGTATATATGTATTACATATGTATGTGTATGTGTGCATATATGTTATGTAGGTGGTATAACCCTAAAACCCTAAGCTTAAAGATTTAAATCTAAAATATGTATATTTTTGTATGCATGTGTATATACATGTATGTATGTATTATATGTATATGTGTGTTTGTGTATATATGTTATCTACGTATTAAAATACTAAAACCCTAATAAAAAAGACTTAAACTTAAATCTGAAATACTAAACCGTAAAACCCTAATCTTAAATATCTAGATCTAAAATATGTATATTTCTGTATACATGTGTATATACATGTATATATGTATTATATGTGCATGTGTGTGTGTGCATATATGTTATGTAGGTGTTAAAACCCTAAAACCCTAATCTTAAATATTTAACCCTAAAACCCTAATCCTATTTTTATATATTTGATGTAAAAAAAAACTTCAAAATAAAAATAGGATTATATGTGTGTATGTATGCATGTGTGTATATATGTGTGTGTATGTATGCATGTGTACATGTGTGTGTGTATGTATACATGTGTATACATGTGTGTGTATGTGTATGTGTGTGTATGTAGGCATGCATGTGTGTGCATGTGTGTGTATGTGTGTGTATGTGTGTGTATGTGTGTGTATGTGTGTGTATGTGTGTGTATGTGTGTGTATGTATGCATGCATGTATGTGTATGTGTGTGTATGTGTATGCATGTGTATACATGTGTGTGTATGTATACATGTATGTGTGTATATGTGTGTATGTATGAATGTGTATATATATGTGTGTATGCATGCATGCCGGTATATGTGTGTGTATGTATGCATGCATGTGTGTATATGTGTGTATATATGCGTGTGTGTATGTATGTGTGTATATGTGTGTGTGTATGTGTATGTATGCATATGTGTATATATGTGTGTGTATGTATACGTGTATGCATGTGTGTAAATTTATGTGTGTGTGTATGCATGCATATGTGTATATGTGTGTGTGTATGTAAGCATGCATGTGTGTATAGGTGTGTGTATGTAAGCATGCATGTGTGTACATGTATGTGTGTACATGTATGTGTGTACATGTATGTGTGTATGTATACATGTGTAAACTAACGTGTATCTTCCTTTCTCTTCTCTCTCTCTTGGTTTCTCTCTCTCTCTCTCTCTCCTTCTCTCTCTTTCTCTCTCTCTCTCTCTCTCTCTCTCTCTCACTCTCTCTCTCTCCTCCTCTCTCTATCAATACCGAATAAAAGAATCACTTACAAGTATGTCCCTCTTTGAATCGTTGTCGTCAAAGCATAATATAGGTCGTCTCTCGTCCAATTCCAAACAATGGACGCCAACGAACTTCTACAAAATCAACGAAAAGAGAAATTAGAAACCCTAAAGCCTAGAGAAACACAAATGCTAACAATACGCGCAGCACTTACCAAGATGTGAGATCTAAGCCAAGAGAGTGTGTGTGTAGAGAGAGAGATCCATGTGTGTGTGTGTGCACATGACAATGCAGGTTCGCGCGTGCAAGTTCGACAGTAGACCGACAGTACTCAAACACGCGCAAAAATGTGAAGTTTTGCTCTCGGGTTCGCGGTATGTTTAAAACTCGCCGCCGGTATAGGTGCCGGTATGGACCGGTATACGCATCGGTAGTTGCCAGTAAATTACCGACGCTTATACCAACGCTTATACTGACGCCTATACCGACGCCTATACCGACGCTTATACCGGCGGCTGCGGGCCACATCGACGATCCGTTTAAAATGGTCATACCGACGGTCACTTTACCATCCATATCTCTTAGTGAGATTTTTCGAGGGCTATACTGACGCCGACTATGACCGTCAGTATATGCAGCATCGGTATGCCCCTCATATGTTGTAGTGAGTCTATGAAGGTAATGGGTTCTAGATGGATCTAGAAGATCATAAGAAATTTTGATGGATCAATAAGCAGGTACAAGGGTAGACTTGTGTCTAAGGGTTTTGCACGAACCCAAGGATTTGATTATGAAGAAACCTTCTCACCTTTGGCCAAAATTCCAACCATCAGGCTATTGGTAAGTATCGTTGCATCAAAGAATTGGAACATGTACCAATTGGATGTAAAAAATGCATTTCTTAATGGCTCCATTTCAAAGGAGGTTTACATTTCTCAACCTCCTAGCTATGAGGATCCAATCAAGGTAAATCATGTGTGTAAATTGAACAAAGCTGTTTATGAATTGAAACAACCACCTAGGGCATGGAACCATAGGTTAACTACATACCTTTAGGATCAAGGATTCATCATGAGTAAAGAAGATACTTCTCTATTTATTAAGAGAAGTAAGTCAGAAGCGATATACCTATGTGTGTATGTTGATGATATCATAATTATAGGTAATGATGGTAATGGCATCAAGCAGATCAAGAATCAAACGGTGCAGGAGTTCAAAATCAGTGATGTAGGGTCACTAAAGTATTTTCTTGGACTTGACTTAGTCTATACTAACTGTGGAGTTTACATTACAGAAAGAAAGTATGTACATGACATGTTAAAGAAATTTCATTTGCAGGATGCCAATGTAGCAAGCACTCCAATGGAGGTAAACCAAAAGTTAAGTGCTCATGAAGGTGATGTGCTTGATAACATTGTAGGATACCAAAGCATAGTGGGAAGCTTGAACTATGCTACATTGAAAAGGATTGATATTGCCTATGGAGTAAGTGTCTTAAGCCAATTTATGCACAAACCAAGGGCACCTCACTTGGAAGCTGCCAATAAGATTTTGAAGTATCTTAAGGGGACTCAAAATCAAGGTTTATATTTTCCTTATACTTCAAATTTGGATATCAAGATATACTCAGACGTAGATTGGGCAGGTTGCAAAGATGATAGGAAGAGTACCTCGAGATATCTATCTTTTGCAGGTGACAAGCCTATTTCATGGTCTTCCAAGAATCAACCTACTATTGCTTTGTCTTCAACAGAGGCAGAATATAGAGGATTGGCCAATGCCACTCAAGAAGCCATATGGATCAAACTGCTATATATAGATTTGGGTTTGCACACTAGATCTCCAATGATTTTTGGAGATAATACAAGTTCTTTACATCTTCCAGCGAATCCTATTTATCATGTGAGGACCAAGCATATAGAGGTCCACTATCATTATGAGAGAGAGAAGCTATTGAGCAAGGAAATTTAGTTGGGATATGTATCAACTAATATGCAACACACTTATTAACCAAAGCACTTGATGGTACTAAACTTTGTAGGTTTAAAGCTATGATTGGATTGCAGGACATTCAAGAGGATTGAAGAAGAAGACCAAGCCAAGATGTTTGGCTTGAGGGGGACCTGTTGGTGCAAGTGGGAATCCTACACACTTGGCTAGACATGATAAGTCTTTATGTGCATTTGATTAAAGACCCATAGAAACCATGGCCTATGGATTTTATCTTTTACCATTTGTAAAATTCAAATTGACTTGGAAGAATCTTTTAATGTCTCTGAATTCGTGGAAGTTGGAGAGCTAAAAGCTACGAATCATTTTGGTGTAATGAAACCTAACTTAGAGGAGAACTTTTAGGTAGAGCCAAGTTTGAATTTGAATTCAAACGTGGAGGCAAAGCATCTATAAAAAGTGACTTGTAAACTCATGGCAGTATGCCCCCATTTTTTGACCATATTGAAGATCATTTGTTGAAGTTAAGATGCTCATACTATAGCCTACACTTCTCACTACCATTGGTAATTGATTATCATGCCGATGATCATGTACAACATTGTTTCATAATACAATAGATCATTCATTATATCTATTGATCTCTCTGTTATTGTCACTCAGAACAATCATTGTGCATTGCTCATATCTTAGTCAATACTCCACCATTTTCAATGTTCTATAGCTTGTTGGAATCAGCTCAAAGTTCTCTACATGCTTATAAATAATGAAATTCCATTTAGTGGACTGAGAGAAAAGCACGTCAAACGGATCACTCGTCAAACTCTACAAAGGTCCTAAAAAATCGGGGGTAATGCTATACTTGCTAAATTGATTTCTCTGTGTATAGTCCATCATTTTAAGTGATTCTACTTGCAATCATAAGCTCATTTAGCTAATTTGATATCTCCAAAAGGAATGTTTCTAATTCCTACTGTAGTGGAAGCACTGAGCTTAACAAGCAGCAGGTGCATATACAAAAGTAGAAGGTTTTCATTAGATTGTGAACTTGGGAGTAGTCTGTTTTGTATCAAACATTACTCACATCATTTCCAAAGTACATAGGCACTTCTTTAATATCATTGGAAAGCTAAGAGGGCCTACAACTCAACTTTGAAGCTAAAGAGGGCTGCTACAAAGCAGGGATTAGCAGTACCTACTCATTTTCTAGAGTATCCATTCATCTTTCCCAAAAATTGTTGTTGTGGAATTTCTTTGAGGGCTCCTTGGTATTGTTTCATCAAGGTCCTCATTTTCTTAGACAAAGGCTCTTCCAAAACTAATCCTCCTTTTTTTCCTTTTCTCTCATTCCCATCGGGATCCTGTTCTTGCTCTCTTTCTTTAGCTCTCTCCTTCCTTTTTCTCGAGGAGTTCTTCTTTCTTTTATCCATGTTCTCTTCTAAACTTTCTTCCACCTGTGATTTCTTAGAGTTCCTTTTAGCCTCAGCCCTAGTTATCACTTGAAGTTGCACTCTCTCTTCTGATTCTTCATCACTTGGCATGGTGGACTCACTACTAGTTTGGACATTTGATTCTACCACCTTTAGAGCTTTTAATGGGATCGTACTTGTACTAGGGTTGTTAGGGTTACTTGGGAAATCCTTTATGAGGTGATCTTTCCCATAGTCTTTGCAGTACACTTCCACTTTCAATATAGGAGGTTGAGGGAAATCTCTTATAAAGTGAACTCCCCCACACCTATAGCAAGTTCCCCTTTGAAAATTTCTAGAGTTCTAGTTACTCATGATTCTTTGTTGGGGCATGAACTAGTTTTCTACAAACATTAAAATGGCATGATCTAGTTCATAGTTTCCATTATTGTTCTGATAGGAAAAGTATTGATTTTCCATGTTGGCCATTGGCTCCTCTTCGTGATATTCCTTTGGGTAGGATATGGAGACTCTCTCTTGTGAATCCTCATAATACAATGGTGTTGAAGGTGTTATTGCTCTTTCCAAATTTTCTTCCAAAGGTATGTACTTAACTGCCACCACATTGGTAGGTAAGGGTGGTCGTTGGCCTAAGATAGGTTGTGGACCTTCTTGATTAGCTATGTCCCTTACTAGATAGTCATTTTGGTACATTCACCTGCTCCCCATTGGTTGGTGTGCCTATCCTACTGCATTGTTCCACTACCTCTCTAGTGGGTAAAACTGGATAACTCTTTTATCTCCTTGAAAGTACCTTCATGGTTTGGTGCAGAGATTGGTGAGATGGATCGATCCACAATTGTTGCATCTAGGGTTCTAGTTTCTATGGATGTTTGCATGTTGGATTCCCATGCCAAATGCTTTGCTATGGCTTGAGGTAACTCCTCAGTGTGGGCTATCTTGGATGAAGATGTTGTTGGTCCTTCTCCTCCCATTAGATCTTCTCCCCTGTTATCATCAATGTCTATGGATTCCATTATGCACTCATCCAGGCTGGTGCACCTTCTACAATAGATTAGGGTTCTCAATTGTGCATTGTATAAGTCCTCTATGAACAAAGATATCCTCTTTTGCATAGAAGGTTTTTCCTGTGGAGTGCATCTGTATATGTATTGCTTGAACCTTCTAGGAGCTAGCCTGATTGATTCTTTTGGATTCTGTTTGAACGTGTGTATCAAGGTGGAAACATCATGTTTAATTCCTCTCTTGGAAAACTTGGCAATGAATTCCAAGAAGAAGGTTTCAATGTCATGGAAGTTCTCCATAGCAAGGAGTTGAAACCATTTTCTAGAGTCCTTCAGGGTTAGCCCAAAAGCTTGGTATTGAGTGAAGAATTCTTCTACCTCCTCAACTTTGAGCACTTGTTTGTATTCTACCACACGATTATAAGGATCAGTGGAACCGTCATATTGGTTTCTCATGCTCTTCACCACTTGAGTTGGCCTTATCCTTCTATATTGTCCTCCATGCCTTTCTCTATTATTTCTTTCGCATACATCAAGGTTTTGTCTCTATGTTCTAATATTTCCATGTTCTCTAGGCTCTAGTCGTGGATTTTTGCTCACTCTATTAGATGATATGCATGGAGGTTCCTAATGTTCTCCTCCTGAGCTCTTCCTTGCCTGATTACTTGTCTCAACAGTTTCTCCAAACTTATTTCTTCTTTGAGGATCTAAATGATATGAGTAAGGTTGTCATTGGTCCTTTCCTCCCTCTTGAGTGGTGGAATTCCTTCTAGAGAAGATAGGTTGGTTCGAGTGGGTGTAGGAGCTTTTCGAGTCATCTACCAAGTTCCAAAATCTTTTTCCTTCCTCATGTTGAGATAGATGGATGGATGCTCCAAGAGACTCAGTAGGTACTGCTAAACCTGCTTTGTACCAACCCTCTTTTGCTTGAGAGTTGATAAGTAGACCTTCTTAGATTTCCAATAACACCAAAAAATGGCCTATGTGCTTTGGAAGGGATGTGTGTAATGATTGAACCAAAACAGATAACTTTGAAGTTCACAAACTCAAGAAAACCTTCTAGTTTAGTCTTGACACCTGCTGACTGTTTTGCTCAGTGTGACTAGTACAGTAGAAATTGATAAAACTCCTTCTAGGGGTATTTAATTTTCTTATTAAGCTACCATTTTCAAGTGGAATGATGTAAAAAGATAAACTATGTTAAGAGAAATCAATTTAGCAAGTTTAGCTATACCCCCGACTTTTTAGGACTGTAGCAGAAATTGACCAGAGTTCACCTCGACGAAGATTTCTCTGAAATGGCTGAATAGAATCACTTCACACTTTAGGCCACACATGGTACTCCACACATAGACTATAGAATACACAGAAAACACAGTACACAGGGAGCATGAAGATAGACTTCTTAGGTCTTACAGATGCGGTCCAACTTATAGTCTATGACTAACCACACCACTATATGTTGTTTTAAAGAACATATACAAAGAAGTGTACAGTGGCCATTTTTCCTTTCACATGGACACTAACAATAACATGTGTGTATGTGTGTATGTATGTGTGTATGTATGTGTGTATGTATGTGTGTATATGTGTATGTGGGTGTCTTTGTGTGTGTATGCATGTATGTGTATATATGTATGCATATGCATGTGCATTGTGTATGCATATGCATGTGCATTCTGTATGCATATGCATGTGAATTGTGTATGCATATGTATTTATATGTGTGTGTATTTGTATATGTGTGTTTCTATGTGTGTGTGTATGTGTATGTGTGTGTCTCTATGTGTGTGTACGTATATGTGGGTGTATGTATCTATGTGTGTATGTATACATGCCTATATGTGTGTATACACATGTATGTATATTGTGTGTATGTGTGTATGTATACATGTGTATATGTACGTATGTGTCTGTATACATGTGTATGTGTGTGTATGTATATGTATGTATAGTGTGTGTGTGTGTGTGTGTTTATATGTCTATATGTGTGTAGGTTTGTGTGTATACATGTGTATGTGTGTGTATGTCTATCTTTCTATAAGCGTGTATGTGTATGTGTGTGTCTCTATGTGTGTGTATGTATATTATGTGGAGGTATGTATATGTATATGTGTGTATGCATATGTATTTATAGTGTGTTTATGTGTGTATACATGTGTATACCTGTGTATGCATGTGTTTGTATGTGTGTGTATGCATGTGTTTGTATAGTGTGTTTGTGTGTGCATATGTGCATATGTGTGTATGTATTTGTGTGTATGCATGTGTCTATATACATGTATGTGTATGTGTGTATGCATGTGTTTTTATAGTGTGTTTGTGTGTATGTATGTATGCATGTGTCTATGTGTGCATGCGTGTGTTTGTATGTGTGTGTATGAATATGTTTGTATGTACGTGCATATGTGTGTATGCATGTGTATGTATGCATGTGAGTGTATGTGTGTGTGTCTATGTGTGTGTATGTATATGTGGAAGTAATTATATGTGTATGTGTATGTGTATGTGTGTGTATGCATATGTATGTGTATGTGTATGTATGTATATGTATGTATGGATGTGTGTATATATGTGTGTATGTATGTATACATGTGTATGTATATGCATGTATCTATGTGTAATTGTATGTATCTATGTGTGTATATGTGTGTATGTATGTGTGTGTATATATGTGTATATGTCATATATGTATGTATATGTGTGTGTAGATGTGTGTGTGTGTATGTGTGTATATATGTGTGTTTGTCTATATGTATATTTGTGTGTATATATGTATATATGTGTGTATATGTGTGTATATGTGTATGTATTGTTGGAACAGACAATCTCCAAATTCACCTCTCATAGCTCTTCTTATTTTTCATAGAAAACACTCATAAATATTTTTTTATATGACCCTAGTCGTAAGAATATCTCTTTCATACGATGTTAGTCTTGAAGGTTTTCATATAGAATCCATAAGAATCCTAGTTTATAAAAAACAAAAGGAAGAAAATAGTTACGTAGAATATTTACTTCAAAGAGGCAAGTTACAAATGTCACTCCTTGAATCAAGGAGATTAAGCCTACAATTTGTAAGGAAAGATTCCATCATGCGGTGATTGTGGCCGCTAGAAACCATTTGTATATAATCATGTAGAAACAAATAGAAGTTGGGCGATGTTGTTATGTATGATCATATACTTGAGATGACCCCTTACTTTTCTAGCTCTTCTCTCTGTAGCACTCGTACGAAGTGGATCTACTGTCTCTATTTATCACATCATGCGACTCATCCACAGAATAGAATAAGCCCAATAGCTAGCCCAACACTATGAATGAACTGCCATGATTACCGAAAGCAGAGACATAATGAACAAAAAATAGATATGTCAGTATCAAGATCTAAAATTCGTCGTTAGATGAGAGAAAATGTTTGGCAGAAAAAACTCAATCCAAGAAAGAGAGCCTTTATTTGGGAGTGGGGATGTTCCTTCCTTTGAAGAGATAGCCTTTGAAAATAAGAAACTCGTGGAAAAGATGGAAATTGGGGGGGAATCTGACCAACCTAATTTGGAGGTTCTATTCACTCCGGACCAAGGTAGTTCCACCCAAACAAGGTAGTTCCACCCGTCTGTTGGCCCATCATAGTGCATTAACAACATGCACACATATACTACTGGCTTGAGTATGCAGCTTTTTCTCTACATCATGATCCATGTGAAGGTAGAATCTCAGAAGAAATAAATTGTAGGATCCAAAGAATCCTATTCACTAAGTGTTCAAATCTATTAGCATATATACACACTTAGTTTAAGTATGCCATCTCACTCCCAAGCTTTTAGTCCCAAAAGTCTCTAGTCCGCTCACTGATTCTATTCATAAAACTTCTAGTTATTCATGCTTCATGCAAAACCATAATAAATGGTTGATATCTCATTCCCTACTTATTCCTAAAATTGTACAAATCTTTATCACGTAGAAAAATGCAATGCATATGCTCTTTCAAAAAGAAAACAGAATTTGAAATTGGAAACATTTCACTTGATTAATTTGGTTCATCTTCATCGTTGTTCGATCCAGCTTTTCTTTCCCTGATTGATTGTTCTTCATCAGCATCAGCATCAACATCAGTATCATCAGCTTCCTCTAGTAGTTCCTACTCAATCTCATAATCTACATCATTTCTTTTCTGGAACAACTTTATCCTCTTTCCTGCAATTGAAGACTTCAAAGGAGTGTTGTCTAATTTGTGAAGCGCATATGTTCTATTTTCAAACACTGGCATCATTACATATGGACCAAACCATCGTTTAGTCAATTTCTTCCTAGCATCGTATTGAGTATCAAATGTACTATCGTACACTGATATCCAATCATCTATCTCAATCTTGCATGGTCTAAAACGATGAGTTTTGTCAAAATAAATTATTTTTTTAACCTAGAGTCCTTTAACTTTTGGACTGCTTCTTTCAATTTTTTGTTCACTTGCTCTAACTGCTTTATTATCAATGATAAAATTTCTTCTCCCATCATACCATCATTCCATGAGAGCATCAACCATGTCAACATCTGAGTGTGAAAAAGGAAGATTGGCTTCTGACAATACATCAAATTAGTAGGCATAAAACCTCTCGATTGAGTATAGGTCATCCTTTCTACGCATAACATGAATGGAAGAAACCTAGCCCACTCCTTTATGTCATCACCACGGGCCTTAGAGATTGCCTTCACAATGGAAGGGTGACCTCTCTCGATCTCTCCATTTGCCATAGGGTTATAGGCAATAGTGAGAGACAATCGAATTCCATGGCGATCAAAGAACTCTTTTTCCTCTCTTGCGTCCAACTCTGCCTTGTCCACAACTACTTGCTCAACATAATCGAATCTTAGATGAATTCACCTAAAAGGAATTTTCATATATTATAAGTCGTCCTCCTATGGAGTGCTCGATGTTCCACATGGTTGGTCAAGTCCTCTTTGACAAATTCAATATACCTCATCTTTTCTATCCCTTTGGGCATGGTTACAAGGTGGAATACCCACCAATGGATACAAAGAGGGTAAGTCGGATGTAATAGGTCTCTGCGCCTAACTAATGAATGTACCTCGGATGTGGTAGAGGTGTCTACAAAATCTTGCACACATACTTAAATCTCTGGCCACCAATAGATTTCCCTAATCTTCTCATACATAGCATAAAACCATTTGTGACCTCCCCATAAGGTCTCATGCATCTCCCTCATCACCTTGTTCTATAGACTCCTAGAAACCACTACTCTCTATGGACTCTTCACCTTACCTTTAGCGTGTCACCAAATACGTCCATCCTTCAAGAAAAAATTGTAAGACCTTTTCCTAATGGGTCTATACTTATTTATGGACCAACTCGGGGAAGGTTTGAGTCTACTAAGATATTTTCCTATATCTCTCCACTTGCCATCATGCTCACTCTCATAGAACTACTCATATACATATACCAATGGATCATATCTCATCATGTGTGTATCTCTCTCTATCTCATCATCATCATCCAAATCATCATCAAATTTTGCTCTTGAAAGCATATCATCCACTATAATTAATTTCGGAGGTATGTGTACAAAAGCGGTACTTATAAACTTTACATATGAGATCCATCTAAAAGAAAAGAATAGTTTGGTGTCATGCCAATCAGTGGAAGAAAATCGGTCTCAACTACCACATTCGCTCAAATGAAGTGCTCTTTGTGAGTCTTTAAAGGATTCACCAGTCACCATAGCTCTCTCTTTATTTCCGGATATTTTCATTGAGTTTTGTGCACAATCCTTGCACCAAAGAGAACTACATAGCTCCGCCCCTCATCATCATCATGTCCTATGACCCAGCCTATACCAATAGGATTGGTGTCAACACTCAAAATGATAGGCGTCTGACCTAAACAATCAATGCGCTTTAGAATTGGGACATCAATTAGTATTTGCTTCAGTCTAAGCATCACTCTTGACTATTTTTGTGTCCAAACAAATTTCTTTTTCTTTCTCAGAAGATCATATAAGGGGTTCACAACGTGAGAAAAGTGAGGAATCCATATCACATAGAATACACAACTCACAAGAGCCTCTTTACCTCACTAACATTATGACACACCTTAGAAATCTTGCTAATGGCCTCAAATTTCTACGAGTATGGCTTGCGGCCATAGTGTCCACACAAATGTCATACAATGAGGATCTCATCAAAACCCAAAATAGATTTCTCTAGAGAAAGTGTTAGCCCCACATCTTCAAATCTCTCAAAGATTTTCTCACAATTAGAGATATGGTCACTAACAAATTTTCTACACCCCAAAGGATCTAAACTTCCAACTTTCACTCTTTCCTCACACCGCTTTATAGGAATATCATCAATAAAGGGCATAGTCATTGATGATATAAATTATCGTAGGACTAGTTTGTGGCATTCATCATGTGACCCATATAATTCATCGCTCCGTGTGGCAAAGTACACATGCGTACGATGTTGGCGACGTCGTGGCAAAGGCCCAAACCTTGTCAAGCCTGCCGAATTCGCCGCGTCACCGAAGGGTTGCTAAGCTAGAGTGAAAATTAGAACACCTCTATAATCAGCAGTAGCTCAGCACAGTTACTGTCACTCAACATATAAGACTGCGTTTTGAATTTACTGAAAAATTCACTGGAATTTCATTGGACTACCACCAGACTGTCACCGTAATTATACCGTAATCTTACCGCAATTCTATTTGTAATCACTTCAAGTGAATATACAAGAAGTAAGGAAGTGATGCGTGAACTTCCTTCACTGAATGAACTCTTTCTGAAGTTTAAGAAAAACTTCACCAGTTCAGAATGCCTCTTTCCGGTCATACTTTGTACTATGTGTACATATCCATTTCACCGAAATCTTTGATGAACTGATAGTAGAGATGTCTAGCTATAAGATAAGCTATCTCTTATACAAAGCTTTAATTTATTCTGCGAGACATACTTCGTTGTTCTACCGAAAAACACGTTTACTTGAAAAAATTGTAACTGACCGAAAAACACGTTTATTGAGAGAACTGCAACTGTTAACTAACTTTATACCGTAACAAGAAAATATTCAAATTTCTTCACATACGAAGAATGCGTGCAAAAACTTCCACATGAACATGTGTTTTCTATTAGAGAAGATGTGTACAAACTAGCTTGGCCTCTTCTTGCTCAAGCTATGGAAACTCTCCTATACTCAGTAGTTTCACCTTACCATCCCTCTTAGATGAATACTTGACATTTCAGGTTTCTGTTATTCATCTTTACATACGCAATCTGTGGCGTCTTCTAACCCTATTCTTGATTTCAATATGCGCTCTATTCGTATTGCACGCTCTTCTCACGCACATTCGTGCTCGCTCACACTCGCGCTCTACATTCTCATATTTCCTGTTCTCATCTCTCTTTATATAGAGTTTTGATCCGGTGTAACAAACTCTAACAAACTCTGATTCTGGAAGATTCTGCGCTGTACATTACGGTCGTGAATTTGAACCTTCACTAAGGCTTTGATTTTTTGAATACTTTGATTCTGCTTCTCTTTATCTTTCTTTGTCTTTATGTCTGTCTGTATGTCAAATTCGTGAGTGATTCTTCAACAGGTCCCCCTCAATCACTAATTTGACTCTTCCTGTCTTTCATATATTTTTCTTTCTTTTATACCTGCCATTTCTTTGAATCTGTTTGTCTTTGTTCCATCCAAGCTTTTTGTCAAAATATCTGCAATCTATTCTTTTGTTGGAGTGTATACTATTTCTATCTCCTTCTCCATCACTTTTTCCCTCGGGAAATGATACTGAATCTCTATGTGCTTTGTTCTTCCATGAAATACTGGATTTGCTGCAAGATACAACGAGCTCATATTATCTCCATGTATGATAGGTATACCTTGATCAATAGCCATGCTTTTGAACAAGGTCTGCATCCATATCACTTCTTTAGCTGCTTCTACAAGTCCTTTATATTCGGCTTCTGTTGACTATAAAGCCACTGTGTGTTGTTTCTTCGAACACCAGCTCACTAGCTTATCTCCTAGGTATATCATATAGCCATGTGTTGATCTTCTGTCATCTTGACTTCCTGCCCAGTCTGAGTCACTGAATGCTCTCAACTTTATATATGACATAAAAGGATAATATAATCCTTCCTTTATAGTTCTTTTGATGTATCTAAGAACTCTTTGTCTTGCAACCCAATGTTGATCCTTCGGACAACGCATGAACTGTGAGAGAACTCCCACTATATAACTAAGATCCGGTCTTGTTAGGGTAGCATAAATTAGGCTTCCCACTAACGACTGATACTTTCTCATATCTTCAAACTTTGCACCAATATATTTGCTGAGTTTATGATTTACTTCAAGCAGTGTTGAAGCTTCTCTTCAATTCGCCATATCAAACTTCTTCAGTAAGTTCAAAAGATACCTTTCTTGCAAAACATATACACCATGATCTGTGTATGTGATTTCCATTCCAAGAAAGTATGATAACTTTCCTAGATCACTGATCTTAAACTCCTTTTCAAGCAATCTCTTTACTTCTTTAATTCCTTCATCTGAGGTACCTGTGATTATAATGTCATCTACATAAATACAAATGTAGATCATACCTTCTTCTGTTCTCTTGATGAGTAGACTTGCATCTGCCTTCGAACTTTGGTATCCAAGTTCATTGAGATATTTCACAAGTCTATAATTCCAAGCTCTTGGAGCTTGCTTCAGTCCATAAAGTTCTTTTCTTAATCTGCAAACAAAGTTTGGGTATCTGGAACTTACAAACCCTTCAGGTTGTTCCATATACACTTCTTCTGATATATATCCATTCAGGAATGCATTCTTGATATCCAGCTGACTTAGCTTCCATCCTTTTGATGCTGCTATAGCAATCACTGTCCTTATGGTTGACATCCTTGCCACCAGACTAAACGTCTCATCATAATCTATGCCATGCATCTGAGCATAGCCCTTGATAACCAGTCTAGCTTTGTGTCTGGCTATCCTTCCATCTGCAAGTTTCTTAACTTTGAAAACCCATTTATTTCCAATTACTTTCTTACCATTTGGTTTAGGAACAAGCTCCCATGTCTTGTTCTCTTCCAGTGCGCTGAACTCTTCTTCCATTGCTTCTTGCGTTTAGCTTCATCATAGTTCTGAGTTTCTTCATCATCTTTGACCATATATGCGTAATTTTTTTGATTTATGTACAAAGTATCATAAGAATACCTTTCTGGTTGTCTTCTAGTCCTGCTTGACCTTCTTGGTTCACGTTCTTCATAAGTGTCTGAATACACCTCTTCATCAAATATAGGAATTTCTTCATTCCTTCTTTTTAATCCATTTCTGGCTGTACTTGCTTGCATATAATCTTCATCTCTATTCACCTGTACAATTGATTTCCCTTTCCCTCTTCTTCTTTCCTCTTCTTCAAATTCTTCCGTTGTATGACTTTGATCTGCATACCAGCTTTTCTGTTCATCAAATGTAACATCTCTAGAAACAGTAAACTGTTTTGTTAGAGGACTCCATAACCTATAACCCATTTGCTTTTCATCATATCGGACGAACACATATTTCTCTGCTTTTGGTTCAAGCTTATGTCTGAGTTGTGATGGTACATAAGCATAAGCTACTGATCCAAACACTTTACAATGATCAAGTGTTGGTTTCTTTCCCCACCAAGCTTCATAAGGGGTCATTCCATCTAAAGCTGTACACGGTAATCTGTATGTAGCTGTATTTACAGCTTCGGCCCAAAGATAATTTGGACAGTCCTTTTCCTTTAGCATAGCTTGTGCAAACTCAACTAGAGTTCGGTTCCTTCTTTCTGCTACACCATTTTGTTGTGGTGTATACCTGCATGTTATTTCTCTCTTAATACCTGCATTCCAAAGATAATCATTGAATTCTCGTGAGAAGTATTCTCCCCCTCCATCAGACCTTAGTCTCTTAAGCTTTCGACCTTTGAGTCTTTCAACATATGCATGAAAATGCTTAAAAGTTTCAAATACTTCTGATCTTTCCTTCAAAACATATAACGTTATCCATCTTGTAGCATTGCCAATGAATAAAACATAATACCTTGAGCCGCTGATTGATCCTTCTTTTGTTGGACCCCATACATCTGTATGAATGAGTTCAAGTACTCCGTCATGTTTGAATCCTTTTCTTCTGGAACGGTAACTTGTGGGCTTTTCCCATCTGACATGCTTTGCACTTATGAATCATATGTTGGTTCTGTATATTCCGTAATCTCAGTACTGATTGATTTGAAATCATAGCTTTAATTCCTTTTTCATTAGAATGACCTAATCTCTTATGCCAGAGATCAAGTTCTGTAATCACCTTTTCACCATGTGTGAGCAACGCTTGACCAATGTTCCCTTGTACTCTTAAAGTAAAGAGTCTACCTTCCTTCTTACCAGAGACAATCTGATGATATCCATTCTCAGGATCTTTTACAAATACTCCTTCATTTGTAAATCTGACTTGAAAACCTTTCTCAACTATCTGTCCCACACTAATCAAATTCTTAGGTATTGTCGGAACATACAAAACATTGGTTAGCAAATCGGCTCCACTCTTACATTTCACTTTTCCAATTGAATGTACACTCTGTCTCGTCTTGTCACCTGTTTGAACAGTATGACTGAAACTACCCCTTTCCAATTCTGACATCAGTTCTATATTTCCTGACAAATGATTAGAACATCTAGAATCAATGTAAAATACCTTTAGATCTTCGTTATCTGATGTGCCCATTGAGTTCATCATCAATGACGTATGACTTTCATTCTGTGTATCATTTGCGTAGTTGTTGTAGGTGGTGTTGTAGGATTGATTTTGTCCCTAACTTCTTGCTCCACCTCTTCCATAGTCTCCTCTTTGATTCTGTCTACCTCTTTGAAAATTACTCTGATATCTTCCGCTTCTGCCTCTGCTATTATTGTTGTGATTTTGATTTGATCCTTGTTGATTGTGCCAACAATCATGAGCCAGATGATTATTTAGTCCACAGATCCAGCAAGCCTTCTTGTTGGTATATTGGCTACCTCTTCCTCTTCCAAAACCTCTTGCTCTTCCTCTGTCGGTGCCTTTACCTCTTGCATAATAAGCCTGAGAACTCGGCTCTTCTTCATCTTTTGACTTGCCTTTATCTCCTTTCTTCTTGTTCTTCATGTACATTGCAGAACTTTGTCCTTTATCTCCATCTCCTTTCAGGTCTTGCTCATATGTGAGCATCAAACCAAGCAACTGATTTAAATCTGGTACAAAATGATTTAAAGAAAGTTCACTTGAGAGTACGAAAGGTTTCCACCTTTCATCTGCTCTCAAACCTGTGAGCACTTGTGCTATCAATCTGTGATCTTCGACATCTTCATTTATGGATCCAAGACTATCTGCTAGATCCTTCGTTTTAGTAACGTAGTCACTAATGCTTTGATTTGACTTCTTTTTGAACGTTGTGAATTTGGACCATAAGCTAGCCTTCCTAGCTTTCGTAGTATTTTGGAAATGATCTTCCAATGCACTCCATATGTCCTCCGCTTTCTCCAGACCTCTAATGTGTGGTAGTAGATGGTCTGTAACGGTATTATAAAT
The DNA here is from genome assembly GCA_020310875.1 of Ceratopteris richardii. Taxonomy (NCBI): domain Eukaryota; kingdom Viridiplantae; phylum Streptophyta; class Polypodiopsida; order Polypodiales; family Pteridaceae; genus Ceratopteris; species Ceratopteris richardii. The sequence continues at coordinate 176,626,973 of CM035417.1, read as the reverse complement.
GTAAGCTCTTGCCGTTGCATCTTTCTTCTGCCACAGCTTCAAGGCTTCTAATTCTTCTTTTTCCGGTTGACTATCATTTTCAAAAGTCGGCTTCTTTTCTTCTTCGGTCACATACATCATTACGTCCTTACTCATATGTAAGGCTTCCATGCGCATTACCCACACGGGATAATTATCTCTATCCAATTTGTCAATAGAAACATGATCTGCCATAATCTTCTTGTTTCTATTACTTTCAGTGAGTGAAACGTTAAAAAGGTTTTACCTTTTACAAACCTTTACCCTTGAAATTGACTTCGGAATGTTTCTTGATGCCGTTAGTTAGCTTTCACCTTCCTTTATGAGAACTCTTCAAATTCTCTTTCCGTTTCTTCTTCTGAGAATCTTTTCTGTTCTCGTACCACGTGTTGTGGTTAACGGGCTCTGATACCCACTTCTTGGATCTCACAGCTCTGATACCACTTGTTGGTGACGTCGTGGCAAAGGCCCGAACCTTGTCAAGCCTGCAGAATTTGCCGCGTCACTGAAGGGTTGCTAAGCTAGAGTGAAGATTAGAACACCTCTATAATCAGCAATAGCTCAGCACAGTTACTGTCACTCAACATATAAGACTGCGTTTTGAATTTACTAAAAAAATCACTGGAATTTCACCGGACTATCACCAGACTGTCACCGTAATTATACCATAATATTACTGCAATTCTATTTGTAATCACTTCAAGTGAATATACAAGAAGTAAGGAATTGATGCGTGAACCTCCTTCACTGAATGAACTCTTTCTGAAGTTTAAGAAAAACTTCACCAGTTCAAAATGCCTCTTTCCGGTCAGACTTTCTACTATGTGTACATATCCATTTCACCGAAATCTTTGATGAACTGATAGTAGAGATGTCTAGCTATAAGATAAGCTATCTCTCATACAAAGCTTTAATTTATTCAACGAGATATACTTCCTTGTTCTACCGGAAAACACATTTACTTGAAAAAATTGTAACTGACCGAAAAACACGTTTACTGAGAGAACTGCAACTGTTAACTAACTTTATACCGTAACAAGAAAATATTCAGATTTCTTCACATACGAAGAATGCGCGCAAGAACTTCCACATGAACATGTGTTTTCTATTAGAGAAGATGTGTACAAACTAGCTTGGCCTCTTCTTGCTCAAGCTATGGAAACTCTCCTATACTGAGTAGTTTCACCTTACCATCCCTCTCAGATGAATACCTAACATTTGAGGTTTCTATTATTCATCTTTACATACGCAATCTCTGGCGTCTTCTAACCCTATTCTTGATTTCTATATGTGCTCTATTCATACTGCGCGCTCTTCTCACACACATTCGTGCTTGCTGACACTCGCGCTCTACATTCTCATGTTTCCTTTTCTCGTCTCTCTTTATATACAATTTTGATCCGGTGTGACAAACTCTAACAAACTCTGATTCTAGAAGATTCTGCGTTGTACATTACGGTCGTGAATTTGACCCTTCACTAAGGCTTTGATTTTCTGAATACTTTGATTCTGCTTCTCTTTATCTTTCTTTGTCTTTATGTCTGTCTGTATGTCAAATTCGTGAGTGATTCTTCAACATATGAGGCCTCGTGGAGTCTTCATGATCGTGATGTCTTTGCTCTCAATAGCCAATTGAAACTAGTTGTACCATGAATACAAATCACCCATCGAGTAGATAGAATGCCCAATAAATGCTTCTGCAAACTCATCTACTATGGGTTGTGTCCATACATTTGTTATTGTTACTTTGTTTACATGCTGCAGATCTTGAATAAATCATAGTTTCCCATTTTTCTTAGGCACGGTAAACCACCTCTTTGAATATGGAGCCGATGACGGTTCTAATATCTGCATGGAGATCTTTTCCTTTCACAAACTCATCAGCTCAAGCAAGTGAGCCTTTGGGACAGGTATAGGCTAGATATTCCATGGTATATATGGCACAGTAAAGATAATCATGGGACATACTTGTTTTGGGTCCGCATAGCCTATCTCATGTGGGAAAAGTGCAAATGCTTTTTTGTGTTTCTTGATGACTTTAATGAACTTCTCTTTCTCTTCATCTCTTAGGAATGATTTTTCTCCAAACTTCATTTCTTTAATAGTCTCATCAGTAAAATGATGCCCTATGAGCTCTCCTCCTCTCACCATAGGGTCATCCGACACTCGTAGATATTTCTCATGACTATCCTCTAGCAATGTTTTGGCTATGGGTTCACTTTCTTGTCAACACTCTTATACTTTGTGTTCACATTCACTTCATGCTCTCTCAAGAACTCACCGATCATTTCATACTCTTGGACAGAACTGAGCATAATGATTTCTCATTTTTCATTCCTCTCAAATGCTTGCTCAAGCTCTTCAAGAGTAGTGGAACTTCTTTCCAACTAGATCACATTCTCTATCTTCTCATCAGGTAACATAATTCCTAGATCTTTATAGTGTCTTTCATGAATTTTCATGAATTCTTTTGAATTTATTTGAAATAATTTCTTTTTGTTAACACAGTAACTTAAATGCAGATAAATAAATGGAGAAACATTCAAAGCTATGTACAAAATTGTGTGAGATATTAAACAAATTCCCACTATTGGCTCACTCAACAATGGATCCTAACAGAAATTTTGATTAGCAGAAGCCCCATACTCTCCTACGGGCATACAATCATCATGGTCGTGAGGGTTACTTGTGGAATTTGAACTCACAACCTACCAGCTAGGAGTATGATGGGCTAACCACTTGCCCCAAAAGCCATGGTTGAGGATTACTTCCTAATCCTCCCTCTTAGGGTGTGGTTCAACCATCTCCTGCCGGTTATATCTTGAGTCTAACACTCTCTTCCCCTTATAGAGATCATTGTCCTCAATGATCAATCCTTGCTCTCCCCTTGGATGGATGTCCTCACCCTTGCACAGTCTCTTGAAACATCTTGTCCTCAACCTTGGTCTCTTGAGCCTTGCCTTTTCGCTTCTTGGCCACTTTGCCTACAAACTCTCCTTGCTCTCAACCTTGGTGTCTTGAGCCTTGCCTTTCCGCTTCTTGGCCACTTGCCTACGGACTTGCCTTGCTCACAACCTTGGTATCTTGAACCTTGCCTTTCTGCTTCTTGGCAACTAGCCTACGAACTTACCTTGCTCTCAACCTCAATCTCTTGAACCTCGTTCTCACCCATGCTAGGTATCTTGGATCTTGAATCTAGTGTCTCCATTGGAATGCTCATTCCGAGAGTTTTCCAATTATGTTGAAATCTGACCTATGGATTGGGAGATACACTCAAATCTTAGTTAAGCTTACCTTTGAAATCGACGCGCGCGCCTTCCTTCAACTTCACCCAAGTCTACTTCCTCAGCTGTGATACCAATTGTGGGATTTGAACTCACGATCTACCAGCTAGGAGTATGATGGGCTAACCACTTGCCCCAAAAGCCATGGTTGAGGATTACTTCCTAATCCTCCCTCTTAGGGTGTGGTTCAACCATCTCCTACTAGTTATATCTTGAGACTAACATTAATGGGTTGCTTTCTTATATTCTTTCTATTTCTTGAGTGATTCGGACACACTATCATTACTTGTAAATAATGAAGATGAGATCTTGAATGTATTCGTGCATAGGCAGATCCATCATCCGTTGCCTTAATTTCCATTCACACATTGACTGTAAAAGGATGCCCTAGGATAGCGTCGTACGAACAATGGTCTTGGATGAAGAAGTGAAATTCCTAAGAAATCCCCCTATCATCACAAGCACAAAGGTGCATGCCCCAAGTAGAGCTCTAGAGCAATTATCAGTCGTCCTCATCCTCCATCCATGATCTTTATCTATTGGCCACCTAAACTGATCATATAATTTCTTAGAGATCACATTTATTTCTAATCGTGAGTTGATCAAAGCCAGAGAAAAACATGAATCTTCATTGCTTCCTAATTTCATCTTCATTTTAAGTGTCCCTCTTGCCCAAAAAGTCGCGGTATACTCACTTTGTATCTTTCACATCTCATCATCAGGTGTAAGAGGACCTAAGAAAATCCTATGGCACCTTGCAATCTCATCACTCTCCTCATCAGAAGAGTTGTTCAAGGCTACTACCTCATTTGTCACTTGCATATCTTCAGTCGCCTCTTCGGTTTCCATATCCTCAGCAATGGAAATCTTTTCCTCTTTATCAACTCAATAAAGCTATCCTTGAATTTAGGCTTTGCTATAGAGAAAACCTACTTCAAGGACATGGTCACTTGGCTCTTTAACCTAATGTCATTTAATATCTCCTCCCATCATTCTTCTTTTTTAACTCATAAATTAGTATAGCTTTTGGTCTTTTCTTTTTCTTCTTCTTCTTCTGTTTATCTTTTTCTTGAATATTTTCTTGAATGTCATCACTCTTTTGAGATGGTTTTGGTTCTTTCTCTTTCTCTTTACTTGGCCCTTGAATTTTTATTGGCCCAGCTTGCCTCTTTCCCACCTTTATTTTCTTCTTCTTTGCCTCTTCTTGAGAAACAACAAAATCTTTAAATTGGACTCTCTTTTTAGGTTCTCTAGCCTTCTCTCCAGCTTCCTTACTTTGTTACCTTCTCACTCTCCTCTCTAGCTCAGGCTCTTCTTGGCTCTCGTCCCTCGTCCTCTTTTCCTCTACATTGGCTATATATGAGTACATGGAGAACTCATCTACAGGAGACTTGCACGCAGTCTTCTCCATGATCATGTCCCTAGCTCTCACTAAAGACACAATAGATTAGTTCCTTTGTGGTTAAGGTCTAGTATCCTCTTCATCCACTTCCTCTAGTGGATCTAATTGAGCTACTGATGTGCTGGCATTATTACTTGATAGATTCTCATAAAGTTTTTTCACTCCTCCCTTTCCCTAGTTTACAGGTAGAGGAAGGAAGGTTCTGAAGTCATAGAGATTCTTATCTATATCTATCACCAACTGATGCTCTTTTTATTGCTTTAGCTCATCACATGCATAGGAGGAATGTTCCTGTGCGTCACACCACACACATCTATTTGCCCCTCCAAACCCACTAGTTGTTCATCTCTTAAATGGTCGAGTGTTTCTCTTAAATGTGGGTTGGATCATTGGTGCATGTGTCTGCTGAGCAACATGCTACACTAGAGATGCAAGTTGAAGCATTATGTAACCTTGCATGTTTGAAATAGGCATAGCATTCTACATAACCAGTACTCACCTAAGGAGGAGTGGGGTCCTGATACCCCATAGAATAGAATTTATTATGTATGTTGGCCATTTCTTTAGACATGGATGCTTGCATGGACATAAGGTTCTCTATTTGCCTACTTAGGATCTCAAGATCTAATTCTACTAGTGATCACAAAGTGGATGCAACATTAGCATAGGCTGATGCTGCAGGCACATTCAAAATTACTGGAAGAGGTGCCTTCTAGGTGGTTGTGGAGTCATTGCTATCAATCTATCATATAATATGGGTTGTCGTTGCCTCATCTGGGCAACTGCTTCCACTTCCCTCTTCACTACAGCCGAGTCGTTTGTCAAACCAAATCTCTTACCAGGCTCTCCTATCCTCCTCTCGACTTTAGTCATGTCCTTAGGACTTAAGACCTTAAGAAAGGAAATGACTAAATTAGGCTTTAGTGATTCCAAATTAGCCTATGGTGATTGGGTATATCTTCTCATAAATTCATTTAAGAGGTGAGTAAGGGATGGAGTGGGTTTTGGGCAATTCACCCACCGTAGGAACCCTTCTCTATTGTGTTGGGCAAAATCTTCTAGGTAAAATAACTTACGAAGTTGCTTTCTAAATTTAGCCCAAGCCTTTGCTATGTGGACCAAAATAGATGCGAAGATAGATCCTGAAACCACCCAGGTGAAGTAATGGGTAAACATATCTTCAAGTATTCCTTAGATCTATGCTTGGTCCTCAAACACATCTAAGTTTTATGTGATCACATTAAGACCCATGAACTTGCCTTTTTCTCTCAAGACCGCTTGGAGAACATGAGCCCCCTATTTCTCTATGAATAATTCCTTAAATACTTCCTCTGTCTCTCTTCTTTAGTATATCCTAGAGCATAGAACAAGATGTGGATCTACTATCTCTGTTAGCTTAGAGTAGAGCTTAGAGAAGAAGCTCCATGGGTCACGAGCCAGGAGGTGGAGGTCAGTCTAAATGCTCTTTACCTAGGTCAGAACTTGATCTAACTCACTTGATCTTTCACTTTCTTGCCTTGATTTTTACTTAAATATCTCACTTGATCTTGATCTTGATTTCCTATTTGATTTATCACTTAATTATCTCTTAATTTCCCTTTCTTGCTTTATCTTTAATTCACAAAAATTTCAATGTGTTTTGCTCCTCATTCTATGATTTTTTTTAATGTCTCTAATGTTCTATCTAAGCTATGAAAGTATCAAATTCCTTGTCTAAGGAGGAATAAAAAAAATTGCACAAGCATATGAATTAAGCTAATGCAAAACGTGAATGCTCAGCTCAAGAAATAAAATCAATCTTTATGTTTAAAGTGTGTGTAACAATGCAAAATAATTCAAAGAACTTGAAATGTTGGTACCTGGAAATATCTATGTGATGCGGAGGTCCCTGTTTTCTCTTCTCAAGGAGTGGGTGGTGTGTCGAGGAACACCGGGCAACCACCTTGCTTCACATCGGGTTAAAGTGTTGGGAAGGAGGAAGGAGGGAGAGGAGCACGGGTTTGGATCAGACCTCGCTAGGTGTCGTTCTCCCCATTTGGCAAGCAGCATCTGCACGTTGGATGCCTCGCCCTAGTAGGATGATCATACATATGTGCACCCACACCCTAAGACGAGAACGCAAAATGCACTCTTTCATGTGGAATGAAGTCACAGGGTGTATGCGTCGCAAATCTGGAATGACAAATACAATGCTCTCTAAAAAATAAATCATGAGTACTCGATGTGCCAAACAAATGACCTTTGCTCAATGATACAATGAATACACAACTGATGTCATCATATAAATCACAATGATACAAGATATTCTGCTATAGTGCGGATCAGCCAGATACAAGATAGAATTCCCGCTACAGTGCGAGAAGATGCCCTTTGAGTTCTCTTCAGTCTTCTCTTTACTTTGGTCTTTGGTCTTCACTTTGATTTCTCGATCTCGCAAGAGCTTTACTTCAACACTTGTCTGCAATACCTCAATCACGCAGTTAACTCCAAATCCCGTAACAACCTATACCTACAAAGAAGATCCACAAAAAAGATCCATGGGGCATAAAGCTCATATTAGTTCATTTCAAAAACATAAAGAAGCATTCTCATAAAACTCATATTTTGATTATATTTCATCTTGATTATCTTTCTTTCTATGTTTCTATAATTCCTACATTACCGACATTCTCTTTAACAAAGTTCTCCATCAGAATTATGAAGTTTCTTGAGCTTTTTATTATCCGTTAGAATTATCAACTTCTCTCTAATGATATTCCATTCAGTTTTCTCAATCAAGTGCCTATCCATATAAGTTGTCTTTAAGAAATTGACAAAGCGCACCCTTTACTAGACATGTAAAATATATAATTGTATCTCAAAATCGATGGAAAGGAAGGATTTCGCTAGCCTTTTTTCCTTTCTGGGAAAAGAGTGAGGTAACCGAATACTATCTTTTTGGTAGATCTTGAAGGTGAAAAAAAATGCTTATGTCCAATGATATGCAAATATATTAAAGAGAAACTTCTTGTGATCCTTAGAGAGTGAATTCAATCTTTATATTTATGTGAATATAATTTCACACAATACGTGTTTCAACGATCAAGACACTAGACTAGTTATTCTTTAAGAAGCATTTCAATTCTGTTAGCCTAGAACCCGTTTCTGTGCATTTTCTTTATCTCTCTCCCTCAACAACTAACTCAATCAATCAATTCTCCACCGCCTCTCTCTCTCTCTCTCTCTCTCTCTCTCTCTCTCTCTCTCTCCCATAACGTTTTCTACTATGCATTTTGCCATCACTTGTTTGTGCCTTCTTCTCTCTCTAAGTCGATTATTTTGCCGTGTTCATGATCGTCTCTCTCTCTCTCTCTCTCTCTGCAACAGGCGGTCGACAATTCTATTTCTGCCACCTTCTACCCATCTCTCTGCTTCTCTCTCTCTCTCTCTCTCTCTCTCTCTCTCTCTCTCTCTTTCTCTCTCTCTCTCCCCCAAAATTTTGCACACAACATCCATAGTCATCTCTGTCTCCTGACCTTTTGTGTAATTCTAGACAGCAATTCTCTCTCTCTCTACCCCCTCTCTCTGCCCCAGTAATCATCGATGTTGTGTGGGACATGTGTTGTTGTGGAGCATTTCTCTCTCTCTTTCTCTCACTCTCTCTCTCCCTCTCTCTGTCATCCTCTCTCTCTACTATGCAATCCACCACCATTTTCTCTGTTCATCACTTATCTGCCGACCGGAAACCCTTTTGAATTTCGCCCCCTTTTAAGGGATTCCAAAGATTTTGTTACCCGTGAAAACATACTCTACTTGGGATAAGATTAATAAAAATCATGATGATGTGTCATACTTTTTGGCCCTCAAATTTGAAGTCTCTTATGAAAGGCACATAATTGCAATGGATGGACAAAATTGTCCATCAATACTCAATAAGGAAAGATTATTCACCCCTTAAGTAGGTTGTGGGTTGAACCACAAAGACTACATAATCTGATGTGCCATCATCCATGGAATGTTCTATGAACAGTGGATGTATACCAAGGATATGGAGAGTCATCCCTCTCTCTCTCTCTCTCTTTGCATGCACTATATGCCTTCTCTCTTTTACTCAATAAAATGGCATGAACATATAAAGGTAAAACATGAACAAAAAATAGAATGAATAAGAAAAGGGCAACAAATGTACCTGGAGAGAAGATACACAGAGAAGATACACAGAAAAGATCCACGGAGAGAAACAAATGAGATTTGATCACGTATTTATAGGTCCCCCTTAGGTCTTCTCTCTAGAATCTTCTAGCCTCCTTATTTAAACTTTCCATTTCCAAATCCTGGATTTCAGGGGTTTAGATTTAGGCTAATGAACTATGTATAAATATACAGGCCTAATGTACATAAATGACATAGTTTTTCATCATATAAATAATTAAATCAACCAGATCATGCACAATTTTTAACTCTATGAAGCCAAAAACACCATATCACTACTTGAAAACCAATAAAATAAACTTGAAAAAAAATCTTGATGTACACTTCCTTGAGGGATCTCATCTCCACAGTGTCAAAGTACTAGATTTCTCATAGTAGCACCATCCCCATCCTCACTCCCACCGATGACACCTGTCGGCACCACTCCCTTTTGGCAGGACTACTTCTACTAGCCTCACTCCCTTTGGTTGGACTACTCCGGCCAAAAGTACTCCTAGCTTTACAACTCCACCATGGCCATCCTCTTACATCCCCTTTTGGCTCCACCAATTGATGTATGTGTTTGAAAGAATAGTGCATACAAGAGCAACCCATCTCGCCCATCTCGTCGGTGGAGCTCATCATCTACAGGAGCATATGCCGAAGATGGATCTATAGGTGGTTGTGGAGAAGGCAGATGTTGTGGAGGCACTGGGACAGATATTGTGTCTCCCACTTCTTCTCCTAGAGCGAGTACCTCAGATCTAGGTACACCATATAATACACCACCTACACCTTTGGGTGCTCATGACCCTGACCACTCCAAGGTGTATCATATATGTGATGGAGCTCCAATGATGGATGTGGTTGGGAAGGTCATGCATCAACGCATATGGAAACTATGCTCCATAAATTTTGAATACTCTATCATGATGAAATGAAATGAATAGGACAAAGATAAAAAACATTATATCACAAAGTCCATCTATCATGGGCACCCTCTTGTTAGTTGGGAGTAGATTCAGCACATGGCACGTGCGGTGATGTCCTATCAATGATCAGAAGCTTGTGATGCTTTTAGAGTAGGCTTATTGAAGCATGTATGATTAGACACTGAGGCGTGGGATATGATCAACGATGAGCAGTACCAGATTCTTGACCGATATCATCAACAACAAGTTCTAGTAGCCACATGTCTAGATATGATTGGGGCATCATATTTTGGTATCAGTGGGTATAACACTATGCATCACGAGTTTGTATATATCATTTTGATGATTGAATTTGTTTTTGTTAATTATGTCATGTATGTTCATCTAAAATTTTGCATATTTCTGATAGGAGTTGGATATGGGTCATCCTCCGACACGAGTAGAGGAGGTTTATGGATATCATCATTGATTAGTTGCACTGTTGGAGGATTTGGAGGGATGCCATGTAGTCATTTCATGGGAGTATCTATGATGAGGTATTGTTGTTCATAAATATCCTAACAATTTGTCTCATTTCATGGGAGCATCTATGATGAGTTGTTGTTGTATTCTTTAGTTGTTGTTTATAAATATCTTATCAATTTGTCTCATTTCATGGATGTGCTTTAATGGAGGACTCTAGATATAGATGGTTTGATCAATCTGGGCACATGTATTGTAGTGGTGTGCTATAATTTTGTATTTCGCTCATATATGGAAGTGGTGGACCATAATTTTGTATGTGGCTCATATATGGTAATGGTTTGTCACATTTTGTATTTGGCTCATATATGGTATTTGGTTCCTATATAGGAGTGTTTTGCCACATTTTGTATTTGGCTCATATAAGGTAGTGGTGTACCACACTTTTATACTGCATGGTTCATTTATGGAATATATATCTCTTTTGTACATGGTTCATTTATGGAATATCTCTTTTATACACGGTTCATGGTTGATTCTGCTCATGCCTTTTATGTTCATGTGTTTTTCTTTATCAAATCATAGTTTGGTTATCAGTCATGTAAACCCTAAATCAGCAACCACCAGAGTACATGTCACATGTACTCTGTTTTCTTTTGGAGAGAGTGTATTTTCTTTTGATGCACAAGTGCATGGTAATGTTGCTAGAAAAAGAGACAACACACTCTACCTAAAAGTATGTCAAGGAATGTACCAATGACTATACCGATGCTTTTTCCCAGCAACTTACTGATGCTTTCTCCCAACTACTAACCAATGCTTATACTGACAATTTTAATACGGACATTCATAATGTCCATTATATCATTGATTTATAGAAGTATACCGGCATCTACACTAGTGAAAATGTATCAATCCATGTACTGAGCCTTATACGAGTGCTATTGTGCAATGATCGACGCTTATATTTACACCCATACTGGCCCTTATAGAAATGCTTTGATATCGATGCCCTATACTGACACCGGTGCAAAAATACTCCTATATAAGGGTATTTTTGCACCGAGCCTTATACAAGTGCTATTGTGCAATTACCAATGCTTAAATTGACACCCGTATTGGTCCTTATACTAATGCTTTGGTATCGGTGCCTATACCGACACCAATGCAAAAATATTTACATTGGTATAGAGGCTGGTATGCCCCTCGTATGTTGTGGTGAACAAACCATAACAAATTATTTCCGAAACTTAGGCACTCGATGAAAGCATCCAAGTTAGTACGTAACATATGGAATACCTCTTTGATGTGAGACTACAATGTCATACATTCATCCCATGATTGATACACAAGGGTTTTGAACTATCTTCACTTTGTTTCTCCACCTATGTCACCAAGGTATCTCCAAGACGAGTATACCGCAGTTAAAAACCTCGTCACATCCCTAATGTTTTGTTTAATTCAAGCTTTTAGCAAGATATATCCTCATAAGCACATGATTTTTCCAGAAATTAAGGACCCATAAATTCATGCCCATTCGAGGATTCACAAGTGTATACATTACATCGCATGTACATGCGCACTCGAAAGGAAATAACCAAAAACTCAAATGTGTAGCTGACATTGCTAAGTAGAACGCAGAGTAGGGCTTTGCACGTAGATACTTGCTTTGCGAGGAAAGGACTAAATGCAAAGGAATTTCAGTCACTTCACGCATAACAGCAATGAGGGGTCTTCACAGCCAGTTGATGTCGTAGGAGGTGGCCAACTGTATTCGTTCGATGGAGTTTCATCACATAAAAATAAAGAAAAAAAAAAAAAAACTTAACAGGGCAGGATTGAGAAATCGCTAAACGCTTTTGTCAAGGTGAGAGACGCGGTCGTAAACGTGAGAGAAGTCGTTCAAAGTGGAGTTCAATATTACTCACATTTTGTTTGAACAACTTAGATCTTACTCCGGCTTACATGAAACATGTAATGGATAAGCTTCCTGCTATTATGTCCTCCTCATTCCTCAAGCGCTCATCACCTTGTAGCCCTCTATCATTACTACTGCTCTGATACCACTTGATGATGCGCGGAGGAGCTGTGTGCTGTCCATGGCGTACACAGGAAGCGAAGGAGGACGACGACAGTGAGCTCGAGCAGCGTAATGCCCGTTAATTCATTTTGCTTTTGTTGGTTTTTTACATATGAGGTGCCCAGCCTGCCATGTCATCAAACTATGGAGCATCCATCGTCTTGCATACAGACTCAGAGGAGATACAGACTCAGAGAGAGATAGATAAAAACATTCATCGACTAAAGCTATCAATATGTGTATATGGAACCCAAAAGATAAGTCCTAAGCTTCCTCTCAGTAGATAAAGACATTCATCGACTTAAGCTATTTAGATGTGTATATGGAACCCAAAAGATAAGCCCTAAGCTTCCCTTCTGTTCATGTTCTGTAAGTAGCTAAACAACCATAGTTGATAACACATTCTATATTGGGTAGTGTCCAATCTAATTAACCCATTTGGACTATATACTTTCTGAACCTCATACGAGTACTATAAAATATCTCTCGTCCATCAGAGGCGAGGTACTCTAAACCATTTAAGACCCTCATTTTTGTTTCTCGTACATCACATCTATGCTCCATGGTGAAAGCATATATAGTAGTAGAAAAAGCCATCGTTGTGTAGATTGTTTCAAGAATTAGAATTCTTCTTTCTCTTCTCTCATATGTGCTCTTTGTCTTTTGTTTCGAGTCTGTTTGCTATGATCTTTATTCTTTTCTGCAAGTGTTCGTGCATAGCATGTGGTAGACAGGTATATCCCAGCCTAAATTGTCGGGCTTAATTGTCGGGGACATGGCTCAAACGGAAATATAACAAATATCATATAACATTGTCTGTTTTTCGATATGTTTTTCTGTGAGTTCAAGATGGACAATTAGGTCCTATGATAGTTTGCCAAAAAATGTTGTCAAAGATCTCGAAAACATACAAGAGGTTACTTATTGGAGTGTCAGAAATTCCGAGCTTTCCACAATATCATGATCATCATGATCTTCATCTTCTTCTTCTTCTTGAAATAAAGTTTCTACAATCTCGATTTCCTTCGTTGAAAATCAAAATGGTTCATTACCAATGCAAAGCAATCAAACCGGGTTTTGGCCTCATCCATAACCACTTTGTTTCTTTTAATTTTGATACATCAAGCGTGTTACCTTTATCTTATTCTAGGCACGCTTAAGAGAGACAAGAAATGGGTTTGAGTATTTATTTTATTCCTCACCTCTTCAAGTTTGAGACGATTTCTTTCTGTCCAATCTTCACTGAACCTGTGTATTCTAATGAGTTTATATATCTCATATTCTAATGATGTTGGAGACCCACATTCTTTATGATCTTTGTTTTACAGTCTCGCGCAAAAAGAAATGTTTTGAAAAAACTTATTCTTCATGTTGCTTTCCTTTTGCGACGAGTGGATATACGTGCAAACTTTGTCGTGACGGTAGTCTGTAGATACACTTGAAGATTCATGGCTTTCAAGAGCGCGGAGGAGGCGCTTTCATATTCTCATCGCCAAGAAAGAGCAAATTTAACCAATATCCATACTGAACGCACTTCAAAGAGCAAACACTTAAAACCGCATCTGTGCGCACGCTTTATGCAGATCCACGACTCACGAGTACCTCTCTCTCTCTCTCACACACACACACACACAAAGGTGGCTGTCGATTCCCGACTCCAGAGTCCAGATCCTCTTTCCAAACTTGTGCACTACTAATTTGCCTCCGGTTTCGCACATAGCCATGACCAGATGCACTCAGGTCCGGAACAGGTCGGAGTCCATCTGAGTTTTGTCACAGAGATACATACTCATGAGCCAATCCAGACTGCACCGCCTTATCTGCCTACGAAAGATGCTCCAGAGATGGAGAAGCCGAACAATCCTCAGTTCACATAGCTTCTCCGAATCGGAAAACCACGCTGAGACAGTCTCCCTGTCATCAAGGAGACGCCTTTTCCAGAAGAGGAGGTCACTCTCCCTACCGTCAAAACACTGGGGGAGTCGAAGGAACATGAGGAAAGTACCTCCCGGGCACCTGGCGGTGTACGTTGGGGAGAACGAACAGGCGAGAACGCGGTTCGTCATCAAGACGGCGTGTCTGAGACACCCGTTATTTAAAGCTCTCCTCGAAAAGACAGCGGAAGAAATGGGCTTCCATCATGAGGGAGCGCTTGGTATCCCTTGCGAAGCCCACTTCTTTGAGTTCCTGCTTAACCTCATCCATATGACACCTGACGATGATACAGGAAACAACGTTGTTGAGATTTTGAAGCTCTATAGCAGAAGGTGCAAGCGGCACGATAACATTGACGGCAAAGGCCGAGATGAAAACGCCCATTTCTACGATCTTATCTGCCCTCAGCATGTGGAGCTTCTCAAAGATCTCCTCGAATCATCGATCCCTCATCACACTCGTCTGCCCGAAGTCCTGAATTCCTACGTTGCGCGCTCGGTTGCCCTCTCTGTATGTAAGCTGGACCAGTCTGTTACGTCGTCCTATGTCTCTACAAACAACCATCTTTCGAGCCACCATATCCTAGCTTAATTATCCACTGAAGAAAGTCACAGGATAGAATAAATGAGCGCATTCATGGGTATGTATGTTTGATCCTTCTTTTCCTTTTACAGTAGAAATAATCTGTCTATATGTTCTATCCCAGAAGTTTGTGCAAATCTCGCCGTTCCCATGAGCGATGTCGTTTCGATGATTAATCCATGCAAGCAGCATATCCATGAGTAATCCATCCAAGTCATCGCTGTAATTATATTTGGTTTTCTTGAATTCCGACTAATCCTAGTAGGATTAAAGAGTCTCTAGAGTCCATGCCGGAAGATTGTGAAATGCTTCGTCATTTGCAGCATAATCTACTTGATTGCTCTCTCAGTGGCTCCTAATACTTAGTCATTTCAGCGAATTAAAAACAATAGTCAATCTGAAAGGACTCTTCGGCTTCTGTAATTAATGTGTGAGGTTTGTAAGCCTTTGAAGAGATGTCCAACGTGATCTCTTTAGCCAAATATGTTTATGTATTCTTTCCCTTAGTAGCATTCTGATATGTGACCATGATTGTTTGATCAGAATTATTATCTAAAATATAACGTGATCTCTCTAGCCAAATATGTTTATGTATTCTTTCCTCTAGTAGCGTAGCAATTGAAACCTCCAAGCGATCAGATTTTCAAATCATCTACTCAGACTTTGTTTTTTTGTTTTTAATAAAGGGAAGTTCGGTCTTAGCCTACTCTCTCGGACTTGAACTAATTAAAAGAAAAGTACAAGTGAAGTGGACTAGTGCCCACAAGATCCCGTTATTTCCACAGAGCAAGGGTAGCTTTTATAGAGTTTAGATGACATTACAAAGAATACTGGGATCGGGGAAAACAAAAGTGTCTGAATGTCAAGATTCTTCCGATTTCGGAATCCCACGAAAGTAAACAATTCTTGTTTCTGAAGATCAACTTGTCGCATGGGGCAACCCCACTGCACCATGTCTTAATCATCCATTTTGCCGCAAGTTTGTTAGCAATGCACCCAATGTCGAGAATGCCAAGGCCCCCACTATCTGTTTGGCTGGAGCTATCTACTAAGTCTTGATGTGTATTGAGCTTGCAATGTTAGTTTCTATTATGATAATTTTATCAACAAGGATGGAGATATAGATTGGCATATCTTTACTTCCTCATATCTAGCGAGGGATCTGCATTACATAGTTCGTGACCACACCTGCATACATGCTCTACTAATATTTGATTCTAACACATACTGGACTGCTTAAGAGCATTTGAAAAACAATTAGGACGATTGGAACTAAAGAATCGAAATGGTTGTGAAAAGTAGGTATTTTCGTGAACATTTCATATAAGGAAATCATCGTTAACATCAATATACTAAATAGACCATTCCCTTGTCAAGGATTTTATTGCTATCAAAAGTTTAAAGGATACCCTTTTATCCTTCTTGTACTAAGCGGCATACGATGGCATTGAACATTTTCCTAGCCGTCTATAGCTGTACAATTCTATACTCATTTTTTGATCTTCTATACTCATTTTTTGAAACTGGTCTTCCTTCCCTAATTAGTTGGTATTAGGTTCAATGTTTGAGTGTCTTAAACTTATGAGATCTCTTCTTGAATTTTTGACTTCCATTCGCTTCTATTGTGTTTTCTTCATAATAACGTGTAGTTATCTCCAAAACTATCATAGTTAAAGCTCAAGTAGAAAAGGTATCCTTTTGGACTTTCTATCCTCTACTAAGTTAGATGGAAAAAGTCTTAATTTGCTCTTTTAATTTTAATCTCTCAATGGCCTCACATTAAGTCACCACTCAATGCAAGTTGACCATCCAAAGGATCCTCATTCAAAATACCAGAATGACTCTAATTTGATACTCTTTATAGTCACCGCATATGCGTAATTTGATTCAATACTTGACAACGCAATAGTAGACCCTTAAATCAATCTAAGAAGTTCCTAATCACTCTTAGTTTATACTAAAATTTCCGTTGGGCATCTTCTCCGAGAAAGACTGATTATAGGTCACATAATGATCACATTCATATGGATGCAGCGAATGGAATCCATTTCCTAGAGTAGGTCAACTTGGATTAAGATTGCTTAGTACATGTATTAAAACTCAAAAATACTTCAAATGATTATAAACAAAGAAGTTATTTATCAACTTCTTTTAGCAAACATATTGTCCTTAACAAAGTGATAGTGTAATTCTATACGCTTGGTCCTACTATTAAGCATGGGATTTCAAGGTAGACATACATCTTGGTATATTGTCCGCATAGATTTTATCTTTTTTATTTACACATTAGTCTTTGAATAGCTACTTAATCCATATGATCTTACATGAAGAACGATGAGTTTTTACACTTGAAGATTCACTCTTTTCAAGAGCGCGCTGGAGGCGTTTTCATATTCTCGTCGCTACGGAAGAGCAAATTTAACCAATATCCATACATGACACACTACAAAGAGCAAACTTGGAACCCCATCTGCGCGCACGCTCTATGCAGAGTCACGACTCATGAGTCACGAGCACCTCTCTCTCTCTCTCTCTCTCTCTCTCTCTCTCTCTCTCTCTCTCACACACACACACAAAGGTGGCTTTCGATTCCCTACTCCCGATCCTCTTTCCATACTTCTGTAGTACTAATTTGCCTCCGATTTCGCGCTCAGCCATGAGCAGATGCACTCAGCTGCGGAAGAGGGCGGAGTCCATCTGAGTTTTGTCACAGAGATACATGTCCATGAGCCGATCCAGACTGCACCGCCTTCTCTGCCTACCGAGGATACTCCAGAGATGGAGAATCCGAACAATCCTCAGTTCACATAGCTTCTCCGGATCGGAGAGCCACGCTGAGACAGTCTCCCTGTCATCAAGGAGGCGTCTTTTCCAGAAGAGGAGGTCACTCTCCCTAGTACCTACCATCAAAACACTAGGGGAGCGGAAAGAACATGAGGTGTACGTTAGGAAGAACAAACAGGCAAGAACGCGGTTCGTCATCAAGACGGCGTGTCTAAGACCACAGGATAGAATGACTGAGCGCATTCATGGGTATGTATGTTTGATCCTTCTTTTCCTTTTACAGTAGAAACAATCTTTCTATATATTCTATTCCAGAAGCTTGTGCAAATCTCGCCGTTCCCATGAGTGATTTCGTTTTGATGATAAATTCATCCAAGCATCGCTCATGAGAACGGCGATGATGATTAATTCATCCAAGCACCATCGTTCTCATGAGCGATGCCGTTTTGAAGATTAACTCATCCAAGCAGCACATCGGCTGTCCTGTATCAAATCCAAGCCATCGCTGGCATTCTATTTGATTTTCTTGAATTCCTTCTAATCCTAGAAGGATTAAAGAGTGTCTACAATCCATGCCCGAAGATTGTAAAATGCTTCGTCATTTGCGACATAGTTTACTTGATTGCAACATAATCTATTTGATTGCTCCTAATACTTAGTCATTTCAGAAAATTAAGAATAATAGTCAATCTGAAAGGATTCTTCGTCTTCTGTAATTATTGTGTTAAGAATAATAGTCAATCTGAAAGGATTCTTCGTCTTCTGTAATTATTGTGTGAGGTTTGTAAGCCTTTGAAGAGATGTCTGTAACGTGATCTCTTTAGCCAAATATGTTACTTATTCTTTCCTCTAGCAGCATTCTCATATGTGACCATGGTTGTTTGAACAGAAGTATTGCCTAAAATATAACTTATGGTCACGACTAAATCTGGAAAGAAGCTTATCAGTTTCTCGTAATATGCAATTATTCGACATGAAAATATTGCAGAATGCTGAATCTACAATCAAATATTATGTTTTGCAATCATCACAATGGCTTTTTGAATGCTGAATCTACCGCTAAATGTCTTGTTTCAGCTATCTCACCTATTCATATTCAGTTATACACATGTATGGCGAGATTTGTTATGATCTGTATGTATGGCGAGATTCTTTTACAAATTTCTTTATTCTCAAATTAGAGCTTTTTCTATGATAGGTTGAGTCCAAACAGACAGGGGTTTCCTAAATCCATCTCACATCATTGTAAACTAATAATTCCTTTTTCGAAGATACAGCAATAGGTAAAATGCTGGGTTGATCAACGCCGAGCTAAGGTGATCCTTGTCAGGTAAGTGCACATACGAACATAATACGAGGAAACCAAACATAATTTTCATCATAGAAATCTTTCACTTTGCGTAAGCTCAAATATTGGAGCTTTTCTCCACTAAAAAGTGCCTCGCTCTTAGGTAAAGTTTGTATGAGAAAAATGGGTGTGATAAATGTAATTTTAGGGAGCAAAGTATGGGCTTCCAATCCGACAATTTTTTTTCAGAACAATTAAAATTTTGTTTGAAAGGAAACAAATCTAGTACAGAAGAACCTTAAAAAGGGTCATTATCATAATTTCACGAAATAAATGTAAACTACCTCAAAACGTTCTGACCTGAAATCAAGTGATGATGGGAAGAATCATGGATAAATGGATAAATGACTCGAACATCTTTGCTAGGCACACACTCATTCGAATATATGTAAATGGACAACGGACTCGAACCATATTTGCTAGGTACACACTCATTCAAGATTTTGTTTAAAATTCACTCATAAAACCGTATGAGATATATGTAATATGCAACTTGGGTTGCGTTCATTCACAAGAAGCAATAGAAAACTTCAAGGGATCAGATTTTAGACTCATTTATAAGCTGAGACGTGATGTCTATTGAACCTCCAATGTTAATTTCTATTATGATAAGTTCATCTACAACGATGGAGATATATATTGGAGGGATCTGCATTAAATAGTTTGTAATCAGACCTGCATAAATATTCTACTAATGTTTGAATTCCAACTCATATTGGACTGCTTAAGAACATACAAATGTATCTAAAATTGAAAAATAATTAAGAAGATTGGAGCTTAAAAATCAAAACGGTTGTGAAAGGTGGGTGTTTTCGTGAATATTTCATATAATGAAAGCATTGCTAACATCAATATAATAAATATACTATTTTGTTGAGGTACTGCTATCAGCGGTTTAACGAACGCTGTTCTATCCTTTAGCTACATACGAGGGCATTGCACATTTTGTTAGTAGTCTCGAGTAGTACAATTCTAGTGACCCATCTAGTTTTGTTTTAATCTTTTATACTTGTTTTTGTTTTAACTCGCCTTCATACCTTATTTACTTGGTATTAGGTTCAATGTTTGAGTGTCCTAAACATATGAGACCTCTTCTTGAATTATTGATTTGCATCCCCTTGTAATATTTTTTTTCCTAATAACGTCTAGGCTATTTCTCCTTTACAACACCTCAAAATTATCTCAAAAGTTATCATAGTTAAGCTTTCCAGTAGAAAACGTATCTGACTTTCTATAATCTATCTTTCCTCTTTTTGTTTCCATATCTCAATGGCTTTATAAATGAGGATTATTGTCTCCAAATCTCACCTTCATGCAAGTTTCCCATCCAAAGGAGCTTCGTTCAAAATACCACAGTCACTCTAGTTTGATACTCCTTATAGTAAACAGACATTTTGAATGAATACTTGAAATCCGAATATTAGACCCTTAAACCAATCTAAAAAGATACCCGAATAACTCCTAGTTTATACTAAAATGTTTGTACGATATCTTCTCTAGGGAAGCCTAATGTGATTGCAGGTTGAAGAATCAAAATAATAGAAGGTAGCAAAACAACTATGCATCTACAAGTGCAAATGATTCTAAGAAGTTGTTCATGTTCCAACATCACATGATGAATACAATGTGTGTTGATGTTTTGAAATCAAATGGTAATGTCTCATATGTTGACTCAAGTGCTTAGAATTACATGACCAATCATGTAGAATGGTTTAGTAGTTTGCAAAAATTGCCAGTTCCTGGATATGTTGAAACAGGTGATGACACATCACACCCTATGGAGCATACAAGAAACATAGCACTATCTATGGAGGATAGGACACCAAAAGTGTGGGTATATGTCAGGAAAGAGAAGAGTGAGGTGTTCACTCACTTCCAAAATTTTAAAGCTATGGTGGAAAAGCAGACAAGGAAGTATATTCATGTCCTAACGCAGAAAAATGTGTCTTCATTGGATACTCTCTTGAGCAAACGGAACATAAATGTTATAACCCACTCATAGAGAAGTTGTGTTTAATGAAATGTGAAGGTTCTATGCAGATGCTAAAGATGGACTTAAACTTGAATCAAATGAAAAAAGAGAATGCTAAAAAATCATGTGCAGAATCTCAAGTTTTGAGTGGACTGGATGCATCACCAAGCAATAGTTCCAACTCAAATCCATGGAGTGGAAGCTTGCATGGAAATTTTAGTCTAGCAAATTCATCTACATCAAAGAAAAGTAAAGACAACATTTTTGTTGGTAGTAAAACATCTACAAGTTTTTAAGACATTGATGAGATTCAAGAAGTTTTTAAAAAAGCCTTAATGAGGAGCTTGGATTGCCCTTTGTGAAGACTCTAGGAGTAAGAACAACACATGTAGATGATACAAGGAGAAGTAACTGAGGACCAAGAAGATCTTGGAGGATGCAGAATTCATTGCAACAATTAACATATGATAGTTATATGGCTCATCATTGCACCTTCATGATGAAGGTAATACAAGATGTTGAACCTTCTTGTTTTGAAGATGCAATTGGAACTCTAGATTGGGAAAAGGCTATGGATGAGGAGATGGCTGCACTTTATTGAAATGATACATGGATGTTGGTTCCATTGCAACACGGAAAGAAACCCATAGGCTGCAAGTGGGTTTACAAGATAAAGCACAACGGTGATGGTAGCATAAGAAGGTACAAAGCACAATTGGTAGAAAAATGATATGCACTAACATATGGCATTGATTATGAGGAAACTTCAAGCGTGTCGCTAAAATGCCTACTATCATAACACTTGTTGCTTTGGCTACAACAAAGGGTGGACTTTACATTAGATGGATGTGAAGAATGCCTTTCTACATGGTGAGTTATAGGAATAAGTATACATGGACTAGCCACAAGGATATGAGGATTCAAAGCACCCATATTATATTTTTAGGTTGCAAAAGGCTTTGTATGGGATTAAACAAGCTCCCCTACATGGCATGCAAGGATTTCTCATTACTCCACCACCACTAGATTTTCTATGTGTGATGCAGATCATTTACTATATGCAAGGAAGGGTGATGATGGCATCCTGATTGTGGCTATTTATGTTAGTGACTTGATTGTAGGTGGTGATAGTGAAGAAATCATTAAAGAGGTAAAGAAACTTCTTATGCAAGAATTTCACATGAAAGATCTTGGTGTGCTATGCTAATTGTCGGGCATTGAGTTTATACATAAAGAAATAGGTATATGGATGTCACAAAGGCAAAACGCCTTGAGTATGCTACAAAAGTATGGTATGGATGATTTTAAGCCATATTATATGCCATTAGAATAGAATTTGAAGCTAAATCTACATCAGGTGAAGCATTGGATAATGATACTGTGTACAAGAAAATTGTGGCAAGTTTGATATATCTCACAATTACGAGGCCTTATCTAAGCTACACTATTAGACTTGAAAGTCAATTTATGTAGGTTCCTTGGAAGCCACATTTAGATGCTCTGAGGTGCACTCTACATTATGTGAGTGCTAATTTGGATTATGCATTATTTTATGAATCTGGTGTAGATTTGTAGGTTCATGGATACACACAGATGCAAAATGGATTGGTAGCATTCCAGATAGAAGATTTACTAGTGGCTTTCTATTCTCATTTGGGAGTGCAACTATTGCCTGGAGCAGCAAGAAGTAACCCACTGTTGCTTTGTCAAGTACAGAGGCTGAGTATAGAGATGCTACAATGGCAGCATGTGAGTCAACATGGCTAGAGATGCTACTTGCAGATTTAGGTGTGGAAGTGCAAAAGCCTATCACCATCTATTGTGATAACGTTAGCAGTGTATAATTAGCATGGAACCTTGTTTTCCTGCTAGAACAAAGCATATTGAGGTACATTATCAGGTCATTAGAGAGAAGGTATTAGCAGGTGACATTGATCTTGTTTATGTCAAAGAAGATGAGTAGGTTGCTAATATTTTCACTAAAGCACTTAGAGGAGAGAAGCTGAAGAAGTTTTGGAAGATGCTTGGATTAGAGAACATAGCGTTGAGCTTGAGGGGGATTGTTGAGATATCAAGCTCAACATGTGATGATCCAAGATAACACATATCACTTTTTCATTTCTCTAACATGTATAGTGGTCACGCTAGTATATGTCACGGACACTTCATTGAGCTTTACTAGATTTATCTATATAGAGTGATGGCACATTTGTTTCTTGCTAGCTCACTCATTTAGAGACATTAGGTTTTTCCTTATGTAGTTGACTTTATATATTCCACTTGTTTTATTCTTGTTTTTAGTTCATTCTTGTACATTCCTTTTAAGTAATAGAAGAAGAAGAAGAAGATCATTCTTCCTTGCCTCAATTTGTGTGTATGCTCCTCTTTTATTGTGAGAGTGTGTGTGTGTGTGAGCTCTCTTCCTTATCTCCTTCCTCATAACAACTATCACTATAACGTATCGAGGGTATACCAAGAAGGTTACCGAGAAAAATGAACTGGCGCAATTTCTCCACGATATTGGTGTCGCAATCGATATGCATGTTAGAAACATAGCGTGAGTATAGGTGCCGGTATAGTCATCTATATAGGCATCGGTATGGGCATCAGTATAAGCATTGATAATACCGACGCTTCTACCTATGCCCATATTGACACCTCTGTTGGGTGTACCGATGCCCATATCGACGACTCTGCTGGGTGTACCAATGGTTATACCGACGATCATATCTGCAAAAAACTTTTTGGGCAAAATGTGTTGTCTTTTGCTACAACATGATCTTGTTTAGCAAAAGACAATACAGTCAGCCCAACTTTAAACCGAGTACATGTGATATGTACTCTAATGGAAACCAAAACATGATTTTATATGAGAAAAAATGAACCATGAATCATGTACAAAAAGTTGTATATTCCATAAATGAAGGATGTACAAGAGTGTGGCAAAGCACTTCCATATAGGAACCGAATACAAAATGTGACAAAGCACTTCCATATAGGAATTGAATACAAAATTATGGTATATCATTGCCACATAGGAGTGTAATACAAAATTGTGGCAATGTGACAAAGCACTTCCATATAGGAATCTGATACAAAATTATGGTACATCATTGCGACATAGGAGTGTAATACAAAATTGTGGCAAAGCACTACCACACATATACACAAGGGGATCAAAACATTTACACCTACAATCCGGCAATAAAGCATATGTGTAAAATGAGACAAATTGACATGACATTTATAAACAACAACTAAAAATAGGAAAGCAAGCTATAAGTTTACCTAATCATAGATTCTCCCATGAAATGATTGCACCGTGTCCCTCTAAGTCCTACAACAGTGAAGCCAATCCATGACGATATCCATAAGCTTCTTCGATTCGTGTGAGAGGACGACCCACTCCCAACTCCTATAATAAATATGAAAAATGTTAGATGAACATACATGGTGTGCTTAACACAAACAAATTCAATTAATAAAATGACACTTACAAATTGGTAGCACATATTATCGTATTCACCGCTACCTAAATGCAACATTCCAACCGTATCTAAATGTGTGGCCTTCGCATCTCGCTATTGACAATATCGATTAGGCATATGTTGCTACTGATCCTAAATCAATCCCCACTCTTAATGCACTGTCGCATGGACTTTCTGACTCCATCCATGACTAGAGCTCCATTACGTATGTGATATATCTTTCAGACGTCATGGTCATGCACTCCCCAAGGTGTACGTGGAGATCTCATCTGATCCAATGTGGGGATGTTAAAATGCACGTGTGTATGCATATGCACATGTGTATGCATATGCATGTGTGTACGCATATGCATGTGTGTACGCATATGCATGTGTGTATGCATATGCATGTGTGGTTGTTCGAATAAACACTGGAAAAAAAAAACGGACAGGGA
The DNA here is from genome assembly GCA_020310875.1 of Ceratopteris richardii. Lineage (NCBI taxonomy): Eukaryota > Viridiplantae > Streptophyta > Polypodiopsida > Polypodiales > Pteridaceae > Ceratopteris > Ceratopteris richardii. The sequence goes on along the minus strand of CM035417.1, from coordinate 176,602,082 downwards.
TACACTTTCGATTGTCTTGATGTCAATATCTTAGCTAACAGAAGGTTCGTGTTGTATCAATACAATACAACTTCCTAAAGAAGAGCTATGGGTATGTGAAGTTGTAATGTATTAATACAAATGAATTGTGTATTAGCTGATATACATTGTTGGGGATGCTATTGATCTTCACTTGTTGATACCTTCTCAACCCTTGAGCTATAAAAAAACAAATGCATACATACTCACATGCATTATAAAAAAAAAAAAAAAATCATATAACGAATAATGCAACCTAGTGTGTATGCATATGCATTTGTGTATGCATATGCATGTGTGTATGCATATATGTGTGTATGCATATGCATGTGTATGCATATGCATGTGTATGCATATGCATGTGTATGCATATGCATGTGCATGCATATGCATTGGTGTATGTATATGCATTTGTGTATGCATATGCATGTGTATGCATATGCATTTGTGTATGCATATGCATTTGTGCATGCATGTATGTGTGTATGCATATGCATTTGTGTATGCATTTGTATGCATATGCATTTGTATGCATATGCATTTGTATGCATATGCATTTGTATGCATATGCATTTGTATGCATATGCATTTGTATGCATATGCATTTGTATGCATATGCATTTGTATGCATATGAATTTGTGTATGCATGTATGTGTGTGTGCATATGCATGTGTGTATGCATGTGTATGCATATGCATTTGTATGCATATGCATTTGTATGCATATGCATTTGTATGCATATGCATTTATGTATGCATGTATGTGTGTATGCATGTGCATGTGTGTATGCATGTATGTGTGTATGCATATGCATGTGTATTTGCATATGCGTTTGTGTACGTGTGTATGCATATGCATTTGTATGCATATGCATTTATGTATGTATATGCATTTGTGTATGCATATGCATTGTGTTTCTGTGTATGCATCTGCATGTGTATGTACATGCATATGCATGTGTGTATGTGTATACATTTGTGTATGTGTATGTGTGTATGCATATGCATGTGTGTATGCATATGCATTTGTGTATGCATGTGTGTATTTGTGTATGCATGTGTGTATTTGTGTATGCATGTGTGTATTTGTGTATGCATATGCATGTGTGTATGCATATGCATGTGTGTATGCATATGCATGTGTGTATGCATGTATGTGTATATGCATATGCATGTATGTGTATATGCATATGCATGTTTGTATGCATATGCATGTTTGTATGCATATGCATGTTTGTATGCATATGCATGTGTATGCATATGCATTTGTATGCATATGAATTTGTGTATGTATATGCATTTGTGTATGCATGTATGTGTGTATGCATGAATGTGTGTATGCATATGCATTTGTGTACGCATATGCATTTGCATGCATATGCATTTATGTATGCATATGTATTTGTGTATGCATGCATATGCATTGTGTATGTCTATATGCATATGCATGTCTATGTATATGCATTTGTGTATGCATATGCATTTGTGTATGCATGTATGTGTGTATGCATATGCATGTGTGTATGCATATGCATCTCTATGCATATGCATCTCTATGCATATGCATTTATGTATGCATGTATGTGTGTATGCATATGCATGTGTGTATGCATGTATGTGTGTATGCATATGCATGTGTGTATGCATATGCACTTGTGTATGTGTGTATGCATATGCATTTGTATGAATATGCATTTGTGTATGTGTATGCATTGTCTATGTGTGTATGCATATGCATGTGTATGTATATGAATATGCATGTGTGTATGTGTATACATTTGTGTATGTGTATGTGTATGTGTGTATTTGTTGTATGCATATGCATGTGTGTATACATGTGTGTATTTGTGTATGCATGTGTGTATTTGTGTATGCATATGCATGTGTGTATACATGTATGTGTGTATGCATATGCATGTATGTGTATATGCATATGCATGTATGTGTGTATGCATATGCATGTGTGTATGCATATGCATGTGTATGCATATGCTTTTGTATGCATATGCATTTGTGTATGTATATGCATGTGTATGCATATGCATTTGTATATGCATGTATGTGTGTATGCATGTATGTGTGTATGCATGTATGTGTGTATGCATGTGTATGCATATGCATTTGTATGCATATGAAGTGACCAAAGAGCTTTCTCACCCACTTAATTAGATTTTTATATAACTAAATAATGTTATTTTATTAATTTAGATTAACTATACTAATTTTTAACAAGTTTGGGGTGAGTCTGACTTTCCAATCTAAAGAAGATGAAGCATAGATGTAGTCACACTCAAAACTCCATAACTTGAAATATAATCCTCCAACGATGCTACAAATTTGTAAGTAGATGAATAACACTCCAATATAAGTGAGAAAAGACAAATTTTGGAACTTGGATACTAACATTTAGAGAAATGAACCACACGAGTTGACTCTATACCTCAAGGTACTATAGTAGCACACACAGAATGAATATTAAAGTTATATGAATCATTATGCGATTGACATTGCACATATAATACAAGGGAGTTTTGAAGGACTACTCTCACTTCGATTGGGTATAATTTAGACTCATAATCTCAACTCAAATCTTACAGAAAGGCTTGCTCATCCCATGACTAGAATATGGCCTTTTTATAGATGATTTTATGCTCATCCTAAAACATAGAATGGATTTGAATTCTAACCCCAATTTAAGTCATGGGATTGCTAGATATGCGCAATACTTCATCCTCAAGTGACCATAAATGATCCATGGTGCTTTAAGTTGTAAGGTCCCCATTATGAGGAGAAGCCATTGTGAGAGCGTGGACATTTGTGGAACCTTAAATTCTAAGTTAGATGAGGTCTATTTCTGATGATTGATGGTTACAGATGATCTTTGTGACCCAAGCCATTAGTTTAGATAGGGCATAACATTTTGGGCCATTACGTTGCCATTCAAGGTGAAAATAAAGACCATGTGGTGTTGCATGGTTTTTGTATAGATTCGTAATGGGAGGAATGCGGAGGGGGCTTTGACCCCTTTTGCGAGGTCCAAGGGCGTTGTCACAATCTCATTCACACTCACACTCTGAATCACACTCTCACTCTTACTCTCACTCTCACTCTCCATAATTCTCATATTTTTGTGCGCCCCCTTTTTGATGCGCAGGTCTCTCTATAGTAGAGTTTGATCACTAGTGCAAAGAAATGTGTGATCCACCACATTTTGAAAAGTTGAGTTTCTCCAAAGCTTTTGCAAAAAGCCATGCGATTGTAGTGTGTTTTCTTTCCCGTACCTATCAAAATAGGATAAAAACATACATATCCAAAAATATCCATAATTAGACATGATGAGATGTAATCATCAGAATCATGGATTTGAATAGAATTAGAGACGCCCATATTTTTTTTAAGTGTTGGAAAACAGAACTTTTCAAAGCCTTATAACTCAAAAATGGTGAAGAATTAGCTTCAGCTTGTGAGACACACTTTTATTCAATGTTTTGATCTACAAAATAGTGTTAGTGACGAACTAGGTCCAAATCCGCCCCCAGATGCCATTTTTGAGCCCTACAACTTTCAAAATTCTAGAGAGAGTAAAATCAAGACATTTTCTTACAATGAACTAATTGTAGAGCCCTGAACGAGGTACTTAAAACATGATTCACAAAAATTTCACACAAACACTTTTGTTCTCTTATACTTGCTCTACCTTTCTCCCATACAGAGTGCTTCTTAATTCTTTCATCTTCACCTTCAAATTTCAACTAGAAAATATGATGCAAATAAGGTCTAGAGAGAAAATATGAAACTTGTCATCGTAAAATTTTTCCTACATGCATAAAATGACCTAATTATTCATTCTAATCATTATCCCCACAATGAAATTCAAAAAGTTCAAAATGAATTATTTCACTAGAAAAGAGGCCTATATATTACAATTATTCCCCCCTTTAAGGAACTCTGTCCTTAGAGTCGAAAAGAAGGATAATGTGTTAGAAAATCTTCCAAGTTTTCCAAGTTGAATCTTCTACTAGGTATGAGTTCCATTTCACCAAAATTTCTACTATAGATCTATTTCTAAGCAATCTTTCCTTCCCATCTAAAATTATTTCAGGTTCAAGCTCAAAAGAGCCATCATCTTGCAGCTAATAATTATTCTACAAAACATGAGCAACATTAGGTACATATCTTTTAAGTAAGCTAACATGAAATGCAGGATGCACATTTAAATGTTTAGTCAATTCTAGCAAATAAGCAAGAGATCCAATCTTTTTTCATCACTTTAAAAGGACATGCGTATCGAGGAGAAAGTCTATGATCCTTCCCTAGCAACAAGTTAGATTGGTGAGGATTAACTTTAAGAAATACCATATCATCAATTTGAAATTCAAGTGGTCTTCTCTTTAGATCATAGAATTTCTTTTGTCTTTTCTGAGCTTCTTTTATGTGTTTCTTTTTTTTTCCAAGTTCTTCATCCATGTTATCAAGCATTTCTTTGCACACTTCTAATTGATTTGGAAAATACAAAAATCAAGGTGGAGTGAAACAATTATTACCATACATAGCCTCAAACTGAGTCATTCTTATAGATGCATGCCATGCACTATTGTACGCAAACTCAACCAAGGGTAAATATTGACTCCAACTATCTTGCTTTTCATTCACATAAAATATGCAACATATCTTCAAGTACCTGAATAACCCTCTCAGTTTCCCCATTAGTTTGTGGATGGAAAGTTGTACTCATACAAAGTTGAGTTCCAATCGATTCAAATGTTGTTCTCTAGAAGTTTGATGTAAATCTATGGTCTCTATCAGAAATTATGCTTTTAGGCATTCCTTGCAATTGAAAAATTTCTTTTACAAATATTCTTGCAACATTCAAAGCAATATCAGTCTTTTTCATAGGGAAGAAATGTGCCATCTTTGTAAGCCAATTGACCACAACAAATATGGTATTATGCTTACTTTTGGTCATAGGTGATCTACTGATAAAGTCCATAGAAATGGACTCCCACTTCTGATTTGGAACATCCAAAGGTTGAAGCATTTCAGGCATTCTCTTAAACTCAATTTTCACTTCTTGGTAGTTTAAACATTCAGTAACATATTTTCTAGTATCCCGCTTCATACATGCCCAAAGTAAGAATACTTTGATTTAACATAGGTCCTTGAATAACCTAGATGTGCAAAGAAAGGTGCATCATGACAATCATGTAGTATTCTAACTTTTAATAGTGACTCAGAGGATATGGATAATCGATTATTACAATCCAAGGATCCATTCTGCAAATGAAATTTATCATGATTCATCGATCTCCTCTTTGCATTCAAAAAATAAAAAATAGGTGCATAAAAGGAGTCATGATTCAGCGCTTCTTGAATTTTATTAAGAAAATCAAAATTTATTACACAATGGAGATTTCATAAAGGTCTTCGAATCAATGCATCAAAGACCTTATTATCCTTACCAGCTACATAATGTCCAAATCATATGCACTTAATAATTCAATCCAACGCTTCTTCCTGTTGTTAAGTAATGGTTGTGTGAAAATGTATTTTAGACTCTGATGATCTGTTTTCAAATCAAACTTAAGCCCCAAAAATAGATGTCTCCAATGTTTTGGTGCATGCATAACAACAAGCATTTCTAGATCATGAGTAGGATAGGTAAGTTCATGTTTTCTTAACTTTCTGGACTCATATGCAACCACCCTACCATCTTGTGAAAGAACGCATCCTATCCGACTACCACTTGCATCACATGAAACAACAAAAGGCTTTTCCATTACTGGTATTTTCAAAACACAATTTTCAACAAATTTTTGTTTCAATGTTTCAAATGATTTTTGACAAGCTTCACTCCATGCAAATCTTATATTCTTTTTAGTCAATTCTATGAGGGGAGTACATATCTTAGAGAAATCCTTAATATGCACTCTTTCATATTGCACCAACCCAACAAAACTTCTAACATCCCTTATAGTCTTAGGAATTGGCCAATCAACTATTGTTTTTACTTTATCTTCATCGATATAGATTCCTTCTTTTGATATGAATCTTCCTAGATACACACGTTTATCCTTAGCAAAGAAACATTACTATTCTTTCCATACAATTTGTGTTCTCAAAGAGTTTGCAAAGGTTTCTTGAGACGTACCGCATGATCATGATCATCTTTAGAGTGTACAAATATATGATCAAGAAATACTAAGATGAATTCGTCTAGATAATCATGAAAAATATTATTCATCAAGCACATAAATGTGGCACCTTAACTCATAGTTATCATATCGTGTTTGAAAAGTGGTCTTGGGATATCCTCTATTTTGATCCTAATTAGGTGATATCTAGATCTTAAGTCAATCTTAGTGAATACAATCGCTCTACTTAATTGACCTAATAAGTCATCTATGTGAGGAAGTGGATACTTATTTTTAATTGTTCTTTTATTCAACCCCCTTTAGTCAATGCATAATCTATAAGAGTCGTCTTTCTTCTTCTGAAATAATACATGTATACCCCAAGGTGAGACGCTTGGTCTTATCAAGTGTTGACAAAGTACCTCAAAAAATGGTTTATCTTGATAACAACTCCAATTTCGTAACATTCACGAAGCCTCTTCTTGCACTCACCTAGGAGCATCCAACCCCAAGTGGATAGGAAGAATCCCATTTGTGTAGAAAAGAAATATGTAGAAAATTAGGACTCACTCCAGGCAGAAAATCATGATTCTCTCTAAAAGAGTATAACAGCTACAAATGTGAAGAATGAGTGGCCATTTGCTCTTGTATGTTTTGCAGTAATGAGAAGAGAAGCTCTTTTGATTGTGACACATGTGTCATCTCTTTTTTCCTTTGTCTTATCTATGCTTTATGGAAGTGTTGATGTGTTACTTGGCTGATTATGAAGTTATGGACATATGTTCTACTTGTTCATGAAGTTCTTGGGGAGTAATCTCTACCATATTCATCTTTTGTTATCACTTTAATGAGGTTAGCTCAACATGCATCTCTCTCCCCTTCTTAATCACTCTAAGTATCTCCATTCTAGGGCCATATTTGAAATCTACATGAAAAATGGCATGAAAAAGGCAGTTGAATCACCCAATTTGGTGCTTGTATGAGGGAGTTATGATCATTTGAAGTTTTCACATTTCATGTCTACAAAAAGTCGCGTTTTCCAAAAAGTCGTGTTTTTATACTTCTAGTCTGTTCTATCGTCTTCATTCCTATTGTATCATCATATAGGTGTGCTTTCTTGCATCCTTTGTCCATGATTAATGTGCTTTTTCTGAAGCACTAGTCTCTAAGCACCAATCGGGTTAGCTTGTTCTTGGATTGACAAATTAAAAAGGGATTCCCTTTCCCACTTCTTTGTCATCAAGTCCCTACTACTGCAATGGGATAGAGACTTGTTGGAAGCTGAAGGTAAGGATTTCAACAAAGCTCTCATTTTTGGTGTTGTTGCTAGGAATGAGTTACCTAGATTGGAGGTGTCAAAACCACAAGTAAGTAGCACTTTCCTCTTTACATTTGGACAAGCTAGACTATGGGAACTGCAAGATTGATGGAAGGTAAAGCTAGGTATGTACTTTTCATTTGATGCATAGAAGATCGTGTGTGTGGCCCTTGTGAAGTTTTCAATCAAATTGAAGTGGAAGGATGGCCATGTGGGAGTTTAGCACACTCAAAATGGGTGGCTTTTGCTTAGTGGTTTGAAACTTTGCAGTTTTTTGTTAAGCTTTTTTGCCTTTGTTAGGAGGACCTTTGAGGATAGGATTAGGAGAAAAGTTGAGGGAAGAGAGTGGAACACCAATCTTTTGAAGCACAAAACATCTATTCTCCTTTGATTTTCTTCTTCAGAAAATCGTGACTTTCTGTGAGGAGATCATGACTTTCTATCTCTTGCAACCTTGAAAACCTAAATACCAAAAAAGAAAATAAAAAAATATAAAATAAAAAGTCATAAAAGGAGGAGGGAAATGATAGCATGAATGCAGGAAGCTAGTCCTTGAAACCTCATTTTTTGGGTATTGTAAGAGATTTTAGAAAATCGTGAATTTTGGTGATAGTTACCACTCAGAAAATCATGTTTTTATCAGGAGTGCTATTTAAGGAATGAATTCATATGTCACCATTTTGTTTAGATCTTGTGGATCCTTGAGATTGGTTGGAAGATCTTCACAACTGGTGCATCCTAAAAAAACACCAGGGAGAGAAAGACTGATTTTGACCAATAGTGAGAAAATCGCGAATTTCTCCAAGAAAATCATGACTTTTTCCAAGAATTCGGGGAGAGAAAGGTGACTCTTTGCACTTGGAAGATTTTTCAATAATGAGAAAATCAGGAATTGCTCGAATAAAGTTGCAAATTTGTGGAATTGAGAAAATCGCAACTTTGTGGAAGAAAATCGTGAACTTCTCTAGGTTATAAAACCAAGCACATCCAAGACTTTGTAACTTTTGAGAGAGTGAGTGTGTGAGAATAAAAGCGTGAACTTTTGAGAGCATTGTGTGCCCCAAACCAGCAATCCTTCCAGGCATTCAGAGCATCTAGTAAGCTTTAGGTAACACTCCTATATTTTTTTTTGAATATTTTGACAATCAATGTATGAGTGTAAGAGGTATGTTTTTTTAGTATAGAGAATCATGAAATTTTGAGTTTTAGTTTTAAGGTCGTTAAATTACTTACATTGTTGTTAACTCCTTGAGAAATCCTTCACTTTTTGGTCATCATCAACTGCAATTCCCAATGAAGTTCGGTGCCAACACGGAGATCCTGAGAATCTATTACCACCCAGCCACGCACGACTCTCCAAGTGATTTTCTCTCTTTCCAATTATGAGAATGCCCCCCTTGGCTCTACACATGGGTGCCACATGGCACTCATGTGTGAGCCCATTTAAATGACTTAAAAGGTGGTTCACACCTCTCAGGGGTTTCTCATATAACATTTCCTTCCCCTTAACTCTATTTTTGTCCTCAAAAATGGTATTGGAAGGTCCTATGAAGGAGATAATCAAAGGAGTAGTGCTCCCACTAAATCCCCATGTATAAAAATACATGGTCCTGTCTTTGTGTTGTTTCCCCATATCCTTCCCCTTAAGAAGACTCTTGGGAAGGTAGTCTAAAACTAGAAAACCATCTCTGAAGAGTGCTTTAACCCGCTCCCATGTGGCACTATCTTCTGAACTATCTTTCCACTTGACTAGACATTCTTTATACAAGTGACTTCTCCTCCGTTTCTCTCGAGTGCGTAGTATGCTCTCAGGCTCACGTGGAGTAGATTGAACAGAAATAGGCTCTACTAACTCATTATCTGGAATGAGGTTGTCATATTCACCCAGCTTTTTCTTAAGTTGGCTAACATGAAAAACTGGATGGATTTTACTATTCTCTGGAAGTTGGAGATGGTAAGCCATCTTTCCTATTCTCTTAAGTATTTGGAAAGGTCCACAGTACCTAGGAGATAGTTTTGTACAAGGTCCCGTCTTCATGGTTTCAGAACTAGATGGAACTCTAAGATAGATTTGCTCTCCTACCTCAAAGTTGATATCTCTCCTTTTGAGAGTGAGCATAGGCTCTAGCTCTATCCTGAGCTCTCCTAATGCTGTCCTTAGTAAGCCTAAGCATATCGTTCATCTCTTCCAAGAAGTCCTTTGCAGCTTGAACTTTTTCATTCTGCAAGCCTACTGCATAAGGAGCTCTTGGCTGAAACCCATACATAAGAATAAATGGACTATGTCGAGTGGAAGAGTGTTTGGCACTATTATATGCAAACTCTACTATAGGTAAGTACTCTTCCCAGTTAGTTTCCCTTTCATTCACATATGCTCAAAACATATCCTCTAGGATTTGGTTAACCCTCTCTTTTTGCCCATCCGACTGTGGATGTTCGGCCGTACTCATGCTAATTCTCGTATCCAACCTTTTGAAGACCGCTCTTCAAAAGTGGCTAGTAAACTTCCTATCCCAATCAGAGACTATGTCTAAAGGAAGACCATATAACCGGTATGGGTTCTCCACAAAAAGTCTAGCCAACCCTGGCGTCTTCAGTGTAGTATGTGTCGGAATGAACCTAGCCATTTTGGTTAACCTATCCACATTTACCCAGACTGAGTCGTGCCCTCTCAGTGTCCTAGGTAATCCGACTATAAAGTCCATGGAGATACTCTCCCACTTCCCATTAGGAATATCCAATGGGTGGAGTAGTCCTCCAATCCTCAACCTCTCAGCTTTGTTGACCTGGCATTTGTTGCACTTAAGCACATACTCTAGGACGTCCTTATGAAGTCCAAGCCAATAAGACTGCCTCTTAACAAGATCATAAGTCTTGTTAACTCTTGGGTGTCCCGCACTAGGTGTTTCATGACACTCATATAAAATATGTTGTCTCATCTCAATATCTCTAGGGACACACACCTTACCTTTATATAACAGATATCCATCATGGACATTGTAATTCTTCCACTTGAATCCTTCTTGAGTACCCATCGATACTCCATCCTCACTGGAAACCCGTATATCACGATCCCCATTCTCTATGGCTTCCCAAATCTCGGAATATGCAGGATCAAGCCTACATTTTCCTCTAATGGACTCAAGCACTCACTAGTGGTCTGAGTAAAACTCAGTCCATGGAGCATAGGCATGTGCCTAAGTGAATCAGCCACTACATTAAACTTTCCCTTCCTATACCTAAGCTCATAATCCAACTCCTAAAGGGTCTCTACCCATCGGGCCTTACGACCTTTAAGGTCAGTTTGATTAGAGAGCCACTTAATGCTCTCTTGATCAAACACTATCATGACTTTGGCACCATATAAATAATGACGCCACTTCTTCAAAGCATGGACTATTGCATACAACTCCTTCTCATAGACGGAGTAATTGAGCTAGTTCTAGTTTCTTACTCTCAAAAGCTACTAGTCGACCATCCTCTACTAAAACCGCTCTTTATATGGCAAAGTCACTCGCGTCAGTCTCAACCACAAATGGTTTGTTGGAATCTGCTATGTGTAAAAGTGGAGCTGTAACAATTGCTACTTTCAACTTCTCCATACTTTGCTTCTGTTCGTCTACCCAATGAAAGGATTTCCCTTTCCCTTTAAGTTGTTCCATCATCGGGACAGCAATCTTGGCATAATTCTTAATGAATCTTCGATAGAAACTTGATAAACCTAGGAAGATCTGCAGCTCTTCCAGTTTCCTTGGATGTGGCCATTCCATAATAGCCCTTACTTTTTCAAGATCCATCTGGATTCCATCCTAGGAGACTATATGCCCAAGGTATTTAACCTCTATTTTGAAAAATTGACACTTTGATTCCTTAGCAAAGAGTGAATTTTCCCTTACCACTTGAAATACCTTCCTCAAGTGTTCCAAGTGCTCCTCTTCTGATGTACTATAGATCAGAATGTCATCCAAAAAGTCTACTACAAAGTGCCCTAGATAAGGCCGTAAAACACTATTCATGAGCAAGTGGCAGGAGCATTGGTGAGACCAAAAGGCATCACCAAAAATTCATAGTGCCCATATCTAGTCCTAAATGCAGTCTTTGGGACATCCTCTGCCCTAATCCTGATCCAAGGTCAAGCTTGGTAAAGTACCTAGCTTGATGTAACTGATCAAATAGATCTTCCAATCTAGGTATCTAAAACCTATTTTTGATAGTTACCTTATTAAGTGCTCTATAGTCTATACATAGTCTCATAGAGCCATATTTCTTTTTAACTAGGAGCATTGGCGATGCCCAAGGTGAGTTATTAGGTTTAATGAAGCCTTTATCTAAATAATCCTGCAACTGCTTCTCAAACTCCTCATGCTGAGAAACACTAAGCCTATAAGGTGTTCTGCAAATAGGGTTAGTGTTAGTAACAACCTCAATGGCATGGTCAATGTCCCCTCTCTCAGGTGGTAGCCCTCTTGGTAAATGAGTGGGAAGAACATCTCTATACTGAAACATAAGATCCTTAAAACTTTTAACCACACACTCTTGCAAAAAAGAATAGTAGAAAGACCTGTCCATATTTACATTCCTAGCATGAAAATATACATCACATGAGCTGTCTGTACAACGGTCCATATCATGACTATACAATAAAAACATCTCCTGTACATGATGAGAACAACAAAGACTATACAACTCTAGTGATGAAATGAGAGGTGCACTAGGTACATCTCTCTCTCCCTGGATACAAACTTTACTTCCATTCTTTTCAAATTCGAGCGTGTTGTTTTGATAGATGCTTTTAAGTGTGTCTCCTAACCCCCATAGCCACTCTCTTCCTAAGACTAGATCTGTCCTCTCCATATTCATAATTTGGAAGTCCATGTAATTTGTATGGTCCTGCATCTTGACTTCCAAATTGGATACCATAGTATCCCATATCCTCTTATCTTGCCCATGCATCATAGATACAATGTATTTATGTGCACTAGGCTACTGGGGAATCTTTAATTTCTTGACCAAAGCAAAGTTTATAAAATTATGAGTGGCAGAGTCATCTATGATGACCCGCATCCTGGTCCCGTACACACTACCATGCATTTTGACTAGGTCATGTGGTCCAAACTATTGTGACCACAATGACTGAGTCAAACAACAAGTGTGCTCTATATCCTCGTGCATCACCTCCACTCCCTTGCAGCTAGAGTTGCGATGAATAGGAAGGGTCTGCACTAGGTGGACCGCCTTTTTGCCCTTTTCAGGGGCCGTACTAGACTTTGGTCCCTTCTTCTTTTCTTCCCCCTTCTTGAGTGGACAGTTCCACTGTGAAGGGCTAGGAGAGAGGCATCTAAAGCACATGTTCTCTCCTTTGGCCCTCTCAAACTGATCTCTGGATAATCTAGGCCCTTGTGATCTTTGTTTTTTAAGAAAACTTCGTTTTTCCAAAAAGGCAACTTCTTTTTGAATTTAGTCGTACTAAGAGGCTTGAGAGGCTGATCCGTCTCCATAGGAGTATACTGAGGACGGTTATGATCCTCATAGATCTGTGCATACTTGATGGCCTCCTCAAATGTCTTAGGCGCATTCCTTTTGACTTCCATCTTTATGGCTTTATCTAAGCCTCTGACAAACCCTCTAGTCTTTTGGAAATCATCTAAGCCCTTAGGTTTCAAAATGATCTCTCTATAGTGGGATAGATAGACTGAAAGAGGCCTACCTCTTTGAGTAATCCTATCCCACTCATCCTAGTTCCTCTCCTCCTCATTCTCAGGAAGAAACTCTTTAAGAAAAAGAGTCTCAAACTGAGTCCAGTCAGTAGGAATAGAGTTCGCCTCCTTAAGAATCATCCACCACTTGTAAGCATGCGGGCTGAGGGAGAGACTCGCCTCTAGCACACAGACTCTGGTGGGTTCCCTTCAATTGATGCAAATCATGCCACTTTTGTAAAAAAGTGTAGATAGCATCCTTGTTCCTGTCTCGTTCATGCCCTGTAAAGGTAGGTGAGTTCAAGTCTTTCAGGAGGGGAGCCTCCCTAGAGCTCTCTCCTTTGTGCTTACTAGGAAGAGAAGTATCTTTTCTAGTGAGCTCCAGAGGAATAGGAGGGGTCTCTCTTTCCTTCCTAGCTAGGAAAGAGGTGACACTAGTCTCAAGCGAGATCATTTGAGACTTAAGCTGCTGTATGAGAGATGTGATGCTACCAAGATCTCTCTCTAATTTAAGGGTTTGCTCTTTCAAGTCGATGAATTGGTCACGAGTGACAAATTCATCTAAAAGTTCCTCATACGTATACTCTTCCTGCTGAGGCTCTTTTTCTTCTAAGTTCTCTTCTACTTCTTGCCCTAATTCTACTTCTTCAATTCTAGAATCAGGATCCTCTAGTTTCTCTTTAGATGGAGAAGTGTTTTCAACTACTTGTTTGCCTTTAGATTCCATGTTTTTCTTCCCTTCCCCGTTTGCTAACTAGAGTATATGAAAATGAATGGAAGTAAAGCTTAAATATGCAAGAAGAAGAGAAATATATCACAAGAGCACTTCCATATTACAAAAATGAGTTGCGTAAGCAAAAATTAAATGGTCCTTGAAGCTTTAGGTCGCTGATTTTGAATCCTCGAGAGGCCCAAACAAAATTTGGAAATGTCCGCTTGGTCCGGGGAGGTTCTAAACACCAAAAAACATCCAAAACAATGCCAAAAGCACATGGGAATAGCGGCAACCGGGCAAATTAAGTAAAACTAAGCAATTTGTGAGAATTAACAATCCTTGCCAGTCCAAGAAATGTAGCTCAGCACCTGTACTTCAAAAATTTGAGACTATCCCAAGTGAAAAAAGTGAATTTGGACACCGGATGCGAAAAATTAGGCCCAGGAGTGGTTGTGTAGTTCCTGTTGAAGCACTACAGAGAGATTTTGGTGGGGAAAATCTTGACCAAATCCAACATCAAAGGTTTCTAAGTGAAGCTTAGGAGTGTAGCTTCGAAACATGAACAAGATTTCAAATCCGATATCTTATGAGGAAGCTATGGTGCGGAGAAGCTGGGTAGGTCAAGAGTAGAAAGTGAAAATGCTAATATTCTTGGAGAAGTGACTTTGAGAAGCTCAAAACTGAAGGACTGAAGCTTTAATTAATCAACCCAAAGCCCATAGCCCATCTCCACAACCCATATTACATGTGTACATCATGATTTTCCCCCAATCTCTTGTTCATAATATAATTTCTCTCCCCCAAAATCCAACAAATTTCCAAAATCTTGATGTTGTTGGAGATTCGAGCAAAACCGAAATGATGATTATTGATCTTGATTATCCCATATAGCCATGCACAGCATGTTTCTAGGATTATATATAGAAGGTCATTTTGAGGATGCTCTCACCTAAGAGGAAGGATGGAGGGAGAGCTCTAGTGCGGAGCCCTCACGATTGTCGTCTGTGATCGCCTGTGCGTGCGTCGGTAGTTGTGCCTCCGTTCATGGGTCTGTGGCACCTCGATGTGCGTGTCTATTTACTCCAGGTGCGTGGGCTGTTCCCTGGCTTCGATACCAATGTTGTTAACTCCCCGAGAAATCCTTCACTTTTTGGTCATCATCGATTGTAATTCCCAATGAAGTTCGGCGCCAACACGAAGATCTTGAGAATCAATTACCGCCCAACCACGTACGACTCTCCAAGTGATTTTCTCTCTTTCCAATTATGAGAATGCCCCCCCCTGGCTCTACACATGGGTGCCACATGGCACTCATGTGTGAGCCCATTTAAATGACTTAAAAGGTGGTTCACACCTCTCAGAGGTTTCTCATATAACATACATGTTGATTTAAAGTGGGAAAACTTGATTAGCACCTAGCACCTCTTTGGACCATAGTGGAAACACCAAAATTCTTGGTATCAGTCATCTTCAAAAAATCTTGATTCTCTGAGTTGCTTTTAGGCAGAAAATCATAAGGTGATGACTCAGCAAGGAAAAGAATAAAATAATCTTTTGAATGGCCTGAGAAAGTCCTGACTTTCTCAGTAATGACCAAGAGGAAGGGAATTACACCTAAGGCCCGAAAATCGGGTTTTGAGGTCAGCAAATTGCAATTCTCTTGAGAGATTTCTTGAGAATCAAGGTATCTAACAAGAAAATCACAAATTTCTCAAATAAAAACAAAAAATAAGAAAATAAAATCTAACTCCAAAGAATCGTGGCATCTAAATTGTGAGAGAGTCACAAATCTCTGCCTCACTAAAGAGAGTCACGAATCTTTGCCTAGAGTTAGGGGAGAAAATTGTGAATTTCTTTTTGAAAGTCGTGAATCTCTGAGAGAAAAATATAATAAAGGATTTCATGAAGAAAATCACCTGTTTGAGAAATGATTTGTGGAACATCACAAATTTCTGCTTGATTAATTGAAAAAGTGAGAAAATCTCAAATTTCTACAAGAAAATTCCGACTTTCTCCCCAAGTAAGAAAAGAATTGGGAAAGGAAAACATTCTCAGATCACTAGATCAAGGAGGTAGAAAATCACGATTCTCTACCAGAAAATCATGATTTTTTGATTGCCTTTGAAGGATAGTAGCAAATTTTTTTCAGGACGGCTTCAAGATGCACTTAGGGAGAGGAAAACAAGCAAGAAAAGAGGACAACTTGAGGAAAAAGAAAAGATAGAATAAAGAATCGTTGGACTTTGTATGCAAAAAATCACGACTCTATGCTAGATAATCGTGACTTTCTAAATCGACCACAGAGAGAAAGAGCATGAGTATATTAAAAATGAAAGCACTAGGAAAACCTTAATCTTTGAAATAAATGAAAAAGACTAGAGTACATTTCTCCATGCAGTTGAGTGAAGGAAAGTTATCCTTGAACCCAACCCTAACCCTAATTTGGACGAGACTCAAAACTTAGGGAACCAGGAATCCACGATGAGCAGGATGCAAGAAGAGCAAGGGAGTGAGGAGGACTTCAGAAACATACTTAGATTTGAATTCACCAATAGGTTTGGATCCTACATATACAAGTATGTGATTCAGAGGTATGTGGTAAGACTTAGGTCAAACTCTTTGCTCAACATTATACCTATCACTCAATTTGAGAATGGGCATTACATGGAAAGAGATGGGACCACCTACATGGTGACCAAAGATCCAAAAAATGTCAATGAATAGGGAGAAGTACCTAACAAGAGAGTAGTAAGTGAAGACCTAGCGGAAGCCCTAACTCCTAGAGGATAGTCCATCTCTACATACCAAGAGCAGGTCATCAAACTCCCATGTGATCAAACTGACACCTTGCTCTACATGAACCCAGACAGAGGAAATTTCTATTGGGTTACCAATGTGGACACTAGCTAGGCACCCTCACACATGAACCTGAAAATTCTTAAAAATTACAATGACCCTAGAGAGTCACCTCATTTTGTGAATGAGGTGTTGGTGTAATTTGCAAGCCTACACATTTGGCTCAAAGGATGCATTAAAGTCTACACATACATGAAGAAGCATAGGAACATATGCTTGTGGTTAATTACCACTTTACCTCATTGTAAAAGTCAAATTGACTTAGAATCTTTTGTAATCACTTACCAAAGTGAGTCGTGGAAAAGTAGCTCATTTGATTGAAGGAATATCTCCAAGCATTAAGGAGCTTGATCATAGGGAGCCAAAATTTGAATTTGAATTCAAATCTTTGCTCATCACATATAAAAAGTGAACTTGAAAAGTCGCGGTGTGAGTGATCATTCCCGAGTCTCATTCTACTGAGTTTCAGTGTGTGTGACGATTATACCATATCCTACACCTCTCTACACCATTAGGCAATGTCATTCATGCCAATGGGATTGTATACAAGTGTTAATTAATAGATACATTTACATCATTAATCTCTGAGTTCTCTGTTAGTCTACTCAAAAGTCTCTCAACTTGTCAAGGGCATATCTCGGTCAATTCTCCACAAAATCGAGTGATTCAAAGCTTCTTAGATTCAACTAAAAGTCATCTACATGTTCTAAAAGTTTTTAGTGATTCTTTTCAGCCATTTCAGAAAAATCTGCGTCGAGGTGAACTCTGGTCAATTTCTGCTACAGTCCTAAAAAGTCGGGGGTATAGCTAAACTTGCTAAATTGATTTCTCTTAGCAAAGTTTATCTTTTTACATCATTCCACTTGAAAATGGTAGCTTACTAAGCAGGCTTAGCAGTACCTACTCAGTCTCTTGGAGCATCCATCCATCTATCCCAACAGTGGTATCAGAGCAATAGAGGTAAAATGGGAGATGGTTTTCCTTCATTTATTGATAAATTGGACAGGAAAAACTATCAAGCTTGGTCTCTAAGGATGAAGACCTACTTACAAGGAAGGAGTCTCTATGGATACATCTCAAGAGATGAGGAATTGACCCCATTCAAAGCAAGAGGATTACCAACCAAGGAAGAACAAGAAAAGCTCAACACATGGTGTGCTAAGGATGCATTGGCAAGGTCATATTTACTCAACTCTATCTCTGACTTTCTTTTGCCACATATCAGAAATTGTAAGACATCCCAAGAAACTTGGGAAACCTTGTCATCATATTTTTCCTCCAATACAAGGGCTAGAAAAAATCAGTTAGGGATTGAATTCACAACACTAAGGAAACAACCTAAGCAAGCTGTTTCAGAATTTGTGACCAAGATCAAAGATGTTGCAGATCAGTTAGCAAGCATAGGAGAAGAGATTGAAGAAGAACAAATTGTAAGGCAAGTGATCAATGGAATCAAGGCTGATGACAAATGGGAAATCTTCACCACTGCAATGGATCTCTACATGGACATGCACACTTCAGATCTTACAACTCTCATGGGACAACTATTTATACATGAAACAAAGCTCACAAAAAATGGAGATACATCCAAAGGTAATAACTCTTCTGCCCTATACACTGATAAGAAGTCTAAGGATAAAGGCAAGAGCAAGAAGATGGAAGATGAAGGCTCTACCTCCCAAGCCAACGATGCAGGGAGAGGTAGATCTTCAAGAGGAAGGGGCAGAGGAGGTAAGCAAGGTAGGGGGAGACCCTATAACTCATCACCATGTAACATTTTTAGTTTATCAAATCATACTACAGATGAGTGTTTCATGAATTACAAAAATCAAAGAGGAAGAGGCTACCAAAGAGGTGGATACTCACAGTCAAGAGGAAGGTTCAACCATCACCAAGGCCACAACAACAATTACAATAATAATTACAACAACAATTACAATGGCAACTACCAAGGAGGATTCAAAACCAGAAAGGACTACAAAAACTACACAGAGGAGCAGGATGACTCTCTTCTGATCATGAACATGACTTCAAAGTCAGGTACAAATGATGACCACCTATTCTACATTGATTCAAGGTGCTCAAATCATGTGGCTCGCAATGTGGCACTACTCTCTGATCTTGAGGAACCAAAAGGTAAACATCAAGTCCAGACAGGTGATGATACAAAGCATTCAGTAGTTAAAGTTGGAAATGTTAAGACTTGTGATGGTAATCAGAATTTGTTGAGCAGGGTACTCTATGTACCAACCATTACCAAAAATTTGATGAGTGTTGGTCAGATTGTGGAGAAAGGTTTGCAGGTCAGATTCAATCAATATGGAGCATATGTGGAGGACCGAAGACATGGGTTCAAGAGGATTGCTAAAGGAGAAAAATCAGGTAGACTATTCACTTTTGAGTTGGAAGATACAAAGAATATTGCACTATATAGTTATAAAGATCAAACACTTTCAGAGCTTGAGATTTGGCACAAAAGGTTAGGGCACATAGGAGAAAGAACCTTGAAACAAATGTGTAGGGACCAATGTGTGCTTGGGATACCTAATGTATCCAAGCAACATATGATTTACAAGTGTGGTGCTTGTCAATTTGGTAAGTCTCACAGGTTACCCTTCTCCAAGAAAGGATATATGCATGAAGACTACCTAGAGCTTGTACACACAGATGTTTGGGGACCTAGCAAAGACCCCTCAGTCTCAGGATCAAGGTACTATGTGTCTTTCATTGATGATTATAGCAGATGGAATGTATTATACTTCATGAAGCACAAGGGTGAGGTATTTAATTGTTTTAAGAAATATCTTGCATTAGTTGAAAACCGGACAGGAAGGAATTTGAAGAGGCTAATGTCCAATGGAGGAGGTGAGTACTTCTCCAATGAATTTGAATATTTCTTGCAGGACAGAGGCATCAAAAGAGAGATAACCACAAGGTATTCTCATGAACGGAATGGGGTAGCTGAGAGAAGAAATAGGTTAATCATTGAGACAGCTAGATCTATGCTTAATGAGAAGAAGTTACCTAACTATCTATGGGCAGAGAGTGTTTCTACTGCCACTTATCTCATAAACAGGTTACCATCTAAGTCACTTGATGGTATGACACCCTATGAAGCATGGCATGGTAAGAGACCATCATTAGATCACTCCAAAATATTTGGATGTGTAGTATATGTGCACATTCCTTCTCAGATAAGAGGTAAGCTAGACCCAAAGGCTGAAAAATGTATTTTCATTGGGTATGATTTAAATAAAAAAGGTTACAAGTTTTATAATCCTACCAATAAGGGATTTATGGTAAGCAGAGATGTGATCTTTGATGAAAATGATTCTTGGTATGAGAATGAATGCAAGAAGGTCAAACTACCCTATGATTTAGAAGAGGAATTTCCAAAACTTGCAAAGGAGGAACCTTGCTGATAGAAAACAACATGAAATGCATCTCCAACATCATGAAGACTCAATCGTAAACGTGTCACAGAGCTATTTGGCCATCAACCTACATAAATGGAATGCCCAAATAATGATGCAAACGCCCCAAATCAGGCATCTCAAATGAGGCATGTAAATTATTCTTAAAATTAGCAATATTCTTCTCATGAGGACCATTGAGTAGCATGTCATCAACGTACACAAAAATGATCAGAAGCGCATCATTAACACACTTAACATATAAGGTGCCTTCAGTTGGAGTGTTCTCAAAACCATGTGCAATCAGATATGCATGTATCTTTTCATACCAAGCACGCGGTGCTTGTTTTAAACGATATACTGCCTTATTTAATTTGCACACGTGGTTTTCATGCCCTTTCTACAAAAAGCCACGGGGTTGAAAAAAATACACTTCTTCATGCAAGTCACCATTCAGAAAATGTCGTTTTAATGTCCAATTGATGTACATTCCAACCATGATGAGTTGCAAGTGCACAGATCCTATGAGTAGTAGTCATTCGGCATGTAGGTGCAAAGGTTTCATAAAAAACAATGCCTCTTTCCTATGTGTAACCCTTTGCAACAAGCATAGCCTTATACATGTCAAGTATTCCATCAGATTTACGCTTCAACTTGTATACCCACTTAGTGCCAATGGCAGTCTTGCTAGGAGGCAAGTCACATAAAGATCATGTACCATTTTTCATTATGACATCAATTCACGTTGCATTACAACCATCTAATGTCCAGAATTTTGTGCTTCATCAAACGAAAGAATCTCAGTCTCATCATAGAGACTAGAGGTAGCCATAACATAGCAGTCCGATGCAAAAGAGGCACTATGAGAGCTTGATCGAGTACGATATGACAAAGGTGCATCTAATTTGTTGTCATGCAAAGTTTGCACCAACCATTTTGGCATAGTTTTTTCCTCATCAATATCAGCTCTCTCATCAACAAGTGCATCATGTAAATCTGCATTAGAAATGGAATGATCCACATCATCACATGAAACCTACAAACGCTGAGAAGTTGGCTCATTAGGACAATACTAGACTATGCACCTATAAAAAGAGGCAGAACAATATCATACATGTCTTTGGAGCTAACAGATGTGTCCTTAGTACATGAAAGTAGTGGTTGAATAGCATCTTTGAGAAAAACAACATCACAGCTAATAAGAATGCATTTAGTCTTTGGATGACACAAATGATAACCTTTGCTTTTGGAACTGTACCCAACAAAAATACATTTTATTGCTTATCATCCAATTTCACGCGATGTTGTTCAGGCACTAATGCATATGCCAGACAACCAAAAACATGCAGATGAGAAACCGATGGCTTGCAACCATTCCAAGACTCATATGGAGTGCTTTAGTGGGACACCTATTCAGTACATATGCTGCAGACATGACAGCCTCAAGCCAAAAACTATGTGGTAAAGCCTCACTCTTGACCATACACCTCGTCGTCTCCATGAGTGACCTATTCTTCCATTCAGAAACTCCATTTTGTTGAGGTGTATACGGCATTATAAAGTGATGTTTTATCCAACATTCAGCCAGAAATGCATTAACGTCAGAAGACATACACCCCCCTGATCAGAATGGAGGGTGCCAATTTTACATGGTGACAGATTTTCAGCAAAACAAAAAATCTTCTTGAAGCACATAAAAACTTGAGACTTTGCTTTCAATGATATATCCATGCATGCCTAGAAACATCATCAGTGAAAGTCATGAAGTCAAGATAATTTCCAAAAGAGGGCATTTGCATAGGACCACATACATCACTATAAACAAGCTACAATTTTTTAGTAGCTCAAATTGAACCATCTTTTGGAAAGGAGGAATGTTGCATTTTTCCCAAAATATAGCCTTCGCAAACATGTTTTTTAGGTGCATCAAGTTTGGGCAAAGAGGACGCCATTTTAGATTTCTACAGGCATAGCAAACTAGCAAAATTTAGATGACCAAAGTGTGCATGCCAAAGCTTTGCATTTGACATAGCTTGAGAATCATGTACTACACATGCTAAATCATTCACAGATCTTTCACAGTTTATGAGCTTATACAACCCATGAGATAAAATGCTAGAAGGAATAATCATATCACCATTTAACATATCATGAACTCTACATGTGTCATCATCAAATTTCAGAATCAAGCCAATCTTGGCTAATGCAGAAACTGACAATATATTTTTCTTGATCCGTGGCACAAATAAAGCATCCGACAAAGTGAAAGAACTACCATTAGCAATAGTCAAAATGATCTTGCCAACTCCCACAATAGGATAAGAGAAGTTGGTGCATGTGATAATATTCCCTATGGGGGCAGGCTCAAGTGAAGTGAAGAAACTACATTGCAAGGTAATATGTTTGGTTGCCACACTATCAAAAATACCAAACATCTTAGTCTACTACAAACATACACTACTCATGAGAAGATGGGTCAAAATCGGAAACATTAGTGAACACCCATTCTTCATTGTGCACAAGGTTTGTAGACTTTGTTTTCCATGTAGAGGCTTCTGCAACAACCATTCCAACCTCTTTTTTCTTTGCCTCTTTTGCATCCAATTTTGGATAGTTCTTTATGGCATGATCATTTCCTTTAAAATACTTACAAAAGAATTTTTGCTTTTCTTATTTTTTCTCATCTTTGTGTTCCTTCTTCGAATGTGCAACATTTGTAGATTTTTGTTTACTAGTATATGAGATCCATTTACCTTTGCCCTTCTAACTAGCCAGGAAAGCTTGATCTGCAACACACATAATGGACCTGTTTTTCCTAGACTGGTCTTCGTGCAACAGAATAGAGACTAAGTCCTCAAATGGCAGGGCATTTGGATTGCCTTTCATCATCAAATGAAGAGTATAAGCAGAAATTTGATATGAATCAGGAAGCCCATTCATAACAGTTTGCACAAGTGAACTATCTGGTATAACTTTATCAACAAAATCAAGTGCTCCTTCATTTCTTTGATCTTTCTTAAAAAAATCTCCATAGAATCACCTTCATACATATGCTTATGTTTTTGGAGTTAAGCAACACGAGCCTCATTCCTAGCTTGGTACAATGTGGTAAGTGTATCCCAAGCATCCTTAGTTGCTCTGCAAGAGTGAATGTGAGCAACAAAAATCATAGCATGAACATGAATCTAAAAAATATCAGCATCTTCAATGCAATCTGCATCAGATTTAATACCTGTATTTGTAGGTGTGATAGGAAGTTTCTCAACACCATGCACAATGTTCCATGGTCCTTTTGCAACCAATAAATGTGGCATCATATAAGCCCACAATGGGTAATTGGTACCGTCCAACTTATCCTCAATAGCAAACATACGGAATACATCACTACTTTCAACCATGGCCATTGACTAAAATACCTTGATGCAGAAAAATGATTGTATCTGAAAAAGTTGAACAAAATTACCCTAAGGAGTTCTGTTAAACTTGTAGTAGACTTCGAGATGCTTATACTGGAAAATTGAGACCTGTATATATCTTTGGCACAAAAAGACAAAACAACTTGCACAAGTACTGTGATAGTGCATTCGAAGTCAAAACAAGCTCAAATCACGATTTGGGCACCACATAGTGAAGCCGTTTTTTATATCCTAATCACCCTCAATATGCTCACAAAATTTCATTCAATTCTTAGACTATGATCAAAGGGGTGTCCATGACGCCCTAGATGAAGCAGCAACCTGCTCTGATACCAATTGTGTGAGTTAAACGTCTATGGAAGCATGCAAACATCACAAGCAATAAGAAGAAGCTTAGAGCACAACACACAATACTGAATGTATTACCACTAGAATGTACAAAGATAAGTATCCCATTAGGGAAATAAGTTTATATACAAGAGGAGGGAAAAATACCTCCTAAAGAGGGAAAAAAGTGCTCGGGCGGTCCTAGAGTGTTCACACACATCACTACCTAAATATATCAACAAATCTTGCCACATGTGCTCTATCGAATGAGACTTTAGGGTGCGTGCATTTATAGAAGTTTGAGTATATTTAAAGATAAAGGTTACAACAAGGGCGGGTGCTTAGACAAGCCTAAGAGGAGAAAGAAATAGAAAACAAGAAGAATAAAGTGAAAGGGGTGAAGATATAACACATACGAGAAAACAAGAGCGTCAATTTCTTTGATCATGGTGACCTACTCATAGAAGATAGACTACGTGGTCTATATACAGATATATACAGAGAAGAATGAAAAAATAAGTGTGTTCACTTATGAAGTATTCCTTAGACACACTACAAAGATAGAACCAAAGACTTGAGTTTCTAAGAGGTTCGAACACAGTAGTTTTGTGGAAGATAAACGGAGAAATTCCATTGTGCAAGGACATGGGATCTAGTAAAGGAGAAGGTAGAAGAGGACTGAGCACAAAAATGGAACACAAAATTTCTAATGAAAATATAGTGCAAACGATTTGTCCAATTGTGCGGTCCATCACTAGGAGCTTAGATGTTTATAAAGATGCTAGCACAGTTTTACAGAACTATGCTAATACTACACAATATACTCATGACTATACAATATACTCATGACTATACTACCTTTTTAACAAGGGAAAAATGTGTCGCATACGTAGATTTTCTTTCACACAAAATCAGGATAAAAAAATGATAGCATTATGTAGACATGGGACCATCCTACCTATTCATAATTCTCAATCGAGTGATTAAAAATTCTTCTAAGTGGAGAAAAGAAAATTCCTCTTTCTGATTGTTTTGAATTTATATATGAAATTATTCTCCCTAAAACTTTAAACCTAATTGTTTAAAGGCTTAGATATATGGAGAGTAATTACTATCCATCTAAGAGGTACAGAGATCTAAGATAATTTCTCCCTAAAACATTCCTAGGTAAAAGAATTAAGAATCACAAAGATATGCCCCCATTCAGGCACAAGATGATATTTTTTATCCCACATGATAAAGTTAAAACTAAATCAAGATCCTAGAATAGGGAGTATGTCTTCATAAATATCTCTATCTCACTATCTTGTAATTTTTCTTCTCTTTTCATATTATCAAGGACCCCTTTTTTTAACACTGCCTATCATTAGAATCTGTATACTTTCCTTAGACTAATTTTAGTTGACATCTTTGAAGAACCTTCGTGTTGTGATGTTTTGGAACATTCGTAAGGGTATGCAAAGAAATGTTGCTCAAGTACGAATGTTAGTCATGTATGAAGTTGCTTTCCTTTAATCTCAACGAGTGGAGGAGAAATGTATTTCTGATCTCTTCGACATAAGGGGTTCCCAAAAAGATGTGGATGGCGAAGTCTTTACTCTGTAATTTAATTATGAAAACAATACTACAAGCAAACCTCCCTTTATTTTAAAGAAAATACTACAAGCAAACCATATGGAGAAGAAATATAAAGAATTGTGAAATCTTTCAAAAAATATACACATTTCTTGTTGGATTATGTTAGTGAACCAATATCATAATGAATCATTGATATCTGAACTTATACTGAACTTCATAAGAGGTTGAGGCGTATACATCTTGAAAAGGATTGACATGAGGATCCCTGATTTTGTGATGCTTTAATAGAAACCAAAGTGGAAGCAAATATTTTAGTAAGATAGAAAAACAAAGAAGAAAAAAATATCTTTCCAAGATGGTTTTGAATTCGTTTTTGATTTTATTTTTTTTTGAAATCCTTGTCTCTAAATCTTTAGACCTAATTGTAGATTTCGATACCAAGATTTCAATGTACTTGTCCTTATTTCATGGAAAGAATTTACTATCAAGCTAATTCGAAGATGTCTTTGAGTGCTTTTCATACCAATATATTAGTTTTATTTATTGTTCTTTTATGTTGGAGCAAGTCTATGACAAGCCTAAGTATTGGCTTGAGTCTCACAAAGTCTTAGAAGAAGCTTTAAAAAGAAGACTATGTAAAGTTCACTTGTGAACTACCTCTTGTAACTTTTGAAGAGTTTACTTAATGTAAAAGTAAGAGAATCTTAAGTGGTTGAGTCCACTTGATCAAGAATGGAAAGAGGAGCCACGAATTCGTGATTTGTGGTAGGTAGAGAATCAAATCAATCATTGATTGATTGGAGATTGATTGAGGGAAGTTAGCCTCCCAAACTCAACTATAAATACAAGGCACACATATGTATCAGTAAGTCATTGTATTGTACAAGCAATATACTTTCATTTTCATGATTATTTGAGTTCATCTTTCCATGTTCTTGTGAAGTGTACTACTCACTGCCATTACTCTCAGTTTTCTCAGTCAGCTTGCAGAGATGTTTTCTCTGAGCTTGGTGCATCATTTTCAATGATTTAACTTGTTAAAGTTAGCTCTATAAGTCTACTATATGCTCATAAATTTTCATGTCATTTGGATGTTGCAATCTTCAGTTATGTTCATTTGAAGTCAACAGGGTCTGTTCATCTTCACCTCTCTGTCAGGTACCCAACTTTTGCACTCATCTTGTCAGAGGTGTTTCTCAGTGGTTACTTATCCACATTCAGTGATTTAAAGCTTGTTGGATTCAGCTTACTGTCTAGTATAATCATATAAATTTTCATAATCATTGGATATCTACATTTTGAGTTATGGTGATTTTTCTGCTCACTGGTCTATTTCTGTAGCAGCCCGTGAAAATCGGGATGATGTCATCACTTGTTAAAACTCATTCTCAGTGTGTGCTTTGTTATTTTTGATGAGATTACTCTTGAAAGTTAGCTCTTCAAGCTAACTAGACTGCCCCAAGAGGAATTAAGCTAATTGCTGCTGTGCTCAGAGAATTATGTAAAACACTGGACAGGTGTATGAACCAAGAATAGCAAGTTTTCACCTCTGAGCTAACTCCAACTTATCTGTTTTGATCTATCTTTTTGAGAGTGATCTTCCAAGGTACATAGGGTGTCTAATACATCCATTGGCAAGCTAAAAGGGCCCACCATCTACTCCTGGAGTTCATTTGGCTGGTGTAGATCAAGGATTTTGCAACACCTCTTCATCTTCAAACACATACTTATCCATCTCTTCACATTTTAATCCCACTTTCACTAAATTAACAAAAGAGAAAATGCAAGAAAAATCAGAGAGATATAAGAACGTTATTAACCTTCTTTGTAATGTTCTCTAATTCTAGCAAGTTGCTAAGCAACCCTTGCTTTGTGCGATTCAAAGGGCTCCATGGGTGCTAGACCCTCTCACATGTACAGTTGTTCTCTTTATTAACTAAAGCTTGAGAGAGTAAGCTATGGCCAAACTTCCTCTTGAAAAAAAAATTAGAGAGATACAAGAGAGGCACAAAGTCTGAAATCACCAACAAAGGGAGAAAAGGAAGGGAACCAGAGAACATTATTGAGGTACACTAAAGAGCTTTACGAAGGTTTCATCCCCTTCATGCGGAAGCCACTCACTCTTAAGTTTTATGTTCTCTATAATGAAGAATTAATGATGCTTGAATGGGCTTACTGTTCTTTTATCTCATAAAGAGCCTTAGAGCTTGTATTACCATCCAAAGGATCCTCTCGAGATCATATGGAAAATTTGGAAGAAAAAGGTGCATTGAAGTCTTTAGGAGGACCTCAACCCATTTCTCCATATACTTTTCTCATGATCTCCTAGGTCGAAGAATCAAGAATCATAGAGGCATGGCACAAGATGATACTGTTTATCCCATAAGGTAAGCTTAACAGGAAATATAGGGTAAATCTTCCTATGTCACTATCTTTTAATTTTTATTCTCTGTTCTTATATTATCAAGGCCATCTTTTTCTTGTTTACAGGAATCGCAAGATGTAGATAGAGACGTCTTAACTCTTTAATTTAATTCTTAAAACAAGACTACAAACTAAGCATTTGGAGAAGAAATAGTTTTTAAAAAATAGAAATCTTTCAAATAAAATAAATAATTTTTGTTGAATTATCGACATCACAATTCAAATGTTAATCTCTTAATTTTTACATAGTTCCATAAGAATTTGAAGCATTCCTCTCTTGAAAAGGATTGGCCTGAGAATCCCTGATTTTCTAGCCCCTTGATGCAAACAAAGAAAAGGCGGTGCAGCTTAAAATATTTAAGTATAGATGGCATGAAGGTCAAAGGTAACATCTCTCTTCATATTTGATAGCCACAAAGGTGAGATAGGGAGGGGAGAGAAGACAAAAAAGAATCGAAAGCATGAGAGCAACATGAAAGAAGGGATGTATGCCATTGGGCGTGGAATGTAGAGAGAGAGAGAGGAGAGTGATAGAGATGACAGTGATAGAGAGGGAGTGAGAGAGGAGAGTGATAGGAAGAGAGTGAGAGAGGAGAGTTATAGAGAGAGGAGAGTGATAGGGAGGATACCGATAAGGAGGAAAGGGAGGAGCTGAGGAAAAAGCACCGAAAGCTTCAGAATAGCTTCAAAACAGGGCTATATAGACATACCAAGATATGCAAAGAAGACAGAAAAGATATCCCTTGTGTTAGGAAGATACGGATGGATTCTTGAGAGGCATCCTTGTCCTTTTTAATGTCAAGGCATCTTTGAGATGTTGCCCATATTTTGTCAGCATTAGCTTAATTTTTTAAGGTCATTATAGACATTCATCTTAAGGCTCCTATACATGCAGATAGGTCAAGGTATTCTGTAGGGATACTATATTCCCTAATCAAGAATTGATTAGGACCTAAAAAAAGTTTTCCTAGGAACAATAAGATTTGTAAGTGTTAGCAACTTGAACATCCTTGCATACTGCAATGCATAGAATCCGAGACATTTGGAAAGCTGTTTCCGACCACAAAGTATAACGAGAAGAAAAACGTCCCTTGGAAATAAGGAAGGTGGCTATTCTACTACAAATCCTGGATAGTATTCATGAGACATGAAAAATGCTAAATATTTGTAGTAATATCTCTCATTCAATAAATATATTCACTTATCGCTTGGGGTGTGTGTATGGTTACGTGGGTGGATCTCGTATCGTTGTGTTGTGGTCTTTCCTCCGGTTGATAGAAACTTTGTATTCTTATCAAGTTGAATTGCTAAGTTCTTCACCATGTGATTGTATACCCTTCACGTTTCTCCTTGTTACAAGTCGATTCCGCTTTGAAGCATTTTATGCTTGTGCTTCGTCTCCTTCAGTTTCAAATTGGACCTTCAATTCCGAAGTCCTCTTTGTGATAGGCAGAGAAGCCCGCTCCATAAGCGATTGACAAAGAATTGCATCGAACACCGTGGGGCAGAAGGCCTGGGTTCAATTCCCGTCTGGTTGGACATTTGAAATTTCCTTCTACTCTCAAATAAAAAAGACTCAAAGTCCACATCATGTTTGTGAGGGAGACAGTCTATGGCTGGTGGAATGAATTCTTATTTGTTCACGTGATGAAAGTGGTTTGATACCTTCTTTAATTCGTGATTTCCAAAGAAGTGCAATACCATCCGTTTTGAAGACTTGTCAATTGAAGAGAAGGACCTGTGGCCTGATGGTCTTGCCTTTGCTTTTTATCTTTTCTCTTGGGGCCTGTGCATGCAATAAGTGGTTTGGTCTCCCTCGGCTTTGTTTGTTCGTTTGCTCCCAGCTCCCATTGCAAAGCGCTCGGTTCCTTGGTGCTTAGCAATGTAAGACCCCTAGCTGTGTTGGATTCTTGTGACGTTGTGGAGATTCTCCCGGTTTTGCTCCCAAGTGGTATCCTTAAGCAGAAAACTTATCTTAGCAAAGCAAGAAAAATTATTGAAAATGTGCCTTATTGGTCAACTATTCGGCCCAAGGCCTCCCTTAAAGTCCATGCATCTCTGGCTTTGTAAGGAGTGGTTCCCACACAGTTTGATAGTGAGCAAATGTAAGTTTTTGTCCATGAACCACCTACTTTTGATGTTCAAGAATGAGGAGATGGCATTTCAAGAGCTACACATGGGCATCTAGTAAGTTTGGAGGTCTACCTTATGCCTCTTTAAGTGGTAGCTAGATTTTCTCACAAACGAATCTAAACCCCTATGCTACTCACTCTGGGTTGAGCTCCCCAACCATCCTTTCTTTCTTTATGACTTCTTGAGGGATATTGTAGCGCCTATTAGTCAATGAGTGGCCTCGAGAGAAGACATGGGGTGTTTCATCTATGAAGGAGGAAAGTATTCCTTCAATACACGATGGCATTTATATATCTGCATCGAGAGTGATCTTAACCAATCTCTCCCCTCTTTCCATAGACTTAGGGGAAGGGGAAGTCTGAGAGGAGGAAATCACATACAAAAATTTGCAAAACGTGTGTTTTCACTAAGTCCTTCAAGGACACATGATTAAAGAGTGTCCTAAAAAAGAGAACACTTTTTAAAACAAACAAAACCAAGAAGCCACCAAAGAAGGTTAGATAAGTATGTCACGAGGAAGGAGATAAGGAAGAGAGCTCACACACACACTCTCACTCTCAAGGAGAAGCACACACACAGATTGAGGCAAGGAGGAATGATCTTCTTCTTCTTCTTCTTCTATTACATAAAAGGAATGTACAAGAATGACCTAAAAACAAGAATACAACAAGTGCAATATATAAAGATCAGTACATAAGGAAAACCCTAATGTCCACGAATGAGTGAGCTGGCAAGAAACAAATGTGCCATCACTCTCGGTAGATAAATCTAATAAAGCTCAATGAAGTATCCTTGACATATACCGGTGTGACCACTATACATGTCAGAGAAACAAAAAACTGGTACGTGTCATCCAGGATCATCACATGTTGAGCTTGATATCTCAACACTCCCCCTCAAGCTCAATGCCATATCCTGTAATCCAAGCATCTCCCGAAACTTCTTCAACTTCTCAGCTCCAAGTGCTTTCGTGAAAATATCAGCAACCTGCTCATTTGTTCTCACATAAACAAGATCAATATCACCTGCTAATACCTTCTCTCTGATGAAGTGATAATGTACCTCGATATGCTTTGTTCTAGCATGGAAAACAGGGTTCTGTGCTAATTGTATGATGCTAAGATTATCATAGTAGATAGTGATAGTCTTTTGCACTTCCACACCTAAATCTGCAAGTAACATCTCCAGCCATGATGCCCCACATGTTGCCATTACAACACCTCTATACTCAGCTTCTGTACTCGACAAAGCAATAGTGGGTTTCTTCTTACTGCTCCATGTAATAGCTGCACTCCCAAGTGAGAATAGAAAACAACTAGTAGATCTTCTATCTGGAATGCTACTAGCCCAATCGGCATCGATGTATCCATAAACCTGCAAATCTACACCAGCTTCATAAAACAATGCATAATCCAAAGTAGCACTCACATAACATAGAGTACACCTCAGAGCATCCAAATGTGGCTTCTTGGGAACCTGCATAAACTGAATTTCAAGTCCAACAGTATAGCTTAAATCAAGCCTTCTAATTGTAAGATATATAAGACTTCCCAGAATTTTTCTGTACATAGTAGCATTTTCCAATGCTTCACCTGATGTAGTATCCAACTTCAGATTCTAATATAATGGCATAGAAATTGGCTTACAACCAGCCATACCATACTTTTGTAGCATATTCAAGGCATATTGCCTTTGCGACATCCATATACCTGTTTTTGTATGTATAAACTCAATGCCCAAGAAATAGCGCAGCACATCAAGATCTTTCATGTCAAATTCCTGCATAAGAAGTTTCTTTACCTCTTTGATGCTTCCTTCATTATCACCACCTACAATCAGGTCATCAACATAAATAGCCACAATAGTGATGCCATCATCAGCCTTCCTTGCATATAGTGAGTGATCTGCATCACACATAGAAAACCCAATGTTGGTTAAGTAATCAGCAATCCTTGCATGCCATGCATGAGGGGCTTGCTTCAGCCCCATACAAAGGCTTTTGCAACCTACAAACATATTCTGGATGCTTTGAATCTTCATATCCTTGTGGCTGGTCCATATATACTTCTTCTTGTAACTCACCATGTAGGAAAGCATTCTTCATATCCATCTAATGCAAAGTCCATCCTTTTGTTGTAGCTAATGCAAGAAGTGTCCTGAGAGTAGACATTTTAGCTACAGGACTGAATGTTTCCTCATAATCAATGCCATATGTCTATGCATATCCTTTAGCTACCAATCGTGCTTTATACCTGCTTATGCTACCATCAGCATTATGCTTTACCTTGTAAACCCATTTGCAGCCTATGGGTTTCTTTCCTTGCGGCATGGAACCAGCTTCCATGTATCATTCCCATAAAGTGCAGCCATCTTCTTATCCATAGCTTTTCTCCAATCTGCACTTCCAATTGCATCTTCAAAACAAGAGGGTTCAACATCTTGTATTACCTTGGTCATGTAGGCACAATGGCGAGCCATATAACTATCGTACGTCAATCATTGCACTGAATTCCTCATCCTCCCTCATCTTCTTGGTCCTGGGTCACTTCTCCTTGTATCATCTGCATGTGCCCTTCTTACTCCTGGAGTCTTCACAGAGGGAAAACCAAGTTCCTCATCAACACTCTTTTCTGAACCGCTCAAATCTCCATCAACATCTTCAAAACTTGCACATGTTTTATGACCAGCAGAAATCTTTTCTTTACCTTTCTTGGATGTATTTGATGAATTTGCAAGACTGAAATTTCCATGTAATCTTCCACTCCATGGATTTGAGTTGGAACTATTGCTTGGTGATGCATCCGGTCCACTCAGAACCTAAGATTCTGCACCTGAATTTTCAGCATTTTCTTTGTCATTTGATTCAAGACTCAGTCCTTCTTTGGCATCTGCATAGAAGCTGGACATTTCATCAAATACCACATCTCTGCTCACTTTTACATGTTGTGTGAGTGGGTTATAACATTTATATCCCTTTTGCTCAAGGGAGTATCCAATGAAGACACACTTTTCGGCTTTTGGATCAAGCTTCATTCTCAATTCATCTGGGACATGTACATGTGCAATACAGCCAAAAACTTTCAGATTTGATAAGTTTGGCTTTTTACCTGTAAACTTCTCTTCAGGTGTAACTTGATGTACAGTAGTAGTGAGAGTTCTGTTCATGATGTATACAGCAGTATGCATAGCTTTTGCCCAATAACAATGAGGCATATTCTTCTCATCCATTAAGGCTCTTGCTATTTCTGCAATATGTCTATTTTTGCATTCAGCAATGCCATTCTGTTGTGATGTGTACCTGCATGAAAACTGATGCCGAATTCCATGATTTTTTAGAAAACTGCTAAACTCATTTGACATGTATTCACCTCCTCCATCAGATCTTAATATCTGAGTGTACTTCCCTATCTGCTTTTCCACCATAACTTTAAAATTCTGGAAGTGAGTGAACACCTCGCTCTTCTCTTTCATGAAATATACCCATACATTGCGTGTATGGTCATCAATGAAAGTAACATAAAACTTGCAACCACCCATAGATGTGGTCTTTGCTAGACCCTAAACATCTGTATGTACTCCTTCTAGTACATTCTCACTAACATGCTTATCATGTGGAAATGATGCTCTTCACTGTTTACCAAATTGACATGTTGCACATACCTTTTGCATTTCTGCAACTTTGAAATTTGGTAGTCCATGGACAATCTCCTTTGTCTGCATCAGTTTCAGCCTTTGCAAGTTTGCATGTCCAATCTGTTTGTGCCATATCTCTATATCTGCAATAACTCCTGCACCTTTTGCAAACATGGCTGCATTCATTTTAGGAACTTTCACATTTAAGGTGAACATCCTACCCACTTTGTTTCCTTTGGCAATCAATCGTCCACCATGTTTGTATTCTTCTACATATAACCCATCAGCATTGAACCTGACTTGTAATCCCTGGTCAACCATTTGTCCAATAGAAACCAGATTCTTTGTTATATTTGGAACATGCAGCACATCAGCAAGATGTTTTACCTTTCCGTCCTCCATAAACGATGCTATGTTTCCTGTATGCTCAATAGGATGCGATGTATCATCACCTGTTTCAACATATCCAGGAACTGGCATTTTCTACAAACTACTAAACCATTGTGCATGACTGGTCATGTGATTTGAAGCATCTGAATCAACATACCAGACATTATCATTCGATTTTGAAACACCAGCAGACATCATATTCATCATGTGCTGTTGGACCATAAACAGCTTCTTAGAATCATCTGTACTTGTGGATGCATAGTTGTTTTGTTGTCTTCTGTTATTTTGATTCTTCAACCTGCAATCACGCTCAAAGTGTCCAGGTTTACCACAATTCCAGCATCCTTTACTATTATTACCTGAATCATTTCTTTGGAAATTTCTACGACCTCTTTGGCTCCCCCTGCCTCGAAACTGTCCTCTTCCTCCTGCATGATTCTGTTGTTGACCTTGGTCTTGGTTACTATTTCCTCTTCCACTTCTGAAACCTCTACCTCTGCCTCTTCCTCTGCCAGAGTAGAATACCTGCTCAGAACAGAGCTCTCCTTGGGAGTTTAAATTCTCACCAAGATTCTTTTCTTCAATAATCAGCATAGATACCAGATCAGCAAAATTTGGAATATTTTCCGTGGTCTGTATAGAAGTTCTGAACTGCTTATATGCAGCTCCTAAACTACGAAGGCATACTTCCACCTTATCATCATCATCTACATTCACTCCAATAGATGCAAGTGACTCACATATGCTTTTGATTTTCAGTGTATAGTCACTTATCGACATGCTCATTTTCTCCAAGGTATGCAGCTCATTCTTGAGTTGCAATTTCTATGCCTTTGTATTGGTCTCATACAATGTGACCAAACTGTTCCAAGCCTCTTTCGGAGTCTTGGCATCCTGTATGTGTCCAATCATGCTATCTTGTATGCAAACAGATAGCCAGTACATTAGCTTTCGTGCTCCTTGATTCCATTCCTCATATGCCCTTACTTGATCTGCAGTTCGATTCCTTTCCGGTAACTGTGGAGCATTTTCGTTCTCTCCTTCGATGTACTTCTAGTAGCCTTTTCCCATCAGGAAATTCATCATTATGAATCTCCAAGCATGGAAGTTGTTCTTATCTAGCTTATCGCTCATAAGCTGACTCATTCCATCTGCGTTTGCCATTTCTACAGTAATAGACAACACTACAAACCACTACAAGCAGCACTTTTGCTTGAACACTGTCGCACTATGACAGTGTTCGATCTCAGAAAAACACAGTTTTCGTGTATCAACAGTAGATGAGATCACTTGAAATTCTGGATCTGGAATATATGAGTGTTTCCGAACACAACGCAAGTTATACTTTTTGAAACTCACCTCATTTTTCTGTGGGCCCCACCTTGCGGGCTCAAAAACGAGGTTGAGATGGCTCCGAAACTTCGATCTGACAAAAGCTAGTGACCCTAAAGGGATAACTCTTGAAAATATTTTGAGTTCTTCTACCTTCACGCCGATTTTCATAGCAAACGGAGGCTGTTTGTGAAATCACATTTTCTCCACGCCTTGCCACGTAGTCTTCACTGTCGCCTTCTCCACGATCTCTCTACAACCACGATGGCTCTAATACCATGTCATGAGGAAGGAGATAAGGAAGAGAGCTCACACACATACTCTCACTCTCAAGGAGAAGCACACACACAGATTGAGGCAAGGAAGAATTACCTTCTACTTCTTCTTCTATTACATAAAAGGAATGTACAAGAATGACCTAAAAACAAGAATACAAGTGCAATATATAAAGATTAGTACATAAGGAAAAACCTAATGTCTGCAAATGAGTGAGCTGGTAGGAAAAAAATGTGCCATCACTCTCGGTAGATAAATCTAATAAAGCTCAATGAAGTATCTCTGACATATACTGGCGTGACCACTATACATGTTAGAGAAACAAAAAATTGGTACGTGTCATCCTGGATCATCACATGTTCAGCTTGATATCTCAACAAAGTATTGGGGCACAAGCTCCTCCGCCTATCATTGAGGAAGAGAAAGACACTAGGGACACATAACTCAGAAGGTTTCACAGAAGTTAGATGTAGAAGGAAAAGTAGCTATCAAGAGAGGAACACCACGGTCCTACCTCCTCTAAATAACTTGTACTGCAACCTGGAAAAGGAGATCAAAGAATTGGAATTTCTTGGAGGGAATCTCTATGAAGAAAACAGTGAAGGTAAAACCCTGGAGATTGCCTCAAACAAAGACAATAACCTAGGGGGCTATACCAGTGGTAAAAAGGACAGTTTGACTACTAGCAACGAAGACAACCCAGATAGTGAGAGCTCTATCATTGGATCCACATTCCTAGAAAAAGTGGTAAATTCACTCCCACAAAAGGTGATGCATAAGGGGAAACAACCATTGGAAATGCCTTGGAAGAGCCCCCTTAAGGTAAGATATTGGTTAAGAGCCCTTCTTTTTGAGGAAAAAAGGCAAACCCAAGAAGAAAAAAGACAAGGTCCCTGTTCAAAAAGAGGGTAACCATCGATAATCATTATCATATCATTTAATGGGAGGGGTTTCATTGACCCTTCAAGAGTGGCTATTATTGGCGAGTGGTTTCGGGATAATAGTCTAAACCCAGATTTTATCTATATTCAAGAGATTAAAATTGATGGAGAGGACCTTCAAAAATGACTCAAACACATCTCTTTGACTCATGTCTGGGTTACCACTTCAAAACCGAGAGCACCCAATGGCACAACTATTGGAATACATAACTTTTGTTTTGGTAGATTATTCAACTCCTATGAGGATCAAAAACATCGTTGTAATGTTGCCTTCTTCAAGCCCCTTCTAGTTCATTGTGGTCTCCATGTATGCCCCAAATAGGGAGTTAGAGAGGATTGACACATGGGTCTCTTTGGACTTGCTTTCCCACAACGTAATGCTTTGACCTTGCCATTTTTAACTCATGAAAGCACCTTGGTTTCATGCTCGCCGGATGTCTTTCTCCCTTCCCTCTATCCATCACGAAATTACCTTGGTTTCGAACTCGACGTTCCTCAATGGTGCCTCACCGACCGAAAGTTGGAGGGCAGTTGTTGAGAGACTAGTCAAATTCTGGTTGGGACTCACAAGATGCTTCATAATGTTCAAAGGAGGCAAAGAGAGAAGCTCTATCAGAGGCTATGGCATCTTGAGGAGGAAGTGAGAAAAAAGGAATTACCAATACCAAATGGGACTATGGAAAATTAGAGGCATGCTTAGATATGAGGAAGAAATTCAAAGGAAAAACCTTCAAGTATACTTTATATTTTGGTGGGTGGGTAAGGCTAGCAAACCAACTAAAGAGATACGTAGCATCCTCAAGCCGAACCAAACAAGAGACTTTATTGCCTTCTTGGTAGTTAGTAATGGGGTCGAATGAAAAATGGAAGAAGAAAACATTGCTATTATTGTCGACCACTTCACTTAGCTCTTGGGGGTTTCGACAGACCTTTTTCCCCACAGGTGTGATTGCATGGTGACCATCTTCAGGGTCTCTCCCTCAAGAATAACACATAATCTAAAGTATCTCCTTGACACACCCATTTTAGATTATGAGATTCTTGAAGTAATCAACAATCTCCCCAATGGGAAAAGCCTAGGTCCTCATGGACTCAGGAATGAGTTTTCAAGTCTTTCATATAGGTGGTGGCCACTCCATTTCGCTTGTCAGAGGTGTTGGATTTTGGTACGCTTCTAGAATGCCTAAAAAATGGTTTCATCAAGCTTATCCATAAAAAAGGTACAAGAACAAGATTGAAAACAAGAGACCGATCAAGATGATTCAAACAGGATACAAGATTCTTGCAAAAGTAATTTCCAATAGAATGTGTTAATTTTGCTGAAGAGTCTGAGCAAGACATGGTATTCCTTAAAATCAACTTTGATAAAGCCTACGATAGGCTAGAAGGGGACATGGTTCTTCAATCTCTTAAAGACCTCCAATGCACTTGGAAATTAACTAAGATGATCACTACATTGCTACGGAACGCGTTGACACAAATAAATATCAACGAACACTTATTGAAGACTTTAAGATTAAAACATTCTATTATATAGGTGTGCCCATTGGCCCCTCTTCTTTTTCCTATTCCCACAGAAGGTCTCAACCGTCTTGTGCAACACCACATTGAAATGGGTTATATTGAAGGTATCTCTCTACCTCTCAACCATGGCTAGATGATCATGAGGTTATTTGTAGATGACATGAACACATTTGTGCATATTAATTTGACTAGCATTGAAACCTTTTGGGGGTGCCCTGACACATTCTATGTGCTCTCTAGTTCCAAAATAAACCACTCAAAAACCACTTTCAGAGCCATCATCCTATAGCCACCTCAACTGTTGTTTTACAATGGTTTCCAAATTATCCTGGAGGGTTTGTTCATTCGCTTACTCAGTATTCCAATCAGCTTCGGTGTCCTGATGGAGCACCAATGGAATTGAGTCCTTATCAAACTAGACAACAAATGGGCATATCAGAAGGGCATGCAGATCAACCTTCTAGGGCATGCCATGGTAGCTAATATCTTCCTCATCTCTTGACCATTTACTTTTCCTCTTGCTAGAGACCGAAGAATCAAGAGCTTAGCAAATTGGCAAGAATCTACATAACATTTCTTTAGATGGGGGAGCACAACAAAAGGGGGGTTTTCCAAAATTAAATGGTCTACCTACATAAGTGAAAAGGATTGTGGGGTTTTGGGCATTATGGATATTGAAGGCATGGCTGACAAGTTGGTGGCAAAGTGGATCATCAGGGCTTGGTGCAACTCTGAGACCTCTTGGGCCAAGCTCATCTTTAGGAACAAGAATGTGATTATGCTAGTGGGCCTCCCTGGTTGGAAGGACTTAGGCATCTTTACCCGTTTATTCTCCTTGATTCTATTTTCCCATAAAGAACCAATTCTTGGGCGCTCCCTGTGGAAGAGTTGGAACAAGTTTGAACAATTTGTCAAAATCAAAGAAGATTGGAAATGGCTAGCTGGTATTAGACGGAATGACTCAATCTTGTTTGAGATCATGGGCATCAGGAGTGTAGCTTCTTGGAAACTCCAAAATGCTGAGAGGCTCTAGAACAAGGTTTCAGACATCGGAAACACCTCTAGAAATAAGAAACTGGACAATGATTAGCTTTGAGAACATAGAACTAATACTAAGAGTGAACTACAAAGAATGGCCTCTCCTTCAAAGTAGATGCTTCACCTAGGAACGATAAAAAACTCGACTCCTCATTGGGTAGAATCCACCATGCCATGAGGGTCTTATATAGCACAAAGGGAATTTCTTGTCCAAAATTCATAGCATCAAAGTGAACACGGACTGTCATATCACGCTTAACAAGAACTGGTGCCTGACTTGGAGAAGGATGTGTTGGGATTTGTTCATGTCTATCTGGCATCCCTTGATCGAGATCAAAATGTTGGCTCTCATGTGGAAAATTATGCACCGTGGTATCTGGACCAATGTAAAGGCTAGCAAAATTTGTGGGGCTCCACCATGGTGCAAGTGATGCCATCGCACCATTGAGGATCTGAGTCACATCTTCTTCATGTCCCCCAAGTCTCTCCTACTTTGGTAGGCCCTCAAGAATATTTTGAGATAGGAACAAATCACTTGGAAGCAAGTGCTTCTAGGCAACATGATCTACTTCTCAGTGGCAGTGTGGAATGTTATAAGAGGGGAAACCCTCTGGAAGATATGGATGGAGTGGTATGCTTACAATTTTGGGCAGCCTCATAAAGAATGATCGATCAAGAAGTCTCTTTTCGTCCTCGACAAAAGAATCTCCAATTGCATAAGGTCCCCACCCTTTAGGCATCATATAGTGTTTCACATCAAGAACAACAAGCTTAAACCCAAGTGGGATGTGCATGAGGGGGATGAGAGGTTATTAAACTTTGTTACACTCTCTAGATCTGCAAGCTCTAACCCGGCGTTGTGGGATTCGAAGGCTCTAAAGGGCACTAGTCCCATTCACTTCTAACTTGATCTTCCCTTTTCTTAATTAAAGTTCGAGACAGTAGGCCATGGCCGAAATTCCATTTTGAAAAATAAAATCTAGAAGACAGGTACAGCTTAGCATTCTAAGCTCAAAACATAAAGCTCAGTTTCATCTCGTTTTCTACCCTCTCATATGGCGTGCATAGCTCCACATAGAAAAAATGGAGAAAAGGTACAAATTTGATGGCTCTAGGATATGAGAATGTAGCACGACTTTGACGCAGCAACGTTAACCGTCTACTCTAATATTTGGAAAAAAATAATCTCTCTAGTAACCTACAAACACATACATGCCTTCACATACCACATTAGATCCTCAAATTTAACACAAACAATGTGGCCACGAAGGTTATTAGCATGCGGCATAAAATAAAATCAAAGAATTCAGTATTCCTCGACTAAAAACATACCTCCTAGTTGGAAAATTAATTAGCTTCAATCGATAAGGAAAAGAATACACTTGAATGCCCAATGACATATCCCCTGAATGAAAAATAATAAGAATTTTCCATAACAGTTCATGTGTGATGCATTTTCTTTTTACCTTATCTTTCTTTCATAGATCATGAGAAAGGTTGGAAACTTAATAAGTTCTTGATTATCTTGCCTACTTGTGTAGGGGACCTTTGGAGCATACTCCTTGTCAAACTTTACAAAGCTGAACAAATATCTCTCCTTATAGATGTTTAAAGAAACATTCCCTTTTATATTACCTTAAAGAGTCACATCTGACCATCTCTAACAAAGTTTCGTGTCACCATTAGATCCTATAACTTGATTAGACTGACCTTTTAACACTATTTTAGCTTTTTTAGTCTTAACGCATGCCTTGAAAAGGTCATGGATGTGCCTTGAAAAGTTCATGGATGTCCTCCACCTACTGATATAGCTTAATATAGCATAAAAATGTTTTGGAGCTTGTTTTCTCTCTTATTAGATCCAAGATTCTATTTGAAGAATTTGGTAATGAAGGATCTAAGAATATCAATTTAACAGCATATGATCTAAGAATATCTATTCAACAACATATGGTTGGGTATATGATGAAGTTTAACTTTATATTTATATCTATAGATGTCATTGATGTTGTTACCATTACTTCCATAATAAGCAGCTTCGATGATGTTCACTTATGTAATAAAGCAAACTTATTTCTTCTCTTCAAAAATGTTTTAAAAATATTTAAAGAAGAATGTAATACTCATAATCCATATTGATAAGTTTTCTAATTTCCTCTTTGCTAATCCACTTGTATAATTAATTATTCGAAATATGTTTCTAGCTACAAAAACATTTACACTCCATCTTTTCTCTCTTGGAACTTCTTTAATTTTGATAAGTCACACCCTAGAATGAGAATGAAATGCTTATTATCTCATAAAAACTTCTTAACTCTATTGGAATCGAGAAGGACATTGGCCTTCAAATTGTTTTATTTTTATCCTAAAGGAAACAAGAACATTATAAGCATTAGGAAAACTTGTGACGAGTCCATGATTTTCCATCTTGGGTAACGTGTATATATATATATATATATATATATATATATATATATATATATATATATATATATATATATATATATATATATATATACACACACACACACACATATATATATATATATATATATATATATATATATATATATATATATATATATATATATATATATATATAGTGTATAGACATGCATACATACACACACATACATACACATAGGTGAGTGTAGGTAGGGCTTCCTCGTCATATGTTATTGATTTTTTATACTATGTAGGTTGTTATAAAGATAATTCTTCTAAAGTTCCCTAAAAGCTTAGTCTTAATTTTGCACATTCCAAGAGAAATCATTCCTAGAAGGAAGAGTGCTTTCTACATGTGTTTCTAGTGAAGGAAATGAGTAGTGTGTCTTGGACGTATTAGTGCTTTGAATGGTACCAAGTAATTTGAGTGTGATAACGAGCATTATCAAAGTCCTACAATCTTATTTGGGTGACCAAAATATCTCCATTCCATTGCATTGAAATGCAGAAAAAAATTGATTTGAGTGAAGAAATGTACCTATGAGTACACTTGTAGGCCATTTATGCTTCAAGCTCCATAGGGAAGTTGAGCATTATTCCATCAATGTTATGAGATCGACTTAGACATAGAAAGACACTCAAAGAGGACCAAAGGAAGTGCTGAGTGCTTTGGAAGAAGATGATCTACTCATTCAAGTTCAAGGGCACATATACAACCAAAGGGAAGTCTTGTGGTAAAGAAATAAGACGTCAATCACAACTTTCTGATACTCTTGGGGTATAGAGGTAAAGTTCTAAGTCTAGATCACTCTTCTTGCATCGAAAGGACATTATAAGATTACATTAGAAAAAAATGTGAGAACATAGAAACTAGATTGAAAAGCTAACTAAAAACAACGATCAACCATGGATTTTTAGGATGTCTAGCTTTCTCATGGGAAAGGTTGATGGGGACTTATAAGTGGAATAGATGTCAAGCCTAGATTTAGGCATACTGAACTCATGATCAATTGAGGATTATCTTCATTCTATCTCGGCATATTAATGTAATGATAGGCATATTGAGGACTTGGATACTTGGATGAAGATGTGGGGGACCTAGATAGGCTATACTCTATTTCAACCAAGGCTAGAAAAGTCCAATTAAAAATGAAATCTATAATATGAGGAAGATACCGAGTATCAACATCAAGGGCTACCTTATGAATGTCAAAGAGATAAGTGATGCATTGGGATCCATAGGTTGCCATGTACATGACGATGAACTAGTTGCATACATATTAAACGGACTTA
Organism: Ceratopteris richardii; assembly: GCA_020310875.1. Classification (NCBI taxonomy): domain Eukaryota; kingdom Viridiplantae; phylum Streptophyta; class Polypodiopsida; order Polypodiales; family Pteridaceae; genus Ceratopteris; species Ceratopteris richardii. The sequence continues at coordinate 176,559,185 of CM035417.1, read as the reverse complement.
GAGATGATGATAAGTGCAAGGCTTTAACCACTTTCTTATATGTCAAAGATAGTCTTCCTAACTTCGAGAAATTATTGGCCTTGATGGTCACTAAAGATATGAACATTGGAGGCTCAAATGAAGAGGAAAATATAGACCAAGCGTTTTATGCATGTAAGCGAAGAGGTAGAGAATAAATCAAGGTAGGGGTAGAGGAAGGCAAGGGAGAGGAAAAAATGGACAGTCTAATCAAGAGCAAGGGAACAAATCTTCTTCATTAAGAGGAAGATGCAAGCACAGAAGAACAAGAAGAGGAGGGTACAATCAGACTTGGGATAACAACAACTCACATGGATGCTACATATGTGGAAAGTATGTTTATTATGCTAGGAATTTTTATCAATGAGACAAGGTAAAATCATTAGATGGAGGGAAACGTAACTATGCTTCTACTCCAAGTGAGAATGAATGCATGTTAGCCATGATGGAGATGAGTGATTACAAGATAAAAGGATCAAATATAAGGTATATTGATAGTGGATTAAGCAATCACATGAGCTACACCAAGGACTTCTTCTCAAATATGCAAATAAAGGTCATGTGCAAACAAGTGATGATACTCCCCATGCCATTACACATATAGGTGAAGTTATCTTGGATTGTTCATATAAGGCTAACTTTTTGAAAGATGTTCATCATGTTCCCATAGTTAGAAATAATCTTGTTTTTGTGGTTCAACTAGTTGAAAGAGGATTGCAGGTCAAGTTCAATGAGAAAGGATGTTTTCTTTAGAACCCTATTGAGGGATATATATTGGTTCCCAAAGGAAGAAAGGAGGGAAGGTTATTATCATTCTATGAGAAGCCAAACTTCAACCATACATCCTACTTTACATACCGAAGCAGGAAGGTTTCAGATTTTGACCTTTGGCATAAGATGTATGAACATATCAATACTGAGAGCTTGAAAAACATGGAGAAAATCACATGAAATAAGAAATCTTCATAATCAAAATCTCAAGAGTTTGTCCCAAGCTTGCCTATTGGGTAAGAGAAAAAGGTTACCATTGAAGAACAACTATGTGAGTCATCATCTACTTGATTAGGTTCATATAGATGTTTGGGGACCAGCAAAACAAAGCTCAAATGAAGCTAATAGATAATTTGTAACCTGCATTGATGACTTGACAAGGACGACTTGCCCTAATTGCATGAATCATAAATCATATGCTATTTATTATTTCAAGAACTTAAAAGCTATTATAGACAAGGAATGTGGTAGGTACATCAAGACTGTAAGAAGAGATGAAGAAGGGGGGGTACTTTTTCTATGAGCTCTTTTTTTTCTTGGATTCCAATGTTATTAAGAGATAAATCACATTCAAATGCACACCTCAATGTAGTAGAGAGGAACAATATGTAGACTACAACATTTGGTAGGGCTATGATGAAGGTGATGGGAATGCCAAGTTCATATTAGGCACATGCAAATACTTACATATACATCATGAATAGAGCACCCACATAACATATACATTCTTCAAACCCATATGAAACTCGGTATATGTCTAAATACTATATGAATTAAGAATTAAACTTAGTGATACAACATAAAGATATATATTCATAGGGTATGAAGGTGAAAAAAGGGGTATAAATGTTACAAGCCCACAAACAAGGAGCTAAATGTATCAAGGGATGTAAACTTTGATGAGCTTTTGTCATGCTACTCTTCAAAATATATCTGTGTAGAAAAATGAAAATGATGAAGAAAGCATCCCAAGAGGGAATGAAGAACCATAGAGCGTGGTTCTTCATGGGCCAAAGGATTCAAGGTTAGGAAGAAAATCATTATGGAGTGGAGGTATACCTACATTAGTTCACCAACATGATGCCAGGAATTAAGGCAAAGTTAAGATCACAAAGATTGAAGAGGATGAAGACTTGTAGATAGAGCTCAATGAAGACCATCATACAAAGAAGGGGGAGAGCTCAAGGGCAGGCAAGCATCTAAACCAATGGAAACGTAAATTAAGAAGGTCTAATTGGGCAAGGTATCCACTTGAGAGGCTTACATATGATTTAGTCATGGCTAGGCATTTTGCATACATGAGAAAAGTGATTGAAGAACCCGAATGAATTGAAGAAGAAAATACATGGAGTGAATGGCAAGTGGCTATTGAGGAGGAAATTAAAGCTTTGGAGGACAGAAACACTTGAAAATGAGTTCCAAGGAAAAAATATATGAGGGTCACTAGGAATAAATAGGCATACAAGGTAAACAAACACTTAGATGGTAGCGTTCATAGGTATGAGGCAAGACTTGTAGCAAAAGGATATGCTTAGATCTATGGTATAGATCATGAAGGGACCTCTATTCCTCTATCCAAGATGACTATCATCAAAACAATTATTCAAATTTCAATGAGCAAGCATTGGAAGATGTGCCAACGTGATGTGAATAATGATTTTGTAAATCAAGAACTACGGGAGGTGGTCTAGATGGACCACCAATTGCGTTTAAGGACAAAATCAAAGTTAATTATGCTTCACATTTAATAAGGCACTCTATGGTTGCAATGCATCCCTAAGGGCATGGAACCAAAGGCTTGTGGAATACATCATTAGGTTTGGATTCAAACAAAGCAAGTGGATGCTTAATTATTCAACAAAACAAAAGGTGAAGCATCTGTGTACTTATGTGTGTATCTAGATGACTTAATCATCAAAGGAGATTATTAAGAAGGAACCAAATACCTTAGGAGGAGACTCTAGAAGGAGTTCAAGATATCAAACCTTAGATATCTAAGTTACCTCTAGGTATTGAATTCAAATACAGAGGTTATTGTATCTCGATCATGCAATGGAAATACATCTTGGATATAACAAAGAAGTATGGACTTATATATTGCAAAACCTCGAGCAATTCAATGGAACTCAATATGAAATAAGCTTCAATTGAAGGTAATGAAGTTCAAGATGCATCCTTATACAAATTTATAGTAGGCATTTTGAACTATGCCACTGTCAAAAGTCCAAAACTAGCATATAGAGTTGTTGTGCTATCGCACCTCATGCACACACCTAGAGTTCCTCACTTACATGAAGTTAAGAGAGTGCTTAGACATCTCAAAGGAACTTTGAATGAAGGTCCTTTCATTCAATTTGAAGATAATTTGGAGGTAAGAGCATATATAGATGCTAAATGAGTTGGATCCAAAGAAGATAGAAGAAGTACAAGTGGATATTCACTGGTGATAGGCAAGGAGGTCATCTCATGGATGGGAAAGACGAAACCAACAGTTGCATTATCCGTATGGCTGAATTGAATTTTTACATTAAAAAATTTCCAATCATGTGTAACAACATGAGTAGTGTGTGCCTATCTTCCAATCTTCTATTCCATGCTAGAAGAAAGCATATAGAGGAACATTACCACTACATTTGAGAACAAGTTCTAACTAAGGACGTGCAATTCCAACACATAAGTACCATGGATCAGTGTCTATATACATTTGCACCATAGAACTGGACTAAACCATGCCAAATAAGTTTAAAAGATGCATTGGAATGATGGAACTTGGATAAAGACCTAAAGATGGAAGCTTGAGGGGGAGTGTTGAAAATAAAGCTCCAACATTGGGAGCATATGAACCAATCGACTTGTTGAAACTTGGATCAACTAAAGCAAGGATCCAAGAATGCAGCTTCGTCAATTCAATTTGGATGTGAGGTCCCCTCATATCTCTCAATCAATCACCTATCACACCTAAGTGTGATGAGTCTTACTTTCAAGGAAAAGAGCATCCTAGTTTCTAGGGTATCTTTTTCAAGTTGTATATACACATACCAAGAGCTCAGGAATGGCAAGATTATGCATTATCACCTTGGGAATTTTAATAAGCTATTAGGCCCCTTGCTAAGCAAGCCCACTGCTTCCTTGAAGCATATCTTCCAACTCTAGCTAGCCATATCTCATTCTCCATTTTGATAGTCAAGAAGATTGAGAGCTCTACGTGTAGTGCATGATTTCCTCTTCAAATGTTATCCATTTTGTGTAATCTTTGACTTTCTAGGAAGCTAATACAATCTTCTATATTTTCCACAAAGATCTAGTCTTAACTCTACAATTTCGAGAGTTTTCTCGAGTGAAAAATGGCCTTTTTATGTGTGTGTCTAGTGAAGGCAATCAGTATTCTCTATTGGAGACATTGGTTTCCTTATTGAAATAAAAGTATATTTAGTGAGATAATTTTCATTATAAAGTTCCTATAGTCTTGTTTGGGTGACCAAAAGATCTACAATCCACTTCATAAGAACTTGGAGGAACAATGTTTGAGTGAAGAAAGATATCTATGAGTACACTTTTAAGGCCATTCATGTTTCAAGCTACATAGAGAATTTGAGCATTCTTCTATAAGAAGCTACTAGGAAAAAATAAGAAGCTTTATGATAGCTTTATCACCTTCATGTGGGAGCCATTTGCATTTAATTTTGATAATTATCTTTAAACAAATATGTGGAGAGAGATGGTGGATGCAACCTGAAGATCAATTGGTCCTGCTACAAGCAGCTCCACACCAGCCAACTGAGACTTCAGAGTTACTTAGTAGAACCTTTGAGCTTCCTAAAGCTACAAAAAAATCACCCAAGTGCTTTGGAACAAGTATCTCAAAAGTTTGAGTCAAGGCAGAACAGTGCAAAATGACTAGCTCCCAAAACTTGCTATTTTTGTACATATATCCCCTCAAAAAAATGAATAGTGCTCTCAACTTGGTAAGAGTTAGAAAAATTCCTTTTGGAAATAGCAAATAGACTTAGAAATCTTCGCAATCCAAGTTAAAACACTTCAATGCATCAACTGAGCACTGGAAAAAATTCTTAGCAAAATCTCAAACACTCTCACCATTTTCAGGCTCTGTGGAGATAGACTAGTGAGCTGTAAAATGCCAATTTCTCGCAAACGGTAAATGCAATGGACATGAAATTTTTTAATCATAATCTAGACATAAAGAACTATCGACTACACTTGAGAACTCTAAGAAAGTCTACAGATAGTTTGAGATATGATCTTTTGAAGTTTACTATTCTGAGTGATTATAGCAGAGAACAAATTAGAGAAGAAGTAAATCATGAATGTATAGATTCACATATAATTACAACCTCATTGGCAATGAATACTTGCACAACGGGAGTAGAATGATTGAGCTATGGATTAAGCTCTTCAATTTCTACAAATGCGCATGAAATGGGCACGAATCAAGCACTCCTTTGGTGACTTCCTTCTTGCTCCTTCTATAGCTACTTTTGGAGGTAGTATTGAATTTGAATTCAAATGACTTTACCTAAATGTGATGATAGGAATTAGGAAATATTCCCTTAACTAATGGATTCATGGTTTTAGGTATTTAGAGCCAAGAATTTGCTTTTTACATCATGGATGACTTAAGACATTCTTTCTTTTACAATTACAAGAGATAAAACGTACTCTTTTACAAGAGGTGTTCATATGTCTACACATATGACTACAATTGAAAATCATATCAAGAATATAGGCTTCGGAAAAATTCACCAACAGCTCCCCCTCAAGCCCAACATGCTTGGCCTCCAAATAAGTCTTCAATTGTCCTTGATTTCCTGCAAGCCAATCATCAACTTGAATCTTCTCAATTTTGTACCATCAAGAGCTTTAGTCAACATGTCTACACATTGAATATCTGTAGAGACATAGGATAGTTGAATATCCTTGCTCATTAGCTTCTCCCTTACATAATGGTAGTGGACTTCAATATGCTTGGTTCTAGCATGGTATACCGGATTAGCTGCAAGAGTAGTGAGCTTGTGTTGTCACCAAAAATGTGAGGTGTTGAAGAATGAAGTCCAAGATCTGTACACAAAGATTTTAACCACATGATTTCTTGATTTTCATTAGCCAAACCTCTATATTCCGCTTTAGTAGAAGATAATGCCACTATTGGTTGCTACTTGGATGACCAAGAAATCGTTTTTTGAACCTACAAATGATATAGATGTGCTTCTTCTATCATCTCTAGATTTTGCCCAATCTGCATCTGAGTAGACCTTTAGCTCAATATCTAAAGTAAATGGATAAATCAAACCTTGATTCATGATCCCCTTTAGGTATTTGAGGACTCTCTTGGCTGCTTCCATATGTGGTCTTCTTGGCTTATGCATAAAGTGACTCAATACGCTAACACTATAGCATATATCCACCCTTGTGAGTGTTGCATAGTTCAAACTTCCAACCAAGCTTTGGCAGCTTGTGATGTCTTTAATTGTCTCTCCTTCATAAGCACTAAGTTTATGATTTTGCTCCATAGGTGTACCTACACACTTGGAGTTTTCCATCTTGAACTTGATGAGCATGTCATGCACATAGTTCCTTGGTGTGATGTATATACATGAACCTGTGTAGAATAACTGCAATCCAAGAAAATAAGTGAGTGGTCCAAGATCACTTATTTTGACCTCCTCCATTTGACTCTTTACTTGTTTGATTCCTTCAAGATCATTCCCTATGACAATGATATCATCAACATACACACATAGATAGATCACTTCAGATCCATTCCTCTTTATGAGCAAAGAGGTATCTCCCTTGCTAACTTTGAATCCTTGGACCTGCAAATAAGTCCCCAAAATCGAAATTCCAAGCTCTTGGAGCTTACTTGAATCCACACAAGGCTTTATTTAATTTGTATACATAGTTAGGATGATGTGCATCCTCATATCCAGGAGGTTGTGCCATATACACTTCCTGAGAAGTCCATCCATTTAAGAAATCATTCTTTACATCAAGTTGATAGAGCTTCCAATCTCTAGATGCAGCAAGACTTATGAGAACCCTAATTGTAGGCATTTTTGCAATAGGAGAGAAGTCTCCTCATAATCAATGCCATGGTTTTGAGCAAACCCTTTAGCAACTAACCTTGCTTTATGTCTATTTATACTTCCATCTGGATTCTTCTTGATTTTTGTATATCCATCGAGATCCAATTACCTTCATAGATGGCTTGTTAGCTACAAGCTCCCAAGTGTCATTCTCCTTCAAACCTTCCATTTCTTCATCCATTGCATCTCTCCAAGCTTTCTTGCTTTGTGCTTCTTCATATCTGGTATTGGTTGAATCCTTTGCAATGTAGATTGAGTGCTTGCTAACCAAAGAAGTATCATAACCATACCTCTCTAGTGTCTTCTTCTCCCTTGAAGACCTTCTAAGTGGTTGATGTGACTCTCGGGTCCATATGTAGCATATTGCATCTTTGCTTTACCTTTGTTCTTCCATAGCTTTAGTCTTTCCAAGCCTTCTAGGTCAATCTCCAAATCACTTTCTTCAATTTGCTTTGGCTATTTTGCTTGAAGTGATGGAAAATCTTCATCCAAGTCATAAGGCAGCTTCACTTTCCTTCCATCATCAAACCATGATTTGTTCTCATAAAAAATTACATCTCTACTCATAGAAAATCCTTTATTAGTTGGATTGTACAATCTATATCCTTTTTGTTTTGATCGTAACCAGTAAATATGCACTTATGTGCCTTGGGATCCAATTTCCCTCTTACTTGAGAAGGAATGTGAGCATAGGCTAAGCATCCAAAGATTTTACAATGCTCTAGACTAGGTCTTCTTCCACTCCACACTTCATATGGAGTGGTTCCATCTAGTGACTTAGATGGAAGTCTATTTATGAGATATGTGGCTATAGACACGGCCTCTACCCATAGGTACTTTGGCAATCTCTTTTCATTGAGGATGGACCTTGCAGCTTCAACAATAGCTCCATTTCTCATCTCTACTACACCATTGAGTTTGGGTGTATACCTTGTAGTGACTTCCCTTTTAATGCCTCTTTCATGAAAGTAGGCGTCAAATTCATAAGAGAAGTATTCTCCTCCACCATATGATCTGAGTCTTTTCAAAGTCCTACCTATTTGGTTTTCAAGAAGAGCAACATACTTCTTAAAGCAATTAAAAACTTCATCCTTGTGCTTCATGAAAAATAGAATGGTCCACCTGCTACAATCATCTATGAAAGACACATAATATCTTGAGCCTAATATAGATGGATTCTTACTTGGACCCCACACATCCGTGTGCATTAGATCCAAAAGATGTTGATACACATATCCATTTCTTATTGAAACATTGTCTATGAGCCTTACTGAGTTGAAAAGCTTCACACTTATAAATCATGTGTTTTCTTGTGATATTAGGAAACACAAGTACATTTTGGTCCCTACAAATTTGTTTGAGTGTCCTCTCACCAATGTGAGCAAGCCTTTTGTGCGATATCTCCAACTCAGTGAGAGTTTGAGATCCATACCTAAATAAGGCTATATTCTTTGTATCTTCCACTGCAAAAGTGAAAAGCTTTCCTGTCTTTTCTCTTTTGGAAATCCTTCTAAAGCCTTGCCTTGGGTCTTCAACATATTCTCCAAATCAGTTGAATCTAACATGAAATCCTTTTTCAACAATCTGCCCAACACTTATTAAATTCTTGGTAATTGTAGGGGTATACAAGACTTTGCTTAAGAGGTTCATATTCCCATATGATGTCTTCACATTACCTATCCTCTCCACTGAGTGCTTTGTATCACCTCCTGTTTGCACTTCATGTTTTTGTGAGGATCTTCCAAATCAAAAAGTAAAGCCACATTTCCTCCTACATGATTTAAGCATCCCAAATCAATGTAAAAGATGTGGTCATCATCCTTAACCTTCTTCCTTGATAGATTCATAATCAATAATGAATCTTCTTGACTTTGGTTCTCTGCATAGTTATTGTAATATCTTCTTCCTCTATGGCCACTTTTATAGTTCTTGTTGTTGTAATTGCTGTTGTAGTAGATGTTTTTGTAGCCTCCATTGTATCTTCCTTTATTTGATCCATAGCCACCTCTATTGAACCCTCTTCCTCTTGAGTTCCTCAGGTTCTTGAAACATTCTTCAATAGTATAATTAGATAAGCCACATATATTGTAAGGTTGAGATGATTGGAATCTCCCCCTAACTTGCTTTCCACGTCTGCCTCTTCCTCTAGCTCTTCCTCTACCTGCAAAGTTTGCTTGGAAAGAACTACCTTCATCTTCATTCTTCTTATTCTTTGACTTTTCCTTATTCTTTGCTTTATGAGAATATAAGGTAGAAGTTTGATTACCTCTTCAGAACTCACCACCTTTGCTAATCTTTGGTTCATGAGTGAAGAGTTGGCCCATGAGTGTGTTGAGACTGGCTACATGCATATCCATGTACAAATCCATGGCTGTTGTGAAGGAATCCCACTTGTCATCTACTTTGATTCCATTTATGATTTGTTCCTCTTCAATTACCTCTCCAACGCTTCCAAGTTGATATGAAACCTCCTTCACCTGTGACATAATCAGTCACACTTTGCTTGGGGATTTTCTTCATTGTTTTGAACTCCATCCACAATTGGTTCTTCCTTGCTTGAGAGTTGGAGGAGAAGAAAGATCCAAGTGCACTCCAAGTCTCTCTTAATGTCTTGCATCCCTTGATGTGAGGTAAAAGAAGAGATTTAGTTTAGAATATAGGACCTTGCAAGTGCATCCTTTGAACACAAATTTGAAAGTCTTTCCTCTTCTTCATGTGATGGTTGCCCTTTGTTCCTCATGATTGGCATAGCTTCATCTCTACATGTGTATCCAAATAGAACCATCCCTTGAAGATAAGCCTCCATCCTTAGAGACCATGCTGGGTAGTTGTTTCTATCCAATTTGCCAATTGTTGATGCAAAATCCGTCTCTTGATTGACTATGCTCTGATACCACTATGGAGAGAGATGGTGGATGCAACCTGACGATGAATTGGTGTTGCTACAACCAGCTTCACACCAGCCAACTAAGACTTCAAAGGTTATTATTATACCCTTTGAGCTTCTTAAATCCAAAAAAAAAAATCATCCAAGTGCTCTGGAACAAGTATCTCAAAAGTTTGAGTCAAGACAGACTAGTTGCAAAATGACTAGCTCCAAAAACATGCTATTTTGTACATAAACCTGCTGGAGAAAATGAATAGTTCTCTCAACCTGGTAGGAATTAGAAAAATTCCTTTTGTACATAGAAAATAGACTGAGCAAGATTCCCAATACAAGTTACAATACTTCAATTCATCAACTGCGCACTGAAATATGCAATGTGCAGACATGTTGACGAAAGCTCTTGATGGTACGAAGTTAAGTAGATTCAAGTTGATGATTGGTTTACAGGAAATCAAGGACAATTGAAGACTTATTTGGAGGCCAAGCATGTTAGGCTTGAGGGGGAGCTGTTTGTGCATTTTACCCAAGCCTACATGCTTGATATGCTTGATATTATCCCCATTTGTAAGTCACATGAGTAGTCATGTGAACACCTCTTGTAAAAGAGTTCATTTTTATCTCTTGTAATTGAAAAAAAAGAAAAAGGAAGAGTATAGCTTACCTCATCCATGATGTAAAAGAAAATTCGTGGCCCTATCTACCTAAAATCACGAATTTTGGAGCTAAGGGAATATATCCTAACTTTGGGGATCACTTTTAGGTGGAGCCATTCGAATTCGAATTCAAAACTCCCTCCAAGAATAGCTATAAAAAGAGCAAGAAGGAAGAGGCGATTAGCAAGCCTTGTACGTGACCACTTCATGTCATTTTGTAGAGATTGAAGAGCTTACTCCATAGCTCTATCATTCTACTCCCATTGTGCAAAGATTCATTGCCAATGTGGTTGTAATCATATGTGAATCTATACATTTATTATCATCTACTTCTCTGTTTTGTTCTCTGCTATACTCACTTAGAGCAGTAACTTCAGAAGGTCATATCTCGAGTTCTACTGAACCTTTTTCAGTCATTTAACTTGCGTTAAATAGCTTGTACTGTCTAATTTGTGCTTATAAATTTTTCAAGGTCATTGAATTAACAATTTTGGAGATATCTGCATTTTACGTCTTACTGGTCTATCTCTACAGAGTCCCGAGAATTGTGGGAATGTTCCAGAAATTGATGAAACTTGTTCTCAGTGCTCAGTCCATCATTTGAAGTGTTTTAACTTGGATTGGGAAGCTTGCTAAGTCTATTTGCTATGCCCAAAAGGAATTTTTCTAATTTCTACGAGGTTGAGAGCACTGTTCATTTTTTCCAGCAGGTGTATGTCCAAAAATAGCAAGTTTTGGGAGCTAGTCATTTCGCAACTAGTCTGTCTTGACTTAAACTTTTGGGATACATGTTCCAAAGTACTTGGCTGATATTTTGGTGGATTTAAGAAGCTCAAAGGGTCTACTAATCAACTCTGAAGTCTCAGTTTTCTGGTGTGAAGCTGGTTGTAGCGGCACCTACTCATCTTTGGATTGCATCCACCATCTCTCTTCACAGTTGATACATAAGATAGTTGAATCTCCTTGATAAGCAATTTCTCCCTTACATAATGATAGTGCACTTCAATGTGATTAGTCCTTGCATGATATACATAATCAGTAGCCAAATGAAGTGAACTAGTGTTGTCTCCAAAGATTATTTAAGTGTACGAGTGTCAAAACAACCCTTCATTCCTGGTACCCTTCAGATACTTAAGTACTCTTTTAGCTGCTTCCATATGAGGCTTCCTTGGTGCATGCATAAATTGACTCAATGTACTTAATCCATCAGCAATGTCTACTCTTGATAGAGTAGCATACTTGAGACTTCCCACAAGTTGTTGATAATCTATAACATCATCAAGGATTTCTCCTTCATGAGAACTCAGCTTATGCTTGAGTTCCATAGGAGTACATGCAATTTTAGTGTTCTCCATCCTAAACTTTACCAACATATCATGGATATACTTCCTTTGAGTAATATATATACCAGAATTTGTGTACACAAGCTCTAAGCAAAGAAAGTATCTTAATAAACCAAGATAATTAATTTTAAATTCTTCCATTAGTTGAGCGTTAACCTGCTTGATTCCATTAGCATCATTCCTTGTAATGATAATGTCATCCACATAGACACATAAGTAGATAAGTTCTGATTTGTTCTAATTTAAATCTGCCTTGCTAGCCAGAAAGCCTTGGTCCTGCGAATAACTAACAAGCCTATGGTTCCAAGCTCTAGGAGCTTGCTTTAGACCATAGAGTGCCTTCCTAAGCTTGCATACATAGTCTGACTTCCCTTTATATTCAAATCCTAGTGGTTGTGAAATATACACTTCTTCTAATATCCATCCATTTAAGAATGCATTCTTGACATCTAACTGATATAGATTCCAATTTTTAGAAGCAGCAACACTTACCAAAACCTAATTGTTGGCATCTTTGCTATAGGTGGAAAAGTTTCTTCATAGTCCACTTCATGAGTTTGGGCAAATCCCTTAGCCACTAACCATGCCTTGTACCTATTTATAGAACCATCTTAGTTCTTTTTTATTTTGTATATCCACTTGGATCTAAGTACGTTCATGCTTGGCTTCTTGGGAACTAGATCCCAAGTATGGTTTTCTTGAAGTGCTTCTACTTCTTCCTACATGGCTTCTCTCCATTATTTCTTCTTCCTAGCCTCTTCAAATGAAGAAGGCTCTTCTATCATAGAGTCTTTAGTGATATACACAGAATGCTAAGTGACTTATGATGTATCATAGCTACACCTTATGGGTTTTTTACTCTCCTTTTGAGATCTCTTGAGAGCTTGATTTGAAGACTCTGGTATGTCTTCTAATTGCTTGATTTTGGTCTTGCCTCTTGACTTCCAAGCCTTGAAGTCAATTTTCTCTTCATCCAATGAGTTGATATCTTTTGGTAATTGTTGATCTTCTTGAGTGAGGGTTGAAAAATCATTTTCCAAATCATATGGCAACTTGACTTTCCTGCAATCATCTTCAAACCATGAATTATTTTGATCAAACGCTACATACCAACTAACTATAAATGCTTTGTTAGTGGGATTTTACAACCTATGGCCCTTTTGGTTTTGATCATACCCAATGAATATACATTTCTCAACTTTAGGGTCAAGCTTTCCTCTAATTTGTGAGGGGATATGTGCATAAGCAATGCACCCAAATATTTTGCAATGGTCTAATAAGGGTCTCCTACCATTCCATGCTTCATAGGGTGTCATATCATCCAAGGATTTGGATGGTAGCTTTCCTTTATTCTCTTCTATTTAAAGTATCACACGTCTAGAAATATTCTTCTTTCTTCTCTCCCTGCAGTATTCTCAACATCCATCATAGTTTGAATGCGCATGGACTTAATTTATTCCATAGCATAGACCTAGTAACATGCGGGGGCGTTGTGGGGGGGGGGGAGGGGGGGGGGCACTAGATTGAAACAAAGACAAACAGGATTACCCCAATCGAAGATCAAACAAAATCAAGTGAGAATAATGAGGGATATAAAAGGAATCTATGATAGGTTAATGGTTAATTAGAGAGGAGACTCTTATAGGAGCATATATTCAATTCACATTGATAGAAACATAGATTTTATGGATAGCTTTGGCTACTTGATTGCCATGTTGTAGACTCGAACAAGAAAATAAGTTTGCATCTATAAAATTATGAAGATAAAAGTGGAGCTTAGCGAGATTTACACATTTTAGTGTCACCAACGGGTAGCCCTTGGCATTTTCATTTATGGATTAGATTTTACACCATTTCTATGTCTTATCAAGATGGGAGAAGAAGAGAGCACACAAAGGGGTGCTAATACTAAAGATCTATCTTTCACAATGTTATGTGTGTAGATGAAATGAGTAGGGAATAAAAGCATCCAGCAAAAAAAGGTAACGAGCTAACAAATCCGTTTGGAAATGAAGGATTGGATAACGTACAATAGCCCATGCATGTTGATACCAACCAAAACCCCATCATCTCCCTTATAGTGATCCATAGTATAAAAGAGTTGTATGATGATAGTTTCTTTCGTCTAATCATCAAGTCATATTTTTCATCCTTCCTTTATTATAAACATTTAGAATCTAGTTTTACACACTTTTCTAGAAGATAGCTTGGGATCTTATATCCTAGTTTTTAATTCTTGCACATTTCAAGAGGGAGTCAGTAGAATTAGTAAAATTCTTTGTTCATGGATAGTGAAGAACAAAAGAGACTCATCAAGGGTAGATCCATTACTCAAGCCATCATTGGTATCTGGGAATGTATTGACTATGGGAAGGAATCTTCTCATAACTTCTTCTTCCTCAAGATAGATTTCAACAAAGCTTATGATACAATAGAATGGTAATTCGTCTTGAACTCAATTAGAGATATTGGTTTATGAGAAAGATTTATCAAGTTGGTGTCCATGTTGATGGAGACTATCTCAGCCCAAATTAACAAAAATGGAAAACTCTCTCTATTTATTCATTTGAGGCTCTCAATGAGACATGGTTGTGTGCTTGCCTCGATGCTTTTTGCCTAGGTTGCATTATTTTTTTTTTTTGACTATTGAAGAATGAATACAAAATTTTAGGATAAACCCTTATTATTCGATGAGAATATTATTCAATGCCAATTAAATTATTCAGATGTGTCCAAAATTCAAATGGTTTTGGGAGAGGAATCTATAGATTTTCCCATCAAAATCATTTTTTATCATAAAACGTTTTCATTTGGTATATGCTAACTTTTGTGGTATAATGTCTATACAAGCCTTGAGAGGATCTTTCTACCTTTTGATCATCGAAAACTATAGCAATGGATGTAATTTCTAGATGATAAGGCTAAAGCTTTTGGGAAGATTAAAGAACACCTAGGACTTCTTGAAAATGAACCATAGAAAAGCACCAAATGTAAGAAAATAACAACATAATAGAATAGAGCAATAGACAAAGTTGAGAGAAAAATGCAGATAAAGATACATGCAGACTAAGAGATAGGGAACTAAAATTTTCAAATAGCCAAGAGTAATGCAACTACAATGATGGTTTTGTTCACTAGTGTGATCCCAATGTGGACTTTAGATGGTGATCTAGAGACACTCTAGATGAAGGGCTTACTAGTGCACAATGCCATGTAAATCTCAACATGCATCATGCTTATATAGCTTTTAGAGGGGGATTTGGTATGGATAGACATAGTTTGGAGATACAAAATAATCAAAAAATATATAATCTAAAAATTTCATGAACAAAAGTCCTACCATCTTGGCCCTACGGACCAAAGGATGGGCCCCTGGACCCCATAGAAGGGTGCAAGCTGTTAGCAGCAGCCAGAGGCATAGACATCAAGGAATCATGCAAGATAAGAGGCATTAAGATCAAAAGAGGACCAAAGCAATAACTTTTCATAGTTTATTCATCAATCCGTGATCAAAACATTAATAGTTATTTTTATCACTAAGCTTTGTATATAGAAACATACAATTTTGTTATGTCATCCTCCATTTTTTAGAGGCTAAAGAGTCCTCAAGTTTGAGGAGCCTATGTACCAATTTTTGTGATTTTTAGACTTCATTTGGATCCACAAATAAGTTTCGGAACCTATTTTATAACTAGGCTAGACATTGGGATTGAGACCGGTCAAAACTAATTTAGAAACTATAGAAAGAGCTCGAGAGCTCATTTTTGTGGTTGGTTAGTTGACATTAGAAAGTTTGGAGAGTAATGCAAGATAATATTTCTACTTTCATTATCCCACCTATTGTCCCTTCCATGTGCATTTGTGTATGTGTGTGTGCACTAGTGTGCTTCTGACCTTCACCTTGATGCACATTACTCTTAATGATCTTCATACCATCTCACCTCTTCCACGGATTGAAATTAAGAAGTTGGAGCTTCTTGAAGTGGTACTTGCCCTTGTCTAGAAAAACACAGAATTTGGTGTTGTTTCTAGGGATGAGCTCAGGGACGAACATGTGATGGTAAGAGTGTTAGGAGAGTAGCATTGGAAGATAAATAGATAGTGTTTTGTTTTTATTTTTGTGTTGTTTTCTTCATATTTCACCTTCCCTATACTCATTTTTTGTCCCTTCAACTTCCCCTTCACTCCAGAAAAAATCACCATTTCTCTTGATCTAGCCATATTCCATCATTTTCTTCATTTGTGCGAGAAGGAGAGAGAGTGAGAGCAAGTGTGATTGTAGATTTGTATGTGCTTGTGAGTGTTCTTGCATGACAAAGCTTTAACATGAGGCCAAATTACACAAAATAAGTAAATTTCTACATCTCCAGTCCATTTCTACCAAATTGCTCAAACCATAGCAACGATGTGCAAAGTGAAAAATGCTTTAGGTACATCCCTTAAAGCTTGTAGAACACCTCAACATAGATGAAATCCCAAAATTCACATTTTTATAGAAAACCACGATTATCTCATGCCATCACAATAGTTTTAAGCCATCGTGATGTTTTGACACTATTCTATTGGTCTAATGTCATCGCTATCTTGGTTTTCCATCATGACGATCTGACGCCATCATGAAGGTGTGATGCCATCGCAATCGTGCTACAACATCATGATGATCACATACCATCACAATCCTCTTGTGCCATCATTATGGTATGATGCCATTGCAATGGTTTGATGCCATTGCAATGTTCTGATGCCATCACGATCATGCTCCACCATCATGATGCTTTCAACTTGTGACAAAAAACAGCTGAATTCAAGGATGATGCCTAGACTAGGGCTCATCCAAGGACTTATTAAGGGTGAGAGCTAAGGTAGTACGTGATCAAATTGTGCTACTCAATTTAGTTGCACATAAGGTGTAACCCTAGGACTTAGAAGGATGATAGGATCTCAAGTCTTAAGAACACTCTAAGGAAACAATCTCAAGATGAAGTGCATTTGTATGAACACACTAATGGGAAAAAGAACTTAATTTCAACATTGTGGTAACTTAAACACATAAGTAAAAATAATTCTTGACGTATATTGACTCATAGGATAAGCAACCAAGGGGAAAGTAAAAAGAATCAAGTAATTGAGAAAGAAAGAAACTTTGTGACAAAAATTCACTTCGATTTCATGAAGGAAAAAAATTCTTGAACCTAAGATCTAACAAGCACTGTCATAGTGTGAGATCCTATGAAGCTAGTATTAAGACCATTGCAAACTCTTGGGCCCAGCAACTGGACAATTACCCCTACCTATTAAGCTCCAAAACTAGTGATTCAGAGATGTCTTTCTTACAACATGGAGAGACTAGGGGGTAGCTCAAGAGTGGCCTACCTAGAGAGGCTACAAGATCCCTACACAATGCAATTGAAATATGTTCAAACCAGTCAATTAGGTGCTCATAGCCATGAGGATGGTTTAAGGAGGTCGATGGTTCAATTGTGAAACCCAAAACAACCCATGGGATCGGAACATCTTATGATTAAGTTTGGAGAATGTGCCTACATAGATAAAGAAGGAACCATGTACATAGTGACCAATCAACCCGACACTACCAATGAATTCAGAGTAGTGATAATAGAAACAAAAATGGGAGAGCTAGAGCACAAAAACCCAACAAAAGAACCAAAAACACCTAGAGGAAAATTCGTCTTGACTAGAATACTCCCCCTACGGTGGATTCCCCAAGACAATAGGAGTATAGAAGTGCTCCTAAACAAGGAAACTAATGAGGCATTCTGGAGGTATAAACTTGAAAAAACAAATTAAGTAGGAGCAATCACCAGTTACAAATTCAAGGACCCTAACACCCCAACAAAGGTGGTATACTTGGATAGTATGTCTTAATGTGTATTTATTGTATCAGAACGTGGTAAGCATGCTTACACATGGAGACCTTGTGATCACATGGCTGAGTTCAAGCAAGTATTGAGCAGAATGAGAACCCCCACCATACTAGTAAGAAATGAAGAACCATTTCTTCCTAAGAACATGGATGTAATAGACAACACTAAAGTGCAATTCCATCTCACTTTAGAAGAGCTATAGAACGTTAAACATGAGCTATGGAAGCATGTAGCAAACCAATTACCAAAAACGGCTACTACCCACTCTTCAAAAGAATCACATAGAGAAGTGTCAAAAATACCCATTGATAAAATTGGAGATATGAATGAGGAGAAGAGGGAAATAATTATTTTCCTACCTCCTACCAAGGCTAAACCACCAAAGCAATCCTAGACTCTGGTGATGGAGTGGCCATTTCCACCACTTCCCTATTGAAACGATGGGGTAAGCCAGCCCTAAGATCCACGAGAATGAAGCTACAAATGGACGATGGTCATATGGAGAAACCCTTAGGCTTGTTGGAAGGAATCAGTGTCACCACTTGTGGCGTGGAGGTTGAGCACACCTTTTCCATTTGTGAGTTTGGAAAGAACCATGCTTATGAGATGATTTTGGGACATCCTTTCATGTGGCAATTGTAGATCATACAAGACTAGGGAACCAGTTCTTTGTACATGCAACATCTGGGAGTGACTATGAAAGTCAATCTCAAAGAGTATTCCTATTGTGATGTACCCCCACTATAGTGGAATACCATCCATGACGGAGAGTGTTAATCTCCAAAAGAACAACCTAATCTTGAATTTAGAACACCTCTATATCAAGAATAAGTCAAAACCTTCACCAATTTAAACTATCAATGACCAAATGTCAAATTCTTGACTAAACTGTGAAGAAGAGAATTCCTCAGAAAGTCTGCTGCATAGATCTTGCTCATTGACTGAGTAAATGTGTAAATTTTTTGATGAAACTTTGCACAAGGTGTCGCCTAAAGATTGCGCACCTTCTCCAAGTCGAATTACTTCAAAGGATTTAGTAGATCTTGAGAAATCTACTTACCAAGTCAGCTATGTCTAAATCTGCACTTCTGAGAAGTCGATTTGGACACCCCTAACTTCTTAACTTTGGTTCTCCAAATGTCGAACCCGTTTGAATAAATCCTTTTGGCTGTAGATAGCTTATCTCTCAACTTATATTTTGAGCTATCATATGTGTAAAACTTTACACTGTGCAGTGAGCACTACTCGTTTGATTGAACTCGAAATTTGTGCCTGTTTCAAGAGACTGTAAACACTCAACACATATGAATGTTCCTATTAACAATTCTCCTTACCTGATTACAATTAAACTCTGAAACTCTAGCCATAGATTGATTAACTATGGATTTATAAATCCTCAAAAGGAATTCACAAAAGATCTATCACAGACGGAGCAGAAACAGAAATATCGGGCGCAAAAATTCTCCTATTTCTCAGAAATTTACAACTGAGTAAGGATTGAGAGTTCAACTTACTTCACACATATCTAATGACTCTTACAACTATTCTTATGATCTCCTATTGTCTCCTCGTGTCTCTCCCTTATTGCCCCGACATTTTTCAAAAGTATTTATAGGCAAATATATACAACCTTATGACTAATCAAAAGTCTAAGTGATCTATGTCTTCACTAATGTACATATGTGTACATATC
Organism: Ceratopteris richardii; assembly: GCA_020310875.1. Classification (NCBI taxonomy): domain Eukaryota; kingdom Viridiplantae; phylum Streptophyta; class Polypodiopsida; order Polypodiales; family Pteridaceae; genus Ceratopteris; species Ceratopteris richardii. The sequence goes on along the minus strand of CM035417.1, from coordinate 176,539,834 downwards.
CTTCACTCTGTGAATGTATCCATCTTCTTTTCTTCAAACCTTGATCTCATCTTCATCCTTTGTCCTTCAAATCTTCAATTGGTGATTGATCTGCACCAACAGCTCCCCCTCAATCATCAATTGAGGTTTCTCTTATCTTCTTTATACCTGCCATGTCTTTAAACTTTTGTAGCTTTGGTCCATCCAAGCTCTTTGTAAGCATATCAGCTATCTGATCTTTTGTTGAAGTATGTATGACTTCAATCTCCTTATCCATCACCTTCTCTCTTAGAAAGTGATACTGTATCTCAATGTGTTTAGTCCTAGCATGAAAAACAGGAGTACCAGCTAGATATAATGAACTCATGTTATCACCATAAATGATAGGTATGCTCTGTATAATGTCAAAACTCTTCATGAGAGTCTTAAGCCAAATCACTTCCTTTGCAGCTTCAACCATGCCTTTGTACTCTGCTTCTGTGGATGACAAAGCAATTGTATGTTGCTTCTTTGAGCACCAAGAGATTAACTTATCTCCTACATAACACATGTATCCATAGGTTGACCTTCTGTCATCTGGATTACCTGCCCAATCTGCATCACTATAGATCTTGATGTTTGTATCTGATGTGAATGAATAATACAAACCTTCTTTGAGTGTACCCTTAATGTACCTCAACACTCTTTGTCCTGCAATCCAATGCTCTTTCCTAGGACAATGCATAAATTGAGACAAAACCCCTACTGCATATGATAAATCAGGTCTAGTTAAAGTAGCATAGATGAGACTACCAACCAAACTCTGATATTGTCTCGTGTCCTTGAATTCTTCACCTCCAAATTTACTCAATTTGTGATTCACCTCCATTGGTGTAGGTGCTACCCTGCAATCATCCATTTTAAACTTGATTAACAAGTTCTTCAAATACCTTTCTTGGGTCACAAATACTCCATGTTGAGTATATGTAATCTCCATGCCCAAGAAGTATGACAAGTCTCCCAAGTCACTTATTTTGAACTCCTTTTCCATTTGCTTCTTTAGTCTTTGTATTCCTTCCTCATCTGTACCTGTAAGAATTATATCATCAACATATATGCACATGTATATAAACCCATTATCACTTGCCTTGACAAGCAAGCTACTATCTGCTTTAGACACCTGAAATCCAAGTTCTTTCAAGAACTTTACAAGTCTATAATTCCATGCCCTTGGGGCCTGCTTCAAGCCATATAAAGCTCTCTTGAGCTTGCACACATGATCTGGATATCTTCCATCTCTGAATCCTTGAGGTTGCTCCATGAAAACTTCATCTGAAATGTAACCATTCAAAAAAGCATTTTTTACATCAAGTTGACATAACTTCCAACCTTTGCATGCAGCAATTGTTACAAGTGTCCTGATGGTTGTCATCTTTTCCACAGGACTATAAGTCTCATCATAGTCAACACCATATGTCTGAGCAAACCCTTTGACAACAAGTCTAGCTTTGTACCTAGACACACTTCCATCTGCAAATCTTTTTGTTTTGTAAACCCACTTACATCCAATGATCTTTTGACTATTTGGCTTTGGAACCAAATCCCATGTTTGATTCTCCATCAATGCATCATATTCTTCCGGCATAGCTTTCTCCCAATTTTCTTTACCTTTTGCCTCTTCATATGTAGAGGGGTCTTCATCTGCTTTAATCATGTAAGCATAATCTTTGGTAGCCAGAAATGAAGTATCCTAGCTATACCTTGTAGGTTGCCATTTGTTCCTTGTAGACCTCCTAAGTTCTCCACTTCTTGAAGTTTCTGGTTCTTCATGTTCAGGATCAAATCTTGGTGTATCTTCCACTTCAACCTGCATTTTATTATTCTCTTGTTCATCAAATATCTGAACCTTTGATTTACCTTTCCTTTGGCTCACAATTTCTTCATCATCTATATTAATATTGATAGTACCTGCTGTAATAAAGTAAGTCTATGATCCAAGGGTCTGGCCGGTTCAGACAAATCTGAAATCGGACACCGTTTGGTCATCCATGTGTATGACCAAAGATCTCGAATCTAGACTTACTGGTAGGTCATTTACTCTTGTAACCAAGTAATCCACTTAGCTTAGTGGTTAAGTCTCAAGGATGGGAAGGAGGAGGTCTTGGGTTCAATCCCCATGAGGTACATGGGAAGAGTATTTTGCCCAAAGAGCTCTAGAACCTTCTAGAAGCATCCACTGGACACTTGGCGCACATGTAGTTACATGGCTGACACTTGGCTGGTAAGTATCCACCTGCCCAAGAAGGCAGTCCCCTAGAGAGAGCTATATATAGAGGCATTTGGTTGGGAGGAGAGTCATCTCTCTAGCATGTGGTGGTCGTAATCCTTGTTCTCTTGCATTGGTATCAGAGGAAACTGAAGATATGAAGTAAGTAACTTCCAAGATCTTCTTAGAACACTTCAAGCTTAAGTGTTATTGATCAGGAATATTTGATAAATTTCTGAAAGAAGTTGGACTTTGACTTTGAGTTGATCTTTTCAACTAAAGATTTAATTGACTAAGTCAAGTATCAAGTTTCTAGTATAAGTTGGTAAATTCAATCTTTTGACTCAAAGAAACGCACAAGAATTGCATTTCTAGTAAGGAGTCAAAAGATTGAATGTGACCTGAAATTAGTCTCAAGTGAAGCATTATTTGAATACTAAACTCATCAACAGAACCTCAGTGGGTCGACACACTGATGTTTTTTTCCACACGAGTATCTTGTGGTTGGATGGTGTTTTTTATTTTCTTTGCATCTTTTTGAGAATCTAGCTTATTTCTCTTAAAGATAAAAAGAAAATGTTTCAAATCCCTGTTGAAATAGATCTTTGAAAAGTTGAAGTCTTGAGTCATCTAGTCTTTGACTCATAACAAATTTACGTATCTTCGAAGAATGAATTGGTTATACATAGTTTTCGCTATTTCTTTCCGCTTTCCAAATCTTTTGGAATAGGCTCAGACATGGTATCTGATTCTTTTTGCAAAAGACCAGGGTTAGCCGGTTAGAATTAGATAACTAACTTGAACATCCTAGATAGATGTTATGTACAAGAACCTTTTCAATCTTCAAAAGATGATAAGTCTAAGTGGACTTATTCATTTGAATTTGCTTCAAGTTATAGCATAAAGGATTTCCTAGAGTCCAGTATACTCTAGAATAGGGAAGTTAGGAATTGCTCAGCAGATTGAGAATTCCCAAGAACTTTCAATTAAAGTCTTTGAGAAAAGTGTCCTAAGTTGGAAAATTTTCATTTTGAATTTGAATTGATCAAGTTAATATGGTTGACTCAACAGAAATGGTAAACTTTCTCCTATAGTTTATATAGGATTTTGTAACCCATTTGGACAAAGTAGTCCTCTAGTCGGGTGAAAAAATCACGTAACTGTTGGATCAAAGTAAACCATTGTATAAACATCCAAGTTAGATGTTTGGAGACAACCAAAAATTCAAGTTCTTCAAAACCAATTCAAGTGAATCAAGAGTTCTCAAAGTCTTGCGAGGGATAAGAATCCCACCTTCATTACTAAGCCCATGCACTAGTTATGCCTAGAAATGGACTAGTAATTTGAATCCACCTAGTTCACATGTTTGTGCCTAGATCGCACATCTAGAAACTGTGAATTAGCCAGGGATGTCATTAGATCCACCCTCATTATTCTTCACTAGTTTGTACTTTGTCCCGTTCATCAAAGTACAAAACCAGATAGTGTTTTGAATCATTTGGGCAAGGATGCCACCACAGAGATGAGACATGTTCTTCCAGTTCTAGAACATGACCATGTTCTTCCAATTTTAGAACATGAGGCTCGAGGGTTGCCTACAGTATGTATATAGCTCTATTTTCGAGGACGAAAATATTTTCCAAGGGGGGAAGAATGTAATAAAGTAAGTCTATGATCCAAGGGTCTGGCCGGTTCAGACAGATCTGAAATCGGACACCATTTGGTCATCCGTGTGTATGACCAAAGATCTCGAGTCTAGACTTACTGGTAGGTCATTTACTCTTGTAACCAAGTAATCCACTTAGCTTAGTGGTTAAGTCTCAAGGATGGGAAGGAGGAGGTCTTGGGTTCAATCCCCATGAGGTACATGGGAAGAGTATTTTGCCCAAAGAGCTCTAGAACCTTCTAGAAGCATCCACTGGACACTTGGTGCACATGTAGTTACATGGCTGACACTTGGCTGGTTAGTATCCACCTGCCCAAGAAGGCAGTCCCCTGGAGAGAGCTATATATAGAGGCATTTGGTTGGGAGGAGAGTCATCTCTCTAGCATGTGGTGGTCATAATCCTTGTTCTCTTGCACCTGCATACCAAGTACCTTGCTCATCAAATGTAACATCTTTTGATACAAGAAAATGTTTTGTGGATGGATTCCACAACCTGTATCCCATCTGCTTATCATCATAACCAATAAACACATACTTTTCAGCTTTAGGTTCCAATTTGTGCCTTAATTGTGATGGCACATATGCATAGGCCAAACATCCAAATACTTTGCAATGATCTAGTGTAGGTCTCTTACCCCACCATGCCTCATAAGGTGTCATACCCTGCAAAGCTTTACAAGGCAATCTATTAACCAAATAAGTAGCTGTATTTACAGCCTCTGCCCACAAATAGTTTGGGCAATTCTTCTCTTTCATCATGGACCTTGCAAACTCAACAAGAGTCCTATTTCTTCTTTCTGCTACACCATTCTGTTGAGGAGAGTACCTGCAAGTAACCTCTCTTTTTATGCCTGCATTCCACAAGTAATCACTGAACTCATTAGAGAAATACTCTCCCCCTCCATCTGACCTTAGCCTCTTCAACTTATGTCCTGTAATTCTCTCTGCATACATATGATAATGTTTGAAAGTATTGAACACTTCTGACTTATCTTTGATCACATAGATAGTGATCCATCTAGTAGCATCATCAACATAAATCACATAATACCTTGCGCCATTGATATTGAAGTCCTTTGATGGTCCCCACACATCTGTGTGTACCAACTCAAGTTTCTGTGAATACATAAACCCATGCTTGGAATAGGATTGCTTATGAGCCTTACCTAATTGACATGCCTCACATCTGTATGTCATATGTTGACCTGCAACATTAGGCAAACCAAGCACTGAACCATTGTTAATCATGTCTTTAATACCTCTTTCATTGAAATGTCCAAGCCTCTTGTGCCAAAGATCTAACTCAGAGATCTTATGTCCTCCATATGTGAACATGGCATGACCAATATTACCTTGAATCTTTAATGTAAACAATCTTCCTTCTTTCTTTCCTAAAACAATTTGTTTATACCCATTGCTAGGGTCTTCCACAAACACTCCTTCATTAGTGAACCTTACCTCATAACCTTTTTCCACAATTTGTCCTACACTTATCAAATTCTTAGGAATTGTAGGAACATACAGGACCTTACTCAATAAGGTGCTACCATCCTTGGCCTTCACTGATCCAATTGACTTCACATTGTGCTTTGTGTTGTCACCTGTTTGAACAACATGATAAGATACCTTATTCTCCAAATCAGTCATCAAGGCTATATTACCACTCAGGTGATTGCTACACCCTGAGTCAATGTAGAAGACTCTTTGATCTTCACTCTGCCTTTCACAAGTTGCATTCATTATCAATGTTGAATCTTCCTTTTGATCTGAAGCATAATTGTAGTAGGTGTTGTTATATTGTTGACTTTGGAAACCTCTACCTGCATTTCTTCCAAAGTAACCCCTACTACCTCTGCCTCTGAAATTACCTCTTTGATTTTTGCCACCTCTTCCTCTTGAATTATAGTTCTGATTGTATCCTCCATTACTCTGATTATACCAACAATCATTAGCTAAATGATTTGTCTTACCACAAATCCAACAAGCTTTGCCTCCATCTTTATTGTTTCTGCCTCTTCCTCTACCTTTGCCACCTCCTCTACCTCTTAGGAAGTTGGCTTGACTAGTTGTGCCTTCATCTTCACCTGATTGTTGCTTTCCTTTGTTAGCTTTCTTCTTGTCCTTTGAGTACATTGCATGACCTGTAGTTTTGTCACCATCTCCTTTAACATCCTGCTCAAATGTTAGCATATGACCTAGCAACTGATTTAAATCAGGAGTGAAATGATCAAGTGATAATTCTGTAGACAAAATGAATGGCTTCCATTTGTCATCACCTCTCAAACCTCTAAGGATTTGCCTTACCAATTTATCCTCCTCAATATCTTCATCAACAGCTCCTAATGCATCTGCAATGTCTACTTCCATCCTCATTGACCATGCAGGATAGTTTTCTCTATCCAATTTCTCTATCTGTAGAGAATCTCCCATCTTGTGTTCACCTGTGTATTGAAATCTTACACCTTTATAAAGTATAAGGTTACCTTTACTTCAAATGATACTCCTTTTGACTTCCTTGATGTCGTATGGTCTCCTCCTCAAGATTTGCCTTCAAGCTTTCACCTTTTAGTTCTTCAATTGTTGAATTTTTTGAATCTGCAGCAGTCGGGATCCTCCTTTCCTTGATTTTGATGTCTCCTGCTCTGATACCACTGATGGAGAGTGTTAATCTCCAAAAGAACAACCTACTCTTGAATCTAGAACACCTCTATATCAAGAATAAGTCAAAACCTTCACCAATTTAAACTATCAATGACCAAATGTCAAATTCTTGACTAAACTGTGAAGAAGAGAATTCCTCAGAAAGTCTGCTACATAGATCTTGCTCATTGACTGAGTAAATGTGTAAAGTTTTTGATGAAACTTTGCACAAGGTGTCGCCTAAAGATTGCACACCTTCTCCAAGTCGAATTACTTCAAAAGATTTAGTATATCTTGAGAAATCTACTTACCAAGTCAGCTATGTCTAAATCTGCACTTCTGAGAAGTCGATTTGGACACGCCTAACTTCTTAACTTTGGTTCTCCAAATGTCGAACCCGTTTGACTAAATCCTTTTGGATGTAGATAGCTTATCTCTCAACTTAGATTTTGAGCTATCATATGTGTAAAACTTTACACTGTGCATTGAGCACTACTCGTTTGATTGAACTCGAAATTTGCACCTGTTTCAGGAGACTGTAAACACTCAACACATATGAATGTTCCTATTAACAATTCTCCTTACCTGATTACAATTAAACTCTGAAACTCTAGCCATAGATTGATTAACTATGGACTTAGAAATCCTCAAAAGGAATTCACAAAAGATCTATCACAGACGGAGCAGACACAGAAATATCGGGCGCAAAAATTCTCCTATTTCTCAGAAATTTACAATTGAGTAAGGATTGAGAGTTCAACTTACTTCACACATATCTAATGACTCTTACAACTATTCTTATGATCTCCTATTGTCTCCTCATGTCTCTCCCTTATTGCCCCGACATTTTTCAAAAGTATTTATAGGCAAATATATACAAGATTATGACTAATCAAAAGTCTAAGTGATCTATGTCTTCACTAATGTACATATGTGTACATGTCCTTCACTCTGTGAATGTATCCATCTTCTTTGCTTCAAACCTTGATCTCATCTTCATCCTTTGTCCTTCAAATCTTCAATTGGTGATTGATCTGCACCAACAATCCATAAGGTATGTGAAGAAACACAGTCAATACATTCCTTAACACCAAACCCTTCATGGTTGCACAAGGATACTCATTTATGGATGTGTAAAGTATGCATATGAGAGGAGGAGAGGTTAAAAGCCAGAACCATAGGCTCAAATCAATACCCACATACCCTCCACGATCCTGCCTATGTACCTGCAGTATTATTGGATGAGGAATTTGAGTCTCATGGATGGGCAAAAAACTTAGCCACCATGGAGATAGCGGTGAACAAAGAACAATGGACTCCTCACTATGATATCTCTATCTTCATGATAGAAACCATGGTAAGTGGGTCTATTTTAGAAAAATGTAAGGATCTGACCCTAGAGCCAATCGATATGAATGATGAAGATCTAGAGTCCATCATCATGAAGCCATTTTGTTCTTCAAAAGAGGAATATTTGTATCTATTGGAAGCCACCTTCCTTGATCAAAGTGAGCTAAAGCAAGAAAAGAAACTCACAAACAAGAACAAGCCTAAAAGGAAGGAAATCCCCTACCCAAGGAGAGAAATCCCCTACCCAAGGAGAAGAGGAACCCCCATTGGAAGTGCCAAAAAATTTAAAGAAATATGAAATTGAAGATCAAAGAATAATGGTAAGAATTCCTATGAGTATCGAGGAAAGACTAAGAATATAGTAGGCACAATGGATGAAGGAGAAGAGAAATGCACATATCAGGCATGACTTGACAGTAGAGGAAGAAGAAGAGTTTATTTCCCTATTCAAAGAATATAGATACATGTTTGTTAGAAGTAGAAGGATTTCAAAGGGTTAGACCATGACATATGCTCCCATAGAATTCTTGTGACGTAATAAGCTAAGCCTTCCAAATAGAAACCATACACTTATAATGATAATTATACTACCAAGATTAAAGAGGAGATAGATCCCTTGATAGAAGCTTGATTTATCTATGAGATTGAGCACAGTGAATGGGTATCACCCATTATATTCATGCCCAAGAAAAATGGAAAGCTACATGTGTGCATTAACTTGAAAAAAGTGAATGCAGCCACTATCAGAGATAGTTATCCGCTTCCTATCACTAAACATCGATAATAATGTGTAGCAATCAAGTAAGTATAGAGATTCCTTGATGGGTTATATGGCTACAATGAGTTAGCCATTGCCCCTAAAGACTAGCATAAGAGGGCTTTTTCCATAGAATGGGGAATATTTGCATTTCATGTAATGCCATTTGGGCTTACAAATGCACCTGCTACATTTCAATGGATGTTGTGTCATGTCTTTAAGGAGTTCCTACGTAAGAACTTGGAAGTCTATGTTGATGATTTATGTCTTGATTCAAACATTCGGCAAATGCACATTCTTGACTTTAAATGTCTTTGACAAATTTCAAGAATATCAGGTTTTCCTAAACCTTGAAAAGTGTGATGTCATGGTCAGGCAAGGCACGATTCTTGGGCACATAGTGTCAAAGAATGGAATCTCTACTAATGAAGAGAAAGTTAGAGTGATTGTGGAACTCCCTAGGCCAAAGAATATCAAGGAGGTACAAGCTATCATGGGGCATTGTGGTTATTATCGACAATTTATAGACATGTATGCGATCATTGCAAAGCCTTTGTATGCACTTTTGACTAAATATGAGTGGACAGAGGAATGTGAAAGATCATTTGATGAACTTAAATAGAGCTTATGTTCACACCAATTCTGATGACACTAGGTTGGAGTAAGCAATTATGTGTACACGTGGATGCATCCAATTATGCTATGGGGTGTGTGCTATCACAACCCATAGGTGAGGGCAATATATATCTTCCTATAGAAGATGCAAGTAGGCAGTTTAATGTAGCTAAGAGAAACTAGACAACCACTGAGAGGGAAGGATTAGGAATGGTGTATGTAATAAAGAAATCCAAGCATTACTTATTGGCAAACAAATTCAAATTCTTCATAGACCATCAAGCATTGTTATACCTAGTCAACAAGCCTTGAAACATAAGAAGATTGATACTATGGTTTCTCCTATTGATGGAATATGATTTTGAAGTTGTAATTAGAAAAGGGAAGACCCATCTTAGAGCCGATCATCTTTCACGTATGACCCCTAGAGAAGCCCCACAAGGGATAGGTGATGAATTATGAGATGCATATTCGTTTAATCTTGAAGTGGTGCCTCAATGGGCCAAGACAATTGTCCCCATTCTCACCTTTGGACCCAAGAATCCTTGAGTCAGAATGAAGGAAAGGGATGTAACTAAGTCACAAAGATATCAAATAGTGACATGAAGCATTTACAAGCAGAACAACCACAAAATCCTCACTTGTTGTGTAGATGAACTAGAGCATGATAAATGGTTGCAATTACATGTAGGTGCATTAGAGTGACATCACTCGAGACACCACACCCTATAGGCTTTGCATAGATTAGGAGTGTACTAGCCTTCCATGGAAGTAGACATCCATAAGATATGCAGAGAATGTTGACTCTATTGCATTAGAAAAGATGTGAAACACGATAGCTTAGATCATGTGTCTCTAATGCTAGAGTGGAGCAAACCCATGGAAACTTACTTGAGGACAAAAACATTTCGTCAAGAAATGACCTTAGCAAAATAAAGAAGCCTATAGTAGGAAGCTCAAGACTACAAACTCATTGGCGATAATCTAGATAAAAGGGGAAGAGATGGATATCTAAGGTAGTATGTTCATGAAGGTGACTACTTGAGAATATTAGAAACTACACACCAAGGTGTCACAGGTGGTCATTTTGGACCCAATTTGATAACTACATTTATACTATTTTTTGGGACTTTGGTGGACCTCTCTTCATGTGGATGCTCATAATATGTAAAGAGATGTAATGTTTGCCAAAGAGCACATTTTGCAACAGGTAGACATGAGATGCCATTGAAACCCATGATAAGAGGAATGCATTATCTAAATGGGGCATAGACTTTGTTGGACCCATTAACCCCCTGCTAAAGGCACTCATGCTGATTACATCATTGTAGCATCATATAATCACACCAAATGGGTAGAAGTTAAGGCTACCAAAAAGAATGATGCACACATGACACCAAAATTCTTATTTGAGAATGTCTTTACAAGGTATGGATTGCATATAGAACTAGTGAGCAACAGAGGTACTCACTTTCTAAACAAACTCATTGAATATTTGTTACACAATTTTATGGTCATTCATAAGAATTCTGCACCATATCATCACCAAGACAATGTTTAGGCAAAAAGTACTAACAAGATCCTTTGCAATGTATTGACTAAACTTTTAAACAAGAAACATTATTATTGGGACAAACAATTATACCATATTGTTTGGGCATATCAAGTGGCCTACATGATGGTACTCAATGCAACTCCCTTTTAGATGGTTTTTGGTCAAAATGTAGTGCTCCCCTTGGATTTTTTATACCCATCCTTAAGGTTGCACAAGAGCATCAATGAACTAGCCATAAATTATCATCTATGATAATGGACTTAGAAGGATTAGGGGAGATTGAGTGAAGAGTAGCAGCAGAAATATATGCATCCAAGAAGAGAAAAAAAGCCTATTTTGATGCACATATAAAGGATAAAGGCTTCAAGGTAGGAGACTTAATCCTATTTTATACATTGAAGCATAAGCACAAAAGTTGGAGAAACGTGGTTATGGACCTATGATTATAAATAGGCTTTCAACAAAAGGGGCAGTGCGGCTAGCCACCTAGGGGAGATAATGTCCAATTATATTAATGGATGTAGATTCAAGCTTTTTCAAGAACCTCTGAGCTGGAAAAGAAGTATAGGGACAAAGAAAAAAGAAAAAGGAAGCTCCTACCTGAACCTTAGAATGCATCAAACCTATGAAATTAAGAAGACAAGGACTAGGGAGGGAACATGATAATCAATCAGAGGACCTCCACATCAACCCCGATCCCAATGGAGAAACCCCTAGATATCCTATGGAAATGTTTCAAACAAAGTCAACTACTCACCCTAGCATAGTGATAGGAAACCATTCATTATGATTTTGCTAGGGCAAGGCACCACTCTGAAGGAGATTAGGGTGCTAGTTGATTTAGGTGTTGCAATTGGTGTGATTAGGTGATCTCATTATGAACACATGGAACTCAAAATGTTTCCTATTGAGGCATGCCTCATAGGGCTAGGAGGAATGGAAACCCCTTGCATGGGTAAGGTGGAACTTCCTATCCTCATAAAAGATGTGACCTTGATGGTGAAGCTCCTAATCTACCATGATGATGACTTCATAGAACCATTGATTCTCAGCTAGGATATATGATCACTCAGTGCACTTAAATCTTAGAAAATGCTCCCTTCAGTTTGGGGTAGCAAGTGAGTAGTGAGTGATATAGCTCGAGATCCCTTACCACCCCCACTTAGTGGAAGGTGACCTCTTCCCCCACATGATGAAAGTGAAGTCAAAAATCCTCCAACCAATGGCAATGCTCTCTAGGCATATAGGGACTACCTCTCAAGAGAGGAGCATGCAGGAAATCTTCCTCCCCTTCTTTGGCTAGATAGGCACTATCAACGGAGAGATGGGGACCATCAACCCCTTGAGCATACCCTCCACACTTCCTGCATGCTTGCCTAGGTCTATTGTACAAAATGCCTCATTTCCTAATGTGAAGGACATGCAAGTGTTGGACCTCCCTTCTTTACCAAAGTAGAGTGTCTATCCAACCTCTCACAAACCACCATGGAAAAGTCAACAAGGATCCAGACACCCAATCGAAGGCCAATCCAGACAACTCCATGGATGCACCACAAATCTTCAAGCATGAGCAACAAAAAGCAAATGTGGCTACCCAAAATCCATCTAAAGTTTATGATTTTCTCCAGTTCATTGCGTGAAGCAAGGACAATGAAGAGTCAACATTGAGAGTCACCATCTCCAAGGCATTCTCCTCTAATGGGAATTCGTGACGCGTGGGTACCTAAGAAGTCACCGATGGCCAAGCCCGATACTTCTTGCATATGAGTTCCCAAGGCCTATTTAGTCACTCAAAAACCAAGCCATGTAACAAGAGTACCTCCAAAATCACATCGATTACTCACCTCCTCACCTCCCAATCCATCTTCTGTATCTAAACTGAAAAACTGTTTCCCTTCATGATTCACCAAGAAATGGGTGCCTAAAGAGCCCCAAAATCCTCAATCCCCTTTATTGTACAATGTAGTGCCTCTTGAAGTTAACTTTTCTCCTTGTAATAATTCACTAACACACATGCTAACTGATCAACCTTGCAAAATCAACCCTTACTCGCTTGCCACCATAGCTAACATCATCTCTCATTAATGGATATGTATGCATTATTCTGAGTATGTAGGAATTCTAGCGACGTGCATTAGTCATGGGGAAATGGTTGAAAAATCACCTCACAACACACGGCTATGAAGGAGGCACATTAGTTATGGAATGGGATTGCAATCTCACTATGTAGGGATCAAGATTAATTTCCATGCTAATGTGTTATCCTTTTGTAGTAGATCTTTTACACAAACATTCAGGATCAACATGCAAGCAAAAGAATCCTCAGGGATGGGCACCAACTTATCTGCTTTGGAATTTGAAAATTCATTGATAGAAGCCCATCCATCAATGTTACCTCTGGATTTTGAAGATTTATGGGTTCAATGCGTGCTGACTACCTATCGATCTGAAGAATAGAATGGGTTCATAAAAAGTCTAATTGGTTTTAACATCTAGCAAGACCTCTTGTTGACGCAGGACACATCTATGAAGCGACCCCATGCTTTACTGGTGACACATGGGGAAGATACCAATTCTTCTCCAAAGACTTTGAAGAGCTCCAAAATATAGAGTAATTGAAGTTGATATGGGTGATAGCTAGGCTCACCGAGTACTTTAGTGCACCCCTACCAAAATAGATATCTTTTCTCGAGCTTTGATAACAAAAGAACTCAGGGATACCTTGATAATGCCCTCCTTGCTTATGGAACCTACCTTCAAGAAGTTTAGTCTCTATATCGATCTCATCCGGGAAACATTCAAATATCATGGTAGTCATACCCCCACAAAGAGAGGGCGACTTATCCTAGAGCCCATGAAAAAATGTGATGTCTTAAAATTGGTAGATATGTCTCCTATTACACTAGAATTGTCCAAGCCACTATGTGTTTGTATTTTGCATTTTTGGATCATAGCTGCTTTATGCAACCTCACAAAAGAATTTGGTTTGGACTATGCCTAGCAAACACCAACCCTCAGACAATCAACTTGGTTAGTTGGGTCTAAGACCAATTATTTCTAGCCTATCACAGATGGGCAAGAAAGAAAGTGATCCATGGATGTTGTGCTATTACAAGAATCATATATATCTGCCTAGCGTATGATATTCCGATTGACAGAGCCTTATCTAGTGCTCAACTACAATAGTACAAGGGTGCTAATAAGTCTAGAAAGCAACCCAAAGAATGCATTGAAAAGAGGATGAGGGGATCTATCCCTAGCTTACAAGTAGCCACTTCCCCCATCACCTCAATAGTCACCTAGGGAACCCCTATCTATGAATCCTCCAATTTGTATTTGATTATCTCGACAACCCATATCAGAAGGACCATTTGATGCTAGAACACTTCTCACGCACCCATGTGGGTTGTCGTAGTTATGAAGGCTCACAGAATTTATGAATCCACAGTTGTAGTGTGGCCATAGGCATTTGCATTTCCGATTCCAAACATGGAGTGTAAAGCTCTAAACACTACATTCCACTTTGAGATGCACCACACATTCTCAAGTGAGTTCCAATTATGAGATGCACAATTCTTCTCCCAATAATATGAGCACGTAAGCTACCCTAGTTCCCCATCTGACCATGAAGTCGCCCACTCCACATCAAACCAAGAAGATGATGATAAAACAATCACGGATGATGATGAAGAGGATGAGGAAAGACAACAAGATCAAGAGGAGAATATTGTGGATCAACAAGAACAGGAGCACACACAACACGACACTTAAAGTGATACAAGTACACAAGAAGATGACAATACTGAAGGAGCACCTTACACAATTGCCATTCAACGATTATATAACACCATGTAAATGTGCAAGCCAGACATCAAATAACAAAGCAACAAAGCCAAGAAATCTTGCAATTTGATCTTGCTAATAGTGGTTTTGAGGCCACTTTTGTAAATGCATTTAATGAATTGATTCAAGTTGTGGGCATAGTGAAAGCATTCCAATTCTTGAAGTGCAAGCCCTTGCTAAAATTTGATCCACGATGAGTGCGACTCCTCTCTCAATTGGGAGAATACATATAAGTTCCTATTGACACTAGTACTTCCAATAAACATGACATTTAGGACGACTCAGTGATGACAACACCAGCTCGAGACCACACCACCTACATAGACATGTTGAATTCCCCAACCTCACCTGTATCATCACACACCCAATACATACCCTCTACCATGAAAGTTACCCCATAATCACCAATAGAGCCTACATCACCAATTACTAGTCCTTCACATAATGTCGTTCCCCCCATATCTTCACCTATTCTCACCACTTCTAGATTACGTGTCCCTCAAATGGCCAATCCCTTCCTACCACTTTCAACACCATTTTCCACACCAATCTTCTCATCAGTATCCTTAATATTTTCCTGACACTTCTATGATGGGGGATGATTCTAACACCCCCCAAACTCAACTATAAATAGATGGCAGTTTTAGTTGTGGTTAGAGAGACCTATGTGAAGACCTCCAAGAGCTGAGCTTTATGCCATATCAAGGTGTGATTACAAGGCACACATATGTATCAGTAAGTCATTGTATTGTACAAGCAATATACTCTCATTTTCATGATTATTTGAGTTCATCTTTCCATGTTCTTGTGAAGTGTACTACTCACTGCCATTACTCTCAGTTTTCTCAGTCAGCTTGCAGAGATGTTTTCTCTGAGCTTCGTGCATCATTTTCAGTGATTTAACTTGGTAAAGTTAGCTCTATAAGTCTACTATATGCTCATAAATTTTCATGTCATTTGGATGTTGCAACCTTCAGTTATGTTCATTTGAAGTCAACAGGGTCTGTTCATCTTCACCTCTCTGTCAGGTACCCGATTTTTTCACTCATCTTGTCAGAGGTGTTTCTCAGTGGTTACTTATCCAAATTCAATGATTTAAAGCTTGTTGCATTCCGCTTACTGTCTAGTGAAACCATACAAATTTTCATAATCATTGGATTTCTAGATTTTGAGTTATGGTGGTTTTTCTGCTCACTGGTCTATTTCTGTAGCAGCCCGTGAAAATCGGGATGATGTCATCACTTGTTAAAACTCATTCTCAGTGTGTGCTTTGTTATTTTTGATGAGATTACTCTTGAAAGTTAGCTCTTTAAGCTAACTAGACTTCCCCAAGAGGAATTAAGCTAATTGTTGCTGTGCTCAGAGAATTATGTAAAACACTGGACAGGTGTATGAACCAAGAATAGCAAGTTTTCACCTCTGAGCTAACTCCAACTTATCTGTTTTGATCTATCTTTTTGAGAGTGATCTTCCAAGGTACATAAGGTGTCTAATACATCCATTGGCAAGCTAAAAGGGCCCACCATCTATTCCTGGAGTTCATTTGGCTGGTGTAGATCAAGGATTTTGCAACACCTCTTCATCTTCAAACACATACTTATCCATCTCTTCACACTATCTACCTTCGGGTCTAATTTGTGTCTCAATTCTTGTGGTATGTGAACATAACACACATAACCAATTACTTTGAGATGTGAAAGATTGGGTTTCTTACCACACCAAGCTTCATGAGTTGTAACTCCATGTACTCCTGATGTTGTACACCTATTCATAATGTATATGGTTGTATTTGTTGCATCAGCCCAATAAGAGTTAGGAACATTCATTTCATATAACAAAGATCTAGCCACGTCTACTGTGTATCTATGCTTCCTTTCTACCACCCCATTTTGTTGAGGTGTATATGTGCAAGTGAATTGCCTTTTGATGCCATGGTCATGTAGAAAATATAAAAATTCATTTGAAAAATACTCTCCCCCTCCATCCGATCTGAGAGACTTTATATACTTCCCTATTTCCTTCTCCACTAGGTTTTTGAACCTCTTGAAGTGGTAAAACACCTTTGACTTTGAATTCATGCAATACATCCAAACAAACCTTGAATGATCATCTATAAATGTGACAAAATATCTATTACCTCCAATGGATAGGTGCCTTGTAGGTCCCCATACATCTGTGTGTATGAGATTCAACACTTCATTGCTCACATGTGCTCCCTTCTTAAATGGCAATCTGCTTTGTTTTCCTAATTGACAAGCATGGAACAAATTTTGCATATTCTGAGATGTAAGATCAAGTAGAACAATCACCAAGCCCTTCCTTTGCATGTCCTTCATCCTTTGTAAGTTTATGTGCCGAATTCATTTATGCCATAAGTCGATTTCTGCAATCTATTTATTTCCAATTGACAAGTTTACAGTGTGAGGGATTGATGGCTTTACCTCCATGATGAAGATTCTTCCTTGCTTCTTTCCTTTTTCTATGAGCTTGTAGTCCTGCATGGGGTCTTCAACAAAATATCCATGCTCATTGAACCTCACCTCATAACCTCTTTCAACCATTTGACCTATCGAAACCAAGTTCTTTGTGATGATTGGCACATGCAACACATCCTTCAACAGCTTGGAGTTTTGAGATCCATTCAATGCAACATCTACCACATGTGTAATCTTGTGCTCAGTGTCATCCCCTGTCTCTACATGTCCTGGAGTGATGGGTGAATGTAAATTAAAGAAAACATCTTTATTGCAACTCATATGGTTGCTACAACCACTATCAATGTACCATGTAAAATCTGAATTGACTCTTTCACTTGAACCATACATCATAAGCAAGTTCTCATTTTCTGAATTTGTTGAAGTAATAGCATAATTACCTTGGTTCTTTTTGTATCCTTGATTGCCTCCTCCTTTGGACCAACAATCTCTTGTATAATAGCCTGGTTTTCCACAATTGTAGCATTCTCCATTGGATGCTTCTCTTCCATGTGATGTTCCTCCTCTTCCTCTACTCCTTCCTCTTCCTCTTGATCCATAGCTTTGGTTGGAGCCTTCTTGGTTGCTTGAGCTTGAGCTTGACCTTCCTCTCCCTCTGCCTTAGGAGTTTTGTCCACCTCTTTTGCCTTTGCCTCTACCTACACAGAAAACTTGGGCTTGGCTGCCCTTTGATTGTGAACCTCCTTGGTTCATCTCCTCGGTCACCATCAATGTGACTAATTCATCAAATTCTGGTAGGGAATCCCTCACATAAACTGATGTGGTGATGCTTTCAACCTTTCATCCTCTCTCAAGCCATTGACAGTGTGCGCAACAAGATCATCGTCTTTGATTCGGCTCCCAATTGAGCCTAAAGCATCTGCAAGCTCCTTAACCTTCAAAATGTACTCATTTATGTTAGTACTTGGTGATTTCCTAAGATTATTCAGCTCATTCTTGAGCTGAACCTTCCTTGCCTTGGTTGATGAAGAGTACAACCTCTCCAAGGTTTCCTAAACCTTCTTGGATGTGTCCAATTCTTGTATATGCCCTATCATGCTATTGCTTGTGTGTTGGGATAGAATGAATATGACTCTCATATCCCTTTGTATCCATTCATTAAGTGGCTTGACCTTCCCTTGAAGTGGTGGATCATGTACATGAGGCATTGGCTCTGTGCCACTCACTAATCCCCACAATCCTTTGCCCATAAGGTAGTTGCTAACTCTAAATTTCCAAGGTTCATAATTGCCTTTCTCTAACTTCTCTGTTTGTGCATTATTCTCAGCCATACTAAGCTCTAAGATGCTCCTCTATCTTCTCCTCAAGTGTTTGTATGCTTCGGAAGGTGTGGATATTACCTTTTGATAGCTTCTCCCTTGCTAACTGTCAACTAGTTGAGATCTCGATCGACGTAGCCCCCTTTTGATGTCTTCTTGCTTTGATGAGTCCTCCTTCTGCTTCCACGAGTTATCTTGATCCCTTCAAGTCTTGAATATGATGCCATTGATGTCTCCAAGCCTCAAAAGTGGATTTGATACCACTGATGGGGCATGATTCTAACACCCCAATGCAAAAATGGAAGATGGTTGCCCTCCACTAGGTCCACAAGCAGTGATATTTGGAGAGTTAAAATGGAATTTTTTAGACTTGTAGTAGACTATAAGTGCTACTACTCAACAAGATTCAAATCATCCCAAATGGATATTCCAACTAGGAGAACCACCCTCTGCAAAAGAAGCTACATGTTTGCAACACTCTCTACCTATGTGCAGAGATATACCTTCACAAAGTTGGAAATTTCTCACAACTCACTCAGCCAAATAGCTTGAAACTTTGGCAAAGTTCATGGCACAATATGATAGACCAAATGAAGCTTGAGATCAATGAAAATTAGTACAATGAGAGAGGCAACAATGCTCTGCAATCTGATACAATCAGATTTGGAAATGCCTAACTACACCTCTAGATAGATAGGAGCAAAATCATGGGAAAATGAGGTAAGCAAGCAAGGGTGCTGCTTGCTAGAGTTTATGACTTTGCTAAACTAAGTGGGAAACTTGTGGAATGCATACAAATCAAGAAAAAAAGGCGGGATGATGCTTATATAGACTTTAACTTTTTCTACAGTTTAGCTAACCACCCACCAATCAGTTTAGGTGCACTTTTTGGTGGCTGATTTGATGAGATTTGAATTTGATTGAGTTTGGGGGAGCTTCTAACTTTATTCCACGAATTTGGGTCCTCCTTGTTGATTGGTCCACTTGCAAAACTCGTGTTTGAGCCTTTTCGCATGATTGAGAATTGATTTTCAACATCCTAGCCATGTCATTCCCTCCTATCCACCCTCTTCCTACAACTCATTTATAATCTATACTCCACTCCATCACCCACATTCCTCATCAACCATCCCCTTCTCATCTCCCTTTGCAAGAACCCATCCTTGCCAATGTAGTATCATCGGCACAATCTCACACAACCTCACCACTCTACACAATAAGCTCACTAGAAAATACATCTAGTGATATGGATATTTCACCACCCATCACACCTCCACTCACTACATCCACTTCTTTCACCATCACTCACACATCCACCACAACACCAATGGTCTTCTCCATGTAGTTTTCCACAATTATGTCAGCATCAATGTCCCTGCCCCACCCCTATCCCATCTACATCAAATATTAAACAATATGCAATTTATGTCCAACTTCACTCTTTTCATCATCCATTGTAGATAATGCATTTCAGCAAATATTTTCTTATATGCACCAAGTGCCAGAAGAATTTTCATCTCTCGAACAAAAATACCAAGTTGTGCAACATACCAAAATTCAATTACAAGTGAGTCTAAAATCCCTTAGGATTGGGAATGCTTCATTCAATGCATGCAATCAAGAGTTACGAGAGTCATATAATACTATGGAGCTAGATTTGGTGAAAGAAGTGGTTGTAGATGCTAAGGATTAGCTTAGACTACAAGTAATGTGCAACACACAACTTACAAAGAACATGCAACTCCCTTGATGTCATTTGGTAGCAACAAAAGAGGAGAATCGATGACTAGAGGAGTAGAATCGAGAGATCTTCAAAGTAGAAATGGACAATCTCGACAAACCAATCAACACAAGCCGATTCAAATCTCTCCCCTTAGTGACAATCAAGAAACTCCTTGAGGACCACGTCCATCCATTTGAAGATTATGATCAATTATCCAAAGAGTGTAATGTCCTTCGCACGGACAATGCCGCTTTGCACCTATAAGAACCACCCCCACCATTGACCACTCAAGAGATGATAGCACCTAAAGAGACGGAAGATCTAAATACATTGTGAGCACAAGTGAATGAATTGCAAGGACAACTACTAGATGCAATGGCCCTCCCACGACCAAAATCCCTACTTGACCTCCTATAGGCAAAAGAAATCGTTACTATTCACATGGAGCTAACATTCAAAGAAGAACATGAGCCACAACCTATCAATGGTGACCAAGTCACTGCAGTGGGCCAAGATACATTTGAACTTCCTCGACCTGCATGGATGAAACGAATCGAAGAATTAGGGGAAACACATTCATTAAGAAAAAGATGATTTTACTACAATCTCCATTCTTTGTAGAGCTAGCCCCAAGAAGGTACTTCTCTATCAATGAGTTATAGTACAAACCCCACTTCTTGCACTTAGCATAATATAATCTTGCAATTGAGTGCATAATGGGGAAAAATTTAACTCATGCAATATAATTCCAATTAGAGGACCTGCCTCCAAGCACCAACAAGGGGATAATTTTCTAGATTGTTGGTGCAATTATTCCAAACCTAAATGCTTGATCACTTATCCTAAAAGTTCATGTATTAGCACATGAATGATCTCTCGTAAAAGATTGAGTTTTACTCCTTGTAAAAGTGCATAAATGGAATCACTTCAAACTATGAGTACTTAGGAGAATCTTTCCACAAATTATTTGGTGAGGAGTTATGGAAAATCAAGTCCTAAAACATTGGAAAACTTTTAGGTAAATATTTCAATTCAAATTTGAATCTTGGCTCCAAAAAAACGCTATAAAATAGGACTACCTAGTCGTGTGGAATGCAACCAGATATAGTAGATATCTTAGAGGAATTTTGGTGGTATATTGAGCTCCCATTATAGCTCTGCTATTGCCTTAACATTGTGCAAACATTCATTTCCAATCTCAATGTAATTTATGTGCATTAATACATATATCTTTATCATATCTCATATTTTCTACTCTATCATGTATCACTCAAAACACTTCAACTTCCGTGATCCACTTCTCAATGTATCTTGAACATTTGTAGTAATTTAAGTTGGTATAGATTCATTGGAGTGTCTATTTTCTTGCTATAAAGTTTCATTGTGAGTTCCTTAGTCAATCTTGATAAATTTACACAACATTACTCTCTATTTTGGACACTATCAACTCCCTAAAATGTCAGGATGCATCTCTAATTTGCTAAGAATCATTCTCTAAGCATGGTTTATCATTTCAAGTGAAATAATTTGCAAAATCCAGATACCCAATTCAATTAAATATTCCCAAAAGGATTGTGTTCAATTATTAGCAAAAAAGGAGTATCATTCATTTCTCTTAGGAGGTGTAGTGACCAAAATAGCAAGTTTTGGTTCATATTGAAACTCCAACTTATCTATTTTGATCCAATGATTAGAGGATCATCTTCCAAAGTACTTGGGTGATTATTTGTGCTTCATGAAAGCTCAAGAGATCTACTTTTCTCTTTTTAACTCAGTTTTGTCTAGTGTGAAGTAGGAATTTGCAGCACCATCTCATCTCTGGAAGGTTTCCACCATCTCCTCCAAGAGTGGTATGAGAGCAACATCAAGGTAAAATGGGAGGTGGACTTGCATCATTCATTGATAAACTAGAGAGGAAAAATTATCTAGCTTCGTCCCTAAGGATGAAGGATTAGCTTCAAGGAAGAAGCTTCTATGCATACATATCTAGAGATGAAGAAATACCAACCCTTAGAAGCAAAAATCAACCTACAATAGAGGAGCAAGAGAGACTAGCTTCATGGTGTGCAAAGGATGCTCTAACCTGGTCTTACATACTCAATTCAATATCTAATTTTACTTTACCTCATATTAGGAATTTTAAGACTTTCTAAGAGACTTGGGAAGTACTATCTTCATACTTCTCGTCAAATGCAAGGGCTAAAAGGAACCAACTTTGGATGAAGTTCACAACATTGAAGAAGAAACCAAAACAAAGTGTAGCTGACTATGTGACCAAGATGAAGGTTGTAGCTGATCAACTTGGGAGAATTGGAGAAGAAATAGATGAGGAGTAGATAGTAAGGTAGATCATAAATGGCATCAAGGCTAATGACAAATGGGAGTCATTTACCACAACAATGGACCTTTATATGGACATGTAGATACATGACCTCGATACATTGATGGGGCAACTCTTCACACATGAGACCAAGCTCAACAAGAATGGAGATACTTCTAGAGGTAATCAATCTTGTGCCCTTTACATAGATAAAAATAAGAGTAAAGATAAAGGAAAAGGTAAGAGAAATGATGAGGATGCAAGTACCTCCCAAGTCAATCTCATAGGTAGAGGAAGAGGTACTAGAGGAAGGGGGAGAGGAGCAATGCAAGGTAGGGGGAGACCATACAATTCTTCACCTTGCAATATTTGTAGCTTGACCAATCATACGAGAGATGAATGCTTCAGGAACACAAAGAATCACAAAGGATGAGGCTTTCAGAGAGGACGCTATGGACAATCAAGAGGTAGGTACAATAATGGAGGAAACAACTACCATCACAATTACAACCAAGCTACAACAACAACTATCAAGGAGGCTTCATACAAGTAAGACACTACAACAATGATACAGATGATCAAGAGGATTCCCTATTACTCATGAATATGATAGGCATGCAAGGTAAAGATGATTAGTACCTATTCTATATTGATTCTGGTTGCTCCAATCATGTATCAAGAAATGTAGCATTATTGTCTAACCTTGAAGAACCCAAAGGAAAGCATGAAGTTCAGACAGGTGATGACACTAAGCACACAATAAAAAAGTTTGAAAATGTTAAAGCATCTGATGGTAACATGAACATTCTAAGGAGGGTATTGTATGTGCCAACAATAACCAAAAATCTTATCAATGTTGGACACATTATTGAGAAGGGTTTACACGTTAGATTCACAAGGCATGGAGCATATGTAGAGGACCCTCAAGAAGGCTTCATGAGGATTGCAAAAGGTGAAAGTGATGGTAGACATTTTACCTTTGAAGTTGAAGATACAAGAAATACTGCTCTCTTCAATTATAAGGACCAGACCTTATCTGAATTGAAGATATGGTATAAGAGACTAGGTCATATAGGTGAAAGGAAATTGAAGTCAATATGCAAGGATCAAAGTGTGCTTGGCATCCCAAATGTGTCCAAGCAACACATGATTTACAAATCTGGGGCATGCAAATCTTTCAAGTTACATAGGCAACCATTCAACAAAAGAGGATACATGTATGAGGACTACTTTGAGCTTCTACACACAAATGTGTGGGGTCCTAGCAGAGAGCCATCAATTTCAAGGTCAAGGCATTATGTTTCATCCATAGATGATTATAGTAGATGGAAAATACTTTATTTTATGAAGCATAAAGATGAAGTCTTCACATTTTTCAAGAAGTATTTGGCATTGGTTGAGAATCAAATAGGTAAAAGTTTTAAGAGGCTCAAATCTAATTGAGGTGGTGAGTAATTCTCACATGAGTTTGACTCCTTCTTATAAGACAAAGGCATAAAGAGAGAGATTACAACAAGATACACTCTTGAATAGAATGGAGTGGCAGAGAGATGAAATAGATTAATAGTAGAGGCTGCAAGATCAATGTTGAATGAGAAAAAACTCCCTAATTATCTATGGGTAGAGGTTGTTTCCATAGCCAGTTACCTAATCAATAGGCTTCCATCCAAGTCCCAGGATGGCATGAAACCTTATGAGGCATGGAATGGCAGGGGACCTTCTTTAGATCATTGTGAAATGTTTTGATGCATTGCTTATGCACATATACCCTCATAGATAAGAGGAAAGCTCGATCCAAAAGTTGAAAGATGCATATTCATTGGCTATGATTAGAATCAGAAGGATATAGGTTATATAATCCCACTAAAAGGGACTTTTATAGTTAGTATGGATGTTCCATTTGATGAAAGTAACTCCTAGTTTCAAAATGATTGCAAGAAAATAAAGCTACCCTATGATTTGGATAATGATTTTCCAAATCTCACCAAAGAAAAACAACATACATTAGAGGATGTCCACTTAGAAGCTTGAAAGTCCAAGGGAAAAGCAAAGTTTAAAGACTTAAAAGGCATTCTAGAGTCATCCAATCAAGCACTTAGAAGATCTCAAAGGGAAAGTAAGAAACCTATAAGGTGTGGCTATGACACATCACTAGTCACCAAGCATTCTATATACATGGCTAAAGATTCTATGTCAAAGGAACCACCTTCAACTGAAGAAGCCAACAATAAAGAAGAATGCAAAGAAGCTATGTAGGAGGAAATTGAAGCACTTCAAGAGAATAGAACTTGGGATTTGGCTCCCAAAAAACCATTCATGAAGGTATTATGATGGAGGTGGATTTAAAAAGTGAATAAGAAATGGCACAATAAATAGGTAGGTATAAAGCAAGGCTAGTAGCAAAGGGGTTTTCTCAAACCCATGGAATGGATTATGAGGAGACCTCACGTGTAGCAAAGATTCCAACTATCATAGTTTTAGTAAGTATGCTGCTTTAAAGAATTGGAACTTATACCAATTAGATGTTAAAAATGCATTTCTTAATGGGTGTATCTCTGAAGAGGGGTACATGGCTGAACAACTAGGATATGAAGACAAAGAGAAACCTGATTATGTATCTAAATTAAGGAAGGCACTGTATAGTTTAAAACAAGCTCCTAGAGCTAGTCACATACTTGCATGACCAAAGTTTTATTGTAAGCAAGACAAATTCATCATTATTCATTAAGAAGACTAATTGAGAGTTTATTTATCTCTGTGTTTATGAGGATGACATTAGCAGTATAGGCTAGTCACATACTTGCAGGACCAAGTTTTTGTTGTAAGCAAGGCAGATTCTTCATTATTTAGTAAGAAGACTAATTCAGAGATTATTTATCTATGTGTTTATGAGGATACCATAGGCTAGTAACATACTTCACAACCAAGGTTTTGTTGTAAGCAAGGAAGATTCTTCATTATTCATTAAGAAGACTAATTTAGATGTTATTTATCTATGTGTTTATGAGGATGACATTATCAATATAGGAAATGATGCCAATGGCTTCAAGAAGATCAAAGCCGAGATGACGGAGTTCAAGATCAATGATCTTGGATTGCTCACATATGTTACAAATCAGTTAGAAACAAGCACTGTTGGGAGATGCAATTAGCTGCTCGGTTACTCTCTGGAATGCCATCAGAGGGGAGGTCCTTTGGAAGATATGGCGGGAAAGATGTGCTTGTGTTTATGAGGATACCATAGGATATTCACATACTTGCACAACCAAAGTTTTGTTGTAAGCAAGGAAGATTCTTCATTATTCATTAAGAAGACTAATTTAGATGTTATTTATCTATGTGTTTATGAGGATGACATTATCAATATAGAGTTCAAGATCAATGATCTTGAATTGCTCACATATGTTACAAATCAGTTAGAAACAAGCACTGTTCGGAGATGCAATTAGCTGCTCGGTTACTCTCTGGAATGCCATCAGAGGGGAGGTCCTTTGGAAGATACGGCAGGAAAGATGTGCTTATAACTTTGGCGACTCCCCCAAACAGTGGTCGATTGAGAAATCATTGTTACTCCTCGGCAAAAGAGTCCCTAACTGTAAGAAATCCCCCCCCCCCTTCACGCACCAGGTGCTCCTTCTAATCAACAACAAGGCGAAAACTAAGGGAGCCTAGCATGAGGGTGATGAGAAGGTGATTAACCTTCTTTGTAATGATATCTAATCTCTATAAAATCTACCCCTGCTCTATGGGATTCGGGGGTCCCGTGGGCACTAGTCCCCTTCACTTGTACTTTTCTTTCTCTTTAATTAATACAAGTCTAGGAGAGTAGGTCAAGGCCGAACTTCTTTATTTTCAAAAAAAAATTTACTGAAATAATTAAAATAATTGATGGAATCGTGGTAGTTTTTTCCACATTAAAAAAATATATTTTATTGTGGGAATAAAATAGATCTAATCTCTCCTCTCTACTCTTTATTGAGAAGAGGGATTGCTTGGCCATGATGTATAGGTTTAGATCTAAGAGGATCACAATTGATGTACCATATTGGCTTTGAAAATCGAATCACCTGCAAGGAATTATGTGATGCCCTCATCGCTATTCTTCAGGGTAGAGGTTTGGGTCTTGTTGGTCTTATTAATGAGTTCTCCCACACCTTAAAAGGTTTGATGTTGGCCCTCTCTTCTTGGTTTGCAAAGAGGATCTCAAATTTGGTGCTCTTCGAAAATGCCTCACTAAAGTTTTTATAAAACTAATTCATAAGAAACATTCGGAGAGTCCCATCCTTCTTTTTTACAAGTAAAATAGGAGCTCCTACTCAAGATTTTGAGTGTTTGATAAACCCCTTCCATGGTATGGTTGTATGGTCTCTTTTAGAACTTGACTTCCTCATTTCCCTCCTCTACATTAGGGGAAAAAATGAACCCTGAATGGGCCTTTTAGATGAAGGA
This sequence comes from Ceratopteris richardii, assembly GCA_020310875.1. NCBI lineage: Eukaryota > Viridiplantae > Streptophyta > Polypodiopsida > Polypodiales > Pteridaceae > Ceratopteris > Ceratopteris richardii. Next base: position 176,512,938 of record CM035417.1, on the reverse strand, counting down.
GTGATTAGTGATGGATCAATCAGAAGAGAAACCTTGCACAGTTTCTTGAACCTTGTTCACAAACTTGGTCCCTTGAACCCTTGCTCTCAACCTTGGTGTCTTGAACCAAAACCTTGGACAATTTCTTGAACCTTGTTCGCAACCTTGGTCTCTTGAATCCTTGCTCTCAACCATGGTGTCTTGAATCTTCTTGTTTGCAACTTTGGTCTCTTGAAAACTTCTTGCTTGCTCTTCTTTCCAATTGATCTTCTGATGTTTCCCTTTGAGTTGATCTATCAAAGGTACTGCTATCTTGGAATACCCAACCACAAACTTTTGAAAATATCCTGCCAATCTGAGAAAACTTTGTAATTCTTGAACTATCTTGGGCTCAGGCCATTCAAGAATCACTTTGACCTTGTCCGGGTCTGCTTTGATTCCTTCCCCAGAAATAATATGGCCTAAATACTTTACTTCCTGCGTAAAGAAATCACATTTTGACTCTTTACCGTAAAGTTCATTATTGCAAAGAAGTTTAAAAACTTTTTCTAGCTGATCTAGATGACTTTCATAATCTGTAATGTAGATCAATATGTCATCTAAAAAATATACTACAAACTTTCCTAAGTATGGTTGCAAAACTTGATTCATCAAGCTCATTAACGTTGCGGGTGCATTTGATAACCCGAACGGCATTACCAAAAACTCATAATGACCATACTTAGTTCGAAAGGTTGTCTTAGGAATATCATCATCTTTAATTCTAACTTGATGATATCCTTGGCGTAGGTCAATCTTTGAAAAGATTTTTGCTCCCTTTAAGTTATCGAAGAGATCCTCAACCAGTGGCATGGGATACTTATTCTTTATCGTCTGATTGTTCAACGCCCTGTAGTCCATGCACAGCCTCATCGAACCATCTTTCTTTTTTACAAGAAGGATGGGTGCGGCCCAAGGGGAGTTGCTTGGCCTAATAAAATGTTTGTAAAGATATTCCTTGATCTGTTTCTCAACTTCCAGATTTTGGACATTGGGGATTCTGCAGGGATTTTGGGATTTTGGCTTGGTTTCCTACAAGTATATCTATTCTATGATCAATGCTTCCACGAGAGGGTGGCAAGCCGTGGGGGAGTTCCTTAGGGAACACATATTTAAATTCTTTCTTTAATTCATTGAATTTATTATACACTTCACATGGACTAAATGATGAGACATAAGAAACTTGTTTTGTATTATTTGAATCAATTCAATGGCACCTAGGGAACTCAAGTGGTTGATCCCTGAGGCTAGAGGGATACAAGAGTAGATCATTGAGGACAATGATTAACCAAGGGGGGAAGAATGTAATAAAGTGATAGGTTGGAGATGGTTGAACCACACACTTGATAGGTAGGAGATGGTTGAACTACACCCTAAGAGGGACGATTAGGAAGTAATCCTCAACCATGGCCTGTGGGCAAGTGGTTAGCCCATCACATTCCTAACCAAGAGGTAGTGAGTTCAATTCCTTAAATTTTACTAAGCACGCTTCGTACAAATGACTTCTTGTACGTTTATCTCGGGTGCCAAGTATCCTTTCAGGTTCATGAGGAATTGTTTCACTTATGGGAACTAGAAGAATAACCTATTGTCCAACCAGATTATCTAAATCTATTAGATTCTTTCTAAGTCCGCTAACATGCAACACTCGATGAATCCAACTATCTTCTGGAAGTTGTAATTCATAAGCCCATAAGCCAATTTTCTTGGTGATTGGAAAAGAACCGCAATATCTAGGCGACAACTTGGTGCATCGACCAGTGTTAAACGTTTTCGATCTTTCAGGGACACGAAGATAAACTTGATCGCCAACGTGAAAAGTAATATTTCTTTGCTTAGGATCGGCCGAAGCTTTTGCATGATCTTGAGCTTTCTTTAAGTTTTCTCTACCTAACTTTAACCAATGTAAGGAATTGAACTCACAACCTCTTGGTTAGGATTGTGATGGGCTAACCACTTGCCCCAAAAGCCATGGTTGAGGATTACTTCCTAATCCTCCCTCTTAGGGTGTAGTTCAACCATCTCCTACCTATCAAGTGTGTGGTTCAACCATCTCCAACCTATCATTTTATTACAGGTGGTGGCCACAGCCTATGCCCTATAGTCTTATAGGTACTTTCCATGCATTGCATGCAGACATTGGTGCACTAGTCTTTCCAGAAGTATCTGCTACTCAACTTTACCATGATAGAGTTTTCTTTTACACATATAGTATATGTTGTACCCTCTACAATGAATGCTTTTGGAAGGTTAGAGAGAATTGAAGTACATTCTCTTCTTAGCTTGGAGTGGCCAAAACCTGATATATGGTATGTATCATCTTTGAAGCACAAGATGGTAATGGATATACATAACTCTTTGAAATTCACAAAAGTTTCTATGTTTTTAGGTTTGCACTCGTATTTTCCCATTCATTGTTTTGTATATTTATTCCAAGGATTCTCATTCCAAGATACTTCCACCATGTTCATGTGTAAAGATATCACATATGAGCAAGTTGAAAGTCTTCTTGGTGAAAATTGGGGTTTGATAGAAGGAATTGCAAAAGGTGATAAATATCTTTGTAAAATAGGTCAAACATGTATAGGATTTTGATATTTGAAATAATTTACTTCATTATACATTAGATTCTACTATGATCATTGGATGTGAAAACTTGGCAAATGGATACAATTTCAAAGTCCAACGGGATCTTTACATTCATTTCAAAATAAAGCTTAGATTGCCCAAAAATGAAATAGCAACTATTTTAGTGAATAATCATTGGACCTTGGCTAATATGAGAGATCACTTGGTGATTATGGGGTTTGAGGGACTAACTCAATCCAAATTCAAAATACAAGGACATAAGGCGAGAAATGTTTTCTTCTTTTGTTAAAGTAATCTTTTCATTATTGCTTCCTTACTTTAATAACTTCAATTTCTTGCAAATTGATTACAGGTGGGCAATAGATTGGAATACAAAATGAAAGTCCCTGTAGATTGGAGAAAAGATGGAACAGAACTCTCACTGTCATAGTTCTTTTGCAACCTGATAATGTCACTTCTTTGGCCCTAGTCATTGTATCTCATGGTTTTTGCACTTTCAAGAACCTTTGTATAAAGTATGATAATCAATTCATGTTAGATATTTTATATACCTTCTTCTCTACAATGGTAATTTCAAAACTTTTGGAATCTCAAAAAGTCTATGATCACTACTTTGAAATGTGGTTGCTCATGTTTTTTGTTGTATTATATTTAGACATTTGCTTTGAAGCAAAAAATTCATATCCTTCGGTGTTCTATGCATTATTTTTTCATCAGAAACACATTTTTTGAAATTCTACTACTTTATTCTGTACTTTTAAAAGTGGGCCAAGTGAGTTTAAAAACTTGAAACTGCTATAAAAATGGGTTCTATGTGTTTATTTCTCACATTTGCACTCTCAAAGAGCTAAAAAGCACAGACAAGCCAATAGAATTCTCACGCCCAAGAAATGGCTACTAGCACATCTCTTGGAGATCTATTCATGGAGTTTTGGGATACTACAAACTACAACGGTCGTACGGATTTGTATGACCTAGTCTGTAGAGTCCCTAATCTTGAAGCAACAATAGCCATGAACTCCGATGTGATCGATGAGGTCACAGATTTTATGGAATTCTATATATTAAGATATGCTATAGATATTCCAGCTTAAAGCGTTTCATGGTTGCTGTTGAGGATGCAGGGCACCTGTTAGATGACACAGTGCCTTTAATTAAACAATTAAATAAGAAAAGGAAAATGGGAAGAAAATATCTTTCCTATGTTGCAACAACCATCTTTTTTTGTCAATGAGGATCCCGAACCTACACCCATGGACCTACCCCATCTTGTTACTGGGTGTTTTGTAGATGACAAGAAGGAACCCTAGACAGAAGCTCTCAACTTATTAGAAGAGAGTAAAAAAAATTGCAGAGAATTTCCACAAGGAATAGTGAACAAATTAAAGGAAGCCAATACATAGAATAGTCCACCCTCCAACTTAGAGCCCGTGGAACCCACTCTACTAGAGGTAGGGATGAAAATGTTTTTAGTTGTACTTGTCAAAGGAGAGGAATTTTGAGAAGGCATTCATTTGTTCCTGCACAATATTGAGAAGGCATTTGGTCTACGCCTCGACGAATGCCTCAGTATTTTTTGCTCAACCTTGGATGTTCCCATGGACAAAACTTCTGACATTATCGAAAAGACAACAATTCCACTTCGTGATTCAATTGCAGAAACCATTGCATTTGTGTGTGAAGAGATTTTGAGCCATGCCAACCAAAATGCCACTGAAGAAGATCTGGCTCCAGCAAGGGAAAGAATTTTGGAGAAGAAGATTCCAGCATCCCCTAGTGTGGAGCAAAGTGGTATGGCTCACTCATTGATTCCACTAGATGCAATGGAAAGAGGAGAGAATGAAGATAGGCTTCAAGATGTAAGTATCTAATGACATTTATGGTTGTCTCATATTCATACAAGATGTATCTATTTAATTTTATGATTGTCTATGTGCAGGAAGCAATTGAAGTGGATAAATTTGTAGTAAGGAGTGGTGGTGACCATGTTGCCTGTGGCCATGGCTCTTCCTTGGCACATTACATTGGAAAATTGCCAAAGGAAGATTTTTTCATAATCCACAAGGACTTTTCCCCTCAAGGACACTTCATGACTTGGTTTCTAAAGGCCTTGAGCAAAGTTTTGTGCCTATCTACAATAATGCAAGGGACCAATTGTATATTTCTGGTTAGGAAGTCCTTTGCCATTACTACCCAAGGAGTTAACTTTAGAGGAAAAATATTAGGTCAAGTAGGAATAGCTTTAGGTCTTGGATTGACAGACCCTCAATTAATATCCCAATCAGTTTTGACTTATGGATTGCCACTGTCTTTTCAGAGAACAAAGAATGTAGTGGAGAGGCTCAAGGCCAAGAACCAATTGTAAAAATTTTATAATAGCAATTATTGTTTTTCCGATTTCCATGTGCATTGTATTTATGTTTTTAATAATCTCTTGTTATTTTTGTTGCCCAAAATGCATGCAAAGGCCTAGGATGCAAAAAAAAGGCCTGCCACAAAATAATTACAACCTACACTTGGGGAAATGTGGAAGACTCTTCGTATGTGCTGAGAAGTATCAAAACATCTATATCAGCAACCCTATAACAAAGAACATTCATGAAATGAGATAAATTGACATAATATTTAGAAACAACAAGTAAAAATAAAGTTTCTAAATTCATCACCTCATGGCAGATGCTCCCATGAAATGACTGCACCGCATCTCTCCAAGTCCTCCAATAGGGCAATCAATCCATGACGATATCCATAAGCCTCCTCCATTCACGTTGGAGGACGATCCATTGCCAGCTCCTGCAACAAATATACAAAACATTAGATGAACATACATGACATGCTTAACACAAAGAAATTCAATAAACCAAATGATACTTATAAATTTGTGATGCATAGTATCATATCCACCGTTGCCCAAATATGACGCTCTGACTGTATCTAGACGTGTGGCTACGACATCTTGTTGTTGGCAATATCAATCAAGAGTTTGCTGCTACTCGTCGCGAATCATATCCCACTCCTCAGCATCTAACTTTGGTAAGCCTGCTCTAAAAGCATCACGAGCCTTGGATTATGGATGGGACATAAATTTACATGTGTTGTGCTGAATCCACTCTGACCTAACAAGAGGATGCCCATCTGCTGGTCAAAACACTTGATAGATCGTCTCTATGATATAATTTTTATGATCTTTATCTTGCTTAATCCATTTCAACACGATAGAGTGTCCAAAATTTATGGAGCAAAGTTGTCATATACATTGACACATGACCTTTTTGGCCACATCCATCACCAAAGCTCATCACAAAAGCTATACACCTTGGAGTCATCATGGTCATGAGCATCTCAAGGTGTATGTGGTGTTCCATGTGGTGTACCACGTGTCGTACCTACATCTGAGGTACTCGCTCTAGGAGTAGAAGTGAGTGACACAATGTCCGTCACATTGCCTCCACAACAGCTGCCTCCTCTAGAGCTACCTATAGATCCACTCCTAGAACCTCCTGCTCCAGAGCCTCATGACCTACAAGATGGACTAGCACTTGTATCATGTTGAGGTGTCGAACACACATATCTACTACCACTATAAGAGTGATGATGGTAAGAGTGACAATGGCAGGAGTGAGGCCGACAAGAGTGAGGTTGGTAGGAGTTAGGCCAGGGGGTGTGCTACAATGATCGATCGAGTACTGTAATGATGTGGCCATATACGTGGGAGGCACCTAAAATATAAACTCCAAGAACTAACACAAATTAGTACGTACAAGTGTTTGATTCAAGAATCCTCTATTCTTGCATCCTCTTGGAGATTTGATGCACAGAGAATATCTATCTCTATATTGAAGACTTCTAAATCTCTTGATATGCTATATTCTTCTTCATCATCATCTGTTGCTTCATCATGTATCTCGTCTTCTTCAATGACCTCTTCATCTCGGACGATGATCTCCTCCTCGACTATCAAATGAATCTTAGAGTCCACTACAGATGGACTTTCTTCTACATCTATGTTCTCACAAATTTATCTACTACGTGGGGGAGATTTTTAAAACAAATAGCCACTGTGGTTCTTTTGAATCTGGTATAAGAACAACTTGCTCATAGTGTTTGGGGAGTACAAATGTATCTCTTTCATCCGTCCATAATTTTGTAGAGTTGACTTGAAGAAAACCACTCTTATCCCACCTCACTATTGCATTTCTTTCAGAGGCGACTACTTTGAACCATTTCACATAAAAAACAAAGTAATCAAAATTCCTAAAGGATAGCTTCAAGATATCTTAAATCACTCCACAATAATCTAGTTGGCCTTCTTGAGCTTTATCCTCTCTTGCACTAGCTCTACTTTTTTGGAAAACGTTCACCATCATCCCACTATCAAATGTTGGAATCAATGTCCAATAGTTTTTCTTCCATGTGAACCTGAAACTTCATAGCGTGAAACCATCTTTTAGAAAGTTAAAAGAAAACAAAAGCAAAAGCAAAGCACTTACGTTTTTTAAGATCGCATATAGAAAAGGGTAGAAGTTTTACGATACGAGTTTGCTTTTTATAATTGGATCGCAAGAGTTTTATTCATCGACGTTCGTAGCCTTTTATTAAGCTTTTCAAAGAGTTACAAAAACTATTTAAGGAGGCCCTTGGCTCATTGTTCAAGTATCACTTAAGGATCACTCACTGAAGCTCTCGAGGAGGTCAAGGAGGAAGATTCTCATACTCTTGAGGAGGTGGAGATTTGGTGAAGGAGAGGCTACTCTCATTGGAGCAAGAAGTCTTCTACAAGGTGGTGGTAATAATCTTTTGTGAGTTAACCTTGTTCGTTGATTTACAATTTCATTACACTATTTTGTGAGAATAAGGTTAGCTTCCTTGCTTCGTTCACTTCACACACACTTAGATTATTTCGACATAATCTAAATTTTGTATCATCATCTTCTTGGATATTCTTCCATTAGTGAGTGCACCACTTTATATGGTTGAGTAGTACTCCCATGTTGGAATTTGGACATCTATTATTTTTAGTGAAGTAAGCATCCAGCTTACGTTTCCTAATCTTGTCTCAAGATCTTTCTTTCTCTATCTCACTTATCATCTTGTCAATTAAGTTGTGTATGCTCAAAAGGTTTTAGTTTGGAACGATCCTAGGGCCCCAAATTCCAACACTTGGTATCAGAGCTACATAATTGACATAAACACATAAGATAAGATGAGTGAGATTAGAATTGAGATTGAAGACAAGTTAGATGGATCTTCTAATTATCCCATGTGGAGTTTCATGATGATGAATTTATTAGTGACAAGGATTTATGGATTATCGTCAATGGATCCTTAACAAGATCAAGATGAGAAGGCGAAGAAGAACCAACTGAAGAAGAGGTAACCACTTCGACATCCAAGTTCACTCCTAGGTCTTTACCTAGAGTTCCTCCTACTGAAGATCAGGCAAGATGGGATGCTAGAGATTCTTTAGCACTGTTATTCATAGGAGCGAGTGTTAAAAAACATATTCTACCACAGATCAGATCTTGCAGAAGTTCTAGTCAATCTTGGTTGAAGCTTGAGAATCTTTTTCAAAGCAGAAATCCTGCTAGGAAAGCTCCCTTAAGGAGACAACTAGCAAATACAAGGATGAAGGCTAGTGAGTCAATTCAAACCCACATTACAAGACTCGTTGACTTGAGAGATCAACTTCTAAATGTAGGAGTTGAGATATCATATGAAGAAATGGTAAATACGCTGATTAATTCACTTCCTATTTCATATCAATCTTTCATAACCACTCTTACCCTTACCACAAGAGATAGAGAGGTTACATTTGAAGAGTTAGAGTTCTTGTTGCTTCAAGATGAAGATCAGTTGAAGGGAATGGAAGAATGAAGAAGCACTTTCATCTTCATCAAAGGGTCAAAAGAAGAAGAAGTATAAGAAGAAGTATAAGAAGAAGGAAAAACAATCCAAGAAGGAAAGTAGGTCCCTCTAACCTTCTACTTCAGATTCTGTATCTACTACATCTAAAGAGAAGTCTTCTAAGAAGAAGGACGTAATATGTTTTTACTGCAAGAAACCTGGACATTTAAAGTCAACATGTTATGAAAGGATTGCAGCAGAAAAGAAACAAGCATCAGGTAATGTTGCAGAAGATGATAAAAAAGGGAAATCTCAAGGTGATTCTTATGCCTGTATCACCATTGAGGAAGTAGCTTTTGATCAGGTAGCTTTACAAGTTCTTTCAGCAAGTCCTTGGATATTTGACTCAGGTGCTACAAAGCATATGATAGGTTGCAAAGATGTATTTTCTTCTCTTTCCTATTCTTCAGGTAGAAGAGTTACTATTGCGGATGGCAATGATTTGGATATTGTGGGAATACGTACAGTAACCCTAAAGTCAAGAGAAGGTGGTAATTTTCAGATTTCAGATGTCCTTTATATACCTGAAATGAAGAAGAATCTGCTATCTATATCTGCATTTTTAAGTGACGGTTTTAAAGTTGTATTTGAGAGAGATCTTTTTAAGATCTTATCACATAAAGAAGACAAGTGGATTTTACAAGGTGAGCATAAAGGAGGGATCTTTGTTTTGTCAAAAATTAGTCAGGCATATGCAGTCAAATCTTCGTCACTAGTGGAAGATATGAAGCTATGGCATGAAAGATTTGGACATATCAGTTTTGGAGCTCTCAAGAGTATCAAAGACAGAGGTATGGTTGAGAGTTTACCCTCATTCAAGCAACCTGATGATTCAGATATATGTGAAGTTTGTCTTGAAGGTAAGATGCATAAACTAGCTTTCAAGAAACATGGTCATATTACAGTTACCAGGAAATTGCAGATTATTCATTCATATGTGAATGGACCTATGAGAGCAGACTCTATTCAGGGTTTCAGGTATTTTGTTCTATTCGTTGATCATGATTTTACAAGATATTCATGGATCTATGATCTTAAGTTGAAGTCAGAAGTCTTTCCTATGTTCAAGAAATTTGTAGCTATGGTTGAAAATGAAAGTCAGGAAACTGTCCAGATTCTCAGAAGTGATAGAGGTGGAGAATACTTGTCAAAAGAGTTCCAAAAATTTCTTGATGAGAAAGGTATTACTCGACACCTTACTATTGCTTATATGGCTCAGCAAAATGGTCTTGCAAAAAGAAAGAATAGAGTACTTGTTGAAATGATGTGGAGCATGATGGCGTCCAAGAAGCTTTCATCAAAATTCTGGTTTGATGCAGTACATAGAGCTAATCACATTTTAAATAGGTCATCTATAAAAGCTTTAAAGGTAATCGCACCATATGAAGCTTATTATGGTAGAAAACCTAATGTGAGTTATTTCAGAGTGTTTGGATCACTTTCTTATGTACATGTTGAGAAAAAGGACAGAGGCAAACTAGATGCAAAGACAAAGAAAGCTATTTTTATTGGATATCTTGTTGAGAGTAAAGGATATAGGTTTTATGTTCTAGAGACAGGTGAAGTTATTCTTTCACGTAATGCTTATATTGTTGAAGATAAGGTTTATGATAAAGAAGAAGAAATTCCCGAGTTCATTAGTGAAAATGACTATGGAATTTCTAGAAAGATTTTGGATGTAGATGTTCAGCCATATCAAGAGGGAGTTAAAATTCCTAAGATTCAAGAAAGAGTTGAAGAAAGAGTAATTTCACAACCTTCTATAGAGTCAGTTCCATAAGTTCCAGAACCTGTGGAAGCTGAAAGTTCAGAAAGAGTTTCACCACTATTTAAGGATACACCTACGTGGTTATATTAGACTTGGAAAGATAGTGGTATAAAGACTTTTATTGGAAGAACAAGGAATCAGACTAGGCGACAACAAAAAGATCATGTAAGTTTTTCTAAAGACTTTGAGATTCATGATATTTTGGCACTTACAACTGTTGAAGATGAACCTGCGTGTGTTAAAGATGAACTTAACATTCCTATTTGGAGAAAAGCTATGCAAGAAGAGATTGATTCTATTCATAAGAATCAAACTTGGAAGCTATGTGAGTTACCAGAAGGAAAGAAGGCTATAGGTGTAAAACGGATCTTCAAAATCAAAAGGAAAGCAGATGGTACTATTGATAGATACAAGGCTAGGTTGGTTGTCAAAGAATATGCACAACAAAAAGGTATTGATTATGATGAGACATTGGCTCCTACATCTAGGATGACTGTTATTAGGTCAATACTTGCTCTAGCAGCACATTTTGGTTGGCATATATATCAACTTGACATTAAGATTGCTTTTCTTAATGGTGATTTACACGAGGATGTGTATATTCAGCAGCCAAAAGGTTTTGAAGAGACAGGTAAAGATCACTTAGTGTGTAAGCTTATAAAAGCTTTGTATGGTTTAAAGGAGGCACCTAGAGCATGGTATGAAAAGATACATACATATCTTTTATCCATTGGTTTCCATAACTCAGATACAGCTCCAACTCTTTATGTTAAAGTTGAAACAGGTATGATGATTATAGCAATCATTTATGTGGATGATATTATAGTCACAGGTCCCAAAGATGAAGATTTGTAGATGTTCAAAGAAGAATTGAAGCAAACATTTGATGTGAATGATTTAGGCATTTTACATTATTATCTTGGGATTCAGTTTCTGTTTCAAGATGAGTGTATCTACATGACACAGTAGAAGTACATTGAGAAACTTTTGGAAAGGTTTCAGATGGGTGATTCTAAACCTATGCAAACACCTATGGATCACAACATGTCTTTACAAATGGTAGTAGATGCAGAGCCATTTGATGCTTCTCTATATAGTCAAGCGGTTGGTTTGCTTGATATATCTTTGTAATACACGTCTTGATATACAGTTTGCACTTTCTCAAGTATTAAGGTTCATGCAGAATCCGACAGTGTTACATTGGAATGCAATAAAGCGGATCTTTTGATATTTGAAGGGAACTTCAAATTATGCTATGGTATTTTCAAAATCTACACATGTGTTACTAAAAGGATTTTCAAATTCTGATTGGGCAGGTGATAGAGACACAAGAAGAAGTACTAGTGGATTTTGTTTTTATCTTGGATATTGTCTTATCTCATGGCATTCGAAGAGACAACCCACTATTGCCACTTCATCGTGTGAAGCTGAATATCGTGCAACATTTACAGCTACTCAAGAGTCAGTTTGGTTGCAGAAGATTTTCAGTTATCTTGATGTGAGAGTACATGAACCCATTCAGATATTTTCAGATATCCAGAGTGCTATAGCTACAACTAAGAATCACACTGAGCTAGTTTATGTTACTTCTAGTGAGAATGTTGTAGATATGTTTACCAAAGCATTGACTAGAGATAGTCATGAGAAGATTTGCAGGTTACTGAAGCTTGTACCATTGTAACATTGAAGGAGGGATTGTTGGAATCAATGTCCAATAACTGTTGGTGCATGTGAACCTAAAACTTCATAGTGTGAAATCATCTTTTAGAGAGTTAAAAGAAAACAAAATCAAAAGCAAAGCACTTACGTTTTTTAAGATCGCGTATAGAAAAGCATAGAAGTTTTACAATATGAGTTTGCTTTTTATAATTGGATCACAAGAGTTTTATTCATGGACGTTCGTAGCTTTTTATTAAGCTTTTTAAAGAGTTACAAAAACTATTTAAGGAGGCCATTGGCTCATTGTTCAAGTATCACTCAAGAATCACTCACTCAAGCTCTCAAGGGGTCAAGGAGGAAGAGTCTCACACTCTTGAGGAGGTGGAGATTTGGTGAAGGAGAGGCTACTCTGATTGGAGCAAGAAGTCTTCTACAAGGTGGTGGTAATCATCTTTTGTGAGTTAACCTTGTTGGTTGATTTACAATTTCGTTACACTATTTTGTGAGAATAAGGCTAGCTTCCTTGCTTCGTTCACTTCACACACATTTAGATTATTTCAACATAATCTAAATTTTGTATCATCATCTTCTTGGATATTCTTCCATTAGTGAGTGCACCACTTTATATGGTTGAGTAGTGCTCCCATGTTGTAATTTGGACATCTATTATTTTTAGTGAAGTAAGCATCGAGCTTACATTTCCTAATCTTGTCTCAAGATCTTTCTTTCTCTATCTCACTTATCATCTTGTCAATTAAGTTTTGTATGCTCAAAAGGTTTTAGTTTGGAACGATCCTGGGGCCCCAAATTCCAACATCAAAAGTAGACCTATTTTTGTCGATCTGTATGATCTGAAAGTGTCATCCATGAGACCATAGTACACGGTATTTAGAATACTCCCAATCACATCCCTTGGCAAGTTCTTATTCTTCTTTAGAGATATCTTCACCTACTGCCTTTGCTTATGAGACCGTTGTATCTAGCCATCTAGTCATTGAAAATGGTAGAAGTGATCGAGGACTTTGTAGAAGGGGTCGAAATTGAGTGGAATGACTCTTTTGAAACTAAGCTCTTTCCTTTGCATTTGTCTCCTTCACAAGCTCATACCTTTCAAACCACTTCTACATAAGCTCAGAGTTGACGATGCAAAACTTGATTGCCTTCTCTTTGAAAGCTGCATCCATTTTTTTTACATCCCTTTATCTTGAGGTTCATCACCTATGAGATGAGCATCTTCATCATCACTCCATAAATGAGGCATTTCTAGGTTCGATATACATGGAAACACAGTTTTGAATACAAGAGACTTTTGTACGAGCCATCCGTCTGCCATGCTAAGCTCTGAACGTGCTCTCTATTGAACAAACCCTTTTAATGTCTTCATAAAGCACTATAAGAAGAACATCCATTGACTATCTAGCACCCTCTTATAGAAAACAAAAAGTCTATACTCTTACGATAAATTCTTCATCAAGGAATTTAGACCAACCTAAAGGCTAGAAAAATTTGTGGGGTGTCTCCCTAAGTGCAAGCACTCGTACTAGTCCATTGAAGATGTTGGTCACATCTTGTCCCAAATCCAATAGGCTCTAGGAGATTTTTGGAAAGAAAATTAGATTAAAAAGAATATCAACTGGAAACAAGCTCTCATGGGAGAAGCGATTGGCTGGTCGGCGACCCTCTGGAATGCCATCAAATGGGAGGTCCTCCCGGGAAGATTTGGCAAGAAAGATGTGCGTATAACTTTGTCAACTCCCCCAAAGAGTTATCGATTGAGAAATCATTGTTCCTCCTCGGTAAAAGAATCACTAACTCTAAGAAATCCCCCCTTTTCGGCATCACAAAGTGCTTCTCCTAATCAACAACAAGCTTAAATCCAACTGGGCCCCACATGCGGGTGATAAGAGGGTGATTAACCTTCTTTGCAATGCCATCTAAACTTTGTAAGATCTACCCCCGCTTTGTGGGACTTAGGGGGTCCAGTGGGCACTAGTCCCCTTCACTTGTACTTTTCTTTCTCTTTATTTAGTACAAGTCCGGGAGAGTAGGCTAAGGCCAAACTTGCTTTTATTAAAAAAAAATGAACATCCATCAACTATGGACAATTCTTGCTATTACAACTTATCTACCACATGAACCAATAAATGAAGTTGAATTGTGAGAATACTTGTGGGAAAGTATTTCTCTAACATACAGATAGCCTTTATAGCATTGAGTTTTGCACTTTTTATGATATCTCTATTTATCTCTTTAGAAGAGATCCACGATACGAGGGAACTAATTTTATAAATGGTTGTTCCCACATTCTTTGAAAGACAATCTTTTAAAGCTACAGGGAGCACAAACTTTAAAAACTTGTGCCAATCATGAGACCTCAGCCCTTCAAGATCACCGTTTCGTGCGAAGGCAGTCTTTAGACACCTCATGCATCCAATAGGTGTCCAAAACTCTAATATTATCTTCTTTACTTGTTGCTCTTCCACCGTACGAAACACCCAAGGATCTCTTAGTAATGATACTATTTTTTTGGGCTTAGTAATTGTTGACAACTCTTGCATACAACCTCGCTCTTCCAGGTCCTCCCTTTGTGCTTTGCTTTCTTTCTTTTTTATCAAAGTCTTCTAGAGAATCTCTCCCACATTCTTGAAAATATGCATCAGGTCTACCAAATGATTGATCAATAACCCGCTCCAATAAGGGAGTTCATGAAAGATTAACAACCATTTCATGCGAGAAAATGGTGTTTCTGAATCCCACACCTAGTTCCAATTGCTAGCTTTCCTTTGGTGTTGCACATGTCGACCAATTTGCCCTTCACATAAAACATGCTCATCAGGCAAATATCTATGATTTCCTTCATAGACAGTTTTACGAAGTTCTTTGGAATAGCATGCTTTGAGTTGTGGTCCGCATAGGCGACAATCATGGTAACCCAAAATCGATAAACCCGAACATTCACTATAACCAGACCAATCATGCATCGTCCACATAAGTATGCCTTGCACTCGCATGTCTAATCTTCTTATAGGTTGAGACATGTCACGCACAGTAATCCCATCCCATAAAGTGCACAACTCTTCCACAAGTGGTGCAAGGTATACATCCATGTTTTTTACCTTCTACTTACTTGACACAATAAAAGCTAAAGAAGCTTTTAGTAGAGGTAGAAAGCTCTTTATGGAGGCGTGATGATTTCCATAAAAAGCCTTAAATTTGAGGACTTTTTCACCTTTAAAACTCGTTTGTGCATGCTAGATGGGTCGGTTGGACCTTTTGCCTCTTGAGGTAGGAGGTGAGGGTTCAAGCCCCACTATGAGTAGGATTGTGTAGGCCTAAGGTCAATGTAAAACCATGATATTCCTGTTGAAATGAGTTCTCCGTGTGTCGCCTTTGTGCAGTTTAACCCCTGTTTTGTGGGATACAGAGGGTCCCATGGATAATATGCCCGTTCACTTTTACAATTGAAATTTCAAAGTTTAAATCCGGGAGAGTATGCTTCAGCTGAACCTCCATTTAAAAAGGTAAAAAAAACTATTGAGACAACACACTTTTACAGATTTCAGAGAAAGTAATATGGACACCGACTTTGCCATCTTTTTTCTTATCTTTCGTCCATTATAGGTGCCTCCATCTTTGAGCTGCGAGCGACTGTGAGATCAATTTTGCATGAGGATGTAAGTCGAATCCTTTCGCATATATGGAGAGAGAGAGAGAGATTTAATGAGGAGGAAATGCATATGTGAAAGCGTTCCCTCTATGTCGGTGTTAGGAGCTTTTTGGCGTGAGTTCTTTGGAGTTCGACTGAGGACATCATTAAGTGGACTTTGGCGACAAAGCTCCAAACAATTACATCAAGGTAAGTGATTCTTTTGTTTTTGATTGATATAGAATGAGATAGAGAGAGAGAGATGAAAGAAAGAGAGAGATATAGAGAAACATAAAGAGCGAGAGAGAGAGAGAGAGAGAGAGAGAGAGAGAGTGAAAGAGAGAGAGATGAAAGAGAGAGATAGAGAGAGAGTGAAAGAGAGAGAGATATGAAATAGAAAGAGAATGAGATAGAGAGAGAGATGCATACATACATATAGAGACATATGCATACACATACTCACGTACATATTACATACACACATGCATATTACATACACACTCACATACATATTACACACACATGCATATACATACACATACATATTACATACTCACATGCATATGCATACACACATATACATACATACATGCATATTACATACACACATGAATATTACATACACACATATGCATACTCATACTCACATAGATACATGTACACACTTATATACATACATACATGTACACACACATGTATACGTACACACATGCATATGCATACATACATACACACATTTTTTGCATGTACACACACACATACATACATAAACGCGCACATATACATACACACTTACATATGTATACACACACATATGTGCATACACACATGCATATGCATGCCTACATACACACACATATGTATGTACACACACACATACATACATACACACATGCATATTACATACACATTCACATATGTATACACACACATGCATACATGAACATACACATACACACACACCACATATACATACACACATAGAGACATATACATGTTTTAGGATTAGGGTTTTAGGATTATGGTTTTTGACTTTTTCACATATACACACATAATACATGCACACATATACACATGCATACACACATCTCTTTGTCTCTCTCTCCCCCTACACACACATCTCTTTCTCTCTCTCTCTCTCTCTCTCCCTACACACACATCTCTCTCTCACACATCTTGGTAAGTGATGTGTGTACTCTTTCACTGTCTCTCTTTCTCTATGTCTTACTTTTTTTTTAATCTCTTTTCTTTTGTTTTGCAAGAGCTTTTTGGCATTGATTCTTTGAAATTCGACACGGGATGACGTCAATTGGGCTTTGACGAGAGCGATCAAAAGAATTACATTGATGTAAGTGCTTGTTTTGTTCTTTTTTATAAAGAGAGACAAAGAGAGAGAGAGAGTGAGAGATGAAAGAGAGAGAGAATAAGAGAGAGAGAGAGATAGAAAGAGGGAGAGAGATAAAAGGGGAGAGAGAGAGAGATAAAGTGAGAGATATACATAGATAGAAAGAGAGAGACATAAAGATACATACACACACATGCATACATATTACATACAAATATGCCTATGCATATGCATACATAGACACACACACATACATGTTTTAGGGTTAGGGTTTTAGGATTAGGGTTTTTGATGTTTACACATATACGCACATAATACATACACACATGCACACATATACACATGCATACATACATACACATACACACACATCATATATACATACACACATATGCATGTTTTAGGGTTAGGGTTCTAGGATTAGGGTTTTAGGATCGGGGTCTTTGGCTTTTACATATATACACACATGCATACACACATATACACATATAAACAGATAATACATATACACATACACACACACAAAACAAAAGTATAGATGAATGGACCTAGCACCCACGGGGCCCCCCAAATCTCATAAAGCAGGGGAAGAACATACTGAGTTAGAGGGTTCTACAAAGAAGGTTGATTACCCCTTTCTCCTCATCATGGGGGGCCCACTTGGCTTTCATCTTGTTGTTCTCGAGGAAAAACACTCTATGGTGCCTAAAAGGTGGGGACTTCTTACAATTGGAAATTCTTTTGCCTAGAAGGAAAAGAGATTTCTCAATATACCATTCTTTAGGAGGGTTTCCAAAATTGGAAGCACATCTCTCCTTGCAAATCTCCGAGAGGGTCTCAACTTTTATAGCATTCCATAGTGATGAGAAGCAACCAATCACCTCACCCACAAGCACCTCCTTCCAATTGATCTGTTCCTATAGCAACATGATTTTTCCAAGACTCTGCTAGATTGAAGCAGATTAGCGGCACGAGAAGAAAATGAATCCCAAGTCCTCAACGCGATGATGGCACCTCTTACACCATGGTGGAGCCCCACAAATTTTGTCAGCCATTATATTGGTCTTTGAGAATGAGGAGATGGCATTTCAAGCTTTGCAAGTTGGCACTTGGCAGATCTAGAGATCAACCTTATTCCTCTTTAGGTGGTTCCATGACTTTGTTCCAAAGAAGACCAAAACCCTATGCTATCTCCTCTAGATCGAGCTTCCTAACCTACCCTTTTTCTTGTACGACTTCTTAAGAGAAATTATGGCACCCATTGGCTGGCCATTAGCCTCAAGAGAGGACAGCGATTGCGCGTATATGAAGAGTGTGTATTCTAATTTCAAAACATATTTTAATGAAGAGGGTTATAATCCAACTACTCCCTTTTTTGGAAACATCAACATAGAGAGGACACTTTCGCACATGCATTTCCTACTCAGTAGAAGCTAACACTAGCAGACCAAAATTGTTCAAAGCTAGTGAAAAATTGTGCCATGGTTTGAGATGGTCTATGGATAAGTTGGGTGTTGTTTTGATATTCAGTCTTTTGTCCCTTAGAAAACAACTCCTCTTCATGATGCTTTGTCCCTATTAAAAACTCCCTTTTTCTCTTCATGATGCTTGAAAGATCTTTTGCACCAAGAAGGGGCTCCATAGAACATGTTGGCTCTCCAAATACCTTTATAGAAGTATTACCACATGAGCATGGTTCTCTTTTTCTCAAATAGGAGATACCACATTCCATTGAACTTGAATTCCCATATGATCAATGACTAATCAAAGGCATGTTGGTTTTTTGTTCAAATATCGACACACCTCTTAACTATAGAAATTCCCTTGAGTTTGTCTAGAGTGTTCCACTTTTTGGTGTATTTCATCCAATCCTAGTGCTTGATCCTTCATAAATGTAAACATTACTTATGCACACTCTTAATGAGAGAGTCATAGAAACATGCTCTTGTAATTCTTGAAGAGTTATAACCTTGAAAAGTAAAATTTATTGAAGAAACTCCTGGCCATCTTAGGCATGAATTACAAGGTGAGTTAGTAGTGCTTGTGAGCTAGGTGATTCCTCAACTTTAGGGGAACTTTCAGGTATAATTCCTCCAAGATTTGAATTCAAATGTGACTATATAAACACCTATGTATAGTCGCACAAGCACCAAGCCACAAGTGAAGCCTGCATCATGCCTATCCTTCCCAAACTTGATGTCCATTCATGTAATGTACAATATTTTCAATAGAGATTGGTTTTCTAGCTATACTTTAAATTTGTTCTAATCTACTACTACAAGTTCATATTCACATTTTTAGTCAACTTCAGTGAGTGAGTTCTCTACGTATGCTCAATTTTCTGCTGAGATTTAAAATGCTATAGGGAAATTCATAAGTCTATTTTCATCATACTAATTTTCAAGATCATTTGTTTATTACTCCCTGAGCTACAATCATTTGAATTTTATAAGGAATACTAGCAGTAAACTTCTTAAATATCGAGATGATACATATATATTGCTAAATTGATTTCTCTTAGTTTGGTTCATAAAAAATCATCAAATATGTTGCCCTATATTCATTATGTATCTAATTAAAAGTGTTCAAAAGATATGTGTTCAATTTTTAGCAGGCTCTGAGATCTGAGTTAATTTTCAAAGTGCAATCCATCCCAAAATAACAAGTTTTACTTCATATGTTTAATATCAACTATTATATCTTGATGAATCAATTTGAGATTGATGCTCCAAAGCACTAGGATGTTTTATATGCATCCTTAAAAAGAACAAAGTGCCTAGTTATCATGTGTGAAGTTATCTTGGCAGGTGTAGAGCAGGTTTTGGCAGCACCATGCACATCTTTGGAGTGTATCACCCATCTCTCTTCACAGTGGTATCACAGCCAAGATAAATCAATATAGGAGATGGATTTCCTTCCACCATTGAAAAATTGGATAGAAATAACTACTCAATCTAGTCTCTGAGGATAGAGGCCTACCTTTGAGGGAGAAATCTATTTGGATAATAATGTGGAGATGAAGTCATGCCAACAATGAGAAACAAAGGAACCATCACATGAAGAGCAAAGGATGCAGTAGCCAAGTCCTACATCTTATATTCAATCTCTAGTTTTCTCTTACCTCATGTTTAAGGATGCAAGACCTCAAGGGAAACTTGGAAAGCACTTGATTCTTTCTTCTTGTCAGATACTAGAGCAAGGAAGAACTAAATATGGATGGAGTTTGCTACCTTGAAGAAGAGTACCAAGAAAAGTGTGACTAATTATGTCACCAAAATGAAGGAGATCTTTGATCATTTAGTAAGCATTCGAGAGGTGGTTGAAAAAGAGCAAATCATAAGGAAAATCATCAATGGAATCAAGGCAGATGACAAGTGGGAATCCTTCACAACTGCCATGGAACTATACATGGGCATGCATGTGCCTGACCTCAACACTCTTATGGGCCAACTCTTCACACATGGATGGTGAAGGGTTGGTGAATCCTTAAGAATGGTGAATCCTCAAGAAGCATCAGTCTTCTGCCTTATACTTTGATAAATCTAAAGCTAAGAATAAGCCAAAGTTTAAGAGGAATGAAGATGAAGGTAGCTCTTGCCAAACCAACTTCATAGGTAGAGGAAAATCTAGAGGAAGAAAAAAAGGAGGAAAGCAAGGTAGGGGGAGACCGCAAGCATTTCAATCTTGTCCAAGGGATTCTAGAGGAAGAGGACTCAATAGAGGGGGTTATGGATCAAATAGAGGCAGCTACATTCGAGGATAGAACAACAACTACTTCAACAATAATAATCATAAAAATGGATATAGAGGAAGAAAGGATTACAACAACTACACTGACGATCAAATTGAAGAAGACTCACTACTTCGCATGAACCTATCATTGAAGCAGGTTAAGTATTATGATCATGTTTTCTATATTGACTCAGGATGCGCAAATCATGTATAGGTTTAATTTATTTATGATCTTCCATTAATTTGTTTCGGTTCTTTGCACGATACTGACAAAGATCTGTGAACACGTTTGATAGTAGGCAATCCTTTGGACTTGATTGGACTATTTGACCAATGTAGATTCTAAAATGGAGGGAGAAGATCCAAATGATACATCCATACGAGAGGGTAGAATTCGTGATAGATTTAGAGACACACCTAGAAGCGTACCTGGAGGAAGAACCTTAGATAACATTTTCATATCGACCTACTTGCTCCCTATGCGTGAGAATGATGAAAGCATTCCTACTCAAGAGTTTGTTAAAGATCGTGTTACTAGTGAGACTTTGATTTCACCATCATACGATGAGAGTGTGTCCAAGTATCAAGTGGCATAGTCATATGGATTAAATGACACTTCAATGGACCATGAAATGTATTTTGTGACAATGGACCCAAGAGAACTTTTTATTTATAGTCAGGAATTAGCACACTATGCAAAAACTTTACGTCAATTTGCTTTGTTTCGCAATGAACTTGAGGTGGGGAGCCATCTTAGAGATAAACTAAAAAAGTTTGTTAAACTATATGTAAATACTATTTCCTTTGAAAAACAATTTAGGTTTTTTATGAATAATAAAACCAGGAGAGATCTTTGGAAGTCAACAAGGAGTCAATCACCAATGTAAATAAATAAACCCAAGTAATATTTTCCTTAAATTAATTGTTTGTATATAATCTCTTGTGATATAAACTTTTGGTTTATGTAGGATGATCTAGCTAGAGATGTTTGAAGAGGAGTGATCATCAAGTTTTGAAACCCTAAATGTGATATACTTTCTTTTACAATTCTATTTCCTGTTTGTATAAATGTGCATATGTAAGTATGCATTAAATAAATAAACATGTGATATATGAAAGAGTGAATAAGTATTAAAAGACTCGAGTGAACCAAGAATCGCACACATCTACTGAGTTTAGGCATAATGCATGAATGATTAGAGTTATACAAGTAGGATTAGGAAAAAAATTAGTACTTTTAAAGACAATGCCCAAGAAAGTGAAGGGAAGCCTAAACTAAGTATATGTATATCCTTGTACTCTAGAAAGCTTGATGAGTGAGATTTAGTCGACTCTACTTTTGATCTCTCATTTGATCAAACCTCCAGAAAGACCGTGGATTAGAAAAGAAAAAGTCTTCATATACCAGCCAGTTATATATATGTGTATGTGCTCGTGTCGTTAGGCACTGTGATGAGATAGTAGGTGGGTGGACTAACCCTGGACGAGTAGTCAAGGCCATGAACCAACACTAGTTGTGTCGTATGGCCTAACCTATATGTGGTCATGTGCTTATGCTCGTTGATAGGTGGGTGGAGTTACTCTGATCAGGTGGTCAGAGCCACGAGATGACATGGATTTTGCATGAGGTTGTGCATAGTGCACTATGTTGGATCGATGGACGAGTGGGGTAAACTAGGATGGGTGGACAGGTGCATGAGTTCACACCCAAATTCGGCATAGGGCGAATTGTGCAAAAGAAAAATAAATAAATGGAAATAAAAACAAAAGGTTGAGCTTGGTTGAAGAACAAAATAAAAATAAAAAAATAAAAAGCAAAAAGAAAAATAATCCAAGGTTTCATGGGGAACTAGACAATGAGAAATCAACGGTGAAGTTAGATTGATGTTTCACAAATTGGGTTAGTAAGGGCTTATATATGTATATGTTTAGGATGGGCTACGAGAACTAACCAGGTTAAGTTTGTGAAAGAACTAGTGAGTTAAGTGATTTTTCATGATCTCTTGATGTGTATTAGGGATCATTGAGGTCTTCACAAGGTCTGTTGGATTTTGAGGTTTTTGGAAGCACACGAACATCACAATGAAGAAGAAGAAGAAGCTTGGAGCACAACACAAAAATTAAATTATTACCAAGTGAATATAAAAAGATAAGTCACGAGTTAGGGTTATAGACATGTATATGAGCTAGAGGAAAGAAAACATCCTAAACAAGGAAAAAAGTTCCATGGCAGTCCTATGTGTGTTCGTACACATCATTACCAAAATATAACAAGAAATCCCCCTTGGGAGTGATGGGATGAACAAGAAGCTAGCACTCATGTCTAAGGAAGTGCCAAGCTATGTGAAAAGAGATCAACCCACAGAAGGAAAGCTTTTTAAAAAGCCTCAAACATGTCCCTAGGTAGAGCCTTTGTGAAAAGTTCTCCAACATTATGTTGTGTGCACACATAAGGCAAATTAACCTCTCCAATAGGGAACCCCTCCTTCACATAATGATAGTGTACCCCGAGAAGATTGACCACCACCCAAATTAACCAAAAGGTTTCTCATCCACATACAGTCAATAATCACTATGAAAGCTTCCCTATACTCAACCTGATCACAACTAGAAGTGGCCACAATAGGCCACTTCTTTCTCAACCAAGATATGCATGAGCTACCAAGCATGAAGTGAAAACCACTCGTCGACACACATGTTTCATAGAAAATAGCATAGTGAGAGTAAAAAAAAAAAAGTGGTAAATCTGGTGGTAATGCTCCCCCCTTGGGAGAAAACTATCCAAGTAGCTAGATACCACTCAAGTAGTGAAAGATGCACTTAACCACCTACCAATGCTTGACACTTGGGTGATGCATATACATGCTCAGCTAAGAGATAGTAAATTCAATGTTAGGGAGAGTTATTCTTAAGTAAATTAAGCTTCCAACAACCCCGTGATGTATAACGACATCAAATGCATCTCCAACATCATGAAGACTCAATTGTAAACCTGTTTCCATAGGAGTGGTTATAGATTTGCAATCTTCAAGGAAAAAAATGCTACACCAATGTGCCAATATATCTTGTTTGAAGCAAAACTATTATCCCATCAGCTTGCATAAATTGCATGCCCAACTAATGATGTGAATGCCCCAAATCTGACATCTCAAAAGAGGCTTGCAAATCAGCATTAAACGAGTCAACAATATGCTTCTCATTAGGACTAGTGATCAACATATCATCAGCACATACAATATGCTTCTCATTTGTGCCTACCATAAGGAAAACGCATGTCTAAGGATTTTGGATGTCGAGGCCATGGTAAAGAAGATTGTAACAAAATTAGATGATGAGGGCATGGCTTTCTAGTCGTAGTCCAAGTTAATTTTCAGAAATTTTGATGTGCTTCATCTTTTTGGAACTCCTAATTGGAAAATTCTTTACCTAATCATGCTTTTGTTTATTTAGATAGTCCCAAAAGGTTTGGATCTTATTTTCTCTCTTTGGAAAGCTTTGAAAAGGATGATGCCTCACTACTTTCTATATAATGACTACAAGGGGGCACTTGCTATCAAACATTATGATTCTGTGTAGAGCCCTATCGATGGACCCTTGTGGAGAAATAAGATATTATGAGAGGAGATATTAGATAGAAGGACATCGACCCCAGTAATAGTGTGGGTTATGATGATTGATGCCTCTTAAGACATAGGAGTAGTGCTTGGAATGCAAAAAAGATCAGTCTCCCCATAAGCCAAGATCTTCTTGGCCTTCAAGGGTTCTCATGGTTTAATGGAAATAGGATGGAAATATCTAATGAATAAAATGAGGGTTTTAATTGCCATTTAACCCTAAAAAGGAAGTGGAATTTGAATTGGATGTGGATCTAGTGGGACTTCAAATTTAAAGATATGTGGCACCCACTTATAGAAAACAAGAAAACGTTCCTCATGTTGTAAATCTTGCATATGGAAATTTGGACTAACCTCAAAGCTAGAAAAATTCGTGGCATTGTCCATGGTGTAAAAGATGCTTGCATAGTAAGGAAGACATTGGTCACCTTTTCTTCTCGTATTCAAAAAGCATTTTGGTTCAGCTTTGCACCCATAATTAGTTGGAAGCCGGCCTTTTCATGCCAAATTAGTTGGAAGCGAGCCTTGCTCAAGGAAACCATTGGTTGCTCCACTGCTATCTGAAATGCCATCCAAAGCGAAGCTCTTTGGAGAATCCAGAAGAAAAGGTACATGGCTAACTTTGACAAATCCCCAAGAGGATGGCCGATAGAGAAATCCCTCGGTTTGGAAATGCAAGGAGTTTATTTTTAATCCTGGTTGTCAAGGCGTACTATCCCTCTCTCCCTCTCTGTCTCTCTGTTCTCAAGGCGTACTCTCTCTCTCTCTCTCTCTCTCTCTCTCTCTCTCTATATATATATATATATATATATATAGGATTTCACTTGCATCCTCGTGCAAAATTGATCTCACCGTCGTTTGCAGCTCAAAGATGGAGGCAAAGTCGGTGTCCATATTACGTTCTGTGAAATCTAATCAGTAAAAGTGTGTTGCCTTTTCTACATGCACCTTCACGAGTTTTAAAAGTGCAAAAGCTTCGCGCCTCGATTAAAAGCTTCGTAGCTTTACTAAAAGCTTGTTAGCTTTATTAACAGTTTTTTCGCTTTATGAAAAGGCTTCTTTAGCTGTCCATGGCATTCCTTATACTTAAACAAGTAATCATTCAACGAATGAAACGAGACTAAATCCATCCATTGGAAGCTTTCTTCCTGCATTGCTTTCTGTACATAAATGGCGTTCTCTTTTCAAAGGTTGATTGCGTGCATATGCAGAGAGTGTATTGTAAATTTCAAAACATATTTTATGAAAAGGGCTATCATCCACATGCTCCCTTTTTTGGAAACACCGACATAGAAGACACTTTTGCATATGCATTTCCTCCTCACCAAAAGCTAACACCAAGCACCACTTGCTTTCATGAGTTCATGTGGTCCATCACAAGGGGCGTTTTGATAATGTACCAATTATTATTGCTATTCATGACTGTTACAAACATCTTTTGCAAGAAGGAGGGGCTCCATTCATTTTATTGGCTCTAAGATTCTTCCAAATGCCTTTGTAGAAAATTAGCCACATGAGCATGGTTTTCTTGTTCCTAATTAGCAGACACAAATCATTGAACTTGAATTCCCACGTGATCCATGCACAATCAGTGGCACATCATTTTTTGTTCCAATAATGATGGACTGCCATCTATAGGGAATGAGATGGAATCATGCTACTTTTTTTCTACATATTGAGAAAATATTTATTTATGGGAATAAAATACATCTGCTCTCTCATCTCTACTCGCTATTGAGAGGAGGGATTGCTTGGCCATGATTTCTAGGTTTAGATCCACAAGGATTAAAACTAACTTGGTGTATTGGCTTTGAAAATCCAATCACTCGTAAGGAGCGATGTATTGCCAAAAATGCTCTTCCCCAGGGAAGAAGCTTAGGTCTTGATGGCCTTACCAATGAGTACTTCCAAACCTTCAAAGGCATGATTATGGGACCTCTCTCCTTGGTTTGTAAAGAGGCTCCCAAACTTGGTGCTCTTCAAAAATGCCTCAGAGATGTTTTTAGAAAAGTAATTCATAAGAAAGAGGCCAAAAAGAGAACAAAAATCGAAGACCCATCGCCATGCTTTGAACAAGCTACAAGGTCAGATTTGTGAACTCACCCTCTTGAAGGGTGTCGATAAAATGGCCCTTGGATTGTCTGTGGATGATACGAATGTTTCCTTGAAGTAACCATTACAAGATGGGCCTCAACAGGCTCAAGCCATCACGACAATCCATTTGACCATTGTGATGATCCCATGCCATCGAGATGGGCCTTGACTATCAGGATGGTCATACTCCATCATGATGGACCTTGACCATCATGAAAATTCATTAGACCATCATGATGGTCTATACCATCCTGACAGGTCTTGACCATCGTTCATTTTTCCTAGATTGTAGGAAAAGATTCCAATCAATCTAAACTATCAAACATGCATAGTTTTGAATTCAAATTCATGGAGAAAAAGTGTGGGCATATTCTCAAGAATCTATATAAAGACTACAAAACATTTGTACATTTAGGTGATTGTTCATTTGAAGCAATACATATACTCTTTGATCATTGCTTGGTGCCATTTTTGTTCTCGGCTTATTCTCCTTAGACTGAATCAACTTGTAGAGAGTGTTGCTCTCTTCTCAGAGCTCCAAAGCTAGTTTTTAAGTATTCATTGGAAAGTTATTTCTCTCTAATTTATGTATGAAAATTTACAAATCATTTGATTCATTAATTTCATAGAAACTCAAGTTTTGTAGTCTCGGGATCATTCTTTGCACATCCCTGAAAAATCAAGATGACACGAGTTCAGTGCTAAGGTGATTGCTCCTATAGTTGTGAAAAATAAGGTATTTTATGCATTTTAGCAATCCTATCCTATTTATGACACTCCCTTAAGAGGAATGTTTCCAATTGAAAGTGTGTTGGCTGCTCTTAGTGTTTGAAGTCATAACTTTCATCCATTTTTAGAAGATTTTTGTGAGATAGTCAAGATGCAAGTTATCTATTTTGCATCAACTTGTGATTGTCGATGTTCCAAAGTACCTATTGGGTTTTATTGCACTTATTAAAAGCCTGAAATGTCTACTTTGTTGAGATATTAAGCTCAACATGTGATAATCCAAGATGACAGGTATCAATTTTTCATTTCTCTGACATGAATAATGGTCACGCCAGTATATGTCAGGGATACTTCATTGAGCTTTATTAAATTGATCTACGAAGAGTGATGGCACATTTGTTCCTTGCTAGCTCACGCATTTGCCGACATTAGGTTTTTCCTTATGTATTGTTCTTTATATATTGCAGTAGTTGTATTCTTGTTTTTTAGATCGTTCTTGTACATTCCTTTTTATGTAATAGAAGAAGAAGAAGAAGATCATTCTTCCTTGCCTCAATCTGAGTGTGTGCTTCTCTTTGATTTTGAGTGTGTGTGTGTGTGTGAGCTCTCTTCCTTATCTCCTTGATCGTGACATGGTATTAGAGCTAGTGTGGCTATAGAGAGCTCCTGGAGAAGGCCCACAGTGAAGAGTACACGAGATGACATGGAGAAAGCGTGATTCACAAACGACCTGAGATTGCTACCAAAATTGGCATGAAGGTAGAAGACCTCAAAATATTGTCGAGATTTTTCTCTTTAAGGTCACTTCTTTTTGTCATATCAAAGTTTCAAAGCCATCTCAACCTCCATTTCAAGCCCGTAAGGTGGGGCCCATAGAAAAACCAAGTCAGTTTTGGAAACTGTAACTTGCATCATGTTTGATGAAACTCATACATTCTAGATCCACAATTTCAAGTGATTCTGTATACTGTTGATACACGAAAACTACGTTTTTCTGAGATCAAACTATCACGTCATAGTGCAACAGTGTTCAAGTAGAAGTGCTACTTGTAGTGTTTTGTAGTGTTGTGAATTACTACAGAAATGGCAAACACAGATGGAATAAGTCAACTTATGAGCAATAAGCTAGACAAGAACAACTTCCATGCTTGGAGATTCAGAATGACGAATTTCATAATGGAAAAAGGATATTAGAAGTACATTGAAGGAGAGAACAAAAATGCTTCGCAGTTACTAGAGAGGAATCAGACTGCAGAACAGTTAAGAGCATATGAGGAACAGAATCAAGGAGCACAAAAGGTAATGTATTGGCTATCTGTTAGCGTAGAGGATAGCATGATTGGACACATACAAGATGTCAAGACTCTGAAAGAGGCTTGGAATAGTTTGGTCACTTTGTATGAGACCAATACAAAGGCACGAAAATTGCTACTCAAGAACGAGCTACTTATATTGGAAAAGAAGAGCATGTCGGTAAGTGACTACACCCTAAAAATCAAAAGCATATGTGAGTCACTTGCATCTATTGGTGTGAATGTAGATGATGATGATAAGGTGGAAGTGTGCCTTCCTAGTTTAGGAGTTGCATGTAAGCAATTCAGAACTTCTATACAGACTAGGGAAAATATTCTGAATTGTGCTGATCTAGTATCTATGCTGATTATTGAGGAAAAGAATCTTGGTGAGGATTCAAACTCCCAAGGAAAATCTAGTTCTGAGTAGGTATTCTACTCTGGTAGAGGAAGAGGCAGAGGTAGAGGTTTTGGAAGTGGAAGAGGAAATAGTAACCAAGATCAAGGTCAACAAGAGAATCATGCAGGAGGAAGAGCATAGTTTCGAGGTAGGGGGATCCAAAGAGGCCGCAAAAATTTCCAAAGAAATGATTCAGGTAATGACAGTAAAGGATGTTGGAATTGTGGTAAACATGGACACTTTGAATGTGATTGCAGGTTGAAGAATCAAAATAATAGAAGGCAGCAAAACAACTATGCATCCACAAGTAAAGATGATTCTGAGAAGTTGTTCATGGTTGAACATCACATGATGAATACAATGTCTGCTGGTATTTCAAAATTGAATGATAATGTATGGTATGTTGATTCAGGTGCTTCAAATCACCTGACCATTCATGCGAAATGGTTTAGTAATTTGCAAAAATTGCTAGTTCTTGGATATGTTGAAACAAGTGATAACACATCACACCCTATTGAGCATATAGGAAACATAGCATTGTCCATGGAGGACGGAAAGGTAAAACATTTTGCTGATGTGCTACATGTTCCAAATATAACAAAGAATTTGGTTTCTGTTGGACAAATGGTTGACCTAGGATTACAAGTCAGGTTCAATGCTAATGGGTTTTATGTAGAAGAATACAAACGGGATGGAAGATTGATTGCCAAAGGAAACAAAGTGGATAGGATGCTCACCTGAAATGTGAAAATTGTTGAAATGAATGCATCCATGTTTGCAAAAGGTGCAAGAGTTATTGCTGATATAGAGATGTGGCACAAACAGATTAAACATGCAAACTTGCAAAGGCTGAAATTGATGCAGTCAAAGGAGATTGTCCATGGACTACCAAATTTCAAGGTTGCAGAGATGCAAAAGGTATAAGCAGCATGTCGATTTGGTAAACAGTCAAGATCATTGTTTCCGCATGATAAGCATGTTAGTGAGAATGTGCTAGAAATAGTACATACAGATGTTTGGGGGTCCTGCAAAGACCACATCTATGGGCAGTTGCAGGTTTTATGTTACTTTCATTGATGACCATACACGAAAAGTGTGGGTATATTTCATGAAAGAGAAGAGTGAGGTGCTCACTCACTTCTAGAATTTTAAAGCTATTATGAAAAGCAGACAGGGAAATATATTCAAACATTAAGGTTTGATGGAGAAGGTGAATACAAATCAAATGAGTTCAACAACCTTCTTAAAAGTCATGGAATTCGACATCAGTTTTCATGTAGGTACACACCACAATAGAATGGTGTTGTTGAATGCAAAAACAGACATATTGTAGAAATAGAAAGAGCGTTGATGGCTGAGAAGAATATGCCTCATTGTTATTGGGCAAAAGTTGGGCATACGGATGTATACATTATGAACAGAACTCCAACTGCTGCTATACATCAAGTTACACCTGAAGAAAAGTTCATAGGTAAAAAGCGGATGAAGCTTGATCCAAAAGTAGAAAAATGTGTCTTCAGTGGATACTCCCTTGAGAAAAAGGGATATAGATGTTATAACCCACTCACACGATAGGTGAAGGTGAACAAAGATGTGGTATTTGATGAAATGTCAAGCTTCTATGCAGATGCCAAAGAAGGACTGAACCTTGAACCAAATGATAAAGAAAATGCTGAAAACTCAAGTGCAAAATCTCAAGTTTTGAGTGGACCTGACGCATCACCAAGCAATAGTTCCAACTCAAATACATGGAGTGGAAGATTGCGTGGAAATATTAGTCTAGCAAACGCATCAAATACATCCAAGAAAGGTAAGGGAAAGCTTTCTGTTAGTCATAAAACATGTGCAGGTTTTGAAGATGTTGATGGAGATTCAAGTGGTTCAGAAAAGAGTCTTGATGAGGAACTTGGATTGCCCTCTCTGAAGACTCCACGAGTAAGAAAGGCACATGTAGATGATACAAGGAAAAGTGACCCAGGACCAAGAAGATCTGGGAGGATGCAGAATTCTATACAATGATTAACATATGATAGTTACATGGCTTGTCCTTATGCCTACATGACAAAGGTAATTCAAGATGCTGAACCTCCTTGTTGTGAAGATGCAATTGGAAATGTAGATTGGGAAAAAGCTATGGATGAGGAGATGCCTGCACTTTATGGAAATGATACATGGAAGCTGATTCCATTGCCACAAGGAAATAAATCCATAGGCTGCAAGTGGGTTTACAAGGTAAAGCACAATGCTGATGGTAGCATAAGCAGGTATAAAGCACGTTTGGTAGCAAAACAATATGCACAAACTTATGACATTGATTATGAGGAAACATTAAGCCCTATAGCTAAAATGTCTACTATAAGAACACTTGTTGCATTAGCTACAGCAAAAGGGTGGACTTCGCATCAGATGGATGTGAAGAATGCTTTTCTAAATGGTGAGTTATAGGATGAAGTATACATGGACCAGCCACAAGGATATGAAGATTCAAATAATCTAGAATATGTTTGCCCGTTGCAAAAGGCTTTGTATGGGCTAAGGCAAGCTCCTTGTGCATGTCATGCAAGGATTGCTGATTACTTAACCACCGTTGGGTTTTCTATGTGTGGTTCAGATCATTCACTATATGCAAGGAAGGGTGATGATGGCATCACAATTGTGGCTATCTATGTTGATGACTTGATTGTAGGTGGTGATAATGAAGAAGGCATCAAAGAAGTAAAGCAACTTCTTATGCAGGAATTTGACATAAAGATCTTGGTGTGTCGTGCTACTTCTTGGGCATTGAGTTTATACATACAGAAACAGGTATATGGATGTCGCAAAGGTAGTATTCCTTGAATATGATCCAAAAGTATGATATGGATGATTGATAACCAATTTTGATGCCATTAGATCAGAATTTGAAGTTGGATACTACATCAGGTGAACCCTAGATTCTAGAGTTATATAGTCTATAGCATTTTTTACCAAGGACATAGCCCCTAAAGATATACTTCTCTAGCTTATGGTATGATTTTCCTTTGATTTGAGATGGTTTGTGTGCATATGCAATGCACCCAAATATTTGGCAATAATGCAAGCTTGGTCTTTGTCTAATCCAAGCTTTGTGAGGGTTCATACCATCCAAAGCTTGTGAAGATATTCTATATATCAAGTATGTGGCAATGGACGGTGCCTCTGACCACACATAACTTTGTAGCTTCTTTTCATTTGACATGGACCTTGCTGCTTCAACAATGGTCCTATTCCTCCTTTCTGCCACTCTATTATGTTCAAGTGTGTACGTGGTAGTAGTATCTATCTTGCTTCGTCTATCTTGCATGTAGGAATGAAATTCATGGAATAAGTATTCTCCCCCTCCATCAAACCTTAGTGGTTTTAGGGTGTTATGTTTTTGATTCGCCACAAGAGCTAAATACTTCTTAAAACATGAGAACACTAAAACCTTATGCTTCATAAAGTATATAATACTCCATCTACTACAATCATCTATAAAAGACACATAAGAACTTAATCCTAATATTGATTTTTCTTTGGTTATTCCCTGAACGTGTGTGTCGACCAGCTCCAAAAGAACTCCATGGATGTATCCTTTCTTGGTGAAGGGTTTCCTATGTGATTTTCCAAATTCACATGCACTACACTTGTATATCATGTGTTGCTTTGAGATACGTGGTAGTCCAAGCACACTTTGATATCTACGTTTTCGTTTGAGGGCTCCCTCCCTACTGTGAGCCAACTTCTCATGCCAAACCTTTATCTAATAGAGGGTTTGGGTGGGATTATTGAAAAAAACAATGTCCTTGGTGTCTTGGAATTTAAATGTGAACAAGCTACCTATTTTTTCTCCCTTTGCCATCCTCTTGAAACCTTGATATGGATCCTCTACATAGGGTCCATGCTTGGTGAACCTCATCTGTAGTCCTTTCTCCACAATGTGGCTACTACTTATTAGAGTTTTAGTAATACTTGGCATATAGAGAACTTTTCTCAATAGATTAATATTACCATTGGAATTCTTCACATTCCCTATCTTCTCCACAGGGTGCCTTATATCATCACCTTGCTTCACCTCATGTTTATTCTTTGGATCGTCCAAGTATAAGACAATGATACATTCTTTGCTACATGGTTTGAGAATCCAAAATCAATGTAGAACACATGCTCATAATACTCACCTTCCTTCACTCTCATATTCATAAGTAGAAGTGAATCCTCTTGAGCTTGATCACTATTGTAATTATTGTAGTCGCTGCATTGTTTATATCCACCTTGATAGTTTTTTTTATAGGTGTTGTTGTTGTATCCATATGAATTGTTATATGTGCTTCTTGAAGCTCCATATCCACCTATGTTGTATCCTCTCCCTCTCTAATTTACTGGGTTCTTGAAACAATGCTATGTGATGTGATTTGATAAGCCACATATGGCACAAGGTGAGGAGCTTGGAGATCTCCCTTGCCTTGTCTAGCTCCTGTTACTCTTCCACTTGAAGTTCTACCTCTACTTGCAAAGCTAGCTTCGGAGGTGCTTTCTTCATTATTAGTTTTAATTCTTACCTTTTCATCTGTTATCTTTGCCTTTGTAGAGTACATTCAGTTGTCTCATAAATTGTCTTCACAAATAATCTCATAAGAGGTCAAATTTGGAAATTCTCCAATTGAAGATGTATGTTCCATCCCTATGTTACATGTTAATTTATACATTTCCCCAAAGTCCTAAATGTTTTTGAATATGTCCATCTGCCAATTGCAACCTCACTCTAGTAGGTTTCTGTTTGACTACACCCCACCTATTCCATATATTTTTAGTCATTATGGCTACTCCTACTCCAATATCCAAAATGGAAGTTGCTTGTTTTCCTTTATTAAATTGTATTGAAAGTAAAGTATTTCCTTCTATACCTTCACAATATCCTCCAATCGTACCCCTAATTACCTGTTTATAGAGAATCTATCAGAGACTTACTCTTGTCAGGATCTTGATTCTTCTCAACAACTTTGACATATGATTTCATCTCATCATTTTGCTTCATCAATTATTTTAAAGTTACCTTATATAGAATTTTCAACTCCTCATTCACTTTAATATGAGGATTTGAAAATTCTTCTCAATTCTTTTCAAGATCTTGATTCTTATCAACACTTTTGAAATATGATTTCATCTAAGGATTCTATTCATGAATTCTTTTAAACTTATCTTATACAGAATTCTCAACTCCTCACTCACTCTTACTTTTATGGTGAATTGTACATCCATTTGATGGTCTTATCATCTTTCTTGTCCATGAGTTCTTTGACTTTTGTATAAATAAGAACAACATCCAGTTAAGACTCTATTTTCTTTTAAAATAATGTATACCTAAATTTTATGATGCCAAGTCACTTGGATTATTACCCTAATGTTATGATTGCAAAACTTGATTCTCTCTCATCTCTTAAAATCCTTCTTCATGCTTCCACTTCTTCCACTTATAGCCCAACATTGAGCTAAAAATAACTCAAATATGGTGCAATGAAATTTTGGACTTATCTAATTAGGGATATCGAGGTTTTAAATCTTTATATACCTTTATTGTATTTGGTGGGTTTAGTCTTTGGTTTGCGTTTTAGAGCCTTGTGTGCTTGACATTTATCATGAAATTCCCCAAGATAAGGATATTTCTAATGAAGATTTGCCCTCTCAAAATAGAATAGTAGGAAAGTAAAAAATTGCAAACATAATTTCTCTTCATCTTATTGAAATTAGAGTCTTAAGGCATATTTTCATATTATTTTTAGACTTTACTTGTGCTTCAACTTCCACAAAAACACTCTTTTGCAATTTTCATCATTTCTACTAAACCCCTTCCATAGAGAAGTCGATTCTCACTAGTTTGGAATATGCTTGTTTTCTTGATTCACTCCTTTCTAAGGTTGTAGATCTATTACATATACACTCACAAATCACCTTGAAATCAAGAAAATCCCACATTACAAATTTTGAAGTCTCTACGTATGCTCTTTTTTATGATTCTTTAACACTTCAAGTTTCGTCACCTATGCTCCTACTCCTTTGTAATGTTAGAAATTTAGTACGCCCATTACTAATACCACATGTCCAAGGTTCCATAGGTCCAGCTTTTACAACATTAATTCCAGAAATCTTCCAATATTGACAAACCATGAACATACCACGCTTAATCATACAAATGATGAGACAAAGATAGAGAAGGATTAGACAACATGTGTAAAGTGTTACGTAAGCCACTGCTTACTCACACTATCATATATACCAATGTTCAATGTACAATGTGGGAGTCAAAACTCTCAACCACTGTATGTGAACAAAAATAGATGGATGAGTGAATGTACAAATGTAACAAACATATTCAGATGTATGGACAAAAATCTGAATATATATGAGATGTGTGACCTAATAGGTTCTAGAAGAGTGAATGTGAATGACAAAAAGAGGAAGGATCAGTCTAAAACTAATAATCAGAAAACCCTCATCTAACTTTAAGTTATGGAAGTCCCTAAATCAGACATGTGTGTGAAAAGATCACATACTTACAAAAGTAGAAAAGAATGCTAACAAGTTTGCTACCAGAAATCCTCAAACTCATATGAACATATCTTCTCTAACACCTCATCCAAATATGCATAAAGCATACATGTACTGATTCTCTTGTACCTATGCCGAATAGGACTCCTCTTGATATGGATGTTACTACCTCCATAAACTCCAAGTAGTACCTATGTGCATAAAGAGAATATGTACATGAGTTCTTAACATAAGATGCAAATCTTATGTTAACCACCATCCAATTTCTTTGAAGTAGACCAAAATCTTCATGAAGAAGACAATCTTCAAATACATCATGTGAATGGCTGATCCACACCACCAAGCTGCTCTGGGGTAAATCCTCTCCATAAGCAAGAGTGTGAGCACACTCTTCTTCTCCAAAAAGAACTCCATAGCTGCTCCTCAACATGCTCCAAAATAGCACCATGGCTGCCCCATGTGCTAAGATGCACCACCTCTATTGAGGTACCAAAGCTCCAAAGCTTGGTGTTGAGCTAGGTGAAGGATGCATAAACAATGAGCCAATGGCTTCTTATATAGCTTTGCTTATACCTTGAAAAGCTCCTTCAAAAGCAACCAATAAAGCACGAGCAATACGATCGCTAAGAGAAAACTACGATCAAATTTAATCACGATCCGCCTGTGGTGTGCTTTTCAAAAACAATTTTTCTTTGTTAAAAATTTCTACGTGATCTACATGCTACCTACAGGTGATAGGTTTCGAACCCAGATCCTTGCTTAAGAAGGCTAATGTTCTAGTCACGACGTCCAACGCTTTTGTGTGTAAAGGGACAAATAAAAAGATCTACAGATGCTATAATTCGTGGACAATTTCGACCAACAAGTCTACACATGCTGTAATCTTTGGACGAATTTGACCATGGGATAATGTACTATATGAAATTCTTTCCAACAAGCCCTCGTGCAATGTCATATTGGTACAAACTGAACTAGATCTGCAAACTTCATAAGCTTCAAATTTGTACTTCCCAAATTGACCTTCAAATCTTTTCTTCAAAAGTCTTCTTCAAAACTAAATTTGAATTTCCTTCAAATTTCAAATACCTAAACTTGTTGAATATGAACCATAATACTTAAGAAAATATGCATAAATAGATATCCGATAGTGTTCTCATCAAGCAATCACTGCTTGACAACAAATATAGCATGTAGTAACTCTGAACCTGCTATCTCCCATCTTCTCAAACCTAAAAACATACACTAGGATCCAAATATTTGCATTTACACTAAACAAAATCAAGAATTGAATCCTGGAACCTGTGACTGAAAACTCGCAACTTAGTGTATTATGAACACTGCTGGTTCATCTCTGCCCATACTTCAAGTCAAGTCAAGTCAACTCAACTAAAATCAACTGAAATCAACTTATGAGTCTCATCAGAAAATCTATGATGACATCATGTCTTCATCCTTATTAATCTATAAATCCTTCATACCTCTTTCCTTCAGAATTTGGTATAAACATAAATGTGTGCACTTCTCAAATACACTTCTCTGAAACATCAAGCTTCTCTTCAATAGAACTCTGGAACCTTCTCCTGAACAGGAACATCCTAACAAGAACTTTCTCCAGACATTCTCCTTCTTCTTTCAAAGCTGGAACATAAAGAGAACCTGACAAAGGAAATATAGGAATACCTGTAGGTATGACTCTTCATTCTTTCACATATGGCTAAAAATAAGTCTTCATGTTTCATCACCCGCTGGATGATTTAACACTAGTATCCATAATTCTTCAAATTATATCAAACTTTATGAAATCTGGAACATCTTCCTTCTTTCAATAAATCTGATCTTCCATGATTTAGCATTGCTACCATATCATCAATACCTATGTCTTGAAACAAAATATTTGAACCCTTTTATTAGCACTGCAGTTGCCAGTAGCTTTCACTATAACTTTTCAGCTTCCCATATTGTAGAATAAGGTTAGCTGATCCTAACATAACAAAACCTTGCTGAAATCGTTTTAGGATCCATAATCTTTTGCAATATAACAAGTATCTTCTTCTATGTCTCTACAACATAAATATGATAGAATATGAATCTTTGACTTAGTTCTTCCAATGTTAAGAATCTTTAAAACAAAGAATAGATATCTGACTCTTAAATGTTCAAGATCTTCAAGATCTTCCAAGATCAAACAAGATCATACATGATCTATGATCTTTCCAACAAAATACCTGTGTAGAATATGCCCTCATCAAACCTTCATGAATGAATGTTTGATTTTCTACCTGAATGTCTCCAAGTGTCCATGCTTCTCACAAAGTTGTAAAAACTTTTGTTTAACCAAATCCTTCCAAGAATCTGCAACTCCTTCTTGAAACATAGTGGACAAACTTCTCACCTTGAGAACTCCAAAAGCTGCAAGTTGATACTTCATCTTCTTTCTTTTGGCTGAATATGTACCTATTTAGTATAAAGAGAATATGTACCTGAATTCTTAACATAAGATGCAAGTCTTATGTTAACCACCATCCAATGTCTTTGAAGTACACCAAAATCTTCATGTAGAAGACAATCTTTCAAATACATCATGTGAATGGCCGATCCACACCACCAAACTGCTGCGGGCTAAATCCTCTCCATAAGCAAGAGTGTGAGCATACTCTTCTTCTCCAAGAAGAACTCCATAGCCACTCCTCAACATGCTCCAAGATAGCACCATGGCTGCCCCATGTGCTAAGAAGCACCACCTCTATTGAGGTACCAAAGCTCCAAAGCTTGGTGTTGAACTAGGTGAAGGATGCATAAACAATGAGCCAATGGCTTCTTATATAGCTTTGCTTATACCTTGAAAATCTCCTTCAAAAGCAACCAATAAAGCACGAGCAATACAAATGCTAAGAGAAAACTATGATCAAATTTAATCGCGATCCGTCCGTCGGAGTGCTTTTCAAAAACAATTTTGCTTTGTTAAAAACGTCTACGAGATCTGCGTGCTGCCTACTGGCGACAGGTTTCGAACCTAGATCGTTGCTTTAGAAGGCTTATGTTCTAGCCACGACGTCAGCGCTTGTGTGTGTATAGGGAGTAATAAAAACCTCTACAGATGCTATAATTCATGGATAATTTTGAAAAACAAGTCTACACATGTTGTAATCTTTGGACAATTTTGATAATGGGATAATGTACTATATGACATTGTTTCCAACATGTAATGCTACTCTCTCACTTTTTTTTGAAATGTATTTCAACCAGAATGAAAGCATCATAATGAATAGATCATTGTATTGAAAATGAGTCTTAATGCAGTCAAAACACAAGTCATTATAATAGTCTAAAACGTTGTAGGCTAAGTCCATGCATTGCACATAGTATAGACATCAGAATGTTGGTCCATATGCTAGTTCCAATCTTGGTAGGACAAATCCATGCGTTCCCCAAGATGGGTGTCCATGAGTTCCCAAGATGGGTGTCCATGAGTTCCTAAAGATGCATATCTCTACCTTAGGAGGTCCGATTTGTGTGTCTTTCCATTGCATTGTACTCTAAAAAAAAAGAATGTAAAGCAATAAAAAAATAAAAAATACAAAAAAATGGTCACTATATCTATTGCTATAGGAATTTGTACAGTTTTTAGGAGTCAACAAAATTGGAAAAAAATATAACAGTTGGCTTCCCAAGCATGTGTAAGCCTCAAAGGTCAATCACCATGCTTCAGAAAATCTAGGTCGTGTTTTCCAAGCTTTTAATGAAATACAATTCTGACCATCTTTAATCTTGGATTCACGAGGATCGAAAGCAATGCATCAAAGTGATATGAATCCTTGAAGCAATTCTAGACACTCTTCCTCAATAATGATTTTTATCAATATTACAATAGGTTGTAGTGGGATTGGATTTTTGTAATCCCTTAAAGACATTTGCATGGGTCCAAAATTTATCCAAATGTTTTCCACCATGCTTGGAAATGCTTCTACTTATATAAAAATCAATGACCACCTTCCTAGATCTATCACTTTTAAGCAATCAATCAGGTAATGCTTTTCATTTCCACCCTTGCATGTTGCCCTTACGAGTGATGGGCCTAACTTCTTGATTAGACATCACGTGATGGTGAGTCAAAAGGGTTGTGAGAAATGGCTGTTGGAATGTTTGTAGATGACACCAATGTGTTCCTTGAGAGCTAAGAGGTTATGTTCCAAAGGTTTTCACAAGTTGAAACACTTGTGGAACTAAGACAAAAGATATTGGATCAAACAAAGGGACATTGATCACATCCGTAGAGCTGAAGTATGATGACTGATGCCCCTTAAGACATAGCATTAGTGTTTGGAATTTTTATGAGATCCATCTCCTCCTCGGCCAAGAGCTTCCTTCCCTTTAGAGGTTGCAATGGTCTAATAAAAATAGGATGTAAGATATTTCGAGAGTAAAATGATATATTAACTTCAATTTTTTGGTACAGACCAATCTCAAATTGGTGCTTATGAAAGGATAATGAGGTCAAGCAAGAGCGTGGACAAAGATAAAGAGAAGATTGATGCAGACAAAGATAAAAAAGAATGAAGAGAGCAATGGATAGAAAGTGTGAGATATAATTGAGCATATATTCACTTCAAGAGGATCCTAGCTAGTGTATTATAGTTATATTATTAATTAATCAAGTGAATAACAATGTATTGATCATGACCCACTTAGGAATTTGTGGACATATAAGTCAATTATGGTTGTAGAAATTACGAGAGTTCATTATCATAGATGAAATAGAAGTGTTGAGGGAAATATGTAGATTTAGATGTCATTCTATTGCACATTTCTCTCAATATGATCTAGTGGATCACAAATCCTTGTAAACAGATCTAATTGAAAACCAAGCCATGGTTAAATTTTCATATTCCAATTCCTTTCATAGTGTGTGAATGGTTCATAGGAACATTTATATATCAAGTCTCTAAAGTGCAGAATAAAAAATGGCACATCTCATTGATCAATTGTTTTGCTTAGATCTTAGTGATTTCTATAAACTTTTTAGTGTTTAAGCATTCAAAATCTAGTTTGAGAGGCAAGGAAGTTGTGGCTCATAGCATTTTGTAAAACAGGTTTTATTTTATCAAAAAGAAAAGGTTCAAGTCACCTATGTCAAAGATGCCATGTCTCAACATCAGTTTCGAACATACTTTTGATCTTAGTGATTAATCAAACTTTTAATCAATCTAATGAAAGGCTTATTGTACCTCAAAGGTTTCTCAAGGATCGTACAAAGATTCTTATATAATTTGGATTATTAATATTCATGAAATTTGCAGTTAATGAACCTGAATCTTGAGACAGATTGTTGAAGAAGAACAGGAGTGAAAAAATTGAAGAAGGAAGTATATTTCAATCTTGAACTTGAGAAATTGGAAGTAATTGAGTAAAGCCTTGTCTATACTTGAAATAGAGGTTTCTTAAGCCAAGGTAGACTTGACATTGGGGATTTGAAGATCTCCATCAGTGGTATCATAACCAGAGAAGAAGATTAAGCCAAAAGACTGAAGAAGAAAGTACGGACTAGTGTAGATTTTCAAATTGGAGTTAAATAAAGGATTGGAAGGCTAAAGTTTTGCAAAAAAAAATTAGAGTGATATGAGGGACATCTAAAAGTATTAGAAGAATCAAAGAATCATCTCAAGGTATAGTTCTAACTATTGAAGACTTATTTTCTAACACAGACAATAGAAGGATGGGAAAAATCATCAAGATAGAGAAACTTGATAGAGAAAACGATCTAACATGGTCTATGATAATGGAAGCTCATCTTATGGGCAATGATCTAATGGGATACATCACAAACAAAGAAGAAACACCAAAGTTTAAAGATTCTAATCTTCCAACTAGGGAAGAGCTTGCATATTTAAGAA
Source organism: Ceratopteris richardii (assembly GCA_020310875.1). Classification (NCBI taxonomy): domain Eukaryota; kingdom Viridiplantae; phylum Streptophyta; class Polypodiopsida; order Polypodiales; family Pteridaceae; genus Ceratopteris; species Ceratopteris richardii. The sequence continues at coordinate 176,471,711 of CM035417.1, read as the reverse complement.
CTTGGATGAAAAAAGATGTTCAGGCAATGAGCATTATCTACATGGAAATTAATGATTATCTCTTGCCACACATTAGAGGGCTAGAAAGTGAAACTGATATATGGAATGCCTTGGATGAGCATTTACAAAATACAACCAAGTTAGGGAAGGGCTCACTATCTGCATAATTCACAAACTTCAAGAACAAAGCCTCACAATCAATTTCTGATTATGTAACAAAGATGAAAGATACTACAGATTGATTAGGTGCAAATGATGAAGACCATGAAGAATATAAATTACTAAGAAAAATCCTTACACGGATAAGAGGAGATGAAAGATGGAAGAAGCCTTTCATATTATCAACTGAATTATCACTAGATCATTTCACTCCAGATCTAAACCAATTCTTAGGACATATGCTAGAACTTGAACACGATGTTAAAGGTGAGAATGAGAAAAGTGCAGGACAAGCTATGTACTCAAAGGACAAGAAGGAGAATGCTAAAAGAAAGCAACAATAAAATGAAGAATAAGGGACCTTGAATCAATGTAATTTCATTAAAGGTAAAGGAAATGGAAGAAATAGAGGAAGAGGTGGAAAAAATAAAGATAGTGGCAAAGCTTGTTGGATTTGTGGCCAGAAAAATCAATTGGCCAATGAATGTTGGCATAGTAATAAGAACAATGACAATTACAAACAGAACTACAATCAAAGAGGTAGAGGGGGAAGAAATCAAAGAGGTAATTTTAGAGGTAGAGGTGGTAGGAAGTCATATGGTAGAGAAGGTGGAAGAAACTTCCAAACTCAATCTTACAACAACACTTACTACAACTATGCATCAGATCAAAACAAGGATTCAACTCTAATCATGAATCCTACACTTGAAACACCAATTGAAGATTAAAGAATGATGTATATTGACTCAGGTTGTAGCAATCATGAGAGTGGTACTATTGCCTTGATGACTGACATGGAAGAAAAGGTGAATGGACACATAGTTCAAATAGGAGACAATACCAAAAATAAAGTGTAGAGCATTGGATCAATGAAGACAAAGAATGGAAGTTTAGTTCCAAGTTACTCTATGTTCCTACAATTCCAAATAATTTAATCAATGTAGGACAAATTGTTGAGAAAGGTTATGAAGTCAAATTCACTAATGATGGAGTTTATATTGAAGATTCAAATCAAGTATATAAGGGTATTGCTACAAGTAAAAAAAAGGAAGAATCTTTACTCTAAAGGTACAAAGTAATTTAGAACATTTCTTGGTTACATGTGAAAGTCAAACGATGATTGAGTTGGACTTATGGCAAGAAAGACTAGGACATATCAATGAGAGAGATATAAAAGACATGGCAAAGAATGTTTTAGTGCTACTTCTACCCAATATTCAAGGTCAACACATGGCAAAGAATTGTTCAATGCTATGTCTACCCAGTATTCAAGGTCAACACGTTGAAGCTTCTCAGTTAGGTAAAGCACACAAACAATCACTTAACAAGTAGGTATTTATTCATAAAAATATTCTTGAATTAATTCACACTAATGTGTGTGGTCCTTAAAGGATTATAGTATCAACGGTTCCAAATATTATGTTTTCTTTGTAGATGATGCAACAAGACGGATCACACTCTATGTGATCAAGGATAAAGCAAAAGTGTTTAATACATTTAAACATTATCATGCATATGCACAAAGTATTACATAACAAAAACTCAAAAGATTGAGGTCAGATGGAGGGGGAGAGTATTTCTCCAAAGGATTTAATGATTACTTGTGGGATGCAGGTATAAAAAGAGAAGAAATTTGCAGGTACTCTCCTCAACAGAATGGAGTTGAAAAAAGGAGGAATAGAACACTTGTGGAATTTTTGAGATCCATGATGAAGGAAAAGATTTTCCCTAATTACTTATGGGCAAAGGCTCTTAACACAACTACTGTATTGTAAATAGATTTTTACATTGTAAAGCATCAAAGGGAATGAAGCCTTATAAAGCATGGTGCGGTAACAAAACCTACTCGATCATTGCAAAATATTTGGATTTTTGGCATATGCTTATGTTCTATCTCAATTAAGACATAAGTAAGAGCCAAACGAAGAAAAATATATCTTCATAGGGTATGATGATAAAAAGTCAGATATAGGTTGTGGACTTCATCCACAAAGAAATTTCTTGTTTCAAAAGATGTGACATTTGATGAGCAAAGTACATGGTATACATGATTATCTAACACTCATGCAGGTTCTAAAGAGATCATGAAGAGAAGGAAAATAAATTTAGGATATAAGTATATGAAGATGAAAGAGATGATGATAGATATAGTAATGAAATACATATTGAAGATGAAGATAGACCAAGGTTTCATCTAGAGCGTCAGGAAGAAATACTTCAAGAATGGAGAGTTAAGAAGGTCTTCAAGAGACAAAAAGCAACCTATAAGGTATATCTATGATACTTCCCACATCACAACTAAGGATTATGCATACATATTAAAGACAAATAAAGATCCATCAACACATGCAGAAGCTAAAGGTAAATGAAATTGGGAAAAAGAAATGAAGGAAGAGCATGATGCTCTAATTGAGAATGATAGATGGGACTTGGTACCTAGACCAAGGAATGAGAAGGTAATTGGATATAAATGGGTGTATAAAACAAAAAAATTTGCAGATGGAAAGGTGTCTAGATATGAAGCTAGACTAGTGGTCAAAGGATATGCTTAGACACAAGGTGTTGATTATTATCATGAAAGCTTTAGTCCAGTCGCTAAAATGTATTTTATTATAACATTGATAGCTATTCTAGCTTGCAAAGGATGGAAGCTATCAGAGTTGAACGTTAAAATTGCTTTTCTAAATGGATACATTGTAGATGAAGTATATATGGAGAAATGAGAAGGTTTCAAACATTCAAATGAACTAGATTGTATGTGTAAGCTCAAAAGAGCTTTGTATGGGTTGAAGTAGGGCCCAAGGGCTTGGAACTATTGACTCATAAAGTTCTTAAATTAACTTGGATATCAAGCATCAAAGGCAAGTAGTAGCTTTCTAGTGAAAGCAAGTGAAGATGGGTACATATACATTTGTATTCATGTTCATGAAATTAAACTTAGAGGAACAGATACCAAAGGAATTCAAAAGCTTAAGAAGCAAATGGAGAAGGATTTCAAGATAAGTGACTTGGGAAATCTATCCTATTTCCTAGGCATGGAGATCATACACTCAACATGGAGTGTATTTTACACAAGAAAAGTATTTGAAGAATCTTTAGTTAAAGTTCAAATGAAGGTGTCTCAAATTTTGGTAGGTAGTCTAATTTATGATACCTTGAGAAGACTAGATCTTTCATATGTAGTTGGTGTTTTGTCACAATTCATGCATTTTCCAAAGAAAACTCATTGGAGTGCAGCACAAAGACTACTAAGATACATCAAAGGAATTTTTAGTGAAGGTTTGTATTATGGTTTTACTTTTGACACTAGAATCAAAGTGTTTAGTGATGTAGATTGGGCAGGTAGTACAAATGATAGAAGATCTACTCATGGATACTTATGTTGTATTGGAGATAAGCTTGTATCATGGTGATCAAAGAAGAAACACACATTTTCTTTGTCATCCATGGAAGTTGAGTATAAAGGAATGGTAGAAGCAACAAGGGAAGTCATATGGATGAAGAACTTGTTGAAGAGTCTTGAAATTGAGCAAGGGATTACAATTATAGATGGTGATAACATGAGTTCACTTTACTTGGCAGCTAACCCTATTTTTCATGCTAGGAATAAACATATTGAGATTCAATATTTTTTGCTAAGGAAAAATGTACTTGATAAAGAAATTGAAGACATATATACTCCAACAAAAGAACAGGTAGCAGATATGTTAACCAAGAGTCTAAATGGACCTAAGTTATAGAGATTCCAAGAGATGGAAGGAATTAAGAAGAAGAGCATAATCACAATTAGTGATTGAGGGGGAGTTGTTGGTGAAGAAAAACCACAAATTGGTGCTTATCAAAGGATAATGAAGTCAAGCAAAAGCATGGACAAAGATAACGAGAATATTGGTGCAGAGAAAGATAAAAAGGAATGAAGAAAGCAATGGAGAAAAAGTGTGAGAAATGATTGAGCATATATTCACTTCAAGAGGATCCTATTTAGTGTATTGTAGTTAGATTATTAATAAAGAAAGTGAATAACAATGTACTATTCATGATCCACTTAGAAATTCATGGATATATAAGTCAATTATTTTAAGAGAGTTCATTATTATAGTTGAATTAGAACTGTAGAGGGAAATCTGTAGATTGAGATGTCATTCTATTTCACATTTCTCTCTAGATGATCATGTGGATCAAAAATCCTTGTATATAGATCTAATTCAAGAGCTACCCAAGCTATGGTTAAAGTTTCATGTTCGAATTTCTTTCATAGCATGTGAATGGTTCATAGGAACATTTATATGTCAACTCTTTGAAGTGCACACTAAAAAATGGTGACAATAATGATCAATGTTTTTCTTAGATCTCAGTGATTTCTGTAAAGTTTTTAGTCATTAGGCATTAAAAATCTAAACTGAAAGGTAAGGAAGTTGTGGCTAAAAGTAATTTGTAAAACAAGCTTTCATTTGTGAGAAATCAGAGGTTGAAGTCACCTATGTCAAAGTTGCCTTTTTTGAACATTAGTTTCAAACATACTTTTGATCTTAGTGATTAATAAGATTTTTAATTAGTCTAGCCAAAGGTTTATTGTATCTCAAGGTTGCACAAGGATATGCAAATATTCTTATATAATTTGGAGTATTAAAAGTCATGACATTTTATAGGTAATGAACTTGAATCACGAGACAATTGTTGAAGAAGAACAAAAGTGAAAAATCAAAGAACCAAGTATATTTCAGTCTTGAACTTGAAAGATTGGAAGTATTTGAGGTAAAGGATTGTCTATACTTGACATAGAGGTGTTCTTAAGCCAATTTAGACTTGATATTAGGGATTTAAAGATCTCCATCACCATTTAACCAGAAAGGAGAAGTTGAATTTTAATTGGATGTGGATAGCCGAACTTCAAGTTTAAATATTCCCAACACCAACTGATAGAAAACAAGAAAGTAGTGCTCATGTGCCAGAACTTCTACATGCGGTAGAAAGTAGTCCTTATCTGGTAGAACTTCTACATAGGCAAATATAGAAACACATGAAAATCTGATTTAGTACATAGAATGAGAGATAAAGTTTTTTTGAGATTTGTTTTTATAGATAACTTTAAATTAAAAGAGGGAAATTGCGAGGAAATTAGAGATACGGATTAAAATAAGCTGCTTATTGTTTTCTAATCTAAAAACTTTATCGTTTTTTAAAGCAAGAGACCTCTTACACTTCGTGATTCCTCCACTCTTTTAGGGGATTTTTCAAAGTTAACCCCACATTTTTCCTTCTTCATTTCTTGGAGGGATTTTCTTCTTATGGAATTCGAGGGTGCCACAGCCAACTAAATAGCATCACAAAGCAACACTTGCTTTCATGCATTCAGGTAACAAGGGCTATTTGGGAAAGAGAAGGGTAGATGAAAGATATCTTCATGACTGTTCAAACATCTTTTGCAAAAAGGAGTGGCTCCGTAAATTCTATTGGCTCTACTAATTTTCCAAATGCCTTTATAGAAAATTTTCCACATGACCATGGTTTTCTTGTTCTTAATTAGCACACACAATTCATTTAACTTGAATTCCCATGTGATCCATTGTTGGTAGTATAACAGGCACTGGTCACAAACACAAGCATAGAGGAAACATGTAAAAGGGGAATGCAATAAGTAAGGAGGGGCTAGACATGTTCACTTTTTAGGAAATATGTTTTATAATACTTTATTCAAAAAATTCAAACAATGATTTCCATCAATCTTGTAAGATATGTACCATAGAATACCCAATTTATACCAAGAAACTCCATTTTGTGCAACCCGAGGAGTCCTCAAGCTTGAGAAGCTTAGGTAGAACACTCACACCAATTTCAGAAATTTCTTAACCTCCTTAGGACCCCAAACAACCCCTAGAACCTAATTTTTAAGTATGATGAACCCTAGGTACGTTCCAAACCGGTCAAAACTAGTCTAGAAACTATAAAAAGAGCTAGAGAGCTCATTTTTGAGATTAGCTTGTGAGAGGTTGTAGCTTGCTTGAGAGCTTGTAAGAGTGTTCTTGAGTAATAGAGCCCATTCTTCACCTTCCATTGCTTCTCTCTTATCTTTACCATGTGTGTGTGTTTGTGCATGTGTGTGTGCATTTACATGCTTCTCACCTCCACCGTCACTCACCTCACTCGTTCACGATCTTCATATGAGCCTATTTCTTATGCGGATTGACACTTAAGGAGGTGGAGCTTCTTGACGTGATTGCTTATCCTTTTCTAGAACAACATCAAATTTGGCACCATTGTTGGGGAGGAGCTCTAGGATAAATGTGTGATGGTAAGCATATAGTGAGAACTGGCATTGAAAGGTAACTAATTTCAGCTTTTTTGTTGTATTTGCACTGTTTTTAGTGGTTTTCACCTTCCCTAAACTCCTTCTTGACCCCTACATAATCTTCTTACACCCCAAAAAAATAACAAAATTTACCATATTCCCTTACTCAATTTCCCTCATTTTCAAGAGTGTCTGTGTGTGAGAGAGAGAGAGCTTGTGAGAAAGTGTGTACGTTTGTGTTTTTGAGTTTTTTTATTGAGGAAGGTGCTCCAACATGACATGAAAACTCTAAAAACGTAAGAATTTCAACTCTTTGCCATATCTACTAAAGCTCTCATACCGTCATGATGGTTTGAGAAATTTGTTTTTTTTGTGATTACATTATAGGCATTGTGTAGGGCATACTTGCGCCTCTAGGAACCCATAGCTGCATTTGTAAAAAATGCACTTTTGTGAGCCATCGCGATGGTGTATTACCATGGTGATTGGACATGACCATCGTGATTGGCTTATGCCATCTTGATGAGACCAAGCCATCACGAAGATTCATGCCATCGCGATGTCTTATGACCATTGTGACAAACATCATGGCCCACACCATCATGATTGGTTCATATAATCATGAAACTTTGACACCATTGCACTTGAACCATTGCAATGCGTCCATCGGAGACCATCCTGGTGACCTCCCCATCTAAACCATTGCAATGGGCATATGCCATCATGACGATTCACCTAAGATCATGCCATTGTGATTGGCTCATGCCATCACAACTTCCTCAGGCCATCATGGTTTGGATGCACCATCCTGATGGTTCATTGCAAAGTTGACCATCGTGACATTGCTAGGCCATCGCATCGTGCTCTCTACACACCATTGCAACAGCATGTAAGTTGCAGACTATCATGACACCTCCACATCATGCCAACACGATAGCGTAGGACCATCGCAACACTTTCACCACCATCTCGATTGTGTTATACCATCAAGACGGTCCATTTAGAATGCTTTTTTTAAGGTTTTCATTTATGGCATATATATGCCTATCTTGAAAGATTTCGCAAGCCAAGTGTGTGTATTGAGGGCCTTAGTACATGTTTAAAGAAGAACCAAGTTCTTTACTCAATGAAATTCTATCTAGTTTTGGTCTTTAGAGGCTATCTAGAGCATCGGATACCAAGCTTGGGAAGTGCATATTCTAGGGTGAAAGAGCAACCAACAAAACATTGCATTTGAGATTTGAAGAACTCTCAATCACCTCAACCAATTGATAGTAACATTGTTGATTGAATTAGGGTTGTGATAGGAAGGACTAAAGTACAAGAAACATTAACCATTCAAGTTCAAGTGCAAGTAGCATTGTTGATTAAATTGGGGTTGTGATAGGAAGGACTAAAGTGCGATCAACATTGTTGATTGAATTAGGGTTGTGATAGGAAGGACTAAAGTACAAGAAACATTAACCATTCAATTTCAAGTGTAAAGTAAGAAATTGTGATGAAGGAAACCTAAAGGAAAAGAATTAAAATCAGAGGTGCAAAAATTTAAGCATACAGAGAAAAGACAATTCCAAACGTATACAAGTGGAAATGACAAGGGGATAAAAGGAGTAAAACTATCCAACGGATTCACCACAAAGGACTAGAAGTGATAATAACTCACATTGGGTGTTAGAGGGGAGTAAATTCATGAACCTCAAATTAGGAAAGCACACAGGAAAGGCAAATCGACAAAGCCTTAGGGCATCAAAAGCAAGTTGAGAACCACAACACACTCTTTGAGCTTAGAGACAAGTGAGTCTGAAATTGCTTATAGCATGGAGATACCATAAGGATGATTAAGTATAGCCTAATTAGAAAGACCCAAAGGACCCTATAGGACCCGGTTAGAATACGTCCCAACCAACCACTTAGGTGCTCACATCTATGAGGATGGTTTGAGAGGGTTGGCTGTTCAATTAAAAGACCCACACCAACCCATTGTACTGAAGGATATGGTGGTTAATTTTGAGAGAGATGCATACTTTGACAAGGAAGGAACAATGTACATCATAACTAATCAGCCTAACTACACTAATGAATTTGAAGTAATCATTCTTGAGATAGAAGTAGGAGCCTATAGACAAGACCCATAAGGAGGTGAACCTAGGACACCTAGAGGGAAATCAGTGTTGACAAGGATGATGAACCTAGAATGGATCCCTCAAGATAACAAAAGTATTGAGTTATTCCTGAATAAGGACACTTACAAAGAATTTTGGAGGTATAGGATACATCAACCAAGTGAAATAGATTAATCACAATCTACAAATTCAAGGACCTTGATACACCTGGAAAGGTAGTATACTTAGACAAGACACTGAAAAGAGTGTTTGTAGTGTCCAATCATGGAAGACATGCTTATACATGGAGAGGGGAATTAGTATTTCCCCCATCACGAGCAAATGCAAACACTAGCCACCAACGAGTTGGGACATCCATGGCCCTCGGTTCCCAAAGAGATAAAAACAAGGAAAAGCCAAAAGTGAGTTTTAATCACACCATCGAGAGATATAGATCAACCATGGAAACTAATAGAATGGAGAGACCAAGAGAAACAAGATTACAATGTGGTAGGGATGAATTTCCTCTACCTAGACCTCGTGAGCACCCAAGAATGTTGGGACCTACCCAGTTAGTGAATTCAATGAAAAATTACTTTGATGGGATAGGAGATCCCTATGACCACATTGCCAATTTTAAACAAATGTTGCAAACGGTGCAAGTGGAAGATATGTTCATGCAATACAATGCATTTGGACTGACGATGAAGAATATGGCCTTAACCTAGTTCCAACCTTTAGAGCAAAGAAAATTTAGGGACACTTATCACTTGTTAGAGTCATTCATCACTCAATTCTCAAAAAGTAGAATTAGGCACAATACTTCTTCATTAATCTACAATTTCAAACAAACCCCCAAGAAACAATCAGACTTGCAGGATGTAGGTTTAGATAGTATATTGAGAGATACCCAATGCTAGAGCTCCCCACACAAGCCAAGCAAGTGTCTTTGTTTTTGGAAGGCATCTTAAGCTTTAAACTATGATCTTATGCTTATTTGAAGGAACTCAAAAATCTAGAGAATTATGTGTGAATTTGTATAGACATTGAGGATACTTTAGGAGATGAATTGGAACTTTCAAAGGTCTACAAAGATTCAGATAGCTCCTCTCAACTATCCTCAAAACATTCTAGTTCCATAGAAGACCTAACTAAGAAGGTGGCATAGAAACTAGGAGTCTCTAGCAAAAGGATACCCACCTTAACATCCATTTAACATTGTTACACCTATGGTAGTGAACATATGGCAAATGTGTGCCCAAATGTAACACAACCCCAAGCTAGCCCTAGTGGCCAATACTGCACAATTGAAAGGTGGTACACTAATCACATGGCATAGTACTATTGTACAACAAATAAGTGGTCCGATAGAGCTACCCACAAGCATATCCCCAACTAGGTAGGTACCTAGGTCAATAGAATGCTCAACCTCACAACTACATGCCCCCACAAAATTAGCCCTATCAGAATAAATAGAGTCCTCAATCAGTTTTAGCTTAACATCCACCCCCTAGCCAAGGTAATCTCAATCGAATATGCTGCAATAGAAGAGAACCTCACTAGGCTTTAGTACCTTGTTCCCCCCTGATCACTGAAAGTGATGCCAAATCTACGAGCTTCTATTCTACCCATGTAGATAGTCCACTTTCATACTTCACTGAGTCACCATAACACCTATAAGCATACCATTATGAGAGTCCACCATTGGAACTCAACTTGGAGCAAGGCTACACCAATGTAATGTATGCCAACCCCAACCCACTGCCCCAGTTGAGACAACCAAGACTGTAGGGTCCAAAGGGACCAGGTTTTAGGTGCCAAGTGTCATGAGGAAGGAGATAAGGAAGAGTTCTCACACACACACACTCTCACAATCAAAGAGAAGCACACACTCAGATTAAGGCAAGGAAGAATGATCTTCTTCTTCTATTACATAAAAAGGAATGTACAAGAATGACCTAAAACAAGAATACAACAAGTGCAATATATAAAGATGAGTACATAAGGAAAAACCTAATGTCCACGAATGTGTGAGCTGGCAAGAAACAAATGTGCCATCACTCTCGGTAGATACATCTAATAAAGCTCAATGAAGTATCCCTAACATATATCGACGTGACCACTATACATGTCAGAGAAACGCAAAACTAATACCTGTCATCCTCGATCATCACATGTTGAGCTTGATATCTCAACACTCCCCCTCAAGCTCAACATCATATCCTATAATCCAAGCATCTCCCGAAACTTCTTCAACTTCGCAGCTCCAAGTGCTTTGCTGAAAATATCAGCAAGCTACTCATCTGTTCTAACATAAACAAGATGAGTATCACCTACTAATACCTTCTCTCTGATGAAGTGATAATGTACCTCGATATGCTTTGTTCTAGCATGTAAAATAGGGTTCCATGATAACTATATGCTACTAAGATTATCACAATAGATAGTGATAGGCGTTTGCACTTCCACACCTAAATATGCAAGTAGCATCTCTAGCCATGAAGCCTCACATGCTACCATTGTAGCACCTCTATACTCAGCCTTTGTACTCGGAAAAGCAACAGTGGGTTGCTTCTTGTTGCTCCATGTAATAGCTTCACCTCCAAGTGATAATAGAACGCCACTAGTAGATCTTCTATCTGGAGTACTACCAGCCCAATCTGCATCGGTGTATCCATAAACCTGCAAATCTACACCAATTTCATAAAACAATGCATAATCCAAAGTAGCACTCACATAACGTAGAGTATGCTTCAGAGCATCCAAATGTAGCTTCCTAGGAACTTGAATAAACTGACTTTCAAGTCCAACAATATAGCCTAAATCAGGCCTTATAATTGTGAGATATATAAGACTTCCCACAATTTTCCTGTACATAGTAGCATTTTCCAATGCTTCACCTAATGTAGTATCCAACTTCAAATTCTAATCTGTTTCCGTATGTATAAACGCAATGCCCAAGAAATAACACAATGCACCAAGATCTTTCATGTCAAATTCTCGCATAAGAAGTTGCTTTACCTCTTTAATGCTTTCTTGATTATCATCACCTACAATCAATTCATCAACATAAATTTCCACAATCATGATGCCATCATCATCCTTCCTTGCATATAGTGAATGATCTACATCACACATACAAAACCTAATGGTGATTAAGTAATCAACAATCCTCGCATGCCATGCACGAGGAGCTTGCTTCAGCCCATACAAATCCTTTTGCAACCTGCAAACATATTCTCGATTCTTTGAATCTTCATATCCTTGTGGCTGGTCCTTGTGTACTTCTTCTTGTAACTCACCATATAAGAAAGCATTCTACACATCCATCTGATGCAAAGTCCATCCTTTTGTTGTACCTAATGCAACACGTGTTTTGATAGTAGACATTTTAGCTAGAGGGTTGAATGTTTCCTCATAGTCAATGCTATATGTCTGTACATATCCTTTTGCTACCAATTGTGCTTTGTACCTGCTTATGCTACCATCAGCATTGTGCTTTACCTTGTAAACCCACTTGCAGCCTATGTGTTTCTTTCCTTGTAGCAATGGAACTAGCTTCCATGTTTTGTTTCCATAAAGTGCAGCCATCTCCTCATTCATAGCTTTTTACCAATCTGCATTTCCTATTGCATCTTCAAAACAAGAAGGTTCAAGATCTTGTATTACCTTTTTCATGTAGGCACAATGATGAGCCATGTAACTATCATATGTTAATCGTTGTAAAGAATTTCACATCCTCCGAGATCTTCGTGGTCCTAGGTCACTTCTCCTTGTATCATCTGCTTGTGCCTTTCTTACTCTTGGAGTCTTCATAGAGGGCAATCCAAGTTCCTCATGAAGACTCTTTTCTGAACCACTTGAATCTCCATCAACGTCTTCAACCTACACATGTTTTATGACCAGCAGAAAGCTTTTCTTTACCTTTCTTGGATGTATTTGATGAATTTGCTGGACTGAAATTTCCATGCAATCTTCCACTCCATGGGTTTGAGTTGGAACTATTGCTTGGTGATGCATCCATTCCACTCAGAACTTGAGATTGTGCACTTGAGTTTTTGGCATTTTCTTTGTCATTTGGTTCAAGATGCAGTCCTTCTTTGGCATTTGCATAGAAGCTTGACATTTCATCAAAAACCACATCTCTACTCACCTTCACCTGTCGTGTGAGTGGGTTATAACATTTATATATCTTTTGCTCAAGGGAGTATCCAATCAAGACACATTTTTTTGCTTTTGGATCAAGCTTCATACTCAACTCATCTGGAACATGTACATATGCAATACAACCAAAATCTTTCAGATGTGATAAGTTTGGCTTTTTACATGTAAGCTTCTCTTCAGGTGTAACTTGATGTACAACAGCAATCAGAGTTCTGTTCATGATGTATACAACAGAATGAACAACTTCTGTCCAGTAACAATGAGGTATATTCTTGTTAGCCATCAAGGCTCTTTGTATTATTGTAATATGTCTATTTTTACATTCACCTACGCCATTATCTTGTGGTGTGTACTTGCATGAAAATTGTTGTTGAATTCCATGACTTTTTAAAAAATTGCTGAACTCATTTGACGTATTCACCTCCTCCATCAGATCTCAATGTCTAAGTATAATTCAATGTCTGCTTTTCCACCATAGCTTTAAAATTTTGAAAGTGAGTGAATACCTCACTCTTCTCTTTCATGAAATAGACCCACACTTTCCGTGTATGGTCATCAATGAAAGTAACATCAAACTTGCAACCGACCATAGATCTGGTCTTTTTAGAACCCCAAAAATCTATATGTACTATTTCTAGCACATTCTCAGTAACAAGCTTGTCATGCGGAAACGATGATCTTGACTGTTTACCAAATTGACATGCTGCACATACCTTTTGCATCTCTGCAACCTTGAAATTTGGTAGTCGATGGACAATCTCCTTTCACTGCACCAATTTCACCCTTTGCAGATTTGCATGTCCAATTAGTTTGTGGCAGATCTCTATATCAGTAATAACTCCTGCACCTTTTGCAAACATGGCTGCATTCATTTTAGGAATTTTCACATTTAAGGTGAACATCGTACCCACTTTGTTTCCTTTGGCAATCAATCATCCACCCTGTTTGTACTCTTCTACATATAACCCATTAGCATTGAACGTGACTTGTAATCCCTAGTTGACCATTTGTTCAACGGAAACTAGATTCTTTGTTATATTTGGAACATTCAATACATCACCAACGTGTTTTACCTTCCTATCCTCCATAGACAATGCTATATTTCCTATATGCTCGATAGGGTGTGATGTGTTATCACCTGTTTCAATATATCCAAGAGCTGGAAATTTTTGAAAAGTACTAAACCATTCTGCATGATTGGTCATGTGATTTGAAACACCTGAATCAACATACCAGACAATTTCATTTGATTTTGAAACACCACTAGACATTGCAATCATCATGTCATGTTGAACCATGAAAAGCTTCTCAGAATCATCTACACTTGTGGATGCATAATTGTTTTGATACCTTGTGTTATTTTGATTCTTCAACTTGCAATCACTTTCAAAGTGTCTAGATTTACCACAATTCCAGCATCCTTTACTATCATTACCTGAATCATTTCTTTGGAAATTTCTATGACCTTTTGGCTCCCCCTACCTCGAAACTATCCTCTTCCTCCTGCATGATTGTGTTGTTGACCTTGGTCTTTGTTACTATTTCCTCTTCCACTTCCAAAACCTCTACCTCTACCTCTTCCTCTGCCAAAGTAGAATACCTGCTTAGAATTGGGCTTCCTTGGGAGTTTGAATCCTCACCAAGAATCTTTTCTTCAATAATCAGCATGGATACCAAATCATCAAAATTTGGAATATTTTCTCTAGTTTGTTTAGAAGTTCTGAACTGCTTATATGTAGCTCCTAAACCACGAAGGCACACTTCCACCTTATCATCATCGTTTACATTCACGCCAATAGATGCAAGTGACTCACATGTGCTTTTGATTTTCAGAGTGTAGTCACTTACCAAGATGCTCTCTTTCTCCAATGTATGCAACTCGTTCTTGAGTTGAAATTTTTGTACCTTTGTATTGGTCTCATACAAAGTGACCAAACTCTTCCAAGCCTCTTTCGGAGTCTTGGCATCCTTTGTGTGTCCAATCATGCTATCCTATATGCTAACTGTTGGGAACGATGGATGGATGATCCCAGAGACTGAGTAGGTACTGCTAAACCTGCTTTGCACCAGCCCTCTTTAGCTTCAGATTTGATTAGTGAACTTCCTTAGCTTCCCAATGACACCAAGAAATAGCCTATGTCCTTTGGAAATGATGTGTGCAATGATTGAATCAAAACAGATAACTTTGGAGGTCACAAACTCAAGAAAACCTTCTATTTTTGTCTTGACACCTGCTGAATGTTTTGCTCAATGTGACCAGCACACTAGCAATTGATAAAATTCCTTCTAAGGGTATTCAATTAACTTATTAAGCTACCATTTGCAAGTGGAATGATGTAAAATGACAAACTATACTCAGTGAAATTGATTTAGCAAAATTTGGTATACCCCCGACTTTTTAGGACTGTAGTAGAGATAGACCAGTGAGCACCTCGACAAAAATTTCTCTGAATTGGCCAAATTAAATCACTTCAAACTTTGTCAGCACGTAGATGACTTTGATCTGAATCCAACAAGCTTTGAATCACTGAATTTGGAGTAGTATTGTTTGAGATATACCCTTGACAAGTTGACAGACTTTTTAGTAGACTAGGAGAGAACACAAAGATGAATGATGTAAATGTATCTATTGATTAACAATTGTATACAATCCCATTAGCATGACTAGCATTGCCTAATGGTGTAGAGAAGTGTAGGCTATGGTATAGTCCTTACACACACTCAAGCTCAACAGAATGAGCCTCGGGAATGGAGTGATTTGCCCGCGACTTTTTCACATCCAATTTTATAGGAAATGACTTAGGATTTGAATTCAAATTCAAATCTTTGGCTTCCTATGATCAAGCATCTAAAAGTTTGGAGATATTCTCTCAATCAAGTGATCTACTTTTCCACGAATCACTTAGGTAGGTGATTACAAAAGATTCTAAGTCAAATTAGACTTTTACAATGAGGTAAAGTGGTAAGTAATCACTAGCATATGTTCCTATGGTTCTTTATGTATGTAGAGTCTTCATGATACCTTTCAAGCCAAATGTGTAGGATTGTGATTTACACCAACAGATCCCCCTCAAGCGAAACATTTTGGCTTAAGTCTTCATCTTCAATCTTCAAGCACATCCTGCAATCCAATCATAGATTTGAACCTGCAAAGTTTGGTCCCATCCAAAGCTTTAGTCAGCAAATCTGCACATTGCATGTTGGTTGACACATAGGTCAGCTGAATGTCCTTGCTTAGCAACTTCTCCCTCACATAATGATAATGAACTTCTATGTGTTTGGTCCTGGCATGATAGATAGGATTAGCTGCAAGGTCAAGAGAGCTTGTATTATCTCCAAAGATAATTGGAGGCCTGGTATGTAAGCCAAATTCTGTATACAAAAGCTTAATCCAAATTGCTTCTTGAGTGGCATTAGCTAGCCTTCTATACTCTGCTTCTGTAGAAGACAATGCAACAGTTGGTTGCTTCTTTGCAGACCATGAAATTGGTTTGTCACCTGCAAAAGAAATGTATCGTGAAGTGCTTCTCCTATCATCCTTGCATCCTGCCCAATCTGCATCTGAATAAACTTTTATATCAATATATGAAGTGTAAGGAACGTATAAACCATGGTTTTGTGTACCCTTGAGGTACTTCCATATTCTTTTGGCAGCCCCTAAGTGAGGTATCCTTGGCTTGTGCATAAATTGACTTAGCACACTAACTCCATATGCAATATCAATTCTTGTAAGAGTAGCATAGTTCAAGCTACCTACCATACTTTGATAACCTGTAATGTCTTGGACTTCATCACCTTCATGGGCACTTAGCTTTAGGTTCACCTCCATTGGAGTACTAGCTGCTTTAGCATCCTGCAAGTGAAATTTTTTCAACATGTCCTGCACATACTTCTTCTGAGTAATGTATATTCCTGAATTAGTGTAAACTAATTCAAGTCCCAAAAAATACTTCAATAGCCCAAGATCATTGATCTTGAACTCCTTCATCATACTCATGACAAAACCTTGGTCTTGGAGGTATGTAGTTAGCCTGTAATTCCATGCCCTAGGTGCCTACATCAATCCATATAAAGCCTTCTTTAATTTGCAAACATAAGTTACCTTCTTAGGGTCTTCATAGCTGGAGGTTGTGACATATAAACCTCTTTTGAAATCCATCCATTCAAGAAAGCATTCTTGACATCCAATTGGTACATGTTCCAATTCTTTGATGTAGCCACACTCACCAACACTCTGATTGTTGGCATCTTGACCACAGGAGAAAATGTTTCTTCATAGTCAATGCCTTGGGTTTGTGCAAAACCCTTGGCTACCAATCTGGCCTTGTACCTGTTAATTGTGCCATCAGAATTTCTTTTGAATTTATAGATCCGTCTGGATCCTATTACCTTCATCGAGTCCTTCTTGGGTACTAACTCCCATGTATCACTCTCCTTGAGTGCTTCAATCTCCTCATCCATAGCTTCCTTCCATTCTGATTTTGTGATTGCTTCTTCATATGATCCTGGTTCTTCATTTAGCAAATCCTTTGCAAGATAAATTGAATGTTTAGTAACAAGAGGTGTATCATACCCATATCTGATAGGTCTTTTGCTCTCTCTTTGAGACCATCTGATTGATTGAGTTAATAATTCTGGTATGTCCTCAAGCTTCTTCATCTTCATTTTGCCTTTGGACTTCCATGCCCTAAACTCTTCAAGGTTGATTGTATCTTCATCATCAGAACTTGACTCTCCATCCTGAGTAGGTTCCTCCTTTGTAAGTTTTGGAAATTCTTCTTCCAAATCATAGGGTAGTTTGACCTTCCTACATTCATTCTCATACCAAGAATCATTCTCATCAAAGATCACATATCCAATGAAAATACATTTTTCAGCCTTTGGATCTAGCTTTCCTCTTACCTGTAAAGGAATGTGTACATATGCTACACATCCAAAAATTTTGCAGTGATCCAATGATGGTCTCTTACCATGCCATGCTTCATATGGTGTCATACCATCAAGTGACTTTGATGGTAACTTGTTTATGAGATAGGTGGCAGTAGAAACACTCTCTGCCCATAGATAGTTAGGTAATTTCTTCTCATTAAGCATAGATCTAGCTGTCTCAACAATTAACCTATTTCTTCTTTCAGCTACCCCATTTTGTTCAGGAGAGTACCTTGTGGTTATTTCCCTTTTGATGCCTTTGTCTTGCAAGAAGTCCTCAAATTCATTGGAGAAGTACTCACCTCCTCCATCTGACCTTAGCCTCTTCAAATTCCTTCCTGTCTGATTTTCAACTAATGCAAGATATTTCTTAAAACAATTAAATACCTCATCCTTGTGCTTCATAAAGTATAATACAGTCCACCTGCTATAGTCATCAATAAAAGACACATAGTACCTTGAACCTGAGACTCAGGGGTCTTTGCTAGGTCCCCATACCTCTGTGTGTACAAGCTCTAGATAGTCTTCATGCATACATCCTTTCTTGGAGAAGGGTAACCTGTGAGACTTACCAAATTGACAAGCACCACACTTGTAAATCATATGTTGCTTGGATACATTAGGTATCCCAAGCACACATTGGTCCCTCCACATTTGCTTCAAGGTCCTTTCTCCTATGTGCCCTAATCTCTTATGCCAAATCCCAAGCTCTGAAAGTGTTTGATCTTTATAACTATATAATGCAATGTTCTTTGTATCTTCCAACTCAAAAGTGAAAAGTCTACCTGATTTTTCTCCTTTAGCTATCCTTTTGAATCCATGTCTTGGGTCCTCCACAAATGCTCCATACTGATTGAATCTAATCTGCAACCCTTTCTCTACAATCTGACCAACACTCATTAAGTTCTTTGTAATGGTTGGTACATAGAGTACTCTGCTCAACAAATTCTGATTACCATCACAAGTCTTAACATTACCACCTTTAACCACTGAATGCTTTGTATCATCACCTGTTTGGACTTGGTGTTTACCTTTTGGTTCCTCAAGATCAGAGAGTAGTGCCACATTACCAGCCACATGATTTGAACACCCTGAATCAATATAAAATAAGTGATCATCATTTGTACCTGACTTTGAAGTCATGTTCATGATTAAGAGAGAGTCATCCTGCTCCTGTGTGTAGTTGTTGTAGTCCTTTCTGTTTCTGAATCCTCCTTGATAGTTTCCATTGTAATTGTTGTAGTTGTTGTTAAAATTGTTGTTGTGGCCTTGGTGATGGTTGAACCTTCCTCTAGACTGAGAGTATCCACCTCTTTGGTAGCCTCTTCCTCTCTGATTTTTGTAATTCCTGTAACGCTCATCTGTGGTGTGGTTTGACAAACCACAAATGTTACATGGTGATGAGTTATAGGGTCTCCCCCTACCTTGCTTACCTCCTCTGCCCCTTCCTCTTGAAGATCTACCTCTCCCTGCATAGTTGGCTTGGGAGGTAGAGCATTTATCTTCCACCTTCTTACTCTTGCCTTTATCCTTAGATTTCTTATCAGTGTATAGGGCAGAAGAGTTGTTACCTTTGGTAGTATCTCCACCCTTGGTAAGCTTTGCTTCATATGTGAATAGTTGAACCTTGAGAGTTGTAAGATCTGGAGTGTGCATGTCCATGTAGAGATCCATTGCAGTGGTGAAGCTTTCCCACTTGTCATCAGCCTTGATTCCATTAATTACCTGCCTTACAATTTGTTCTTCTTCAATTTCTTCTCCTATGCTTGCTAACTGATCTGCAACATCTTTGATCTTGGTCACAAATTTTGAAACAGCTTGCTTAGGTTGCTTCCTTAGTGTTGTGAATTCAATCCACAACTGATTTTTCCTAGCCCTTGTATTAGAGGAAAAATATGATGACAAGGTTTCCCAAGTCTCTTGGGAAGTCTTACAATTTCTGATATGGATATAGAGTTGAGTAAATAGGACCTTGCCAATGCATCCCTTGCACACCATGTGTTGAGTTTTTCTTGCTTCTCCTTGGTTGGCAAACCTCTTGCTTTGAATGAGGGAAATTCCTCATCTCCTAAGATGTATCCATAGAGACTCCTTCCTTTTAAGTAGGTCTTCATCCTTAGAGACCAAGCTTGATAGTTGTTCCTATCCAATTTGTCAATAAATGAAGGAAAACCATCTCCCACTTTACCTTGTTTGCTCTGATACCACTGTTGGGAAAGATGGATGGATGATCCAAGAGACTGAGTAGGTACTGCTAAACTTGCTTTGCACCAGCCCTCTTTAGCTTCAGGTTTGATTAGTAGACTTCCTTAGCTTCCTAATGACACCAAGAAATAGCCTATGTCCTTTGGAAATGATGTGTGCAATAATTGAATCAAAACAGATAACTTTGGAGGTCACAAACTCAAGAAAACCTTCTATTTTGGTCTTAACACCTGCTGAATGTTTTGCTCAGTGTGACCAGCACAGTAGCAATTGATAAAATTCCTTCTAAGGGTATTCAATTAACTTAGTAAGCTACCATTTTCAAGTGGAATGATGTAAAATGACAAACTATACTCAGTGAAATTGATTTAGCAAAATTTGGTATACCCCCGACTTTTTAGGACTGTAGTAGAGATAGACCAGTGAGCACGTCGACGACGATTTCTCTGAATTGGCCAAATTAAATCACTTCAAACTTTGTCAGCACGTAGATGACTTTGATCTGAATCCAACAAGCTTTGAATCACTGAATTTGGAGTAGTATTGACTGAGATATACCCTTGACAAGTTGACAGACTTTTTAGTAGACTAGCAGAGAACACAAAGATGAATGATGTAAATGTATCTATTGATTAACAATTGTATACAATCCCATTGGCATGACTAGCATTGCCTAATGTTGTAGAGAGGTGTAGGCTATGGTATAGTCCTTACACTCACTCAAGCTCAACAGAATGAGCCTCGGGAATGGAGTTATCTGCCTGCGACTTTTTCACATCCAATTTTATAGGAAATGACTTAGGATTTGAATTCAAATTCAAATCTTTGGCTTCATATGATCAAGCATCTAAAATTTTGGAGATATTCTCTCAATCAAGTGATCTACTTTTCCACGAATCACTTAGGTAGGTGATTACAAAAGATTCTAAGTCAAATTAGACTTTTACAATGAGGTAAAGTGGTAAGTAATCACTAGCATATGTTCCTATGGTTCTTTATGTATGTAGAGTCTTCATGATACCTTTCAAGCCAAATGTGTAGGCTTGTGATTTAAAGTAACACTAACAGATAGCCAATAAATTGCATTTCGTGCTCCTTGATTCCATTCCTCGCATGCTCTTAACTGTTCTATAGTCGGATTCCTCTCTGGAAATTGCAGAGCATTTTTGTTCTCTGCTTTGATGTACTTCGAGTAACCTTTTCCCATCAAGAAAATCGTCATTCTGAATCTCCAAGCATGGAAGTTTTTCTTGTCCAGCTTATCACTCATAAGCTGACTCATTCCATCTGTGTTTGCCATTTTTGGAGCAATTCATAATAGTGCAAAACACTACAAGTAGCACTTCTACTTAAACACTATCGTAGTGTGACATGTTAGTTTGATCTCAGAAAAACACAGTTTTCATGTATCAACACTACATGAAAGTGCTTGAAATTCTGGATCTGCAATATATGAGTGTTTCCAAACACGATGCAAGTTAGCGGTTCTGAAATTAACCTGGATTTTTTGTGGGCCCCACCTTGCGGGCCCAAAACGGAGGTCGAGATGGCTCTGAGACTTTGATCTGACAAAAACTAGTGATCCTAAAGGGATAATTCTCAAAAATATTTTGAGGTGTTTTACCTTCACACCTATTTTTGTAGCAAATGGAGGTTGTTTGTGAATTGCAGTTTTTCCATGTCTTGCTGCATACTGTTCATTGTCGCCTTCTCCACGAGCTCTCTACAGCCACGCTAGCTCTGATACCATGTTTGCAAGAAGGAGATAAGGAAGAGAGCTCACACACACACTCTCACAATCAAAGATAAGCACACACTCAGGTTAAGGCAAGGAAGAATGATCTTCTTCTTCTTCTTCTATTACATAAAAAGGAATGTACAAGAATGACCTAAAACAAGAATACAACAAGTGCAATGTATAAAGACCAATACATAAGGAAAAAGCTAATGTCCACAAATGAGTGAGCTTGCAAGAAATAGATGTGCCATCACTCTCGGTAGATAAATCTAATAAAGCTCAATGAAGTATCCCTGACATATATCGGCATCACCGTTATACATGTCAGAGACACAAGAAACTAATATGTGTCATCATAGATCATCACATATTGATCCTGATATCTCAACACCAAAAAAATCATTACCTAAACTATTGCCCACATCCTCCAATAGAATAACACTCAAAAAATTATAACATTCAAGGTTTTTGTGCAAAATGTGGTAAAGAACATGTCATAAGTGATTGCTCTAACAACCCGCTAATGCCTATAAAGTGATGCCCATAAATGTGATAGGCATTGCGCACCCCTCAGACGGGTCTAAACTAGCATTTGTACCTATTGAAGCCATAATGAGAGTCCAAGCACTATTGCAAAATAAAAAACCAAACCCTCATAAAATAGCTAAGAATACCAAAGTTGGAGAGTCTAATGGAAGAAAAATTAAATCTTGGAAGGTTTCATGACAAAGGATGAAGAGGAAATGGAGTAAGAAAGTAAGCGAGTTGGAAGGAAATTTAAAGGAGACTAGAGCCAAAATCTTACAATTAACTTCACAAGAGTCCAATTAGGAGACAGTGAATAAAAAATCACGATCAGTTTATCTCAACCCACCCATATCTAAAGATTTGGAGATGATGTTCTGAGCATACCCAACAACATTAAGAGAAGGACCCCACGTGGCAAAATTAAGCAAGAATTATCCAAAGGGCAAACTTAGAAATTGAGAGAACTAAGCTTTGCATAAAGATGGTAGAATTAGCCCAAACTATGATTGAGGCCTCCCAATATATCAATTAGATTAACATAGCAAAACTAGAGGTACACTTTTAAGGAGTATTGGAGAGGCTAGAACACTTGATTTCTAGTAATGAAAAGAAGATTTTGTAGGAGAACCCTAGTGCTCTTAAGGCACAAGAAGGTAATGCACCATTACTCTCTCAAGTGCCAAATATTGTGGGCAAAGAGAACCTTTCTTCAATACATGATTACTCACAAGGATTTATGATGGAAATTCAAGAAGAGAAGTGGAGATGAGAGCAAGAAACCCACCCCCTATTCAATAGATAGATGATTTGCAAGAACAATTCCCGAAGACATAACCTCTATATATGAAGATTTAGAGGAAGAGAAAATTAGGGAACTAAAATAAATTGAAGATAATTCTTTACAAGAATTACCCTAGTTCATAGGACCTTGGGAAGCCAAGTCTATTAGTATGAGAGAACCCACCATAATAGTTAGAAATGAAGAGTCACTGATTCTAAGAAACACAAAGGTGATCAAGAACATTAAAGTGAAGTGTCATCTCACTTTAGAAGAGTTATTGAAAATTAAACCTAAGTTGTGGAAGCATGTAGAAAACTTGTTACCAAAGACAATTACTAGTCACTCTTAGGGAGGCTCACATAAGAAGATACGAGAAATACCCATGGAAAGAATTGGAGATATCAGCGAGGGACAGGAAGGTAATACCTGTCTTCCAATAACCCACCAAGGCTATGCCACCAAAGCCATCCTAGGTTTAGGTGCCCGAGTAGCCATCACCACCACTTCCTTATGGAAATGTTGGGGTAAGCCATCACTAAGACCCACAAGATTGAAGCTTCAAATAGCTGACAGACTCATTGGTTTCGCTGACAAAACATTGAGAAACCATTAGGATTGTTGGAAGGTATATCTCTCTCCAGTTGTGGTGTAGAATTTGAGCACACCTTCACCATTTGTGAGTTTGGAAGGAATCATGAATATGAGATGATTTTGGGATGACCATTCATGAAAGAGTTGCAAATTGTACAAGATTGGAAAACTAACTCCTTGTACCTAAAACATTTAGGAGTGACCACCAAACTCAACCTCAAGGATTATTCCCATCATGACGTGCCCCTAATCTGGTGGAATACCATCCATAGAATGCTTGAAGAAATAGAGTGAGTGCAATCTATCAAATCAGACCCTTCATGGTTGCATGAGGACACTCACTTGTGGATGTGGAAGGTAGCTAGATAAGAGGAAGAATGATTAGAAGCTAGAGAGCTTTAGGTTCCCAATGACAACCTTGAACCCTTCAAGATCCTCCTTATGCACCCATAGTGTTTCCAGATGAGAAGTTCGAGCCTCACAGTTGGGTAGAGGTCTTAGCCACCATGGCTATAGCACTGAATGAAGAACAATGGACCCCTCATTGTGATGAGGACGAATAGGACATTTCCACATTTATGATAGAACCCAGAGAGGAGGAGCCTATTCTAGAAGAATCCATGGATTTGACTCAAGGGCCAGATGAGAAAAGTGATGAGGACCTAGAATCCATTATCATGGAATCCTTCTCCTCAAAAGAAGAGGAGTATCTTTACTTTGGGGAATCCACCAACCCTAAGATATGAAAGGAAGATCAAACTAAATGACCCAAGTCACTCATAGAAAGCAGGGAGAGTAAGCACAAGAGGGAAAGAAAGAAGTCACCTATGACAAAAGAAGAAGAACATCTTTTGGAAGTGCCGAAGAACTTTAAAAAATATGAGATAGAAGAAAGAAGAATCATGGTATAGATGCCTAAAGAAGAAGAAAGCATTGGAGACGTATAGGATAATCGAGAAAAAAACCAAAAACATAATAGTCACAATTGAAGAAGGAGAAGAAAATTGCACATATATAGGGCATGATTTGATACAGGAGGAAGAAGAAGAGTTAACTACCCTATTGCAAGAATATAGAGATGTGTTTGCATGGAGTTACAAGCATTGTGGCTACTTTTGATGATTTATACACATGTACATGATCATTGCAAAGCCTCTATAATCTCTTTTGACCAAGTTTGAATGGACGGATGAATGGGAGAAATCATTCAATGAACTCAAATCGTGCTTGTGTTTAGCACCCATATTAATGACACCACATTGGACTAGGCCGTTCCATGTGCATGTGGATGCATCCAACTATGCCATAGGGTGTGTGTTGACACAACCCACAAATGATAGCAATATAGAGCTCCCCATTGCATACGCAAGTAGACAACTAAATGCAGTAGAAAAAGATTACACAACTAGAGATCGCGAAGGACTAAGAGTGATTTGTGTAATAAAAAAATTCAATCATTACTTATTGGCAAATACGTTCAAGTTCTTCACATATTATTAGGCAATTTTGTTCTTAGTTAATAAGCCATGTAACACAAGAGGATTGATGCATTAGTTTCTATTATTAATGGAGTACAACTTCAAAGTACTAGTCAAGAAGGGGAAGACCTACCTTAGAGAGGATCATCTTTCATGGTTAACTACTGGAGAAGCCCCTCAAGGGATAGTTGATGAAATACTACTTGTTTAATATTGAGGTAGTACCCAAGTGTGCCAATTCTATTGTCCCTATTCACACATTTGGAACAAAGAATCCTAGGATTAGGATCAGAGAAGAACAAATCATCAAGTCACAAAGATAACAGGTACTATTAGGAAGTGTATATAAACAAGATAATCAGAGAATTCATGCTTGTTATGTGGAAGAGTCCAAATGCGAGAAATGTTTGCAATTGGCACATGTTGGTGCATTAGAGCAACATCATTCAAAACACCGTACATTGCAGACTCTACATAGATTAGGAGTGTATTGGCCATCTATGGAAGCAGATGTCTATAAACTATGCAAAGAATGTCCACTTTGTTGTGATAGACCACCTGTGGAGCATGCCACTCTCTATCATGCATCTCTTACACCAGAGTGGAGTGAATGAATGGTAACTTACCTGAGGACAAACACATTCCCCCAAGGAATGACTTTAGCAAGATGAAAAAGTTTAGAGAAGGAAGCTCAAGACTACACACTTATTGGCAAAAGCTGTACAAAAGAGGGAGAGACGGATATCTAAGAAAGTGTGTTCATGAGAGTGATTATTTAAGCATATTAGAGTCTGCACACCAAGGTGTTGTAGGAGGTCATTTTGGCCCCAAGAAAATAATCAAAGCCATACTATTCGCAAGATTATGGTGGCGAACTCTTCACATGGATGCACATACCTATGTTAAGAGATGTGATGTGTGCCAAAGAACCCAGTTCCCTACTCATAGAGATGAAATGCACTAAAACCAATGATTGGAGGATGTGCATTCTCTAAGTGGGGTACAGATTTTCTAGGACCCATTAACCCCCTCCTAAAGGTACTCATATTGAATACATCCTAGTAGTGACAAATTATCTCACCAAATAGGTAGAGACTAAGGCCAGAAAAAGGCATGATGCACACACGAGTGCAAAATTCTTGTTTGAGAATGTTTTAACATGGTATGGATTACCTATAAAACTGGTGAGTAATCGAGGAACTTACTTTCTAAACCACATTATTGAATATTTCTTACATGATTTTATGATGATTCATAAGAAATCCACACCATATCATCCTCAGGCCAATGGACAAGTAGAAAGTACTAACAATATCCTTTGTAATGTATTGAGGAAGCTCCTAAACAAAAAAACGTTCAGATTAGGGCAAACAATTACATCACACTATTTGGGCATATCGAGTGGCCTACAAGATTGTACTCAATGCAAACTCCCTTTCATATGATTTTTGGTCAAAATTTAGTGCTTCCTTTGGATTTTTCGATACCCACCCTTAAGGTTGCAAAAGAGCATCAGTGGACTTGCCACGAATCCTCATCAAGAATAATGGACTTGGAACGATTAGGAAAAACTAGGCTGAGAGTGGCAACAAGCATATATGCAACCAAGAGCGATAGAAAGCTTATTTCAATGCACATGTGAAACATAAAGCTTTAAAGGAAGGTGACTTAGTCCTAGTGTATGTGCCAAAACAATATGGAATATGCTGAATAATGCATTGTTAGAGTGTTAATTTATTAATGTCTTAATGTGTTTTTGGTGTTTTTGATATAGCAGCTGAAGGTTCATGAGGGCATGAAAGCCTAAAAGGGTGGACATCAATAATCCGACTTTAGGGCAGACATCAATAAATCTGATTTATAATTTAGTTTGTAAATAAATCCACGTAGAAGGTTCTATTGTAAGAAATAGTTAGAAAAATAGTGATTAGAATAAGAGTCATTGTAGATCATAATTTTTTATATTAAAAGAAAAGGCTTTCTACGAAAGTCACCAACTTTTAGTTACATGCATGCTTTTCAAAGCCGCTCTCATGTAACCAATCTTTTTGACATAATAAAAAATTCTTATAAATACATGCACTTTGTGGACTGTCGAAATAGAGTGCATGGGGAGAGATTGCACCCAATACTACGTTCGGTCTTGTCTCTTGGTGTCTCTGCTTTTCTGTGTGTTTTCTACATTTATAACCTCTGTGTTCATGTGAGCAAGATCGTGATAACAATTTTTGCATATCATACACAAACACATTAATGTAATTCCTCCATGAACATTTACATGCATGTTTCTTTTGACATGGATCATGCTTATTTTCATTCAGTGATGAAACATGTGACTGGCCATCCATGTTTAGTTTATTTTATTAACTAAGGGCAGTTGCTTTTTCAACTGAGGGGCATGTTATAACACATGGAATATGTTGAATAATGCACTGTTGGAGTTTTAATTTATTAATGTATTAATGTGTTTTTGGTGTTTTTGATATAGCGGCTGATGGTTTGTGAGGGTGTGAAAGCGTGAAAGGGTGGACATCAATAATCCGACTTTAGGGGAGACATCAATAAATCAGATTTATAATTTAGTTTGTAAATAAATCCACATAGAAGGTTCTATTGTTAGAAATAGTTAGAAAAATAGTGGTTAGAATAAGAGACATTGTAGACTGCAATTTTTGATATTAAAAGAAAAGGCTTTCTATGAAAGTCACCAACTTTTAGTTACACGCATGCTTTTCGAAGGTGCTCTCATGTTACCACTCTTTTCAATGTAATAAAAAATTCCTATAAATACATGCACTGTGTGGACTGTTGAAACAGAGTGCATGGGGGGAGATTGCACCCAATACTGTATTCGGTCTCAGGAAGGAGTCAGATGACGAGAAGAGTTGGTGCGGGGTTGGATCAGGCCCCTCTGTGCACCGTTCCCACATCTGACAAGCGGTGTCTGCTCGTTGGGCGCCTCGCCCTCTCTCTTATATGGTGATCATCGTAGGCCCCTACCCCTTGGAAGAGACGAGTGGATGTCCGTATGCATAAGACCGTAGGCATCGAGAACAAAAAAATCCAGATACCACGCTAAAATATGGAAGTCCCCAAATCAATATGTAGACAAAGCTCAATCATACAATGTAAATATAGCTGAAGTCATCCAGTAAAATCTCGGTAATACAATGATTCTTGCTACAGTGCGGGTCGGTGATATGGGAAGCCGCTATAGTGTGAAACGGAGATACAATATGCCGTTGCTATAGTGCAGATCGGCCAAATATAAAGTAGACTTCCCGCTAGAGTGTGAGAAGACGCCCACAAGTCTCCACTTCAGTCTTCAGTCAGCCTTTTCTTTTCTTTGGTCTTCGGTCCAAGCTCCACTTCAAGTCTTTACTTTAGTCTCCAATAACTTTTCTTTACTTCATACAATCTCTCAAATCATCAACCTCAATCCCTAGAAAGAAGAACCAAAGAAATGTCCACAGGGCTTTTGAATCTTCACTTTGGGTCTTCAAACCTTTTCTCTTTACTTCATATAATAATCTTCAATTCATGAGAACACCTGGAAAGAATAACCACAGAAATGTCCATGGGAGGGCAGTAGTAAAAATCACTAGTACATTAAAACTCATACTATGCTTTGGAACACACAGAGAGATATATAGACAAAAATGTTTATGTGTATCAAAACACATGCATGAAGTTTTTAATCTATACGCAAGCTCATACACTCTAATATATATTTAAATTGAGATGATTGTTTTCCCTTCTTCCCTCTCTTTTCTTTCTCTTCTTTCTTCTTCTTTCTTTCTTTTCTTTCCTTCCCTATTTCTTTCCTCTTCTCTCTCTCTCTTCCTCTCTTTTTCTCTCCTTTCTTTTCTTATTCTTTTCTCTCATTTTTCTTTCTTTCTTTTTCGTTCTATTTCTTTCCTCTTTTTCTTTATTTCCTTTGTTTACTCTTTTCTTTTGTTCTCCTTGTTTCCTTTATTTATTTAGTTCTTTCATTTTTCTTTTCTCGGAATGCATCTCTCTCTCTCTCTATCTCTCTCTCTCTATAGTGTGTGCAAGAAGCCATGCCATCTCCAATCTCTCTCTCTCTCCCTTTCTCTCTCCAACTCCCCTCTCTCTCTCACTCTGTCTCTCTCTTCCATCGAATTCTCTTCCGTGTGCACAAGCAGTCACCAGAGCCATCGATAGCCCGAGTATCTATGCACCTCTCTCTCTCTCTTTCTCTCGTGTCATGCCGAATGAAATTCTATGCATGGCTGTCTCTCTCTCTCTCTACGTGATGATCTATAGCATCACCACTCTCTCTCCGGCCTTTCTTCTCTGCTCACTATAACCGCCATCACACCTACTTCTTTCTTCTTTATTTTAATCCATTGCATCAGAAAAATGATGCTTAAGAGGCAGATGTCTGTCAAATTAAGGCCTTGGATCCATATCATGCTTCGAAACAAAAGAAAGACTCTATAGTATCCCAACTCTTGTGGGAGACGTAGTGGTAAACAACCATATCTTCTTTGCACAATGCTTTATGGTAGGCTTGTAATTCTGTTAGACTACACAGAAGAGCCATAGGGCTAACCCAAAGACCACCTCCATCTCAGAGCATCATGAAAGAATGAACAAGAAGCAATGAAGGAATGAGCAAGTAAGGACAAGGAGCATACCTGGAAAGAAGAACCACAAAAATGTCCACGAGGAGAAAAAAATGAGGCTTGGCCCCCTATTTATAAGTTCCCCCCTCCAGGGCATCCTTCTAAATTCTTCTAACCTCCTCTCAAACTTTCTAATTCCAGAATCATCTTGCATGATCATTTTCTATTTTGGAAAAATCACACCCCTTATTTCTATTTTTTATTTTTCTTCTTTTTATTTTTCCAATTCTTCTTTTTCTATTTTTGGTTCTTTCTCTTTTTCCCTTTTTATTTTTCTTGGACTATGGTTTTTGGTTTCACACTGTATGTACAAAATTAAATCAAATTAAAGGTTTAGGACTTAAGATAAATGTTAAATCTAAGGGTCCAATCTAGGGTTTCCATGGGGCAAAACTCAGGTTTTCAAGTGGTTTCAAGGGGGTTTCCAAAATCAAACCTATTTTGCACCAATTAAATCAACCAAAACATGCATAGATCATAACTCTTTCTCGGTCCAAACATCACACCATAACCAAATATCAATGAACTTGAAAAATTTTATTTACACTTCATTGAGGGATTTCATCCCAATATCGGTCTTGTCTCTTGGTGTCTCTATTTTTCTGTGTGTTTTTTGCATTTGTAACCTCTGTGTGCATGTGAGAAAGATCCTGATAACAGAAGTAGGACCGGAAGATCTTTGGATAGATGAGTTAGATTCCTTCTACATGAACCCACGTGGGGTGGGCCATGAATAGCCTTTGCTCCAGATAATGTCAAGAGATTTTCCCCTGCTCTTCCTTTCCACAAAAAGAGATCATCAATAGCCACATGGGTTAGGTGGGAAACATCAGTGCGCAAATGGGAACTATAGTCTCTTCAAGCCCATCCTCCACACTTCCTATGGAACTACCTAGATCTGTTGTGTAGAATGCCTCACTTCGTGATGGGAAATTCATGCAAGTGTTGGACCTCCCTTCTTTTCCAAAGTAGAGTGTTGACCCGATCTCTCAACCACAACCACAAAAAAGCCAATCACCCTTATAACAAACCAAGATGACCTCAGGGTGGAGGCCACATCGACATGTCAAAGCAACTAGCACAAAGAAAGTATGGATACCAAAAGGTCAAAAAGTAATGGCCATCTCCAACAGTGCAGACTATGATGGGAAGAAGCCAAAGCAGAATCACACTCAAGGTCCAACATCCCCTCAACCTTCTTCTTCAATGACAAGAACTCAAAAAATTTGGATCACTAAAAAATGTTTGACAAAGCGAACCAACCCCACGTAGATCTCAGTACCCAAAGCTTGTGTTATAGCTCAACACTCAAGCCATGTAATGAACATCCGTCCAAAATCACTCAACTTATCGATGCTACCACTGCCAGATTCATCCCTTGTATCTCAGCCGAGAAAACATATCCACACACGAACTCTTAGAAAGTGGATGCCAAAATGTTGTTGGTGCATCTAAGCCCAAGCCGACATACTTGATCATCTCACTTATGCTTGACTTATTGGAATAAACCTTGTAAGGCTTCATATGTTCAACCTCTTGTAAATTCACTTCACATTTACTTTTGTAAAAGTGGAATATACCCATGAGGAGTTAGGAAGCACAAAATCACATATCATTTGGTAGTTGAACCAAGAGAGAATATATCCTAAATGTTAGCATTCACCTGTTAGGTGTAAGTTTGAATTTGAATTTAAATCTTGGCTCCAAGGATGAATTTAAAAAGAGGATCTCAAAGACCCATGTGTATCCCGAGATTCAGAGATCATTTTTCATGTACTCTCATTGCAAAGAGGAGCTCATCTCATAACTCACTCATTTCTCATTCATTGATCAATGTTTGATTGCCAATGAATTTGTATTTTTATATGTTTTAATACATATATGATCATACATTCTCATGTCACTTCTCTCTCATAACTCCATCAAAATAGTGACCTTGTTAGAGCTTCTTCTCACTGTATAGTTGATCATTTCCCATGATTTAAAGCATGATAGATTCAACATAGTGTCTATTTTAATCCTACAAAGTTTCATTTGTAATACTTCTCGCAATCATCAGATATTAATCCATCTTTTCTCACTGGTCTATTGACTGTCAAGGCCCCTAAATGTCGAGATGCTTGGTTGATTTGCTAAACACATTTCTCTGCATGTAATCATCATTTTTTATGAAATCACTCATGATTGGTAGCTTGATAAGCTAGTTAGAATTCCCCAAAATAAATTTATTCAATTGCTGCTATGCTCAGAGAATGGTTCAAAACACTGAACAGGTGTGTGAACTAAAATAGCAAGTTTTGAACCTTGGAGTATTTTCTACCTATCTGTTTTAATCCTATCATTAGTGGATCATCTTCCAAAGTATATATATGATTATTTATGTCCATTAGCAAGCTAAAGGGGTCTACTAATACTCTACATTCATCATTAGCGGTAGATGGTGTGCAGCAAGAATTAGCTTCACCACTTAATCTCTTGTGACTATCCACCATCTCCTCCAATAGTGGTATTAGAGCAAGCACAATCAAGATGGGAGATGGATTTCCATCCTTCATTGATAAATTGGATGGTAACATTCAATCAACATTGTCACAAAGGATGCAAGCATACCTTCAAGGGAGAAGTCTATTTGGATACATCTCAAGAGATGAAGAGATGCCAATCTTTAGGAGCAAGCATCAACCAACAAAGGAAGAGCAAGAGAAGTTGACCACATGGTGTGCAAAGGATGCTCTTGCCAGGTCTTACTTACTTAAATCAATCTTTGATTTCTTGTTACCATATGTTAGAAATTGCAAGACCTCCCAAGAGACTTGGGAAGTGCTTTCATCATATTACTCCTCAAACACAAGATCTAGGAAGAATGAGTTGTGGATGGAGTTCACAAACCCAAAGAGACAACCAAAGCAAGGGTGGCTGATTATGTAACCAAAATGAAAGATGTGGCTGACAAACTTGCAAGCCATGGAGAGGAGATAGAAGAAGAGCACATTTTAAGGCAGATCATTAATGGAATCAAGGCTGATGACAAGTGGGAGTCCTTCACCACAACAATGGATCTCTACATGGATATACATATCCTTGATCTCAACACCTTGATGGGGCAACTCTTCACCCACGAGACAAATCTCAATAGAAATGGTGACAATGCAAGAGGTAACCAATCTTCTACCCTTTATACAGATAAAAATAAAGCTAAGGATAAAGGTAAAAGCAAGAAAAGTGAAGAATAGGCTAGTACCTCTCAAGCTAATTATGCAGGAAGAGGAAGAGGTGCTAGAGGAAGGGGCAAAGGAGGAAAGCAAGGCAAGGGGAGACCCTACAACAACTCATTATGCAACATTTGTGGTCTCAACAACTACACTACAGAACAATGCTACAAAAATACAAGGATCCAAAGGGGAAGAGGCTTCCATAGAGGAAGCTATGAACAATCTAGAGGCAAGTACAACAATGGTGGAGGAAACTACAACCATAACTACAATCAAGGGTACAACAACAACAATTATCAAGGAGGCTTTAGAGGAAGAAGGGACCACACAAACTATACTAAAGATCAAGAAGACTCTCTACTCATCATGAACATGACATCCAAGCAAGGTAAGAGATTATGAGCATCTCTTAACATTGATCACGTTGTTCCAATCGTATGGCTAGAAATGTAGCTCTACTATCTGATCTTGAAGCACCCAAAGGAAAGCATGAGGTACAAACAGGTGATGATACTAAACATTTAGTTAAGCAAATTTGAAATGTCAAAACATATGATGGTAGTATCAACCTTTTGAGAAAAGTTTTGTATATGCCTACTATAACCAACAACCTAATTAGTGTTGGGAGGATTGTTGAGAAAGGGTTACAAGGCAAACTCACTAAGCATCGAGCATATGTGGAAGACCCCCAACAAGGCTTCATAAGAATTGCCAAAGGTGAGAAGTCAAGTAGATTGTTTATATTTGAAATTGAAGACACAAGGAACATAGCACTATTTATTTATAGAGATCAAACCTTATCTGAGTTGGAAATATGGCACAAAAGGTTAGCGTACATAGGAGAAAGAACCTTGAAGCAAATTTGCAAGGATCAAAGTGTGCTTGGCATTCCCAATGTGACCAAGTAGTACATGATATACAAATGTGGAGCATGCCAATTTGGCAAAGCTCAGAGACAACCATTCAATAGGAAAGGATACATCCATGAACACTATTTGGAGCCTGTGCACACTGATGTGTGGGGTCCTAAAAAAGATCCATCGATCTTAGGCTCAAGGTAGTATGTATTATTTATTGATGATTATAGTAGGTGAACAAATCTCTATTTCATGAAGCATAAGGATGAGGTATTTACATGTTTTGAGAAGTATTTTGAACTAGTTGAAACCCAAAGAAGAAGGAGTTTGAAAAGGATCAGGCTTAATGGAGGTCTTGAGTACTTTTCACATGAGTTTGATCTATTTCTACACGATAGAGGCATAAAGATGAAAGTAACAACCAGGTATACTCCTGAATTGAATGGAGTGGTAGAGAGAAGAAACAAGTTAATTGTTGAAGCTGCTAGGTCTATGTTAAATGAGAAAAAATTGCATATTTATTTATGGGTAGAAGTTGTCTCCACAGCCACCTACTTGGTCAATAGGCTTCCATCCAAATCATTGGATGGTATGACACCATATGAAGCATGGAATGGCAGGAGACCCTCATTGAATCATTGCAAAATATTTGGGTGCATTGCCTATGCACACATCCCATCACAAATTAGAGGGAAGCTTGACCCTAAGGCTAAGAAATGTATATTTATTGGGTATCATCTGAATCAAAAGGGGTATAGACTATACAATCCCATTAACAAGGCATTCATAATTAGTAGGGATGTATTATTTGATGAGAATAATTCATGGTTTGAAGATGAT
Source organism: Ceratopteris richardii (assembly GCA_020310875.1). Taxonomy (NCBI): domain Eukaryota; kingdom Viridiplantae; phylum Streptophyta; class Polypodiopsida; order Polypodiales; family Pteridaceae; genus Ceratopteris; species Ceratopteris richardii. Next base: position 176,437,189 of record CM035417.1, on the reverse strand, counting down.
TGTAGGAAATTCAAATTACCATATGATTTGGAAAATGATTTTCCAACGCTCACTCAAGAAGATCAACACTTAGCAGAAGACATCAACTTAGAGGATGAAGAGTAGATTGATCTCAAAGTTTGGAAGTTAAGAGGCAAGTTGAAACTCAAGCAATTAGAAGATCTAGTCGAGTCTTCCAATCAAGCATTAAGGAGATCACAAAGAGAAAGTAAGAATCACATAAGGTCTTAAGTATGTAAAGGGTACCATGAATGAGGGGTTGTTCTATCCCTTCACTTTTGACATAGATATAAAGATGTTTTCTGCTGCAAATAGGGTTGGCTCCAAGGATGATAGGAGGAGTACGTCAGGGCACCTATTTTTTGTAGGTTCAAAGCTTATATCTTGGTCATCCAAGAAGCAACCAATTGTGCCATTATCTTCCATAGAAGCAGAATATTGAGGTTTGGCAAATGCAACTCAAGAGGCTATTTGGCTTAAACATATATATGCAGATTTGGAAATACATTCCTACATTCCAATTATCTTTGGAGATAACACCAGTTTACTTCATTTGGCTGCTAATCCTATATACCATGAAAGGACTAATCACATTGAAGTGCACTGCCATTATGCAAGGGAGAAATCGCTTACCAAGAATATACAAGTATCCTATGCATCAAATTAGTTACAATGTGCAAATATACTCACCAAAGCATTGGATGGACAAAGATGAAGAGGCTCAAATTGATGATTGGTTTGCAAGAAATTATGGAGCAATGAGGACCAAGCATGTGAGGCTTGAGAGGGAGCTATTGGTGCAATTAAGCCCAAGCCTACATACTTGATCATCTCACTTATGCTTGACTTACTGGCAAAACCCTTGGAAGGCTTCATATGTTCAACCTCTTGTAAATTCACTTCACATTTACTTTTGTAAAAGTGGAATATACCCACAAGGAGTTAGAAAGCACAAAATCACATATCATTTGGTAGTTGAACCAAGAGAGAATCTATCCTTTATGTTAGCATTCACCTTTTAGGTGTAAGTTTGAATTTGAATTCAGATCTTGGCTCCAAGGATGACTTTAAAAAGATGATCTAAAAGACCCACATGTATCTTGAGATTCAGAGATCATTTCTCATGTACTCTCATTGAGAAGAGCAGCTCATCTCATAACCCACTGACTTCTCATTCATTGAGCAATGGTTGACTGCCAATGACTTTGTATGTATACATGTTGTAATACATATATGATCATTACGTTCTTATGTCACTTCTCTATCATAACTCCATCAGAACAGTGTTCTTTTGAGAGCTTGTTCTCATTGTATAGTTCATCGTTTCCATGAATTAAAGCATGATAGATTTTGCATAGTTTCTATTTTAATCTTACAAAGTTTCATTCGTAATGCTTCTCGCAATTATCAGATATTAATCCATCTTTGCTCAATGTTCTAATGTTTGTCAAGGCTTGTAAATGTCAGGATGCTTGGTTGATTTGCTAAACACATGTGTGTGCATGTGGTCCATCATTTTTGATGGAATCACTCATGATTGGTAGCTTGTTAAGCTAATTAGAATTTCTCGAAATGAATTTAGTCAATTTCTACTGTGCTCAAAGAATGGTTGAAAATAGTGAATAGGTGTGTGAACTAAAATAGCAAGTTTTGGACCTTGGATTATTTTCTATCTATCTGTTTTGATCCTATCATTAGTGGATCATCTTCCAAACTACATATATGATTATTTGTGTCCATTAGCAAGCTAAAGAGGCCTACTACACTCTCCATTCATCATTAATAGCGGGTGGGAAGGAGGAATTAGATACAACACCTCATCTCTTGTGACTATCCACCATCTCCTCCAATAAATGCGTCTAGGACCCTCCACACAATCCTTTGTACAACATAACATCTCTCACGACTAATCCCTTTCCTTGCAATAGTTCAGTCAAAACTAAACCTTGTATGAATCCATCCACACTAACCCACTATCATTTGTAATAAAGTCTCATCAAAAGCAATGTGTGCATTATTCAAGAGCATGTAGGATGTCTAGTGACCTGCATTACCTATATGAAGGGCATTATATCAACCACCTCACAAAATACGGCTACACGGGTTACACATCAACTATGGAAAGGGATTGTGGTCTCACTTTATTGGGATTATAATTAACTTCCATACTAATGTGTTATCCTTCTGTAGCAAATCATCTACACACACATTCAAATCACCATACAAATCTAAGGAACCTTTGAGGTTGACAATAGCATTCTAGCAGCAAATCTTGAGAACTTATCGGTTGAGACATACCCTACAATGAAACCTCTAGAATCCCAAGATTTTATGGGTCCAATGTCGATTGAGGATCCTCCCATTGGAAGAACCAAGAAAGTACACAGTAACTCCCACTAGTTCCAAGGATTAGTAGGACCTTTGGCCAATGCATACCACATCTAAGGTGCAATGCTATGCTTAAGTGGTGACACGTGGGGTAGATACCAATTCTTCTCCCGAGAATTTGAAGCCCTTCAAAATTTAGAGTTACAACCAATGTGTATGGAGCGAGATTTACAGAATACTTTAGTGCTCCCCTTTCCAATCCTCACTTTAAGCGATGTTACTATTTTTTCATCATGCTACAACCCCCTATTAGGAAGGAGTTACTAGGGACGTTCATTTTGGCCTCATTAGTTACCAATCCCCCTTTTAAGAAGTTTTATCTCTCAGCAGATCTTATGAAGACAGCACTCAAGATCCATGGCATGAATACTCTGACAAAATGGGAGAGGCTCATTCTAGAGCCAATGAAAAGAGTAGATGCTCTCAAGTGGGCATATATTTCTGCTATTACACCTAAACTATCAAAACCACTATGCATATGTATGTAGCATTTCATCTTTTCGGCGCAAGAGTGTTCTACAATACCATAGAAATGTATTTGTTTTGGGTCATACTTAGCAAATATGGGGCCCAAACTATTGATCTTGATAACTAGATTCAGGAACAATTGTATTTGGCACAACAAAGATGGGCACGAAAGAGAGTCATCCATGGCTGTTGTGCAATCACCAAGTTTGTATATATGTGCCTAGCCTATGATATACTTGTCTAGCGTGCAATGACCAGTGGAGAGCTAAAGCGATTTAAAGGTACCTCCAAGAAGCCATGTAAGTCAACCAAGGCAATGGCAGGAAAGCATATGAGTGGCATGATGCCATGCTTATAGGGCCTTGAATCCCCATCACCTAAATCCTCCCCACTATAGTCTCCCACGAAGCCCCCAATATTCGTATCCCCTATTCGTATTCGTCTATCATGCCCCATCACAACGAAAGGCACAAATAGTGTAGCACTAACCTCTGAAGCCACTTTTATCACCACCACTCAATCCACTATCAGAGAAGTAAGAGAGATCCCCACCACCATTGGCGCAGAAGCATTTATGTTTCTGATACCCAACCTCGAGGCAGAAACTATTAACACTGTTCGATTTTATAATGCAAGATGCATTTTCCAACAGGTTCAAGTTTTCAAAGGCACAATTCTTCTCATCAGAATATGAACGGCCAAGCTACCCAAGCTCACCACCTGTTCACCGATGAGAAAAAGTAGTATCAAGCTCGGATGAGGGAGATCAAACAGTAGTTGATGACGAAGAAGGTGACGATGAAGAGAGCCAAAATAGTCAATACTCTTGAGATGATGACCAAAACAAACATGAAAAGCACCCGAATGAAGCTCATGGTGATACGAGTACAAGAGAAGAAGACATGTCAGATGCCATCACATACACAATTTCCATTCAAAACCTGTATTGCGATATGTAAGCTATGTGGGCAAGCAGACAAATCTTAGAATAGTGGAGCAAGGAAATTCTACAACAAGAACTACAAGGGGTTGAAGCTTCCTTTTTTGAACGTTTCAATGAATCAGTCAAGTCAATAGGCAAAGTAGAAGCACTTCACTTCTTAAAGAGAAGACCACTGCCTCAATTTGGCCTTCGAAGCATCTGCTTAATGTCAAGGCCAGACCAATGTTTCCACATACCAACAGACACTCAATCCTCCCATCGTCATGAAGAAGCATGGCTAGTTGCTCAGTAAACTATTATCATCGACTCCCCTCCATAACCATCGACAACAATACCCACAGCTACTATGGTAATCATATCTAAATCCATCAAAACCCTTCCTTCTCCTGTATATTTAACTTCCCTAATACACCCAAGCTCACCCTCTTTAGCCCGACCCACATCGAGTGCTGCGATTGAAGCTATAGCACATCCATTGTCCAAAAATCCCACCATACCCTTTACAGCCATTACCTTGATGATAGTTTCCCCTGTTCCTCCTAATCCTTTCCTCACCGCTTCTATTTCCTCCTTTCCCCTACCTCAACAACCCATCTTCCCATTTCCCCGACCCATGACGTTTTCACCCATATCAACTCCCAATCCTAGTACATTACCACTCCTTTCCCCTCTACATCAATAAATTTGTTAAGCTCACCATGTAATATATTCATCCACATTTGTCAATCTTGTGTTTACGCCCACACCCACCCATAGTCATGCCACTCTTCACTATTAGTTCACTTGATCACACTTCAATTGACATGGACATCTCACCACCCACAACAGCACCACTCACATACACCACCCCATTAGACTCTCTCACGACCACACATTTTTCAACCATCACCACAACATCCACAATCCTCATCCCATTTCCCTTTCCCCCTGCATCAACCATTGCACAAACTTCATTCTTTCACACACCATTGCTACTATCATCATCAGTTGTAGATAATGCATTTCACCAGATGTTTGCCAGCATGCACCAAGTACGTGAACAATTCCCTAAATTTTGGACATAATTACTAGGACTTGCAGCAAACAACATCAAAATTGCAATCTAGTCTCAATTTGCTAACCATCGAGAATGCTCTCAATGCACGACATCAAGAGCTCTATGAGGCCTACTATTCCGTGGAGCTCGAATTGAAATAGAAAACAAAATAAGCTATTAGAGAGGCCAAAGAGCACCTACGAGTCTAGATCGCTAGGAATGCAATGTTAACACCAAATTTGGGACTCCTATGACGACACCTCGTAGTAGCAAAGGAAGAAAATCAATGCTTAAAGGAACAAAACAGAGAGAATTTTGACGTAGCAATGGACAAGCCTGATGAACCCATTAATCCAAGTATATTCAAGGCTATTCCATCCGAAACCATGCAAATGCTACTCAAGGACCATGGGTGTTTACTAGAGGATTACGATCGCTTAAACAAATAGTATCAACTGCTAAAAAGTGACAACACCACCTTCTGTCTACAAGCACTTGTGCAACAATGTATAATGCAAGAAGTTACGGCATCAAAGATAATAGAGGAATTAACTACATTAAGGGCATGTGTCTTGGAGCTCCAAGCTCAGGTTCTAGATGATTCAGAGGCTTCTAGGCTTGATTCCCTACTTGAAGTCCTGATAGAGGAAGAAACCATCCCCATCCTAGTGGAGAAAAAATTTGAAGAAGAATATGAACCCCACCTACCCTATGTGGGTGCATCACTGAAGACGGCCACAATACATTTGAAATCCCCACCTTAGCGTGGATGAAATACATAAAGGAGCTCGATCAAACCCATTCAGCAAAGGTAGAGGAACAACTACATGCAATGACATTAATTGAGGAAAAGATACTTCAATCACCCTATTTCCCATAGTTAGCACCATGATGATATATCTCTATTAATGAATTGCAATACAAGCCATACTTTTTGGATATGGTTAAATATAATTTGGCAATTAAGAAGGCCATGGGGAAGAAACCTATGCATGTCACATAATTTGAACCTAAAGATCTAGCTTTAGAGACCCAAAAAGGTAAAAGTTTTCAACCTCACTCGCACAAGGAACTTTTGCACGAATATCCTCAAATGCTATATACATGGAATAATGCCCCTTGCACCTTAAATACAACCCGTGTTATGGTCTAGTAGCTTATTGGTGCTCCTAGACTATGTTTGCTATTAAACTCCAAAACCACAAGCAATGCGAAGACTGGTTAAATTACCCATACTTCACACCACCCCCTGGTCCTCCCTCTGTGGGATACATGATGACAACAATATGACACTGGCTTCCCCAAACGGACTGCATGATTGACATTGTAGTGTAGATGACTATCAAGATTTTCGACATGATGCATGCTTCCTTCAAAATCTTCATATGCATCTGGCCACACCACGTGTCAACTCCCAAATATAAGCATGGGAGCAATGATCTTTTCTATGATATGATTACAATGCCATAGCTTCGAGTATGCTATGCATGGAGCTTCCAAATCAAATACATATGTGCATGTTATAAGGTCAACTTTAAAGAAATATTCACTACTCGTTTTTTGGGATATCACTTAGAGATATTCATCAATCGCCGAACACATTTGTTACAACTATTCACATGTGAAGCGCTCATGTACATGAAACATTATCGACTCCCACCACATGATGAGCCTCATGCTATCAATTGGAAGAAATGAGATGTAGGTCTAGCAGGAGGTATTCATATCGCCGAAGAAACACTCACCCACAACCTTTTGCAGCCATACATCCCTAGTACCCTACAACAAGGATCTATAAGGGATGATAGACACAAGAGGGAGGGGATATTTGGCAATACAATGGGTAGCGATTATAGACACAGGTGTAGAGGCAATATGTAAAAGGGGAATGTAGTAGTTAGGAGGGTCCAGACATGTTCACTTTTCAAGAAATATGTTTTATTATACTTTATTCAAAACTTCATAGAGTGATTTTCATCACTCTTGTAACATAACAACTCTATTTTGTGCAAGCCAAGGAGTCCTTGAGCTTCAAAAGATTTTGTAGAATGCTCAAACCAATCTTGGTAATTTTTAGACTTCATTTGGACCTCCAAATAACCTCTATAAGATAATCTTTAACTATGTTGGACACTAGGTTGGAAACCGACCAAAACTAGTTTAGAAACTATAAAGAGAGTTAGAGCACTCATTTTTGAGGTTAGCTTGTGAGAGATTGTAGCTTGTTTGAGAGCTTGTAAGAGTGTTCTTGAGTAATAGAGTCGATTCTTCAACTTCCATTGCTTCTCTCTTATCTCTATCGTGTGTGTGTGTGGGTTTGTATTAACTATTACAAGATGTGCCTGAAGGCTGTATCACACCCTCCCCCAAGTTTTCTTTGTGATCTAGATTGTGAGGGGTTTGTGGATGGCCACCTTCTCCTCCTTTTTAAGATTTCAATAAGTTTTGGGGCTAGTTTCAACTAAATATGGGATTGGGTTTGCTCTAAATTAGAAACCAAGATCCAATATTGGAAAGTTATACCGATCAATGTGGTGAGGTGCACAATGCTAATCAACATTGTTTAGGTCTATAGAGACCATCACATTTGTGTTGGACAAGGGCTAGTCATAGCCAAGGTCCCTAGCTTAGGGGATATCCTAAGGTATTTGAAAGGTAATGGGAATGAGTATGTGTGATGGCCACATGTCCACACAAGAGTATTCCATATCATTGCCATTTCACGCACATGAGGATATAATGGATGGGAGGAGAGTGGCACACACAACTTGATATATGCTGTTTTTTTCAAGCTTTTTGGAGAAATATAGGGAGTTCCTACAAACACATTCCTTATTTTGTCCATCATATACTTTCTAGATTTTTTTAGACCGAATGATAATCAGCTTTGCAAAATTAAAAGGGTATGCCATAACTACCATTGGAATAGTGATCCTAAATAGAGGGGGAGCCCCAAGCTTAGGTGGGACATTTTTGCCTGCCATAAGGACAAGGGTTGTGTAGGGATTGTGGATGTTGAGGCCATGGTGAAAATTAAATGATGAGGGCATCATTTAATTTTAAGAAAATTAAATGATGAGGGCATGATTTTCTATTCTTGGGCCAAGCTAATTTTCAGAGATTTTTATGTGCTTCATCTCTTTGGCAATCCTAATTGGAAAATTATTTACCCACTCATGATTTTGTTTATTCACATAATCCCAAAAGGTTTGGATCTTATCTTCTCTCTTTGAAATCTTGGAAAAGGATGATGCCTCATTACTTTTTATATAATGACTAGAAGTGGGCACTTGCTATCAGACATCATGATTGTATCTAGACCCTTATCAATTGACATCATGATTCTATCAATGGACCTCATGATTCTATCTAGACCCCTATTATTGGACATCATGACTAGTGTGGAGAAAATAAGATATTATGCAAGCTAAGAAGTTGTGATCTAAAGTTTTTCACAAGTGGAAATAGTTATGGTACTAAGACAAGAGATATTAGAGAGAAGGACATCGACCCCAATCATAGAGTGGACTATGATGATTTGTGCCTCTCAAGACATAGCAGTAGTGCTTGGGATGCTAATGAGATTGGTTTCCTCCTGAGCCAAGATCTTCTTGCCCTTCAAGGGTTATCATGGTCTAATGGAAATAGGATAGAAGATATTTGAAGAATGCAATATCTTAATTGTTGAATATTGGTTTGATATTCAGATGTTGTGTCCCTATAGAAGCAAAATCGTCCTTTTGAAGAAAAAACAAACAATCTCTCAATTTTTTTTTGTCTCTTTGTGACCCTTGAAAGATCCTTTGCCTTTGTAGAACATTCCCATATGATCAAGGACCAATTAGTGGCATGCGGTTTTTGTCCAACTATCAATAGACCTCTACACTCCTCTTGAATTTGAAACTTTCTTCAAGTTTTTTTACACTGTTCCTCTTTAGAGCCTTTGAATGCCCAAGTAGTTGAAGACCATCCAATGTGTCCAAAGCACTAATGTGCGCTCTAAATTTTCCATTGAGTATAGAGTGATTCAACTTTTGAGAATGTTTGGACGAAATATTTTTTCTCTTTACATATTATTTTTCTCAAGTTCCTTCATGACATCAATAAGGAGCTAGATGCAATCATGCCAGTCTTATTTGCATGTTAAAAAGTATTTAATTTTAAGATTAAAATACATCTAGTTTCTCCTCTTTGCTCCCTTTTCAGAGGAAGGATTGCTAGGCCATGGTACCTAGGGTTAGATCTAAGAGGATCCCAATGGATGTGGATTATTGGCTTGAAAGTGTCACTCATCATGCGTTATGTGATGCCATTAGTGCTCTTCTTAGGGGGGAAAACTTTGTTTAAGTGGTCTTACTGATAAATTCTTTCACACCTTGAAAGAGGTGATTATAGGCCCTCTTTTCTTGGTTTGCACAAAGCCTCTCAGCTTAGGTGCACTTCCAAAATGTCTCAATGAAGGTTTTCTAGAGTTAATTTGTAAGAAAAAGAGAAAGAATAGAATTGAAAATCCGAGATAGATCACCATGCTTCATATAGGCTACAAGGTGTTTACCACGGTTTTAATGAACTACATTTTTGACCATCTTCAATCTTGGGTTTATGAGGAGCAAACAAATTCTAAAGCCTTTCTTTAACCTGCATACATGTTAATGGAAATATGAAACTTCAAATCAAGGGGGTTGATTCATATAAACCTCTTCAGATACCATCCATTCAGAAATGCATTCTTCACATCCATTTGATAAATCTTCTAATGTTTGATAGATCCAATGCTCATTAGCACCCTTATTGTTTCCATCTTTTCCGCATGTGAGAAGGTCTCCTCATATTCAATACCATGGTTCTGATCATACCCTTTATCCACAACTCTAGCTTTCTACATGTTCATGGTTTCATGGGAGTTTTTCTTAAATTTGTTATATCCATCAAGTTCTAATGATCTTTATGGATGGATTCTTGGGTACAGATTCCCAAGTGTGACTCTCTTGCAAGGATTCAATTTCTTCTTCATATCATTCATCCACTATAATTTCTTCTTTGCCTCCTTATAAGATGAGGGCTCTTCATATTTTAAGTCTTTTGCTAAATAGGTAGAATGTTTAGTCACTAGTGATGTCTCATAGTTGTACCTCTCTAGATTCTTCTGCTCCCTATTACATGTTCTAATTTTCTGTTTAAAGAATTGTGCAATGTTCCTAAACGTGTGTATCTTGGCCTTGCCCATGGAATTTCATGAAATGATTTCCTTCCTAGAAGTCTTCTGATCATCTTTAGAATCACTTGATGCTTAAAGTGTATGTGTATTCTTTCTTGAGAGTGTTCGAAAGCCTTCTTCTAGGTTGCATGGTATCTTGATCTTTCTACAACCATCTTTAAATTATGATTTTTTCTCATACACTACAACATCTAGAATGATTATAAAACCTTATTTGCTAGTGTTATATATTCAATAACCTTTTAAACTAGGTTCATAGCCTATAGAGATACACTTCTCTACCTTAGGGTATGATTTTCGTCAGATTTGAAATGGTATGTGTGCATATGCAATGCACCTTAGTCTTTTAAGGGTTTTACGAGTTTGATTCTCCACAAGAGCTAAGTACTTCATAAAACAGTAGAACACGTCATCCTTATGATTCATAAAGTACAGAATAATCTATTTGCTATAATCATCTATAAATGTCACATAATACCTTGATCCTGAGATTGATGGTTCTTTGGTTTAGTCCCCAAACTTGTGTGTGGACAAGCTCTAGAAGGACTCCATGTAGGTATCCTTTCTTGGTGAAGGGTTGCCTTTGAGATTTTCCAAATTTACATGCACTACACTTGTATATCATGTGTTGCTTTGCAATATTGGGTAGTCCAAGCACACTTTAATATCTATTGATTTCTTTGAGGGCTCTCTCCCCATTTTGAGCCAACCTCTTATGCAAAACATCTAGCTTTGATAGGGTTTGGGTACCATAACATAACAAAACAATGTTCGTAATGTCTTGGAATTCAAATGTGAATAAGATACCTACTTTCTCTCCCTTTGTTTTCCTCTTAAAACCCTGATATGGATCCTCATATAGGATCCATCCTTGGTGAATGTCACCTACAATCCTTTCTACACAATCTATACTACACTTATTATGCTTTTAGTAATACTTAGAACATAGAGAAATGGGCTAAAGGGATTCATATTACCATTGGAATTCTTCACATTCCCTATCTTCTCCATAGGGTTCCTCATTTCATCATGTAACTATATCTCATTGTTATTCTTCAGATCTTCCATGCCTAAGAGCAATGCTACATTCTCTGCTACATGATTTGTCCATCCAAAATCAATGTAGAACACATGCTCATCAGGCTGACCTTCCTTCCTTGTCATATTCATAAGTAGAAGTGAATCCTCTTGAGCTTGATCATCTTTGTAATTGTTGTAGTCTTTCCTTCTTTTATATCCACCTTGATAGTTCTTGGTGTAGTTGTTGTTATTGTATCGATATGAATTTTTGTATCTACCTCTTCAAGCTCCATATCCACCTCTATTGTAACTTGTTCCTCTCCTATTTATTGGTTTCTTGAAACAATTGTTAAAAATCAAGTCTCAATCATGCAAAAATGCTCAACCACGAGTTTTGCAAGTGGACCAATCAAAAAGGAGGACCAAAAGTCATGGAATAAAGTTAGAAGCTCCACCAAATTCAATAAAATTAAAATCTCATCAAATCAGCCGCCAAAAAGTGCACCTACACTAATTGGTGGGTACTGTCTGCTTGTCAATTGGAAATAAAGAGATTGCAGAAATCGACTTATGGCATAAAAGAATTGGACACATAAACTTACAAAGGATGAAGGACATGTGAAGGAAGGTCTTAGTGAGTGGTTTTCCTGATCTTAGATCTCTAAATATGCAACATTTGTGCCATGCTTGTCAACTAGGGAAACAAAGCAGATTTTTATTCAAGAAGGGAGCACATGTGAGCAATGAAGTGTTGAATCTCATACACAAAGATATATGGGGACCTACAAGGGAGTCATCCATTGGAGGTAATAGATATTTTGTCACATTTATAGATGATCATTCAAGGTTTTTTTCGATGTATTGCATGAAGTCAAAGTCAGAGGTGTTTTACCACTTCAAGAGGTCCAAAAACCTAGTGGAGAAGGAAACAACCAAGTATTTAAAGACTCTCAGATCGGATGGAGGGGGAGAGTATTTTCCAAATGAATTTTCATATTTTTTACATGAACATGGTATCAAAAGGTAATTCACTTGCAAGTATAAACCTCAATAAAATGGGATGGCAGAGAGGAAGAATAGATACATAGCAGAAGTGGCTAGAACTTTATTAAATGAAATGAATGTTCCCAACTCTTATTGGGCTGATGCAATAAATACAGCCACATACATTATTAATATGTGTCCAAGAGTACATGGAGTTGTTGGAGAAAGTCTATGACAAGCCTAAGTATTGTCTTGAGTCCCACAAAGTCATAGAAGAAGCTTTAAAATGAAGACAATGTAAAGTTCACTTGTGAACTACCTCTTGTAACTTTTGAAGAGTTTACTTAATGTAAAAGTGAAAGAATCTTAAGTGGTTGAGTCCACTTGATCAAAAAGGGAAAGAAGAGCCATGAATTCGTGATTTGTGGTAGGTAGAGAATCAAATCAATCACTAATTGATTGGAGAGTGATTGAGGGAAGTTAGCCTCCCAAACTCAACTATAAATAGATGGCAGTTTTAGTCGTGGTTAGAGAGACCTCAAAGAAGACCTCCAAGAGCTGAGCTTTATGCCATATCAAGGTGTGATTCCAAGGCACACATATGTATCAGTAAGTCCATTGTATTATACAAGCAATATACTTTCATGTTCATGATCATTTGAGTTCATATTTCCATGTTCTTGTGAAGTGTACTACTCACTGCCATATCTCTCAGTTTTCTCAATCAGATTGCAGAGATGGTTTCTCTGAGCTTGGTGCATCATTTTCAGTGATTTAACTTGGTAACCTTAGCTCTACAATATGCTCACAAAGTTTCATTTCATTTGCATGTTGAAATCGTCAGTTATGGTTAGTTGAAGTCAACAGTGTCTATTCATCTTCACTTCTCTGTCAGGTACCCAACTTTTTTACTCATCTTGTGAGAGCCATTTCACAGTGGTTACTCATCCAAATTCAATGATTTAAAGCTTTTTGGGTTCAGCTAACTGTCTTCTATAAGCATACATATTTTCATAATCATTGAATTCTAACATTTTGAGTTATGTTCATTTTGCTGCTCACTGGTCTCAAACTCTAGCAGCCTGTGAAAATTGGGATGATGTCATCAGTTGCTAAACATCATTCTCAGTGTGTGGTTCATTATTTTTGATAAGATTACTCTTGAAACTTAGCTCTTTAAGTTATCTAGACTTCCCCAAGAGGAATTAAGCTAATTGCTACTGTGCTCAGAGAATTATGCAAAACACTGGACAGGTGTATGAACCAAAATAGCAAGTTTTTCACCTCTGAGCTATCTCGAACTTATCTGGTTTGATCTATCGTTTTGAGAGTGATCTTCCAAGGTACATAGGTTGTCTAATACATCGATTGGCAAGATAAAAGGGCCCACCATATACTCTTGGAGTTCATTTGGCTGGTGTAGATCAAGGATTTTGCAACACCTCTTCATCTTCAAGCACATACCTATCCATCTCTTCACAGTGGTATGAGAGCAAGGTTGGACAACATGGCAGATGGATTTCCTTCATCAATTAACAAATTGGACAAAGATAACTACTCAGCTTGGTCATTTAAGAATGGAAGCTTATCTCCAAGGTAGAAGTTTATATGGTTATGTGGCTGGAGATGAAGTTATGCCAAGTTTCAAGAACAGAAGTCAACCAACACAAGAAGAGCAAGAGAGATTGAGCACATGGTGCTCCAAGGATGCACTTGCAAGGTCTTATCTCCTCAACTCTAACTCAGATTTTTTTTTTCCTCACATTAGAAGTTGTAAGACATCTCACGAAGTGTGGGATGTACTTGAAGCCTTCTTCTCTTCAAGTACCAAAGCTAGGAAGCATCAAGTATGGCTGGATTTCACAACTCTCAGAAGGCTCCCAAACAAAATGTGACTGATTTTGTCACAAAGCTCAAGGACATAGCGGATCAGTTGGGAAGCATTGGAGAGGTAATAGATGAAGAGAAAATTGTAAGGCAGGTCATCAATGGCTTGAAGGTAGATGACAAGTGGGAAGCATTCACCACAGCTATGGATTTATACATGGACATGCATGTACCTGATTTCAATACACTCATTGGACAACTACTTACTCAAGAGGCAAAGCTTATCAAAAATGGAGAAAGCTCTAAAGGTAATCAATCTTCAGCCTTATACATTGATAAAAGAAAGTCCAAAGATAACAAAGGAAAGGCAAAGAAAGTGGATGATGAAGCAGGCACATATCAAGCTAACTATGCAGGTAGAGGAAGACATGGCAGAGGTAGAGGAAGAGGAGGTAGACAAGGTAGGGGGAGATCCCAAGACTCCAACTCATGTTCTATTTGTGGATTAACTAATCATACAACTAAAAATTGCTTTAGGAATTCCAAGACTTAAAGAGGAAGAGGAAACAATAGACGAAGTTATGGATACTCAAGAGGAAGGTTCAACAATTATCATGGCAACTACAACAACTACAATCATTCAAACTATCAAGGAGGCTACAAAGGAAGGAGAGATTTCAATAACTACATAGAAGACTCAAACAAAGAGGATTCATTATTGATCATGAACATGGATATGCCACAAGGTAAATCTGATGAGCATGTTTTCTACATAGATTCAGGTTGTTCAAATCATGTGGCAGGAAATGTGGCACTCCTATCAGATTTAGAAGATCCAAGGAATAAGCATGAGGTACAAACAGGAGATTATACAAGACATCTTGTGGAGAAAATCGACAATGTCAAAGCACCTGATGGAAACATCAACCTACTCAGTAAGGTACTCTATGTCCCTACCATTACAAAGAATTTGATAAGTGTTGGGTAGATAGTAGAGAAAGGGTTGCAAGTTAGGTTCACAAAAGCAAGAGCATTTGTTGAAGATCCAAGTCAAAGATTCAGAAGAATTGCAAAAGGTGAAAAGGCAGGTAGATTGTTCACATTTGAATTACGAGACACTAGAAACATTGCTCTCTTTAATTATGGTAGTCAGACACTCACAGAATTGGAAGTATGGCACAAAAGGTTAGCACATATTGGTGAAAGGTCATTGAAGCAAATTTGCAGGGACCAAAGTGTACTTGGACTCCCTAATTTGTCAAAACAACATATGATTTATAAGTGTAGTACATGTCAATTTGGAAAGTCTCACAAGTTACCATTCATGAAGAAAGGTTATATGCATGGAGATCTCTTGGAGTTGGTTCATACAGATGTATGGGGACCTAGCAAGGAAGCTTTAATATCTGGATCAAGGTATTATGTCTCCTTTATTGATGATTGCAGCAGATGGACTATCCTATTCTTTATGAAACACAAAGATGAAGTTTTTTCATGTTTCAAAAGATATTTGGCTCTTGCTAAGAATCAAACAGGTAAATCACTAAAAAGGCTAAGGTCAGATGGAGGGGGAGAATACTTCTCCCATGAGTTTGATTCTTTTCTTCAAGAAAGAGGAATCAAAAGAGAGGTAACTACAAGGTACACTCCTGAGCAAAATGGAGTGGCAGAAAGGAGGAATAGGACAATTGTTGAAGCTGCATGGTCCATGTTAAATGAAAAGCATTTACCTAGTTATCTATGGTCTGAGGCTGTATCTATAGCCACTTACTTGATTAACAGGTTACCTTCAAAATCCCTTGATGGGATGACTTCATATGAGGCTTGGAATGGAAGAAGACCAAGCTTAGATCATTGTAAAATTTTTGGATGTATTGCTTTTGCTCATTTTCCTTCACAGGTTAGAGGCAAGATGGATCCAAAGGCAGAAAGGTGTGTATTTATTGGATATGACAACAATCAAAAGGGCTACAGGTTATACAACCCTACCAACAAAGGATTCTTGGTAAGGAGAGATGTAGTTTTTGATGAAAACAATTCATGGTATGAAGATTCATGCAGGAAGGTCAATTTACCATATGATCTTGAAGAAGATTTTCCAAATCTTGGTAGAGAACAACCAAAGATTGAAGAACAAGAAACCTCGGAGGATGATGAAGAATCTCATATGGAAAAGATCAAATCATGGAAGTCTAAAGATAAAGCAAAATTGCAAGAACTTGGACATGAGGCAGAATCATCACATCATGGCCTAAGAAGATCTATGAGGGAAAAGAAAAAACCAGAAAGGTATGGGTTTGACAACTCATTAGTAACTAAACATTCTATCTACATAGCACAGGACATAAACCAAGAGGATCCATCATCCTTTGAAGAGGCCAAAGAAAAATCAGAATGGAAGCATGCAATGAAGGAAGAGATTGAAGCACTTGAGGAAAACAACACTTGGGATTTGGTGCCCAAGACTTCATCCATGAAGGTAATAGGATCATGATGGATCTATAAACTCAAGAAGAATTCTGATGGTTCCATTAACAGGTATAAGACAAGGCTTGTAGCTAAAAGCTTTGCACAAACTCAGGGAATTGATTATGAGGAGACCTTCTCTCCTGTGGCAAAGATGCCTACTATTAGGGTTTTGCTTAGTATTGTCTCTTCCAAGAATTGGAAGATACTTCAACTAGATGTAAAGAATGCATTCTTGAATGGTTGGATAACAGAAGAGGTATATATGGCACAACCACATGGTTTTGAGAATCAAATTTATCCTAATTATGTGTGTAAACTTAACAAAGCATTGTATGGTCTCAAGCAAGCTCCAAGAGCTTGGAATTTCAGGCTTGTTTCATTCTTGCAGGACAAAGGCTTTCAACCAAGCAAGCATATCCTTCACTCTTTAAAGGTTATCTTACCTTTGCAGGTTCAAAGCTTATTTCATGGTCATCCAAGAAGCAACCCACAGTTGCTCTCTCTTCTACTGAAGCTGAATATAGAGGTCTTGCCATAGCTACACAAGAAGCTATGTGGATGAAGACATTTTTCAAAGATCTTGGATTGGAGTTTGGAACTCCAACTATTTTTGGTGACATTATGAGTTCTATTCACTTAGCTGCTAATCCTATTTTTCATGCAAGACTAAACATATTGAAGTTCATTATCACTATGTACGAGAGAAGGTTCTAAGCAAAGAAATTCAAATATCATATGTGTCCACTCATCAACAATGTGCACATATTCTAACCAAAGCATTGGATGGTACAGAGCTTTGCAAATTCAAGGCTATGATTGGTTTGTTGGTAATCTTGGAAGATTGAAGACCTCAAGCATACTTTTCTTGAGGGGGAGCTGTTGGAGCAAGTCTATGACAAGCCTAAGTATTGGCTTGAGTCCCACAAAGTCATAGAAGAAGCCTTAAAATAAAGACAATGTAAAGTTTGCTTGTGAACTACCTCTTGTAACTTTTGAAGAGTTTACTTAATGTAAAAGTGAAAGAATCTTAAGTGGTTGAGTCCACTTGATCAAAAAGGGAAAGAGGAGCCACGAATTCTTGATTTGTGGTAGGTAGAGAATCAAATCAATCACTAATTGATTGGATAGTGATTGAGGGAAGTTAGCCTCCCAAACTCAACTATAAATAGATGGCAGTTTTAGTCGTGGTTAGAGAGACCCCAAAGAGCTGATCTTTATGCCATATCAAGGAGTGATTCCAAGGCACACATATGTATCAGTAAGTCCATTGTATTATACAAGCAATATACTTTAATTTCCATGATCATTTGAGTTCATATTTCCATGTTCTTGTGAAATGTACTACTCACTGCCATATCTCTCAGTTTTCTCAGTCAGATTTCTCTGAGCTTGATGCATTATTTTCAGTGATTTAACTTGGCAAAGTTAGCTCTAGAAGTCTACTATATGCTCACAAAGTTTCATTTCATTTGCATGTTGCAATCTTCAGTTATGGTCAGTTGAAGTCAACAGTGTCTGTTCATCTTCACTTCTTTGTCAGGTACCCGACTTTTTTACTCATCTTGTCAGAGCCATTTCGCAATGGTTACTCATCCAAATTCAATGATTTAAATCTTTTTGGGCTTAGCTAACTGTCTAGTATAAGCATAGAAATTTTCATAATCATTGAATTCTTAATTTTTGAGTAATGTTCATGTTTCTGCTCACTGGTCTCAAACTGTAGCAACCTCATGAAAATCGAGATGATGTCATCAGTTGCTAAACATCATTCTCAGTGTGTGGTTCTATATTTTTATGAGATTACTCTTGAAAGTTAGCTCTTTAAGTTATCTAGACTTCCCCAAGAGGAATTAAGCTAATTGCTGCTGTGCTCAGAGAATTATGCAAAACACTAGACAGGTGTATGAACGAAAATAACAAGTTTTTCACCTCTGAGCTAACTCCAACTTATCTGTTTTGATCTATCTTTTTGAGAGTGATCGTCCAAGGTACATAGGGTGTCTAATACATCCATTGGCAAGCTAGAAGGGCCCACCACATACTCTTGGAGTTCATTTGGCTGGTGTAGATCAAGGATTTTGCAACACCTCTTCATCTTCAAGCACATACCTATCCATTGCTTCAGAGGAGTTACACCTTATAAAGCTTGGTGTGGTAAAAAACCCAACCTTTCACATCTCAAATTATTTGGTTGAGTGTGTTATGTTCACCTACCTCAAGAATTGAGAGACAAGTTAGGCCTGAAGGCTGATAGGTGTATATTTCTTGGATATTCTTTAGAGAAAAAGGGTTTAAGATGTTATAATCCTTGCACCAAAGAGCTTCACGTTTCTAGGGATTTAATGTTTGATGAGTTGCTACCTTGGTATGGTAGCAAAGAGGTGTTACAGGTTGATGATGCATATGAAGTCGAGAAGAAGTTGAAAGAGCAACAACAAAGCATGGAGATGAGTGGACCAACCACTTCAAGCACACCATCGGAGGAGAGTACTACCTCAACTTAGCATGGAAGGACAAGGAATGAAGCTCATTCAAGGGAAGGGAGTAATGACAAAGATCATCGATGGGTAGACATGGAATCTACAAGTGATGAAGATATGGAAAAATTAGAAACTCTACAATTTAAAGCATCTAGACCAAGGAGGAGGAGATTCCTACCACCTAATGGTGAGGTAAGGTCCTCCAATAGGGTTAAATACCCTGTTCAAAGGTTAAATTTTTATTCATTCATTGCAAGACACTATGCCTACATGAGTCAAGGTATAGCTTGCGAAGAACCTAACTTTGTTGAAGAAGCCAATAAGCATAGGGAATCGATTGAAGCTATGGAGGAGGAATTCAAGGCACTTGGAGAAAATGATACTTGGTCATTGGTGCCAAGAACAAAGGACATGAAAGTCATTGGCAACAAATGGGTGTACAAGGTAAAGAGGCATGTAGATAGGAGCATCTCTAGGTATAAAGCAAGGCTAGTTACCAAAGGTTTTGCCGAAACCTATAGCATAGAATTTGAGGAAACATTCAGTTGAGTATCTAAGATGTCCACCATAAGAAGTTTTATTTCAATTTCAGCCTCAAAAGGTTGGAAGATGTACTAGTTGGATGTGAAGAATGCCTTCCTAAATGGAGAGCTTGAAGAGCTAGTCTTCATGGAGCAGCCCCGAGGCTTTGAAGATGAGAGATTTCGACATCATGTATGCAAGATTAAGAAGTCTCTTTATGGACTCAAGCAAGCCCCAAGGGCTTGGAACCAAGGACTTGTGGACTACTTGGTAAAATGTGGTTACAATCAAAGTCATGCAGACCCATCACTCTTTGTGAAGAAAGAAGGTAGCAAAATTCTTTTCATTTGTATATATGTTGATGATTTGATCATTACAGGGGATGATGAAGACAATATCAAGGACATAAAGAGGAAGCTTGGATGTGAGTTTAAAATCTCTGATCTAGGGATCTTAAGGTACTTCCTTCGGATTGAAGTACTATATAAAGAGGAAGGTATATACTCGATGCAAAGGAAATACACTCTAGATCTCTTGAAGAAGTTTGGCTTGTGTGATTGCAAGCCCATTTCAAATCCATTAGAAGTAAATGTTAAACTAAGTGCTCATGAAGGTGAAGAACGGAAGGATGTGACCATGTATAGGTCAATAGTTGGTTCTCTCTTGTATGCTACTATGATAAGACCAGATATTGCACCTGTAGTTGAAGTGTTATCTCCATTCTTACAAGCACCAAGAGTACCTCATCTTGTTGCAGCCAAAATGTTACTTAGATACCTCAAAGGATTAGTGAATGAAGGTGTATATTATCCATTTGATGATGGATTAAATGTACAAGCTTATTTTGATGCTGATTGGGAAGGTTCCAAAGATGATTGGAGGAGCACTAGTGGCTATGTTATCATGTTAGGGAAGAAGACCATCTCATGGATGTCAAAGAAACAACCAACAATGCTCTCTCATCGATCGAAGCTGAGTATAGAGGCTTAGCACAAGTCTTATGTGAGCTTATGTGGCTCAAGAAGTGGTGTTTTGATCTTGATTTGTAGATTAAGAAAGTACCTATTATTTGTGACAACATAAGTAGCACATGCTTGGCTCGAAATCTGGTGTTCCATGCAAGGTCGAAGCATATATAAGTGCATTACCACTTTATTAGAGAGAAGATCATGCCAAAGGATGTCAAGGTGGAGCATGTCAATACAAAGGACCAATATTCAAATATGTTTACCAAAGAATTGGATGTAGTAAAGCTACACAACTTCAAGGCATGCATTAGAATGAAGGACCTAGGCATTGAAACTTTCAGTGTCAAAAATCAATTCTCAATCAGGAAAAAAAGATCAACCAAGAGTTTTGCAAGTGGACCAATAAAAAGGAGGACCCAAAGTCATGGAATAAAGTTAGAATCTCCACCAAACTCAATCAAATTCAAATCTCATCAAATCAGCCACCAAAAAGTGCACCTTCACTAACTGGTGGGTGGTTAGCTAGATTGTAAAAAAAGCAAGACTCTATGTAAGCATCATCCCACCTTTTTCTCTTCAATTGTATGCATTCCACGAGTTTCCCACTTAGTTAAGTGAAGTCATAAACTCCAAAAAGCAGCCCCCTTGCTTGCTTACCTCTTTTTCTCATGATTTTGCTCCTCTCTATCTAGTAGCAGACTTCGAGTTGATTGTAGTTGTGAACTAAAACATGTACACGTGTCTGGCATAGAAGGAAAAAATTGCCTGCACAATCATTGTGACAGTGCGTTTGGAGGCCAAAACGAGCTCACATCAAAATTTTTGATGCCACAAAGCAAAGTCTTCCTTAACTCCTAATCACGTCGAGTATGCTCACCAATTTTTGTGTGATTCCAAGATTGTGATCTTGAGGGGTGTCCATGATACCCTAGATGAAGTGGTGACCTACTTTGATACCAATTGTTGGAGTTTGAGGTTTGCAAAGGCACACAAACACCACAAGGAAGAAGAAGATGCTTGGAGCATAAAACAATATTGAATACATTACCAAGTGAATGTGCAAAGATATGTCACTCATTAGGGTTATAGGCATATATACAATTGAGGGAAAACAACCTCCTAAAGAGGAGAAAATGTTTCCCACTAAACAAAAGTGTGTTCATACACATCGCAATGAAATATATTACAAGGTCCTAGAATAACTATTTTTTGGTTTTTCTACTCAAACAACACATCTGGGAAGGACTTGGATATGCTAAAGCATCATATCAAGACATCCTCTTCCTCAAGATTGAATTTATAAATCTTATGATAGGTTGGAGTGGGACTGGATTCAATAGCCCATCCCTTAAAGAAATTCGCATAGGTCCAAAATTTATCAAGATGGTCTCCACCCTACTTGGAAATGCTTCTACTCATATAAAAATGAGCAAGGAAAGGTGAAGACTAATTTCAACAAGAAAATCCTTATACAACCTTGGAAAAGAATCAATAATCGTAGAATTATTAGAAATTGCAAATAATAAAACACCCAATCATCACTTTAAATTAAAAGAAGGAAAATTACAAGGAAATGAGAGATGGGCATTAAAATAAGTTGATTATAATTTTTTGCCTTTTGTTTTAAAACAGGAGAACTCTTACACTTTGTGATTATTCAACCTAAAAAGTCTATATATATTTTTCTTAGGACCACTCTTTTTGGGGAGGGGTTGTCAAAATTAACCCCACACCTTTCCTTCTTGATTTTGAGAGGGATTTTCTCCTTAAGGAATTCGAGGTGTGGTTTTACCAAGCATCACTTGCTTTCATGCATTCACGTGATCCATGCAAAGATGCTTTCTGATAATCCATAAAATATTATTGCTATTTGGGCAAGAGCATGATAGGTGAAAGATATCTTCATGATTGTTCAAACATCTTTCGCAAGAAGGAGGGGCTCCATATATTTTATTGGTTCTAATATTATTCCAAATGCCTTTATAGAAAATTTTCCACATGAGCTTGATTTTCTTGTTCTTAATTATTAGACACAATTCACTGTACTTGAATTCCCATGTGATCCATGAACAATCAGTGGCACATCATTTTTTGTTCAAATATTCATGGGCTACCATAAATAGGGAGCAAGATGCAATCATGCTAGTTTTTTTCTACATATTAAAAACGTATTTAATCATGGGAATAAAATACATCTACACTCTCTATTGAGAGGAGGGATTGCTTGACCATGATGTCTAGGTTTAGATGCAAGAGGATCACAACTGATGTGCCATATTGGCTCGGCTAAAACAATGAAATTGCAGGATGGGAATTTCTGGAACTTTCATATTCACAACGGCCAAAAACTATGTATATATGACTAGTATTATTAAACACAAAGAACCTTTTCCATATGAACAAGCCAACAATGTTGAATATCGGTTGAAAGAAATATAGAAAATAATCAAATCGGTGGAGAATTTTTGAGTTCCTGGGAAATAATTAGGCATACAAGAAGAAAAAAATATGCTTAAAAATATAGCCAAATGCAAACTAGATTATTGGAAAGGGAAACATAAGTAGACTTTCTCCCCATGTATGAAATAAAAATAGTTAGCATTATAATTTTTAAAGCAAACTCAAAGAATAGGAATGCATCTCAACAAATTTATAGGAAAGATTTCACCTTACCCAACCATTAGAGCTTGATGAAGAAAGGGATTTAAGGAGTATATGTAATTTGAGGAAGGCCTTTTATGGACAGAATCTTTCTCAATGCATGAAATCGAATATTAGTTTACTATTTATCAACGTGTTCTTTAAGACAAATAAGCACATCCCTTCAGAAACCTCAAGAAGTATAGAGAAAAAGTTACTCATATATGAATCTATCCTAATTATGCAATCATCAATAGAAATAATGATATAATTATCACGGATATCAACACACGAATTTTTGGGGATATTTAAGGATAACAAACATTGGGACTCTCAAGCATTTCTTCGGAATAAGCTTCTTCGACATTAGAAAAAGAGTATCCTTGACTCAAATGTACTTCATATTCCCTAGATATTTGGGATGTGTAGATGTAAGAAACTTGTAAAATTCGTAGAACCCAAGAGAGAAAAAAAAATAAGATTTGTGCAAGTGAAATAAATCTCAATAAGAATTTCTTGATGTATAAATATATAACTGAAATTTAAATTATGTTATCCTTATAGTTGCAATCATAGAATTCTTCAATGCGCCTAGAAGTGGCCACTTGAATGCAACCAAAAGAATGTCTAAATATATAAGACATATTATAAATAAATTTTTAGTCTATGCAAAAGAGTTCATTTATACAAAGTGGATAGGGCATAAAGAATGTTGGATCAAAGATAATCTTTGGGATCCTGAAGAAACGACCCACAATTTTTCACTATAATATAGAGATTGAGCGAGAAAATTTATCCCTTCTTCATGTCGTCTTTGGGAGCGCGGAATTGTACAAAATAAATATAGAAGATCGAAAGAAAACTAGATGTATCATTAGAATTCTACAGCTCTAGACGGCTAACAAGATGGTCAATGGCATCGTATGTCACTGACTACAAGAAGGATAAAAGGGTATCCTTTAAACTTTTGATAGCAATAAAAACGTTGAGAAGGAAATGGTATGCTTTGTATATTGATGTTGATGATGATCTCGTTATACAAAATGTTCACGAAAATACCTACCTTTCAAAACCATTTTGATTTTTAAGTTCCAATCCTCCTCATTATTTTTCAAAGTTTAGATAAATTTGTATCTTCTTAAGCTGTCCATAATGTGTTGGAATTAAATATTAGTAGAGTATGTATGCAGGTTCGTTCACAAACTATGTAATGCGGATCCCTCGTTAGATATGAAGAAGTAACGATATGCTAATCTATATTTCCATCCTTTTCGATAAGATTATAATAATACAAACTAAGAGTGTGAGTTTAATATGATGGGGGATGATTATAACACCCCAATGCAAAAATAGAAGATGGGTGCCCTCCACTAGGTCCACGAGAGCTACCCAAAAACATTTAAATCCTCCCTAATGGATATTCTAGCTGGGAGAACCACCCTCTGCAAAACAGGATACTTGTTTGCAAGACTCTCTGCCTATGTGAAGAGATATACCTTCACAAAGTTGGCAATTTCTCACAACTCACTCAATCAAGTAACTTGAAACTTTGTCAAACTTCAGGGCACTATATGAGAGACCAAACGAAGCTTGAAAGCAATGAAAATGAGTACAATGAGAGAGCGAACAATGATCTGCAATCTGTTTATTAAATTTAGAAAAGGCTAACTACACGTCTAGATAGAGAGGAGCAAAATCATGAGAAAATGAGGTAAGTAAGCAAGGGGGCTACTTGTTGGAGTTTATGAGTTCACGAAACTAAGTGGAAAACTTTTGGAGTGCATACAACTCAAGAAACAAAGGCCGGATGATGCTTATATAGAGTTTTACTTTTCCAACAATCTAGCTAACCACCCACCAATCAGTATGGGTGCACCTTTTGGTGGCTGATTTGATGAGATTTGAATTGGATTGAATTTGATGGAGCTTCTAACTTTATTCCACAAATTTGGGTCCTCCTTTTTTATTGTTGCGTTTGCAAAACTCGTGGTTGAGTCTTTTTGCATGATTGAGACTTGATTTTCAACACTCCCCCTCAAGTCTTAATGCCTAGGTCCTTCATTCCAATGCATGCTTTGAAGTGTTGTAGCTTTACTCCATCCAATGATTTGGTAAACATATCTACATATTGGTCCTTTGTATTGACATGCTCCACCTTGACATCCTTTGACATGATCTTCTCTCTAATAAAGTGGTAATGCACTTCTATATGCTTTGACCTTGCATGGAACACTGGATTTTGAGCCAAGCATATGCTACTTATGTTGTCACAAAAAATAGGTACTTGTTGAACCTGCAAATCAAGATCAACAAACAACTTCTTAAGCCACATAATCTCACATAAGACTTGTGCTAAGCCTCTACAATCCTATTCGATCGATGAGAGAGCCACTCTTGGTTGTTTCTTTGACATACATGAAATGGTCTTCTTCCCTAGCATGCTAACATATCCACTAGTGCTCATCCTGTCATCTTTGGAACCTACCCAATCAGCATCACAACAAGCTTGTACATTTAATCCATCATCACATGGATAATTAAGACCTTCATTCAATGATCCTTTGAGGTATATAAGTACCCTTTTGGCTGCAACAAGATGAGGTACTCTTGGTGCCTATAAAAATTGAGATAACACTCCAACTACATGTGTAATATCTCTTCTCGTCATAGTAGCATACAAGAGAGAACCAATTATTGACCTATACATGGTCACATCCTTCACTTATTCACCTTTATGAGCACTTAGTTTAACATTTAAGTCTAATGGATTTGAAATGGTCTTGCAATTACACAAGCCAAACTTCTTCAAAAGATCTAGAATGTATTTCCTTTGCATCAAGTATACATTAGGGGAAAAAGTGAGCCTTGCATGGGCCTTGTAGGGATTCCTAATTTAAAGGAATGAAAATGGCTAATCAAGTGGATTAAGAGGTTGGAAAAAACCACTAGTGGTATTGTCAGTGACTATAAAGAATTAAAAAAAAAAAGAATGCCCAAGTGAGGAAATTTGTGTGCATTTCAAGCGCTTGGATCTCTTGATTGGATGGCCATGATAAAAATGACAAATATGGGCACTAAAAGACAAAATTAGAGCTCAAACTCTGGCAATAAACAACAAAATAGCAAGACCCATGCAAGGATGCAGATTTTGCCTAATTTTAGCCATTCGATTGCTTTTCTCTTAGATGGTTGAGATTAAAACCCAACCCACTTTCATTAAAAGACAAAATAGGCTCACTTACTATCACTAAAATACAAAAGCTCAAAAATTTGTGCAAAGCGAGAGAATCGAATTTGGGATGCGCGTAGAGTTTCGTCCATTGGAATAAAGAATTGATGGTCTTGATTGAATGGATAGTGATCCATGCAAAGATCAAATCTCATCCATTAATTTCTTTTAAGATCCAATGGCCCAAATTCAAGGCACCTTTTTTTCTTTGGGAAACAACTACATCCATTAGATTTAATCAACATCTAAGGGCTATAGTTTAAAGTGACCCATTTCTTAAGAAATAATCCTACCCGTTGAATCTTGAAGGGCATCCAAGGGTTGAGTTTGAATCCCATCTCTCTCAAAAACTACTTGAAGGAGAAAACCACGCATTTTAGCATGGTTTTGTGGTTTTGACTAGCCCAAAACAAGGGAAGCCTATACCTAGCCTAGTTGATTAATGGACTAGACTGTGTCGACCACCCTCTTCTCATTGGTCCATCACTAATCACTCTCTAATAAAAAAGTCCCATGCAGCGTTCATTTTTTTCCCTAATGATACCTTCCTCTTTATATAGTACTTCAATCCCAAGGAAGTACCTTAAAATACCTAAACCTGAGATTTTAAACTCACATTCAAGCTTCCTCTTTATGTCCTTGATGTTGGCTTCATCATCCCCTCTAATATCCAAATCATCAACATATATACAAATCAAAACAATTTTTGGTACCTTCCTTCTTCACAAAGAGGGATGGGTCTGCATGACTCTGATTGTATCCACATTTTACCAAGTATTCCACAAGTATTTGGTTCCAAGCTCTTGGGGCTTGCTTGAGTCCATAAAGAGCCTTCTTTAGCCTACATACATGATGTGGAAACCTCCCATCTTCAAAGCCTTGGGGCTGATCCATGAAGAGTACCTCTTCAAGCTCTCCATTTAGGAAAGCGTTCTTCACATCCAATTGGTAAAAGCCTATTTACACCTCTAGATAGAAAGGAGCGAAGTCATGAGAAAATGAGGTAAGCAAGCAAGGGGGCTGCTTGCTGGAGTTTATGAATTTACAAAACTAAGTGGGAAACTCATGGAATGCATATAACTCAAGAACAAAGGTAGGATGATGCTTTTATAGAGTTTTAGTTTTCCTACGATCTAGCTAACCATGCACCAATCAATGTAGGTGCACTTTTTGGTGGCTGACTTGATGAGATTTGAATTTGATTGAGTTTGGTGGATCTTCTAACTTTATTCCATGACTTTGGGTCCTCGTTTTTTATTGATCCACTTGCAAAACTCGTGGTTGAGCCTTTTTGCATGATTGAGACGATTTTCAACATAATAGACATCAACTCTTAGTAAATTAGTTTAAAATCTAATCACTTGGAGATTTCAATTGCTACTTGTGAATGCAAGCAACCTAAGATGCATATTGAATATATCGCATACAAAGGGAATATCTATTGGATGTCTTCAATAGGTTTGAAAAGAGTGGGTGTGTACCTGTTAGACTCAAGAAATGATAGGTAGGAGATGGTTGAGCCACATCCTAAGAGGGAGGATTAGGAATTAATCCTCAACCATGGCTTTTGGGGCAAGTGGTTAGCCCTTGATACTCCTATCCAGTAGATCATGAGTTCAAATTCTCACAATTGGTATCAAAGCCTAGGAAGAAGTTTTGGGCAAGGTGGATGGAAGGTGCGTTCGTTAGTTTTAAACATGAGCCCAACAAATATAGAGTGTGTCTCCCAATATGTAGGTCAGATTTAAACATGTAAGGTACCGTTTGAAAGTCTCAAAATGAGTGTTCCAATGGTGAATAGATTCAGGGTCCAAGATACATAGTGTGGGTGAGAACTAGGTTCAAGATATTGAGGTTGAGAACAAAGGGCTCAAGAGACCAGCGTTGCGAACAAGGCAAGTCCGTAGGCAAGTGGCCAATAAGCGGAAAGGCAAGGTTCAAGAGACCAAGGTTGAGAGCCACGGTTCAAGAGACCAAGGTTGAGAGCAAGGGTTCAAGAGACCAAGGTTGAGAACAAGAAGGTTCAAGAGACTATGCAACGGTGAGGATATCAATGATAGGGAGATCAATGATTGATCATTGAGGACAATGATCTCTAGAACGGGAAGAGAGTGTTAGACTCAAGAAATGACAGGGAATAGATGGTTGAACCACATCCTAAGAGGGAGGATTAGGAAGCAATCCTCAACCATGTCTTTTGGGGCAAGTGGTTAGCCCATCATACTCTTAACTTTACTTTATGAGTTCAATTCCCATAGTACCACTTTTACGGTATAATGTAATAAAATTCTTTACTTTACGTAGGCCAAGAAGAAAGTATAAAAGACATCACATTATATAGACAGATTATGGGCTCGTTGGTTTATGCTTTAATCACAAGGAACAGCCTAGCAAATGTGGTCCGAGTTCCTAGTCGATCTATCCATGCTTTTTCATATCATCACTTGATTGCAGGAGAGCTTTTGAGGTAATCTACGTTTATTTCCTAAAATCATGATAATGCCCATTTCTAGGGTGCCTCTATACTACATTTGTTTTCTTTCAAACAAAATTTTAATTGTTCTTATAAAAAGAAATAATAATATTAATGATAATCGGACTGGAAGCCCATACTTTGTTCTCTGAGATTACATTTACCACATCCCTTTTTGTCATACAAATTTGCTCTAAGAGTGACACGCTTTTGAGTGGAAAAGAGCTTTAATATTTGAGCTCAGACAGAGTGGAATATTGCTATGATGAACATCATCTCTGGTTTCTTCGTATTACAAAACAGTACAAAAACAGTACTCCGGGGACGAGTGTGCCCGACTTGGATACGGCTTGTTTGAGCAGCTCAGCAGCATACCAACATTCGATAATTAGCTCGACAGTAGACTCATAGTTTCACAGTACTCCATAACGACCGGCCGGAGGTAGCATTTAAGAAATTACATCATACGGCTCAGCAGCATAAAAATTTGCGCTATACATTCACCTATTAAAAACTTGTCACTGTATGTGTATAACTGAATATGTATAGCTGACGATAGCTGAAACAAAACATTCAGCTGTAGATTCAGCATTCAAAAATCCATTGTGAAGATGAAAAAACATTATATTTCATTGTAGAATAATTACATATTGCGAGAAAGTGAAAGCTTCTTTCCAGAGTTAGTCGTTATCATAAGTTATATTTTAGATAATAATTCTGCTCAAACAATCATGGCCAAATATCAAAATGCTGCTAGAGGAAACAATAAGTAACATATTTGGCTAAAGAGATCACGTTACAGACATCTCTTCAAAGGCTTACCAACCTCACAGAATAATCACATGAGCCACTGAAATGACTGTGTATTAGGAGCCCCTGAGAAAGCAGTCAAGTAAATAATGCTGCAAAAGACGAAGCATTTTACAATCTTCGGGCATGGATTCTAGACAGTCTTTAATCCTTCTAGGATTAGTCGGAATTCAAGAAAATCAAACTAATAGAATGCCAGCGATGATTTGGATGGGATACGCGATAGTCGATATGCTGCTTGGATGAGCAAATCCTCAAAACGACATCGCTCATAGGAACGGCGAGATTTGCACAACCTTCTGGCATAGAATATGTAGAAAGATTATTTGTACTGTAAAAGGAGAAGAAGGATCAAACATATATACCCATGAATGCGCTCATTTATTCTATGCTGTGACTTCCTTCAATGGACAGTTAAGCTTGGATATGCTGGCTCGGAAGATGGTTGCTTGTAGAGACGTGAAACAACGTAATAGACTGGTCATGCTTACACACAGATGGGGGAACCGAGCGCGCAAAGAAGGAATTCAAGACTTCGGGCAGACGAGCGTGATGAGGGATCGATGATTCGAGGAGATCTTTCAGAAGTTCCACATGCTGAGGGCAGATGAGATCGTAGAAATGGGCGTTTTCATTTCGGCCATTTCCGTCAATGTTCTCGTGCCGCTTGCACCTTCTGCTGTAGAACGTCAAAATCTCAACGACGTCATTTCCTATATCATCCTCAGGAGTCAGATGGATGAGGTTAAGCAGGAACTCAAAAAAGTGGGCTTCGCAAGGGACAGCAAGCGCTCCCTCATGATGGAAGCCCATTTCTTCCGCTGTCTTATTGAGGAGAGCTTTAAACAACGGGTGTCTCAGACACGCCGTCTTGATGACGAACCGTGTTCTTTCGTGTTCCTTCTCCCCAGCGTAGACCGCCACGTGCCCGGGAGGTACTTTCCTCTTGTTCCTTCCGATCCCCGAGTGCTTTGACGGTAAGGAGAGTGACCTCCTCTTTTGGAAACGGCGTCTCCTTTATGACAGGGAGACTGTCTCAGCGTGGCTGTTCGATTCTGAGAAGCTATGTGAACTGAGGATTGTTCGGCTTCTCCATCTCTGGAGTATCTTTGGTAGGCAGATAAGGCGGTGCATTCTGGATTGGGTCATGGATATGTATCTGTGGCAAAACTCAGATGGACTCCGACCTCTTCCCGACCTGAGTGCATCTGCTCATGGCTGTGCGCGATATCGGAGGCAAATTAGTACTAGCGAAGTATGGAAAGAGGGATCGGAAGTCGGGAATCGACAGCCACATTTGTGTGTGTGTGTGTGAGAGAGAGAGAGAGAGAGAGAGAGAGAGAGGTACTCGTGAGTCGTGACTCTGCATAGAGCGTTCGCGCAGATGCGGTCTCAACTTTCAAGTTTGCTCTTAGTGCGACGAAAATATTAAATTTGCTCTTTCGTAGCGACGATAATATGAAAGCGCCTCCTTCAAGTTCTTTAAAGCCGTGAATCCTCAATTTGTTCTAAAGAAAAGCAACATGAAGAATAAGTTTTTCTAAAACATTTGTTTTCCCGCGAGACTATAAATCGAAGATGATAAAGAAATGTATTCTCTCTATACTTCATTGTGGGTCTCCAGTACATAATAAATACACTCATTAGAATACATAGGCTAAATGAAGATTGTACAGAAAGAAATCGTCTCACACTTGAAGAGGTGGGGAGTAAAATAAATAAATAAAGGTAATAAGCTTGATTGATGATATGAAAATCTAAAACAAAGGTGGATATGGATGCGGCCAAACACTCTGTTTGATTCTTTTGAACGAAGGAAATCGAGATTGTAGAAACTGTATTTCAAGACGAAGAAGAAGAAGAAAGAAAGAAAGAAGAAGACGAAGAAAGAAAGAAAGAAGAAAAAAACGAAGCTATGGAGAAAGCTTGGAATTTCTGAAACGACAATAAGTAACCTCTTGTATGCTTTCGAGAGCTTTGACAACGTTTTTTGGCAAGCTATCATAGCAGATTAAAAATCAGACAATGTTATATGAATATTTGCTATATTTCCATTTGACCCTTGTCCCCAATCCCGGTTGTGAATTAAGCCCGACAATTATACCTGTCTACCACATGCTAAGCATGAACACTTGTAAGAAAAAGAGTGAAAAACATAGAAAACAGACTAGAAGCAAAAGACAAAGAGCGCATAGAAGATAAGAGAAAGAAGATATCTAATGCTTGAAACAATGGATACAACGATGACTTTTTCTACTACTATGCTTTCTCCATGGAGCCTAGATGTTGATCTAGGAAAAACAAAGGTGAGGGTCTTTAGTGGTGAGAATATATCTCCTCTTATTGGATGAGAGATATTTTATAGTAGTCCTATGAGGTGTAGAAGTATATAGTCCAAAAGGGTTAGATTGGACACTACCGAATGTGTTATCAACTACGGTTGTTTAGCTACTTACAGAGCATGAAATCACCCTTATTAACATAGAAACTATTTCAACGAACATTGCCTTTATCAACGGGAAGCTTAGGACTTATCTTTTGGGTTCCATATACACATATTGAAGCCCAACATAGGAACTCCTGATAGCTTTCGTGCCTTACCAGTCAGTTAAATAAATATCAACTTATTACTACTTAAACTAGTCTATTCATCCTAAAGATAAAAGCCACAAACAATCACCTTTCAATCAACTCATTACATACATTTCATCTACCACTTCAAAGGCCTATTTCAGAGGTATACTCAATGTGAATTGATGTTTTTTCAGTGGTATCATGGATAAGAGGCCAATATATGACATCACATATAGATGGAGTTTAAATACTGGATCGTTGTCCTAGAAGTTGTGCATCAGATGTAGATGCATACATGTAGGTATTGTAGGAGCCAAGTCAAGTAGTTCTTCGACCTAACTTTGGTATCGCATCAGCCAAGTATTTCGTGGACCTAACTTTGGTGGATCATGTAATTATGTAATTAGTTAGAGTATGGAGCCATTAGAGGGTAAAACTCTAGCCTTCGCATTTCACTTATTATCTCTCTAGCTTGCTATCTAAGCTCCGTAGTGGGACTCGCATGAGCGGAGAGCCTTATATATCTTGTTTAGTGTTTCAGATCTATTTTACATATGCTCTTGATTTGCGTTTATACCACTTTGAGTACATCTCTACTCACTTAGTGTTAAATCTGCGTAGATTTTCTAGCTCACGTGCATTTTGTGTGTATGTGTAATCTCTCTCTCTCTCTATCTCTCTCTATCTCTCTCTCTCTCTCTCTATCTATATATATATATATATATATATATATATATATATATATATATATATATATATATATATATATATATATATATATATATATATGACTCAAAATCAAAAACAAGGGAGCATATTCACCGCTCTGACGGCGGGCACCTTATCCGATTCTCTCTGTATCTCTCTCTGACTCTGTATTCAAGACGATGGATGCGCCATAGCTTGATGACATGATAGATCATATGTAAAAACCAACAAAAGCAAAATGAGTTAAGGGGCAGTACGTTGTGGCACATGCGGCTGCCTTATCCTCACTCACTCTCGTCGTCTTCCTTCGTTTCTTGTGTACGCCATGGATGGCACATAACTCTGCGTACCATCAAAGTGGTATCAGAGCATAAGTTGTCATCTAAGTACTCCGATTTTCTGGAAAACGGCCAAGGAACACCAAGTTGGTTGCTGTGAGGCTGTTCATGACGTCCAGCCTCGTAATATTCAACTCCACTATATCCACGACGAATGCTCATCTATGCGTTGACCGACTTCTTGCACGTTTACGACTGCGTCTCTCGCCTTCACAAAAGCGTTTGGCGAATCCTCAATCCTGCCCTGTTAAGTTTCGTTCATGGAACTCCATCGAACGACTACAGTTGGCTACCTCCTACGATATCAGAACCCTCTTCGCTGCTACTGAAATCCCTTTGCTTTTCCTTTTGCATTTAGTCCTTTCCTCGCAAGCAATTATGGACGTGCAAAACCTTACCTTGAGTTTTACTTATCAATGTTACTACACATTTGAGTTTGCTACTCTTGAGTTTCACTTAGCAAGCTACAAATACGAGTTTTTTATTATTTTTTCTCAACTGCATGTGGCATGCGACGCAATGTATATATTTGTTGGTCCTTTATTGAAAATTACTCACACTTTCTAAGAAATATGTATGAATTTGTGCATCATTAATGTGGAAAACTGATGCGCTTATAAGGACATATTTACCCTGCTAAATACTTGAATTCAACAAAAAGTTAGGGATGATGCAAGCTTTTTAATTGGGGTAGATTCCTCTTCGAGATAACTTGGTGATATAGGTGGAAGACCAAAGTCTAGAGATTCCAACGCCCTCATGTATCGATCCCTAGATGAATGTATGAAATTATAGCATTGCATCGAATAGATTTTCCATATGTTATGTGCTAACTTTGATGCTCTTACCAAGTATCTGGGTTTTGGTGATAATCTATTATGGTTTATTTGATTTACATAGAAGGATTGCTATCATAAGCAAAATATTCAAAGAGAAAAAATTAGACGTCGACATGCATCACATGAAAAATTCTCTGTAGAAAGTTCATATAGAGATTATGGCAAAGATAATATGTTTGAAATGTTGCATGTGGTAATTACTATGTCTAAGCCTAGAAATAATAGGAATTCGTACACAGATTCTATTTGCACTAATCATATGACAAGCATAGGAGATTGGTTTGAATGTAAAGATCCATTGAAGACTAAAGAGTACATGGCAATTGGTGATGATACTTTACATTTCATTAATAATGTTGGAAATGTACTGCTAGTATAAAAGAATGGTGTCAAAAATACATTCATTGATGTTTTACATGTGCCTACTATTATGAAGGGCTTACTCTCAATTAGTCAGATTGGAGATCAAGGTATGGAAGTAATCTTTGATAAGCATGCATGTTTCGTACATGACTTCAATTATGACAAGTGGGAAAAATTACTTGATCATAGAAACAAAATGGGTAGATTATTCTCCTTTGATATGGGAAAACCTCTTTAAGAGAATATGTATGCCAAGAACAATGTACACTCCCAAATATCATGTGAATTGTGGTGCAAGAGAACTGTTCATATAAATTAGAGGAAATAAAAGTCTATGGAGAAACAAACATTAGTGTGTGGTCTACCAAGATTTGGTCACTTAAAATCTAAGAGAATATGCAAAACATTTGAATTTGGAAAATGTCACTGTATGAAGTCTCCAAGAAGATAAATTCATAAGGAAAGATCTCTAGAGTTGATTCATAGTGATGTAGTTGGACTTGCTAGAATAAAACTAGTTGGTGGATTACTACTTTTTTTATTCATTTATGACTACAACTGATATACTTGGATATATTTCTTGAATCATAAAAGTAAAGTTTAAAATGCTTTGTGAAATTCAAGAACATTATTCAGAAGAACTTAGGCATGTACATTAAATCTTTATGATGATATTCAAGGAGAGATTATATTCCAAAGGAATTTGATGAATATCTTAATAATCATGGTATCGAAAGGAGATTATCTTGTAGATATACACCACGACAAAATGGTGTTTAAGAATGCAAGAATTGTGTGATTGATAAAATTACTACAACCGTGTGAAATGAAAAGAGCATGCGAGATACATTTGGGTAGAAGCTTTCCATATGATTTTACATATGACTCTACATGTCATAAATAGAGATCGAATAGGAATGGTTCATGATTTCACTCCTTATCAGAGACTATGGAATCATAATCCAATTTGAGCTATCTATGAGTATTTTGGTGTATTTGTTATGCATGCATGCCTAGTCAATTGAGACACAAGCTTGAACCTAAGTTAGAAAACTACATATTTGTTCGATACTCAGAAGAGAAGAAAGGATATAGATGCTACAATCCTACAACAAAAGAATTTAAAGTTAGTAAAGATAATATATTTGATGAGAATGTCTCATGATATGCATCCAAAGACAAGGTTGTGATAGAGAATGATTCAAACGATATTGCTATGCATAATGTTCATAATGATATAGAGACAAGTCCTAGATATTTTGATCATGAAGAAATCCAATTCATGGTTCTATGAGAGTAAGGCATCCTTGGGTAAATTGAATACATGTTATGAGTCTATGAAGCTTCATTATGCATACATGATTGAGAATCAAGCATGATGAATGAAAGAACTTTTGATGATGCATCACAAAATGAAGATTGGTGCAAATAATATGAAAATGAGGTGAACACATTGGAGAAGAATGATACATGGAAACTAGTGAAATTACCACCAAATAAGAAAGCTATTGAATGAAAATAGATGTAAAAAGTTAAATACAAAAGTGATGGTTCAATGGAGAAATATAAAGCATGTGTAGTTGCAAAATGATATTCACAAGTATATGGATTGGATTCTCATGAAACATTTAGTCAAGTGGTGAAAATGACAATGGTGAGAAGCACGCTTGCATGGGCTACTATGAAGACTTGGAAATTGTTTCAAATGGATGTGAAGAATGCATTCTTGAATGGTAAATTACATGAGGAAGTTTATATAATAGCAATTAGAAGGTTATGTGCATCCAAAGTATCCTGAACATGTATGCAAGTTGAAGAAAGCACTTTATGGATTCAAGCAAGCACCAAGAGCATGGTGTGAACAATTCACCAGAAAGCTATTGGATCTTGACTTCATGCAATCAAACGGAGATTATACACTATTTGTATGGAATCAAGGAAGTGAATCGATTCTATTAGTAATTTATGTTGATGATTTTATCATTATTGGCAATGATAAAAAGAGGACTTCTAATTTGGAAAAAACTAAAATATGAATTGTTGATGTCGGACTTGGGTGAACTAAAATACCTTTTTCGAATCGAAGTATTCTATATGATGAAAATGCTTGAGAGATTTGGAATGAGTGCTTGCAAACTCGTTTATATGTCACTTGATTCAAATGCTAAGCTTATGGATAATAGGAAATACTTGCGTGATGCAAATATATATAGAAATATGGTTGGAATTTTAATGTATGTAACAGAGAAAAGACCATATTAGTGTTTTGTAGTTGGCTTGATGAATTATTCTATGCATAAGCCATGTAAAGAGCACTTGGATGTAATGAGATATATATTATGATATATAAAAAGGACATGCAATTTAGCCTTGTGTTATGGAAAAAAGTTTAGCGATGTATATATGCACACACAAATGCAACTTTTGCAAGAAATATCATGGATTGAAGGTCAAGTAATGGATTTATATTTTCACTTGGGAGCGCAAAATTTTATTGAGTAACAACAAGCAACCAACTATCATGTTGTCAAGTATTGAAGCTAAATATAGAGGCATTACTCAAGTTTTCTGTGAATCAACATGGATTAAGTACCTAGTTGAAGGCATGGGAGTCAAAATCAATGGAAATTTCATAATCTATTCTGAAAGTTTTATCAGCATTATGTTATCAAAGAATCCAATCTATCATGCAAGAACAACGAACATCAAAGTTCAGTATGACTCTGTTTGTGCGAACAATATTAAAGGAGAGGTGGAACATATTCACGTCAAGATTGGAGAGAAAGAGGCAGATAATTTCACCAAAGCTCTTTCCAAAGAGAAATTCATCTAATTTAGAGGGGATTTAGGAGTTTAAAAGCTTTTATTTGTATCTAGATTTCATTTCATGTTGATTTGATCTTGTATGGGCATATTGATTTATTTCATTTTGTATATAAGATGATTCTAAGCTTGAGGATGAGATTTGATGATATGGAGCTCTTATGTAAAAACCAACAAAAGCAAAATGAATTAACAGGCATTACACTATGGCACATGTGACCACCTTATCCTCACCCTCTCTCTCTCTCTCTCCTTGTCTTCCTTTGTTTCTTGGGTATGTCATGGATGGAAGATAGCTTGACGCACCATGATCTTCATGATACAGGAGTAACAAAACTTTCTACATGGTATAAAAGTCACAAGAGTTCTCACATGGTAGCAAACCTTAGGAGGTTTGAGCATATTAGCAAACGTCTAGAAGAAAAGCGAGTCAACATTTGAGTTTGAAGAGGCAAGAATTCAATGCTTGAGTCTAAGGAGGCAAGGTGTTCAATAATAGAGTTTGTAAAAGAAAGGACATCAATCCTTGGGTTTTGAGAGGAAAAATCTTTAATGCTAGATTTCATGAGAGACTAGATCTTCAATTCTAGATTTCATGGAGACAAGGATTCCTATGCTAAAGTTTATGCACGCAAGTGATTCAAAGTATGAGTTTTTGAAAGACCATGAATACAATTCACTACAACAGATTGGTGGTATATCAAGGTTTTTACCAAGGGAAATGAACATGCGTATATTTGCTCCGACGTCAGCGTAGGTGTCCATATGCATGTCGGTATTAAAGCACCAATATGAGCGTCAGTATAAGCGTTAGTATGGGCATTGGTATAAGCATCCGTATTACCCAAGCCCATACCGACACCTCTACTAGGTGTACCGTCACATATACTGGTGCGTGCTAGGTGTACTGATGCTTATTCCGATGATATTACTCGAAGTACCATCGCTTATACCGACGACCATATCTGCAAGATTTTGTTTTTTGGGCAAAGTGTGTTGTCTTTTGCTACAGCAACATTAACATGATGTTGCTTAGCAACCGACAATACACTCTGCCCAAAAAAAAACCAAGTACATGTGATGTGTACTCTAATGTCAACCGAAATATGATTTCATACAATAGTATATTATTGGACACAAAAGAGATAATCAGAATGAACCATGAACCATGAACCATGTACAAAAAGAGTTATATATTTCATCAATGAAGCATGTACAAGAGTGTGGCAAACCACTGACATATATGACGCTTTTACAAAATGTGGCAAAACAATGCATTGCCATATAAAAATCAAATACAAAATTTTGGTGTGCCACTGCCATAGACATCCAAAGAACGTTCCATATCAATAGTCCTGCAACAAAGAACATTAATGAAATGAGATAAATTCACAAACAACAAGTAAAAACCAAGTTTATAAATTAATCACCTCATCGCAAACGCTCCCATGAAACGACTGCACCCT
Organism: Ceratopteris richardii; assembly: GCA_020310875.1. Taxonomy (NCBI): domain Eukaryota; kingdom Viridiplantae; phylum Streptophyta; class Polypodiopsida; order Polypodiales; family Pteridaceae; genus Ceratopteris; species Ceratopteris richardii. The sequence goes on along the minus strand of CM035417.1, from coordinate 176,398,603 downwards.
GTCCCTCCAATTCCTCCAATAGTGCAGTCAATCCATAAGGATATCCATAAGCCTCCTCCGTTCGTGTTGGAGGACGACCCATTGCCAGCTCCTACAAAAAATATACAAAACATTAGAGGAACATACATGAGAAACTTAACACAAACAAATTCAATAAATCATATGGTACTTACAAACTCGTGATGCATCGTATCATATATCCACCACTGCACAAATGTGACGGTCCAACCGTATCTAAATGTGTGGCTGCGACATCCCACTACTGGCGATATCGCTCAAGAGTCTTCTGCTGCTTGTCACGAATCATATCCCACTCCTCAGCATCTAACCATACAGGCTTGGTAAGCCTGCTATGAAAGCATTACGAGTCTCGGATCGTCGATGGGACATAACTTCACATGCGGTGTGTAGAATCCACTCTAAACTGACAAGAGGCTGTCCATCGGCTAGTCGGAACTCTTGAATTCATTTCAACATGATAGAGTGTCCAATTTGTATGGAGCAAAGCTGTCTTATACGTGCATGCATTGCTTTGCCAGCCGCATCCATCATCGGAGCTCCATCTCGGATACTATACACCTTGGAGTCATCATGGTCATGAGCATCCCAAGGTGTTCGTGCTATTCCACGTGGTGTACCATGTGGTGTTCATACATCTGCGGTTCTCATCGTAGGAGTAGAAGCGGGCGACACAATGTCCGTTGCACTGCCTCCAGAATAGCTGCCTCCTCTAGACCTCCCTGTAGATCAACTCCTAGAACCTCCTACTCCAGAGCGTGACCTCGACCTATGAGACGGGCCAAAACCTATATCGCACCGAGGTGTCGAACGCACATGTATACTACTAGAGCCAGTAGGGGATGGCTGAAAAGATGGTCGTGGTGGAGTCATAAAGCTAGGAGACATACCTCCTGCAGGAGTAGCACCACCTACAGGAGTGACACCGGCAACTGTGACACTGGCGAGAGTGACACCGGCAGGAGTGAGGCCGGCAGGAGTGAGGCCGCAAGGAGTGAGGCCGAGAGGAGTGCTACCACGAGCGATCCAATACTGTGATGCAGTAGCCATATACGTGGGAGGTACCTGAGAGATGAACTCTAGGAACTACTCCTCTATCATGGAATGTGGAGTGACTCGAGGATTGTCTCCCATCATGCTCTGTAACAAAAGAACTCAAATAATTAGCATGTGATAATAAAGGTAATATAGAGAAATGATAGTGTACAAAACAACCTAGCAAAAAAAATAAACAAAAACTAGTACATACAAGTGTTTGAGTAAAAAATCCTCTAGTCTAGCATCCTCTTGGAGATCCGATGCATCGAGAATATCTATCTCTATATTGATGACTTCTAAATCGCTTGCTATGCTGGTTTCTTCCTAATCATCATCTATTGCTTTGTCCTCTCAAACAATGACCTCTTCTTCTCGCACAATGATCTCTTCCTCCTCGATTATCGAATGAATCTCTAAGTCCACTACAGATGGACTTTCTTCTACATCTATGTTCTCACAAAGTTTCCTACTACGTGGGGCGACTTGTAAAACAAATAGCCTTTACGGGGATTGCTTTGCCTACAAGGTCATCTCTAAATCTATTTGCTCCACACTTTGGACATTGGTGGAGATGCTCATACTCATTCCAAAAGAGGATGCAATCATTCGGACAAGCATGAATCTTAGTATAACCCATTCCAATGGACTCCAAAAGTTTTTTTGCATGTCCACGTGTTGGAGGCATGTCATTGCCCTCTGGCAAAAATTGATCTTTAAGAAGCATGCAATAAGCAATTAAAACGATATCAATAAATAAAGTTATTTTGATACAACAATGAAAGTTTATTTCAAATCCACTTACCTGAACAATTCAGTGACACTACTATCTGATCATCCATAAATGGATTGCAGATTGAGCATCGCAAGTGACACACATAGTATAGATATCTTTGCTCCATTGTAAAGAGGTAAACAAGCTTGTCTTCGCATGTTTTCATATTCTTCATTGACTTTTGATCGTGGAAATTCTGTTGTGTCCATGAAACTCTCGACATCTTCTCCACCATCATGATCTTCGTCCATCTCATAAAATGCTTCGAGCATCTCTTTCATATGTTCATTCCGTGTAATGCTATTAGTACTTTCTTATAGTTCTAAGTCCTTTTTTGTTCTCTTTTGTCCACAAGAGGTTACCAACGCAATGTCGTTTGGGTCCATCTGCTCACCTAGGGGACAATGCGAATGGTAGCGTAGCTTTTCTAGTCGACTTTTATCAAAGGATCCATACTCTCTAACATGTGCAGCACAAATCCATCGTTTTCGATAAATTTGATACTTGCACTGAGTGCAAGGACATGCCATTCTCTCCTCCGGATCCAAAGTAGCCATCGGATACAATATGGACATTTTAGAACTTTTTTTCTATTAAACCTAAAAATCATACTCCTAAAGACTTAAACCTGAAATACTAAAACCTAAATACTTAAACACCTAAAAAAACCTAAAACCCTAATCCTAAAACCCTAATCTATATAATTATCCTATTTTATATATATATATTTATTTATATATTCAGATTTTTTTCTTAATTAATCCTAATTTTTATATATCTAATTATATATATTTAATTAAATTATCTAAAACACTAGCTCTTTTTATATTTATTTATCTATATAATTATCCTATTTTATCTATATATTTATTTATAAATTCAGATTTTTTCCTTAATTTTTTTCTATATTTCTACTTTATATAAATTTAATTGAGTGATATGTATGCCAAAACCCTAAAACCTTAAACTCAAAGATCTAGACCTAAAATATGTATATTTCTATATGCATGTGTATATACATGTATATATGTATGATATGTGTATGTGTATGTGTGTATATATGTTTTGTAGGTTTATATAGATATGTGTATAAGTATATGTGTGTATGTGTATGTGTATATATATTCACTCTGATTAAAATGATTAACATTAGACCTATTTTTTATATATTTAATCATATATATATTTACTTTATTTATTTAAAACACTACTTCTTATCATATTTATTTATCTATATAATTTGCTATTATATATATATATTTATTTATTTATTTATATATTCAGATTTTTTTCTTAGTTAATCCTATTTTTATATGTTTAAGTATATATATTTAATTAAATTATTTGAAACACTAGTTCTTTTTATATTTATTTATCTATATAATTATCTTATATATATATATATATATATATATATATTCAGATTTTCTCCTAAATTTTTTTCATATTTTCTCTTTATATAAATTTAATTGAGTTATATGTATGCCTAAACCCTAAAACCCTAATCAGAAAGATCTAGACCTAAAATATGTATATTTCTATATGCATGTGTATATACATGTATATATGTATAATATGTGTATGTGTATGTGTGTATATATGTTATGTAGGTGTTAAAACCCTAAAACCCTAATCAGAAAGATTGACTTAAACGTGAAATACTAAAACCTAAAGACTTAAACTTGAAATACTAAAACCTAAATACTTAAACACCTAGAAAAACCTTAACCCCTAATCCTATTTTATATATATGTTTATTTATATATTCATATTTTTTTCTATATTTTTTCTTAATATAAATGTAATTGAATTATATGTATGCCTAAACCCTAAAACCCTTATCTTAAATAGCTAGACATAAAATATGTATATTTTTGTATGCATGTGTATATACATGTACATAATTTAGGTCTAGATCTTTAAAATTAGGGTTCTAGGGTTTAGGCATACATATAACTCGTAGGCGATGAACCACAAGGTAAAGGATTGCAGAGAAAAATGGATGCAGCTTTCAGAGAGAAGGCAATGAAGTTTTGCATAGTTAACTCTGAGCCTATGCAGAAGTGGTTAGAAAGATATGAGCTTGCCAAGGAAACTATTGCAAAGGAAAGAGCTCAGTTTCGAAGAAATCGTTCCACTCGATTTTTGCCTCTTCCAGAATGTCTTCAACCTCTTCCACCTTTTCCAATGAGCAAATGGCTAGATACAACGGTTTCACAAGCAAAGGAAGTGGGTGAAGATATCTCTGAAGAAGAGGAAGAACTCGCAAAAGGATGTGATTGGGAGTATATTAAATACGGTGCACTATGGTCTCATGGACAACACTTTCGAGTCGCATCAATGGATGAAAATAGGTGTACTTTTGATAGTGTAGTGATGGTGATTTTTCTACAAAAAAGTTGAGCGAGTGCAAGAGATGATAATGCTCTAGAAGGCGAGCTAGATTATTATGGTGTGATTCAAGACATCTTGAAACTATCTTTCAGAAAGTTTGATTACTTTGTTTTTGATGTGAAATGGTTCAAAGTAGTCACCTCTGGAAGAAACACAACACTGAGACAGGATAAAAGCGGTTTGCTTCAAGTCGACTCCACAAGATTATGGACACATGAAAGGGATACATTTGTACTTCCCGAACACTGTGAGCAAGTTGTTTTTATACCAGATTCAAAAGAACCAGAGTCGCTATTTGTTTTACAAGTCACTCCACGTAGTAGAAAAATTTTTGAGAACATAGATGTAGAAGAAAGTCCATCTCTAGTGGACTCAGAGATTCATTCGATAGTCAAGGAGGAAGAGATCATTGTTCGAGAAGAAGAGATCATTGAAGAAGAGGTCATTGTTCGAGAAGACGAATCAATAGACGATGATCAGGAAGAAATTAGCATAGCAAGCGATTTAGAAGCCATCAATATAGAGATAGATATTCTCGGTGCATCGGATCTTCAAGAGGATGCTAGACTAGAGGACTTTTGAATAAAACACTTGTACGTACTAATTTTTGTTTTTTTTTTGTTTATTCTCTATATTACTTTTATTATCGCATGCTAATTTCTTGAGTTCTTTTATTACAGAGCACGATGGGAGACAGTCCTCTAGTCACTCCACATTCCATGACAGAGGAATAGTTTTTGGAGTTCATCTCTCACGTTCCTCCTACGTATATGGCTACTGCATCACAGTATTGGATCGCTCGAGGTAGCACTCCTCCCGGCCTCACTCTTGGTGGCGTTACTCCTACTGGCCTCACTCTTGGTGGCCTCACTCCCACCGGTGTCACTCCCGCCGGTGTCACTCCTGCCTGTGTCACTCCTGCAGGTGGTGCTACTCCCGTAGGAGCTATGTCTCCTAGCTTTGTGACTCCACCACGACCATCTTTTCAGCCATCTCCTGATGGGTCTACTAGTAGACATGTGTGTTTGACACCTCAGCGTGATACAGGTTCTGGCCCGTCTCGTAGATCGAGGTCACGCTCTGGAGCAGGAGGCTCTAGGAGTGGATCTACAGGTAGGTTTGGAGGCGGAGGAGGCAGCTGTTGTGGAGGTAGTGCGACGGATGTTGTGTCGCCCGCTTCTACTCCTAGGACGAGTATCTGAGATGTAGGTATGCCATGCAGTACACCACGTACACCTTGGGGTGCTCATGACCACGATGACTCCAAGGTGTATAGTATCCGAGATGGAGCTCTAGTGATGGATGCGGCTGGCAAAGCAATGCGTGCATGCATACGACAGCTTTGCTCCATCCACTTTGGACACTCTATCATGCTAAAATGGAGTGAACAGGATAAAGATCGGAAGAATTATATCACACAGACGATTTATCAGGAGTTTCGACCAGCCGATGGAGAATCTCTTGTCAGTTCAGAGTGGATTCTACACAGTGCATGTGAGGTTATGTCCCATCGACAATCCAAGGCTCGTGATGCTTTCAGAGCAGGCTTACCAAAGCCTCTATGGTTAGATGCTGAAGAGTGGGATGTGATTCGTGACGAGCAGCAGCAGACTCTTGACCGATATCGCCAGCAGCGAGATGCCGTAGCCACACATTTAGATACAGTTGGACCGTCACATTTGGGCAGCGGCGGATATGACACGATGCATCATGAGTTTGTAAGTACCATTTCATTTATTGAATTTATTTGTGTTAAATTTCTCATGTATGTTCCTCTAATCTTTTGCATACTTGTTTCAGGAGCTGGCAATGGGTCCTCCTCCAACACGAATGGAGGAGTCTTACGGATATCATCATGGGTTGATTGCACTATTGGAGGACTTGGAGGTATGCGGTGCGGTCGTCTCATGGGACCATTTGCGATGAGGTAATTAATTTATAAACTTGGTTTTGTTTTTACTTGTTGTTTGTAATTTTCATGTGAGTTTATCTCATTCCATTAATGTTCTTTGTTGCATGTTTGTTGATATGGAACGTTGTTTGCATGTGTATGGCAGCGGAACACCAAAATTTTGTATTTGATTTTCATATGGCAATGCATTGCTTTGCCACATTTTGTAAAAGTGTCATATATGACAGTGGTTTGCCACACTCTTGTACATGCTTCATTATTGAAATATATAACTTCTTTTGTACATGGTTCATGGTTCATTGTGGTTATCTCTTTTGTGTCCAATAATACTCTATTTCATGAAATCATATTTCGGTTGACATTAGAGTACACATCACATGTACTCGGTTTTTTTTGGGCAGAGTGTATTGTCTTTTGTTAAGCAACATCATGGTAAGTTGTTGTAGCAAAAGACAACACACTCTGCCCGAAAAACATTTTGTAGGTATGGTCATCGGTATACGCGACGGTACTCCCAGTAATGTCATCGGAATAAGCATCGGTACACCCAGGAGGTGATGGTATACGCGACAGAACACCCAGCAGAGGCCTCGGTATGGGCATCTATATGGGCGCCGGTATTACCGACACATATACCGACGTTTATACCGACGCATATACCGACGCTTATACCGACGTTTTGGTACCGATGTGCATACTGACCTTTACACCGATGTCGTGGCAAATAAAGCCACGTTCATTTTCCTTGGTAAAAACCTCGGTATACCATCGATCTATTGTAGTGTATGTGTATGCGTGCATTTATGTTATGCATGTGTAAAAACCCTAAAACCCTAATCGGAAAGACCTAGACCTAAAATATGTGTGTATGTGTATGCATGTGTATATATATGTGTATGTGTATATATATGTGTATATGTGTATGTATGTGTATATGTGTATGTATGTGTAAATAGCCTAAAAACCCTAATCCTATTTCTATATATTTTATGTAAAAAAAACTTTAAAATCAAAATTTTATATATTTAATAAAAACACTAGCTTATGTGTGTGTATGTGTGCATGTGTGTATGTATGTGTGTGTGTGAATGTATGCATGTGTGTATATGTGTATGCGTGTCTATGTATGCATGTGTGCGTATATGTGTATGTGTGTGTATGTATGCATGTGTGTGTATGCATTCATGTGTGTGTGCATGCATGTGTGTATGTATGTGTGTGTGTGTGTGAGTGTATGCATGCATGTGTGTATATGTGTGTGTATGTATGCATGCATGTATATGTGTGTGTATGTATGCATGCATGTGTTTACATGTGTGTATGTATGCATGTGTGTACATATGTGTGTGTATGTATGCATGTGTGTACATGTGTGTGTGTATCTATGCATGTGTGTATATGTGTATATGTGTGTATGTATGCATGCATGTGTGTATATGTGTATGTGTATGTATGTGTGCGTATGTGTGCATGCATGTGTGTATATGTGTGTATGTATGTCTGTATGCATATGTGTATATGTGTGTGTGTATGTATGTGTGTATGCATGTGTGTGTGTAGTACTCCTTCTCCTTCCCCCTCTCACTTTGCCTTCCACTTGGGTCGGGCAAGCTCTTTCTTTCACGTATTGATGGGAGTAAGCTCTGTGTGTGCTCTTCCACTTGCACACCTCATGAGAAGTTCGAAGAGTCGGTTGGACTTTTCTTGCACCTGTTCCAGATGAAACTTCATTTGTTCTTGGCACCCCTATAGCCACGTGCAGTCGAGCTTTATGCAGTGGGTGCCAAAGTCATGGCCCCCCTTTCGCACGCCATGGCACTTTCCCCAAACTCTCTCTCTCTCCCCAACCCCCTCCAACCCCACTCAACCCCACCTTTCACCCCTCATCCCCACCTCCTCCTCCACTCAACCCCCAACCCCAACCCCCTCCAACCCCGCTCAACCCCACCCTTGCGCCCCCCCCCCTCATCCCCGCTCAACCCCACCCTTGCGCCCCCCCTCATCCCCACCCTCCCCCTCTCAACCCCACCCTCCCCTGGTTGCTCCCCCACCTCTCTCTCTCTCTCTTCCACCCTCCGCCCTCCCACTTCCCTGCGAGCCCCTCTCAACCCACCATACCCCTCTCGACCCCACCCTCCCCAATGAGCCTCTCTCACCCCACCCTCCCCAATGAGCCTCTCTCACCCCACCCTCCCCAATGAGCCTCTCTCACCCCACCCTCCCCCTCTCAACCCCACCCTTCCCCGCTCAACCCCCTCCTCCCCTCTCCTCCGCCCTCCCCCTCTCAACCCCACCCTCCCCCGCGAGCCCCTCTCACCCCACCCTCCCCCTCTCAACCCCACCCTCCCACCCTCCCCCTCTCAACCCCATCCTCCCCTCTCCTCCGCCCTCCCCCTCGCAACCCCACCCTCCCCCGCTCAACCCCACCGAGAAAGAAAGAGAAGAGTGTTTCTGTTCCTCTGAGAATGGACCCAGAATTCTTCAAGTAGGCTATGAAGATGCGGAAGATCATGAGATAATGGAAGCATATGAACGGCTTGGCTCTTTGCTAGTAAATGAAGACATTGTTCGTGAAAACTGAGGGCCACACTTGACAGCTTCATACAGAGGCTCTTCTTGATCTTCAGAAGGGAGTCTATATCACACCTAGATATGACCTTCTATTCACAAATTCAAGGCATGACCTAGATGCTATTCATGGGCCTTTCCATGAGGACAAGCGGTTGGACCAATCGGCTTCAATTGAATTTCCCGGAAAATGAGAATCTCAGATGGCAGGAGAAGAGGTAAAAGTGAATTGTTAAAAGTAAAAGTGGATAAACAGATGTTGCCGCCAACCATTCGCAGTGACTACCTATTTTTTGGGACTCAATTCAAATCAAAGGAGTAGTTGACCTACCCCTCCAATTTTGGGCATTCCACCGGTGCGTGATCAGTGGACGTGAAGATTCGACAAGGCTCTCTTGGCCTATTGAGGCCTATAAAAACAAGGGATTTGTGCTCATTTACACACTTTTTTTTTTTGAGTTACATTGACGCGTGTATACGTGCAGAAGTTCTCTCTTGCACTTTGTGGCTTCAAGTCTTTTGTAGGAAGTCACTCTGTGGTGTGGATACGGAGTGTGGGCTTCCCAGTGAAGGACTAATAGCTCTAAAGTGCAAAGAGGGTGGCTTGGTTATTCTTCTATGTGAGTCAGTATTGCTGTTAAGCTCTATTCTCTTGAGAAATTCTTTACCTCTTGTATTATTCTGGGTTATTCTGCAAATAATTGGCCCTTATGCTGATCTATTGTATTGGAGTTAATACTTTTAGGGTGGCTTGTTAGCCCTAATCTTGCATTTATTTTGAGCATCACTCTGCCCAACCTTGTAATCGTCTTATTCGAATCAAGAAGTGTATGGTCTTCCTTGGTCATTGGTTGTCCATAAATACCACTCTGTGCAATCCGTGTTATCAACCTGCTCACAGAAATGTTAAAGGGTATACTTCCCTAAAGAGAACCCCCCTTGAGTAGGTGATGTACTGGACGTATTTAATCTTTATTCTCTACTTCTGTTAAAAAAAACGGATACCCCAGTACCTCCTCTACAGTTTGGCACGCCCGGTGGGACCTTTGCATTTCTGTGAGAGGTATTTTTGCCCTATTACATTTGCAAGTAGGTACATGACGCATACACGGGTAGATAAGGAGTCTCTTCGTGTTCGGAGGAGCCTCAACAAGTTAGCAATAACCATGGCTAGTGAGTCTACCTCCCCTTTGCCTTCCCTAAATTTGTCTATTGATTTGGGTGCGACACCATTGTCAAAAGAAGGGTATAGGAGAACTCTAGACTTCTCCTCAGATACGTCAGAAGAAACCCCAGTACAAATGGAGGATCTCTCTCATCTACTCTCCAGATTAAACATCAAATTTCCTACCTTTAAGGGACAAGCTTATGAGGATGCTGATGATCATGTGAGGAGATTCATCTCTTTATGTCGTGGACGAGGTCTACAGAATAGAGAGGATGCAATGTTGGCACTTTTTCCATCCACATTGGAGGGTCTTGCAGATAAATGGTATAGTCAATATGCAGATGGCTATTTCACTACATGGGAGGCTCTGAAGGCGGCATTCTCACAAACATTCCGACCAAGTGATTCCTCAGAAAGAGCTCTAGATCAGCTAGAGAATTTGAAGCTAAGATCAGGTGAATCTTTTCATGAACTTCATACTAGAACAAAAGCACTTGTTGCCCGTTTGCCACATGCTCCAGGTGATTTTTTGGTTAAAAAGTGGATAGAGAAGGCTCTGCCCAGGTCATCTCAGCAGAAACTTCGTGAGTCTCTTAGATTGGATGCCACCCTCAATGATTTTGTTGCAGCAGCATCACGCATTTAAGAAGCAAGGTAACATTTTGAAGGGGATACACAACCAAAGTATGCTGCAGATCTGGATCCTATTGAGCAACTGAGAAGGGAATTGGAAGCATTGAAGATGCAACAAAATCAACAAGAAGAGAAGGTCTTGCCACCACTACGTCGCACTGATGATGAAGTAGCTCAACTTCGCCGAGAGTTAGAAGATTTGAAGACCACTCAGGATATAAGGAGACAAATTTGGTGTACAATCTGTAACAACAATGGACATTCCAATGCTAATTGCCCTATTAAGGTAAGCTGTCAATTTTGTGGAAAAGATGTTCATGAAGCCAGAGATTGTTATTACCTCAAAGGTACACAGCAGAGAGGTAACCCTCAAACTTTGGATTCATACTATGCTAGTACTTCAAATACATCTAATAGAGAGGACAATCGGCCTACAAAGCCTAGGTATAATAGACCTTTGATGTGCTATCGTTGTGGTGAGTACGACCACATGCAAAACAGGTGTTCTCTTCCAGAAGATGCACCTCCTTGTCAACATTGTCCAGAGGCCAAGGATCATTATACCAAAGATTGCCCAAGAGGTCGTCCTGCTCCAATTCACATGATTGCAGTCTCTCCACATGAAGAAGGAAAAACCACTCAGACTTATGCTGTTTCATCCTCTGCAATGCCCATGATGACTAGAGCTAGGCAAGCAGCTGCAACCCAGAGAGATGAACAACAAGGATTTCAGGATAAAGAGGAAGAAAAGGAGTCTGGATGGAAGGACCAAGCAGAAATTGAAGGAGCTTATAATAAGATGACTACTTCTCTAAAGGGCCAACCAACAAGTTTGCAAGAAAACACTCAGGAGGTAAACATTGAACAGATCTTGAAAGGTATTCATCACAAGGTTAGTCTATATGAACTTATAAGGATGGATTCAAAAATAAGAAGTGACTTACTGAAGATTATACACTCTGCTCACTTGGTCCAATCACCTAGTATAGATGGTTTCATGGTTGATTTTCCTCCTGCACCCTTAGCAGACTACCAAAGTTCAAGATTATCCGTTTATATAAAGGATGAAGCTCTTACAGGTGTGATCATAGATGGAGGCTCTGGTATCAATTTGATGCCAGATTTTACAATGAAGAAGCTACATTTGAACCCCACCAAAATGGCACCATTTATAGTTACACTAGCAGATCAACATCGGGTTGCGCCTCTTGGCATTATTGAAAAGGTACGGATGATAGTACAGGGTTGCCACTTTGTGTTGGATTTTGTTGTTATTGCACTTCCACAGGAGACTTCCTATCCTTTGCTCCTGGGGAGACCTTGGCTGAGACAAGCAAAAGCTTTGCAAGATTGGGGGAAAAATAAATTATGGATTTCAACAAGCACCAATAGCCAACTACAACTACACTTGGAAGAAGGATTTGATTCAGGAAAAACCACTGGATATACTGTGGATACTCAGGTATTCAAGATGGATTTCCTCAGCCCTTCACAGAGCAAGTACTTGAGGAAGTAGCTGGACACACTTTGTATAGTTTCTTGGATGGTTTTAGTGGCTACAATCAGATAGTAATTCACCCTGATGATAGGGACAAAACAGCCTTTGTTACTCCCTGGGGCACTTATGTCTATACTCGAATGGCTTTTGGTTTGAAGAATGCACCAACTTCATTTAATAGAACGATGTATCTGATATTGGGCAAATGGTTAACAACATTTCTACGCATTTTCATGGATGACTTTTCAGTATTTTCAGGTACAGATAAAAGAGCAGCAGTTCAAGATTTCCATGACCATTTGGAAAATCTAAAAGAAATATTTGAGCAATGTCTCAAAACAGGTTTGAAATTGAATCCGGATAAATGTCACTTTTTGGTCACTAAGGGCACTCTTCTTGGTCACATAGTATCTGCTGAAGGCATAACTATTGATCATGCAAAGGTTACAGCTATTCTTTCCATGACTATTCCACAAAGCCCAAAAGAAGTGCAAAGTTTCCTAGGCCATGCAGGGTATCACAAAAGATTCATTAGGATGTATTCGGAAATTGCTAAGCCCTTGTCAAGGCTTACCAGCAAAAAGGTCCCTTTCTCATGGAGTGCTGAAGCTGACAAAGCAATTTGTGAACTAAAGTTGAGGCTATGTACTGCTCCACTTTTAAGTGTTCCTAATTGGTCATTGGAATTTCATGTGCATACAGATGCTAGTCTTCATGCTGTTGGTGCAGTTCTAGCTCAACCATCATCACATAAGGTTGATAGACCTATGTCCTATGCCAGCAGACTACTCAACCAAGCTGAAAGGAATTACAGTACGACGGAAAGAGAAGGTTTGACTATCGTATTTGCTCTTCAGAAGTTCTGACACTATCTCCTTGGTGTACATTTTATTGTTATTTCTGATCATCAGCCCTTGAAGTACTTGATAAACAAGCCTAGAGTAGCTGGAAGGATTTGGAGATGGTTACTCCTATTTCAAGAATTTAATTTTGATATTCATACTAAGCCAGGAAAAGAGCACTACATGGCAGATCAAGTGTCCAGGACGGCAATGAGCGAGAAGGCAACAGGTATCAATGACAAACTGGTCGATAGCAATCTCTTCCTAGTAGCAATTCAGATTGGTTGGTATGATGAAATTTTCCATGTTCTTACTACTGGTAAAATCTCAGAACACTTGACACCTGTAGAAAAGAGAAGATTGCTCCTGAAAACCAAAGCATATTCTCTTATAAATGGAAATTTATATAAATACTGTCAAGATGATATATTGAGAAGGTGTGTCTATCCAGATGAGGTAAATCTTCTGCTAGAAGCTGCACACAATGAAGGACATCTCAAGGGGGAAGAGTTGGCTCATAGAATCATCCACAAAGGTTTATGGTGGCCTCATATTTTCAAGGATGCAATCAAGTTTTCTAAAGAATGCCACATCTGCTAGAGGTGTGCTCCCGCGCCAACCAGATTGAATTTCCAACCATTGGTCATATCTACAGGATGGCTCCCATTTGAACGATGGGGTCTCGATTTCATAGGACCAATTAGTCCAACTGGTCAACCTGGAGGAAAAAAGTATATTTTGATGGCCACATGCTATGCCACTAAATGGATAGAGGCCAAAGCTACTAGGGACTGCACGGCTTTAACAGTAGCTAAATTTATGTATAAACGTATTTTTTCAAGATTTGGTTGCCCACTAGAAATTACTAGTGATAGGGGCACACATTTTGTAAATCAATTGCTCCAATTGATATTTGACAGGTACAAAATCTTCCATAAAAAATCTTGTGCCTATTACCCAAGGGGAAATGGCCAAGCAGAGAGTTCCAATAAGATTTTGATTGGACTACTTCGCAAATTATCTTTTGATCATCAAAGCTCTTGGCCACTAGCCCTAATTGGTGCAATTTGGGCTTTCAGAACCACAAAGAGGGGAACCACAGGGGAGACTCCATTTCGCTTAGTTTATGGGAAAGAGGCATTGGCACCATTTGAGTTTATCATCAGAAAAGAAATAGGAATCAAAACCATTGGAATTGAACCCCCCATTCAGAGATTGGTGGCATTAAAAGAGTACAGAGAAGGGGCGATGCAGAAACTTCTAGTGACACAAGAAGAGCGCAAGAGATTGCATGACAGGTATCTGAGATCGAATGAAGTTCAGGAAGGGTCTATGGTTTTAGTGCATCAGGTTCCACCAATTCAAACTAAATTGGCACCCAAGTGGATAGGACCTTATAAGGTAATCAAGGTATTGCCACATGGCGCAGTGCATCTGGAAGATCTGCAGGGTAAAAGAATTCCCCTGGTCAACATCTCCAGGGTGAAGAAGTATCTGAATTAGGTCAAAATGGAAACATTCCACCCCTTGTACATACCATGTTTCTTTTCTGTAATTACAGTATAACTAGATCTCTTTGAAATAAGTAGAATAAGGGAGAAATTGCACCAGGGACGGTGCAAAAGCTTGATGTGGGGGTCTGTAGTACTCCTTCTCCTTCCCCCTCTCACTTTGCCTTCCACTTGGGTCGCGCAAGCTCTTTCTTTCACGTATTGATGGGAGTAAGCTCTGTATGTGCTCTTCCACTTGCACACCTCATGAGAAGTTCGAAGAGTCGGTTGGACTTTTCTTGCACCTGTTCCAGATGAAACTTCATTTGTTCTTGGCACCCCTATAGCCACGTGCAGTCGAGCTTTATGCAGTGGGTGCCAAAGTCATGGCCCCCCTTTCGCATGCCATGGCACTTTCCCCTAAGTCTCTCTCTCTCCCCAACCCCCTCCAACCCCGTTCAACCCCACCTTTCACCCCTCATCCCCACCTCCTCCTCCACTGAACCCCCAACCCCAACCCCCTCGAACCCCGCTCAACCCCACCCTTGCGCCCCCCCCTCATCCCCGCTCAACCCCACCCTTGCGCCCCCCCTCATCCCCACCCTCCCCCTCTCAACCCCACCCTCCCCTGGTTGCTCCCCCACCTCTCTCTCTCTCTCTTCCACCCTCCGCCCTCCCACTCCCCCGCGAGCCCCTCTCACCCCACCCTCCCCCTCTCGACCCCACCCTCCCCAATGAGCCTCTCTCACCCCACCCTCCCCCTCTCAACCCCACCCTTCCCCGCTCAACCCCCTCCTCCCCTCTCCTCCGCCCTCCCCCTCTCAACCCCACCCTCCCCCGCGAGCCCCTCTCACCCCACCCTCCCCCTCTCAACCCCACCCTCCCCTGCTCAACCCCACCGAGAAAGAAAGAGAAGAGTGTTTCTGTTCCTCTGAGAATGGACCCAGAATTCTTCAAGTAGGCTATGAAGATGCGGAAGATCATGAGATAATGGAAGCATATGAACGGCTTGGCTCTTTGCTAGTAAATGAAGACATTGTTCGTGAAAACTGAGGGCCACACTTGACAGCTTCATACAGAGGCTCTTCTTGATCTTCAGAAGGGAGTCTATATCACACCTAGATATGACCTTCTATTCACAAATTCAAGGCATGACCTAGATGCTATTCATGGGCCTTTCCATGAGGACAAGCGGTTGGACCAATCGGCTTCAATTGAATTTCTCAGAAAATGAGAATCTCAGATGGCAGGGGAAGAGGTAAAAGTGAATTGTTAAAAGTAAAAGTGGATAAACAGATGTTGCCGCCAACCATTCACAGTGACTACCTATTTTTTGGGACTCAATTCAAATCAAAGGAGTAGTTGACCTACCCCTCCAATTTTGGGCATTCCACCGGTGCGTGATCAGTGGACGTGAAGATTTGGCAAGGCTCTCTTGGCCTATTGAGGCCTATAAAAACAAGGGATTTGTGCTCATTTACACACATTTTTTTTTTGAGTTACATTGACGCGTGTATACGTGCAGAAGTTCTCTCTTGCACTTTGTGGCTTCAAGTCTACTGTAGGAAGTCACTCTGTGGTGTGGATACGGAGTGTGGGCTTCCCAGTGAAGGACTAATAGCTCTAAAGTGCAAAGAGGGTGGCTTGGTTATTCTTCTATGTGAGTCAGTATTGCTGTTAAGCTCTATTCTCTTGAGAAATTCTTTACCTCTTGTATTATTCTGGGTTATTCTGCAAATAATTGGCCCTTATGCTGATCTATTGTATTGGAGTTAATACTTTTAGGGTGGCTTGTTAGCCCTAATCTTGCATTTATTTTGAGCATCACTCTGCCCAACCTTGTAATCGTCTCATTCGAATCAAGAAGTGTATGGTCTTCCTTGGTCATTGGTTGTCCATAATTACCACTCTGTGCAATCCGTGTTATCAACCTGCTCACAGAAATGTTAAAGCGTATACTTCCCTAAAGAGAACCCCCCTTGAGTAGGTGATGTACTAGACGTGTTTAATCTTTATTCTCTACTTCTGTTAAAAAAAACGGATACCCCAGTACCTCCTCTACAGTGTGTATGTATGCATGTGTGTATATGTGTGTATGCATGCATGTGTGTCTATGTGTGTGTATGTATGCATGCATGTGTGTATATGTGTGTATGTATGTGTGTGTATGTATGTGTGTATATGTGTGTGTGTATGTATGTGTGTATGCATGTGTGTGTGTACGTGTATGTATGCATATGTGTATATATGTGTGTGTATGTATTTGTATGCATGTGTGTGTATGTATTGATGTGTGTATATTTTTATGTGTGTGTATGCATGCATGTGCGTATATGTGTGTGTGTGTAAGCATGCATGTGTGTATATGTGTGTGTAGATGTGTGTGTCTATATGTGTGTGTATTTATGCTCTATCTTCCTATCTCTATCTTCCTCTCTTTCATCTCTCTTTATCTCTCACTCTCTCTCTATCTCTGTCTCTCTATCTCTCTTTCTTTCTCTTTATCTCTCTCTCTCTCTCTCTCCTCTCTCTCTTTCTCTCTCTATCTCTCTCTCTCTCATCTCTCTCTCTTTCTGTCTCTATCAATAGAGAATAAAACCATCACTTACAAGTATGTCCCTCTTCTGGATCATTGTCGTCAAAGCATAATGTATGTCGTCTATCGTCGAATTCCAATGAATCGATGCCAAATAACTTCTACAAAATCAAAGAAAAGAGAAATTATAGGACCTAAAGCATAGAGAAAGATAGAGGCTAAGAGTATGCGCACCACTTAGCAAGATGTGAGATCTAAATACAGAGAGAGTGTGTGTGTGTAGAGAGAGAGAGATCTGTGTGTGTGTGCATGTGCACAAGACAATGCAAGTCGCAATTCAGCTCGCGTGCACAAGTTTGACAGAAGACAACGAGTACTCAAACATGCGCAAAAATGTTCAGTTTTGCTCTCGGGTTCCCGGTATGTTTAAAACACGGCCTCGGTATGGGCGTCGGTATGGGCATCGGTAACTTCCAGTAAATTACCAATGCTTATACCGATGCTCATAGCGACGCCCATACCGACACCTATACCAACGCTTATACCGACGGTCACGACACACCCCAACGATCCCTTTTAAACGGTCATATGGACGGTCACTTGACCATCCGTATGTTTAAGTGGACTTTTCTAACGTTTATACCGACGTCGAGAGTGACCATCAGTATAGCCAGCGTTGGTATGCCCCTCATATGTTGTAGTGATTCTAGCTTTCATGGAGAGAAAATTACTCAATACTCATGATGTTTAACTATCTAGAAGTAGAACCAAATCAAATAGGTGGGCAATCCTGTTACATCCACCAGCCTTCGAGAAAAGTATGCTCCATGCCACAAACTTTGTGTCCTTGATTCTTATGGTTGTTTGAAGATGGTGTTGAGGCGTAATGTCCCAAAACTTCAAACTACCTTTGACCCATCAAGTCGAAGGATGATGATTTTTCAGGTTCCAAACCTTCTACAAGTTTCACGTAGAAGGGATATAAGTCCACTTTGTACTCTGATTCAAATAAGCATCCAGTAGTTGGAGAGTCAATTCAATTCAAAGAAATTTTATAAAGGAGAAAGAATTATGATTCATGAATCGGATCAAGAATCTTTATGACAAAATGGGTAGTGTAAGGATAACAAGATTAGAAAGGGATTATGTTGAAGGTATATCCACTTTTTTTAACAAAACTATGATGGAATCTAACAAGTCTTAACACTCAAGTGATACAACAAGCTTGGGAAATGATGAGACCTTTCCACTATTGGGAGAGGATTTACTTTCTCAAGTCAAGAAGGAAGTAGAAAATGAGATTCTATGCTCTCTAACAATATGATAGGGAAAGGTAGTTCTTCAAGAAAAGGTATTGGTAAGAAAAATGGAAGAAGAGTGGAGATAAAAGTTTCCATAGACAATATTTAAATTTTTGAACGAAAGGACACATAACTCTAGATTATAGTGTCAAATAGATAGTTGAGAAGAGTATTGTTGTTGAAGGTAAAGGGAGAGGGACAACAAATAAAGCTTAAGGTAGGCTAGATTGTTTCATGTAATTCTTTCATTAATGTGCTCCTCAACATAAGAAAATGGAATTGAGAATTCATGGATTCTAGATACTAGTGCATCCCATCACATAATCAACAAAAAGCCTCTATTTAGTTCTATGCAACCATTATGAGAATTGATGAAATAGACATGGGTAGGAAATATTTCCATTTTGATTGCAATTGGTGGATTTGAGAAGCTAGATAAAGTGTTATATGTTTAATATTGTAGAAAAAACGTAGACGAGATATGTGTTTATGTAGCTTTTATTGGCATGGCCACATGTGAGCTTTGGAATAATATGTATGAGCAACTATATGTTCAATATTGAAGGAAATGCACAACAAGGTATTTCTATGCAACTACGGCTCTTGATTGCATTGGAACCTTCTGAAAATTATATAATAACAAACCAAAATAGAAGGGCATCCCTTGAAGAAAATAAGAGCATGAAGAATATCCTCTCAAATGGGTATATGCTTCTGGATGTATTGAGATGCTTATACAAGAATTTGAGGAGGATCTTCATACTTAACAAAGACATCAATTATGATAGGGGAAGCTAAAGCTAAACCTTTTTGTGATAATTTTCAAGATTTTACTAACTCAAAATAATGAATAAAACTTAATGCATTTAATACATGTAGCATTGTGTATATAGTAAGAATAGAGGGTGGTTGTGGAGCTGAATCCAACTTAAAGAAGTTAAAAGACTAGTACAAGAGAGAAGGGATAACATGTGAATTGATAACATCTCGCACACTACATTGAGATGGTGATATGGAATACAAGGATCACACTATTGTTGAGATTAAAAAGTAAAATCTTGAAGAAAAGAGTTTTCTCTATCAATTTTGGCCAGAAGTTATGAATATTGCAATCATGTTCTCAAATCGATGTACAATGAAGCATAGACGTAAAATTCTATATAAGATAACTTTAGAAAAAATGATGAAGCAAAATCCTTAGATGAAATCATATGGCAAAGGTGTTGATATAAATCAAGATATTGAAAAAAATTGAGAAGAATTTTCAACTCCTCAGTTTAAAGTGAATGAGATGAAAATTCTATGTAAGATAACTTTAAAAGAATCGATAAAGTAGAATCCTCAAATGAAATCATATATCAAAGGTATTGAGAAGAATCAAGATCAGGACAAGAGTAATTCTACATTAGATTCTCTATAATAGGTAGCCATGGATAAGATTGGAGGCTATTATGAAGGTGAAGAAGGAGATCTACTAGTTGTTGGAGTGATCTTGACATCTACTTTAGTGCCGTCCACTAGTGATACCTATATAGGCCACTTGAGTTAAGTCTCTCTATACTCAAGTTAACTCACATTAACTTGAATTATAAGGTTCTTTGGAAAAAACTCTCTATCCATGGTCCCCATGGAGGTTGAACCCAAGACCTCCTCTTTAATAACCTTGAGACTTAACCACTAGGCTAAGTGGATCACTTGTTTAAGAGGGCACATGAACTTATTCTTAAGTCCATTCTCAAGATCTTTGACCATACACATGATTGACCAAAGGGCGTCCAATTTAAGATATTTTTGAATTGGCTATAAACTCAAATGATATATAGAATTACTTTGTTACATTCTTTCCACTTGGGAAATATTTTTGTCCTCAAATGTAAAGCTCCATATAGTAACTTTAGGCATCCCCCGAGCCTCATTTTCTAAGCTAGAAGAACATGTTTCATCTGTATGGTGGGATCCCTGTCCAAATGATTTTATACACCATCTAGCTTTGCACTTGATGAACTCATATGAGTGCAAAGAAGGGAATGAATAATAAGGATGGATCTAAAACATCCCTTGCCAATTCATTGTTTTCACTATGTGATATCTGGGAACTAACATGTCAAATGGGTGGATTCAAATTACTAGTCGATTCCTGGGCACAACTAGTGCATGGACTTAGTCGCTTAGGTTGGATTCGTATCCCTCACAAGACTTTGTGAACTCTTTGTTCTCTTGACTTTTATTTGGAAAACTAGAATTCTAATCATACCAAACATCTAACTTGAGTTTTTGTACTCCGGTTCACACCCAACCAACATTTACTTGATTTATTGACCTAACTCGGCGAGTTATTTGTCCTAATGGGCTTGAAAAGCCTAAGTAAAATGAAGGAGAAAACTTGCGGTTTAATTTTGGTAAACCTTACTTTATGTTGATCAAGTCAAACCCAAAATAAAAATTGTCTAAATTAGAATACTTTTCTCAATGACTTTAGCATTTTCTTTGGAATTGTCAATCTGATGAAAAATTTGTAACTTTGCCTTTCAAGAATGTACTAAACTCTATCAAAATCATTAGAGTTATGCTAGGTAACTTGAAGCATTAACTTAAGCTTAGGATCTTTTTAACATTGAATGTGTTCTAATACAAAAGATCTATTTGGGATGTTTTATTTAGTTACTTGGTTACAACTGACTAACCCTAGTATTTTGTGAAAAGAATAACATACTCTATCTAAGTCCAAACCAATAGTTTCGAAAGTGAAAAGATCAAGGAATTCTAGGTGACTCAAGATTTCAAATTTGCAAAGATCTATTTCAAAAAGGTATTGAAGCAATTTATCTATTTGTAAGAGAAATAAATTGCATTCTTAAAAAGATTTATGGATTAAAGATCCATTTCTTGGAATTCTAGTGTTCTCCAAAGAGATGTTTACCTTGAATATGATAAGAAAAAGGTGTGGCTCATGAAATAGAAGCTTAGAGTATCTCATTTAAGTTCTTTTCATTAGGAACTTATCTCATTTCCTAAAGATCACTTGTCTATGTTTCATCTTGAAATTGCAAGTCTCTTAGATAAAATCACAAAGTAACTCTCTATCTAAATTGAGATGAAGAGATCGCTTGAAGTTTCCATGTTTCACGGCATGTGCATCATGGAAACCAAACATCTAGCTATTGAACTTTCAAAGTTCAATCATTTTCCTTGGATTTCCATCATTTCTTGGGGATGGAATCAAGTGAGAGCATTCACTTTAAAACTCTTACAGAACTTTGAAGACTATCTTAAGCTATCATCCTACTTGGATGCATGAGAAGATACATATGAAAGTATAAAATGTCTTTCCAAACTTGGTTGTATAACTCTCTAAGTATCTCTTGGACTATAAGTCATCATAAAGTGTATAAGTTTGCAAGTAGTCATGTTTTCTTGCCCATGAAGATGGCAAGAAAATTGAATGCTTCACTTTTGACTTGTGCCTACTTTTGCTAAGAAAGACATCTCGGATACTTAGTTCAATGCTTCATTAAGTTTAGGATACCTAACTATCACCTTGGGAAAGAATCTACTAGTTACTTGAGTTGCAAGTTTTTAGCTACTATGAGTTTTCAACCAACTATCCTCCATCTTCCCAAATGTCAATCTTGAGCTTCTCTAAAGTAAGCTAACTACTATGAAAGTACATCCATTTATCTACTTAGAAAACAACTATACCCTTATATATGCAAATGCATGTGCTTGCATGCATGTGGTGGAATTTTTTGTTTTGTTTTCATGTCCGAAACTATCTCAAGGATTCCTAGATCTTGCAATGCAATCATTTCATGCATCTATGCACAAACATACTAAATTTTCTTCCTTTAAAAGATATGTACATGCAAGTGCACATGCTTGAGTGCATCAAGTCAAACAATAAGGAAGCTTGTGTTGTGCATTGCAAGCATTCTTCTGGAATAAAAAATGCACAAAAAATCATTCATTTCCATGCATTATATTTTGAATGCATGCCAGTTTTCTTGGTGCTAGATGTGTTTTCCAATATATCTATGCTCTCCCATTTAGCTTTCATTAAGGTTTGTAAAATTCACATAAACTTTATCAAAAGTGAAGACTTATACAATGATTCAATGATAATTTAATGCAATCTATATGAAATCAAAGATCAATGCAAGTGTTGAAGTGAACCATTAATTTGGAAAATACTTAGGTTGATAAGATAGCTACATCCTTCCTTTCATCCTCAAGAAGAGCTAACCTTCATCTTCATGAGCTTCATAAATCTCAAAGCATGTCCTTGGCACAACTACCATACACTTGCTTTGAATCTCACCAGCATAGATTAACCAAATTGGGTATCTTCCACGAATGTTTTGGTTTCAATCCCATATATTATAGGCCATAATTAATAGCATGATTCTAGAGAAAAGCATTGTGGATAGACTCCTCTATTGATAAGTGTGAATACCATCCTCATTTTCACATAGGTCCGATATCCATCATGAAGAGTCTTCATATTTCCATGGCCCAAGTTTTCTCCCCTTGGGATGGAGTCAAAATATTTTGACATTTTCTAGTCATGAGAGATGACACAACAATGTGCTTAGCATTTTAGATAGGCTTGCTGACTCCCCAAAAAATGACCTATGCTTGATTTTGGTTAGGTTGATGCTCATCTAGGGAGATGATGATGAATCTCTAGTTGACACCTTTTTCACTAATAAAATTTATGAAATCATTGGTTTAGTAGGTTCAAAACCTTCTACAGATTGTAGTAGTTTGAATATGTAAATATCTTTTCCTACAAAATAAGATACACACAATATTTATAACAATATAGTGTATTTTGCCTTGGTCCATATTGGAGCATCACTACTCATGGGGAACATGGATAGGTGAGATGCCTTTCACACGGTAGGCATGAGTTGAAATCCAACATCACCATGGATGATTTGCATGCTCGTTACAAGAATTTTTCTTTTGCAAAAGTCTATGGATAGAACTTGACACACAGAAAAATGGTCCAAGCATTTTCACACGTGGAAAAAATCTGATCAACTTCACAGAGAAAACAAATTACAAAAAATGCATAGGAGTGTGTTTTATAATGAAAGGAGAGAGCGATAAAATTTCTCATGAAAACGATGAAGCACTTGGTCTCCATAAAATTTTTGAGCAAGATGTTGAGACTAATTAACAAGGTAATCATTAAATTAGTTTTGAAGAAGATGATGGTACATCAATGTCACCATGGAAGCTTTCCTAATGCTCTCATACCAATGCACCAAACTAGCTATTAGGACCACCACATGCTAGAGAGATGACTTACGTCCCAACTGTATGCCTACATATATAGCTACTTGAATAAAAAAGGACCACAAATGTAGCTAGATTTCTCAAGTGCATGTGCAATCTCCACTACTTGTTTCATATCTTCCACTACAATCTACTAGTGGTTGGAATCTCAGTGAATCCGTTAATATTTTCTACTACTGATAGGTATATTTTCCACTTGAATTAAGTCTCTATACTCAAGTTAACTCCTGTAAACTTGAGTTAGAAGGTTATTTGGGAAAAGCTCTCTTCCCATGCTCCCCATGGGGTTTCAACCCAAGACCTCCTCCTTCACAACCTTGAGACTAAACCACTCAGCTAAGTGGATCACTTGTTTAGGGGAGCACATGAACTTATACTTAATTCTATTCTAGATGGGAGAGTTTACAGAAACCTTCTCTAGAGAGGAGACCCTAATAAAAGGGATGTCCCCAAAATTAAATGGGATACGTGAATGAGTCAAAAAGATCAAGGTGTTTGGGCATTCTAGAGATTGAAGGAATGGCTGATAAGTTAGTAGCCAAATGGTTAATTAAATCATGAAGCAAGATAGATACATCTTGCACCAAACTGTTTTTCATAGAAAAGAATGCACTTATACTTGTGGGCCTTCCTCGGTGGAAGGAACTTGATGTTCTCACTCTTTTGTTCTCCTCCCTATCACATGACTCCCAAAGGATCAAGCTTAGTTTTTTCCCTATGGAAAAGTTCAAACAAGGTGAAAGAGTTTGTCAAAATCAATGAAGATTTGGAATGGGGAGCTGATATTAGAGAAAATAATTTCATATTGTTTTCTATCAAGGGCATAAAAAATTTAGGGTCTTGGAACCTCCAAATAGCTCGAAAGCTTTGGAACAAATGTTTTTGTGTGTGGAAACACCATTGGAATCCAAAAACATGCAAATGGATTAGATTTAAGGACATTGCCTCAATGAGAAGACTGAACTACAAAGAATGGTGCCTCTTGTGGAGTAGATTCAATGCTTGGGAGTGCTTGAGAAATTGCCTCCTTACTTGGCATAACTCCCTTGAACTTAAGGTCTTAGAATGCACAACACTAGTCTATACAGAATTAAAAGATTGAAGAAGAATGTGGACTTTCGTGTCACACTTAATAGGAGATGGTGTCTAGATTGGTCAAGTTTTAGGTGGGATTTTAAGTTTCAACCCCTTTGGCATCCTCATTGAGGTTAAAAAATTGATTCTTATGTGTCAATCCTGAACTAGGGAATTTGGACCAATGTAGATGTGAACAAAATTTGCAAAGCGCCTACGTGGTGTAAATGATGCCATCATGGAAATGAGAACTTGGGAGACCTCTTCTTCTCACGCTCCAAGTCAATGTCGCTCTCACAAGCCCTCTGGAGAGTCATGTTGCTAGACGGACAAACATTTGGAAGGAAACATTATTGGGTGAAGTGATCAGCCATTCCTCATTATTGTGGAATGCTATAAGTCGTGAGACCCTCTAGAAGACTTGGAAAGAGAAGTGTGCCACCAACTGTGCTAGAGCTCCTAAAGAATGGACAATCAAAAATCCCTTTTTCTTTTATGCAAAAGAATTTCTACTTGTAAGAATCCCTTGCCTTTAAATATCATAGTGTTTTTCCTCGAGAGCAACAAGATTAAAAGCAAGTGGGCAACCCATGAGGGTCACAAAAGGGTTATCAACTTTCTTTGTAATTTTTTCTAGCAAACTTTAAGCAAACCCTATTTTGTGGGATTTCGGGTGTGCCGTGGGTGCTAGGCTTGTGCACTTGTACAATTGATCTTTATATTAGTTAAATTTTGGGAGAGTAGACTATAGCCAAACTTCCTTTTGGAAAAAAGTCTAGTCTTGTGATATTTGGCCATACCCATGACTGACCAAATGATGTCTGATTTAAGTTCTATCTAAACGGGCGCAACACTCAAATCATAGACTTATTTTATTACAAACTTTTGTGGGAGGAAATCTATCTATGGATTCTTTGGCACATCTAGTTGCTACTCACATTGATTCATGACTGGCTTGTTTGAAGCTATATATCAATGATGTATCTTCATGCTTAAACCCTAGTTGGAAAACTCTCCTATAAAATCTTCCACTCGAGCTTTTAGGTTTTTGAGCATACCTATTCTAAGTTGTTGAAACCATGATAATGCAGTTCAAATCAAGGTAAATTCAAATGCCTCTTATCAAGTTGAAAATTCTACGATTTGTTGCATGCTAAAGACTTGTTTGAATTAGGCTAAATGATTCAAAGAATCAATAGAACTATTGTTACAGTTTTTCATGCAAGCATCACTTAAAAGGCATTGTCTTGGTTCTTGAATATCAAAGCATTGGGTGTGGTAGATGATAAACCTACTCATTTACTCATTCATAAAATAGTGTTCAATCAACACTATGCCCTTGTAGTGGCACTCTCACTTTGAATTTTCTGGGAGGTGCCGCCAAAAATTGAGTTCCTTCTTAGGTAAATCAATTGAGCTCCTTCTTAGGTATATCTAAGGAAACCACAAAAGGATATGTACACATTGTAGGCCTACACTAAAAGAATTTATTGGGCTCTCATCTAGATTGAATCGAGGACACCTTGCTTCGGATATTTTAGGCATAACCACTATTCTAAGTGAATTCCTTGCCTAATACTTGAAAGGAAGCTAATGCTATCATCAACTTAATCCTCGTGAAGCTACTTTAAATCACCTCATGATTTAGCAATTAATTAGAGATAAGGGAAACGAGTTGTACTTCACATGTATGGAGAAGTTGGTATACATTAATTACCTGGTATACAAAGTTAAGAATGTTTTCTTCTTTTAGCTGTGGCTTCACGAATCATCATCAGAGGGGTTTCCAGTATCATCTAGAAATGGTTCCGACATATTCAACAAACTTTCAGTGATTTCAATAATACATGACTTTATTGCTCTTTAGGGATTCTCATCTATTCTTTAAGAAATTGATTTAGGCAACTAAATCTTTGAAAAAAGGGTGGGTATGATGGAGGTCTTGAAAGCTTATTAATATACAACTATAATCTTTGTCGGAGAGTTCAACATGTTTCAAACTCCATTCATACATATGAGTGGATTGCACTTATCACTCCTAGCACAAGAAAGACCAAGTAGGATCTTGAAACAATCTTGATCTTCTTGACTATAGGGATGAACATGTTTGACCTGGACAAACCTTGATATTTGTTACTCCTTGTTTAATTTTGAGCTTCTCACATGTTATAGATTCATGAGTTTATAGGATATTTTGGATGATCCAAATTCTACCTTTGAAATAATATTATCTTGTTAGATCATTTCTATGTCTTTATGCACCTCATAAATTTTTTCATGAGTAAGAGGGTTCCCTACTTGGAGAATTACTAATTGATCTTCTGCCTCCCATCATGTAAAGGGGATGTGAAGGAAAATTGTATGTTCATGTTTTAAAGAGGGGCTATTCTTTTGAGATTCTACATCTAAGTCATTCTATTTATTAAGAATTTTATTGTAAGTATGACATCCAAGGTAAGTTTAAAAAATCTGTTACAAGGACAAGATAAAGCAATTGAGAGACAATAAGGCACAAAAGATGCACTTTTTTGTAAGTAGACATCTGGTGGTGGCAAGCAAAGCAATAGAAATGAATAATAAGAAAAATTCTAGGGAAAAGAAAGCAGGCTTTGTGCTTGCACATCTACTCCCTTAGGACTTCGAAATGATGTTCAAATCATAGGAGTCTCATTAAAGAGTGGAACTAATGAAAATACATCAACAATCTTACACTGATGCAAACTAGGCAAAGAGAGGCATAGCATGTTCAAATAACTTTTTGAGTTGTGGCATAAGATTCTACATAAAGCAAGCTAATATTGGAGTTAAACACATATTGGTGAAGTTCAAAAGCCCGTCCTCACTTATCTAATGGAAGAAGGGCTACAAAGTCCTCATGCAAGGACTAAAGAAAAAGGGCAGAAAGAGAAACCCATCAAGACTAGATTTGTGCCAATTCATCTTAATCACTCACATGAGCTAATGGTAGAGAACCCAAATAATAAAGAGTTAAATATTGGTTGAGTGATACTTGAGGTTGAAGTAAAATGGCCATTTCTCCCTTATTAGTTGTCCAAATTGAGCATATGATAGGTAGTAGAAAATTCAACCATATAAATGAAGTTAAATTAACAAGAAAAAATATGGAAAAATCTTTATGGATCCCAAAAATGGTTGTAGCATGACAATAGATAGAAAAAGTTAGCAGAAGACAACTTGTAATCATGAGAAAAGAACAAAACACACTTAGCATAATGATAGTAGACATGAAAGAATCTCATGTCATTTGCCATAGTGATGAGTGGAGTCATTTGTTTAATTAATAATCAAGTTAATATGGTCGTATTTGAGGGCTCTATCTTTTAAAAGGCCCAAAAGAGATGGTACTCAATCTCTTTTTAGATGAAACAAACATTTTCCTTAATAGTGAATTTGAATGCACCTTGCAATTTTATTACTACTTAGAATAGTATTTACTTGGGCTCTAAGATTAGGTATCAGTAGTATCCTTTTACGTCAATTGGGCTAACCTGATCGTAGTTCTCCTATGAACAAGATTCCAAGGAATGACCTCGAGTCAAGCCTTTCGTTCGTTTGACATCCCCGTAGGCTTTGTAGGATCTATGAATCAAAGCTAGAAGTCCATCTTAAGAAACGTTGAAAATAAGCTTTAAAAATGGAAGGGCATGTGTTGTAAAATTACATAGGTCTAAGGGGTTGAACCCTTGTATTTCTAGATTTGATACCCATGGGATTTATTTCATATTTACAATACAAAACGTCCAGCTTCATTTACAATCTCATGGGAGGTTTCTACCATAGCTACCATCTTCATGGTCAACACAAAGACATCTGGCTTCTAACTTGCTAATATTGTAGTTCTCTCTCCCTCACTCCCTCTCCTTGGATCCTTGCTAGCAATGTCAAGGACATTTGCATTGCAAAAAGATTCGTATGACTAATTTAGTTAGACCAACTAACTAAATTACATGATATGGCTTCAATCCTCACACACACACACACACACACATATATATATATATATATATATATATATATATATATATATATATATATATATATATATATATATATATATATATATATATATATATATATCGTAGTTCCCCTACGAACATGATTGCAAGGAGTGAGGCTCAAATCAAGTCTTTAGTTTGTTAGGCATCCCATTAGGCTTTGTAGGATCTATATGGAAATGCATTAAAAAATATCTAATAAAAGCTTAAATAATGGAAGGCGATTGTTCTATAAGTACATAGGTTTAAGGGTCTAAACCCTTGTATTTTGCGGTATGATACTCTTGGGATTTATTTTATATTTACATTACAAAAATTTCATCTTGATTTACCATGTCATTTGAGGTTTCTACGAAAGCTATGATCTTCATGGTTAGCTCAACGACATGTGGCTTCACACCTACTATTATTGTACGTTTCTCTCCCTCACTCTCTCTCCTTGGACACTTTCCATCAATGTCAAGGGAAGTTGCATTGCTAAAATATTTGTATGACTAATGTAGATAGACTAACTAACTACGTTACGTGGTATGTCTTTAATGCTCATATATATATATATATATATATATATATATATATATATATATATATATATATATATATATATATATATTATAGCACCACCATTTTTCTAAATTTGAATATAAGCTGGAGATTCAAAACGTTTAAGGATCTCACGTTGGGATCCTTACCATACGAAGCTTCACAAGGTTTGATATAAATTTAAAGCTTTGTGGAAGACCTATGAAGAATGTGGTTGGTTGTATGTATTGCATGAAACCAAAACTTGGGTGAAAGTTTCTTTTTATATATATATATATATATATATATATATATATATATATATATATATATATATATGTGTGTGTGTGTGTGTGTGTGTGCGTGCGTGTGTGTCTGTATGCTTCTTTCTGTCGCTTCTATGACGCTCTTAGTCATATTCTGCACAACCCTTTGAGGTTTTCACTACATCCCATCCTTCATGTTGTTCCATGACATGTTGATGCTTCTGCAATGCAACTTTAGCTTTGTTTTCCTTGTCATATGTGCTAGGAAATTAATTATAGGATTCATTTGTTTGGTTTCAATACCCTAGACTTCATGGGAAGTTTCTCGGAGCCACATGAGATCTACGTGGGAGCTCGAAGGGTCTTCTTTTGGAAGATGTTATCTTGTGTGTTTTCCTAGTCTTTGAAACCATATTTTCATCTTGTGTGATGGAGGGTACATATTTCGAAGGGTCTTCTTTTGGAAGATGTTAACTTGTGTGTTTTCCTAGTCTTTGAAACCATATGTTCATCTTTTGTGATGGAGGGTACATATTTTTCTGTATAGATTACTTGCCCCCCATGCCATTGGAGTTATACATTGGAGGCATTGTTTAGGTGGAGACTTGCATCTCTTGTCACACTCATTATTTTAGATTGAATTCTTGTGTGGAGGAAATATCTTTATGTAAAAATCTAGTACTAAAGGTGAGTTTTCCTTTGGATTAGAAGCTCATGGAAATCAATTGTTATCTTCACGTGCTATTTAGTTTCACTGATAAGGCTATTTTCCAAATATCTACAAAAAGATGTTCCAAAGTTCCCCCTTGAGTAGGGAACCATAAGGCCTATGAAGCCCTTAGGCAGCCCACAAACGACCAAAAAGGCCCCCCCTAGCATGGTCAAAAAATTTGATTATCTCAATCTAGGAGAGGAGCCATGGTAGTCGTGAGGCGCTCCCTCTCTCTATTTAGATGAATGAAAGATTGATCACATGAAAATTTGAAGTCCATTTTATCTCCTTAGTGGGACTATTTGCACTTCTCTCCTCTTTTCATATCTTGGCTCATGTAGGAACTCTCTTCCTT
Organism: Ceratopteris richardii; assembly: GCA_020310875.1. Lineage (NCBI taxonomy): Eukaryota > Viridiplantae > Streptophyta > Polypodiopsida > Polypodiales > Pteridaceae > Ceratopteris > Ceratopteris richardii. The sequence goes on along the minus strand of CM035417.1, from coordinate 176,368,190 downwards.
ACTCCTTTTGACCAGATTTCCTTCATTTTCTAACTATGAGGGAGATCCAAGATCATCATTCACATTTGAGGTTCCATGTTTTCTCTTTTTGTAGCTTAAAATCATCTTGAAATTTCTTTGGACCGCTTTCCTTACTTCTTGAGGGGACATAAGCTTATCCAGTTACTCTCCCATTGCAGTTGATGAGAAAAGATAGAGAGAGAATGTTGATAAGCCTCTCTTTTGTCTTTTCTTCTTAAGTAAAGACACAACACACCTTTCTCTTACAAAAAATAAGGCATCTGCCTATCATAAAGGAGAAAGAGGAAAATGGAGGTAAGGCGTAAAGTCTTGGAGCTCTAGAAAGGGGAGTGGCTCTTCGTTTTCAATCTCAAGAAGAAATGGATGCACATGTATTTACCGTCTTCATTGAAGAAATTTTGCAGAGTAAATTGTATATCATCTTATATGTTTCCTATAATTTTATTTTTCATTGCAAAGATTGAGTGCATTAGATAAGGTCTTAGCATCATGTCGAGCTTCCTTTAGAGCACTCTAGTAGCTTTGAACTAGCTAAAAGAGAATGAAGGCATCCATTCAATATCTATGTAATGGAGAACCATGGGGAAAGGATGAAGACATGGGAATAGGAAAATACTCTTCCCAATGATCAAAGGGGGAATCAAGTTTGAGATTGATCTAAGTATTGTTCCATTTTATACTCTTCTTCATTTTCATTACATAGAATGCATGATTGAATCGATGGATTATGAAGCTATGAATAATGTGAATACAGGATGATTCAATGCATAATGCTATTACATGCATTAAAATAGCATGATTCTTCTTTGAAAGATACATGGTTGAAGAAGTAGATGTACATTTCGGCACATACGTAACTATTAAGGTGTGAAATAAGGACTTCAAGATGAAAGATGTGGGATGGCCCAAGCTTATAGTGCTAGAATGGAACGATGTAATGGAGGAATCATGACTTCCATATAAGTTTTTATACCTTTTTCCTTCGTTTTCAACCATATAATTTAAGAACATGCATTAGCAAATCATAGTTATTTTATGTAAAAAGAAATTTTAGTGTATACTATTTGAACTTGGTAATGGATACATAGATGCACGTGGCTAAGTTTTTTGGGTCACTTATATATGTGGTCATACAAATGTTAGGTTTATGTATCAAATTCTTATATGCGGTTCAGAAAAAGAAAGATTGGTTATGCATCACTTTCAATCTTAGTCATAATCCAAGTCAGATGCATCTGATTTTTTTTTCTGAGATTTTACACGTACAATAGTAAAAATGCATGGAAATGTTTTATCTTTTCTATTTCAATAAGCAAAGTTATAACTTTGAGATTTTGCATGATTTAAGAATAAGTTCGGTTTTTGGACCTTATGCACGGTAAACATCTTCCAATAAGGATATATATGCTGCTTTTTCATACACTATCTATGCACTTCAACAAAATATATGACAGATGCATAGGTTTATGGGCTAAAAGGCCAAAAGTACTTTTTTATAAGTGAAGCTTAACTTGGGACTTAACACTATAGGTTTATGGGCTAAAAGGCAAAAAGTTCGTTTTTTATAAGTGAAGCGTAAGTTGGGACTTAACACACAGGAATAATGGTTGTGGAGGCAATTCACCATATTAAAGGATTAAATTCCCATCTTGACGGCTAACTATTGAAAAGATTAAAGGCTCTACATTAGTATAAACACTTAAAGTCTCTCTTAACGATTTCTACATCCCATACATCTCATGGCATGCAGGATCATCAAGGTAAAGGACTTCAGTAATAAGTAGAAAATGTTTCTCTTCTTAAACCAGAATGTGCTGGTGGTAACTTGTACGATTATTGTCAAGCTATAAAGAGGAAATAAAAAGGGGACAAGAAAATCTCAATAGCATTCAAAGATGGACGAATTCATACTTATCATTAGTGTTGGTCTATTTTTTGAGCATTTCTTTGAATTTCGATAAAGAAGGTGATAAAGATACCATCTTTTGAACGAAATCATTTCCCCATTTATGGAGGCACTCTATTCGTTGGATTTTGAGGTCTACAAAAGCATGCAAACAACACAAGGAAGAAGGAGCTTTGAGCAAAACACAGAATACTGAATGTATTACAAAGTTAAGGCACAAAGATAAATTACATGTTAGGGTAATTGACATATATACAAGCCAAGGCAAGAAAAGCTCCTAATGATGATAAAAAGTGTATGTGGTGGTCCTAAGTGTGTAAACGCAAATCACTACTAAAATATATCAACAAATCCTCCCCCCCCACACCTCGGAGTGATGATGTAGTGAACAAGGAGCTTGCACTCATGTATAAGAAAGTGCCAGCCTATGTGGAAAGAGATCAATACTTAAGAGGAAATAAACTCAAAGCTTTGTGAAAAGCTTAAAACTTCTCATGATGGAGAGCCTTTGTCAAAAGATCTGCAATGTTATTATGTGTGGGCACATATGCCAAATTGATCTCTCTAGTATAGAACCTCTCCTTCACATAATGCTAATGCACTCAATGTGCTTTGTGCAAGCATGGAACAGAGGGTTCCTCGCAACTGCCAATGCAATGTAATTGTTAGTGAAGATGGTGGTGGTAGAAGACTAACAATACCCAAATAATATATATATATATATATATATATATATATATATATATATATATATATATATATATATATATATATATATATATATATATATATATATATGTGTGTGTGTGTGTGTGTGTGTGTCCGTGTATGCGCGGGCACGCGTATGTGTGTGTATGAAAGTATGATCAAGAGATGAAATGTGCATGACCGAAAAGGATCAGACTGAGGAATCGATTACGAAGGGGCATATTGAAGCAACACAATGCATGCTAAGGATGCAAGGAGTCACCACATATGCAATGGTATGCTTCATTTTGCCTACGATATCGACTTCAACAACCTCCTCAACGTTCCAAAGAAGACATTGGATGACATATTATCTCAAACGATGACACAATTCAATCATACTTTGGACAACGTGCAACCCATTCTCAATGCTATCAAGATTACTTGGCACTTCAACAAATACTTCTTCAGAAACGTGTCCGGGAAGATAAAGATCCGTTCAAGATGCACAAGGAGGATGACGGTAGCTATTGCTCTCTCTTTTCATGTATATACAAGAACTGGAAAAAAAAATCTGAAATGATTTTGGTTTATTTGCAAAAAGAATTCCTCAAGGTAGAATCCAAGCATCAAGATGCTCAAAAATTTGTGCAAAAGTAATAGGAATGAACCAGCACGATTCCCCAGCATCAAATGCAAGATGAATGGATAGAAGTATATGAAAATTACGTGCAATTATCTAAAACACAGACAGGGCTACATCTAAATTCAGCTGGAACGTCCTTGAAGGCCAACGTTGCTATAGCGAAGAATACCACCTTTGGAAACAGGAAATGGTAATTAATTTATTTATTTTCAGATTGTAATATTTGGACCCTCTTCATATTCCCATTCTGAACTCGTCTTTTGTGTTTGGTTGCCTTATAAATTTGTTCTGCATTTTTTCCATAAAGGAAGTTTGGCAATAGCCCGCTCTCTTAAATTTTAGTTAATAGAAAGAATAATCGTATAAGTGAATGGGCCTAGCACCCATGGCACCCCTAAATACAAAAGGGGTTGCTTAAAACTTGTTAGTGGACATTACAAGGAAGTTTGATAACTCTTTTGTCGCCCTCGTGATAGCTTACTTGCTTTTAATCTTGTTGTTCTCAAGGAAAAACACTTTGCGTTGCTGGGGGTTCTTACAATTGGAAATCTTTTATGCTAAAAGGAAAAGATATTTGTTTATTGAACATTCTTTAAAAGGGTAACCAAAGTTGGTGGCACACCTCTCTTTCTAGATCTTCCAGAGAGTATCTCCTCTTATAGCATTCCATAGTACTAAGGAACAACCAATCAGTTCACTCAATGGCACTTTCTTCTTGATGATTTCTCCTTGCAACAACATGATTTTCTTAAGGGCATGCCAGACTGCCATTTAGGTGCACCTTTAACTACAACTCATGTCTGGTCTTCTTTGAGGTGCACCTTTGTTGCGATGGAATCTTTACGTAAACCTCACAATGCCACTTTTTCTTCCTCTTGCACATGTGATGCCAACTATTCTATTACTGTTGCCATGTTTGTGTTAGGTTTTCTTGATGTCGGATAGGTTGCAAATAATTTTGCTAAGAAATCTAGTGGACTTTCTCACGAAAATAAACAATGAAAGCTAGCTCGAATTGTATGTTCATATTTATGTGTCTTCTTTTTTCTCAAAGGGGGTTTTTCTTGAGGCTAAATCTCCATCCTGAATCAACTAGAATTACAAGTGCAGGAAAACTTCATACCCATGGGATCTCTCATATCCCACAAAGTAGTGACTATGACTATGATTATAAAGCTCAAAGGCCCGCTAGGGTAGAGCTCACGAAAGGACAGCCCTAGGACATAACAAAGACTTGGCATGATTATGATTACAAAGCTGGAAGGCCCACTAGGGTAGAGCTCACGAATGGACAGCCCTAGGACATAACAAAGAGAGTACTTTGACTTGGCCCGAGGTGGGAGAGGAGTTCCATATGCCTAAAAGTCAAACACATGGGTGCTTCAAGGGCAATGTCAATAAGAGACAAAGGTCCAGTGACCAAAGGCCAACATTAGACATGCTCAAAGGCCTTTTAATTATCCACCTACGTAGGCATAATGTCCATAGCACAAGGGTTTGAACCCTCACCTCACCATGAAGGCAAGGGGTTCGGCCATTATCCTATGCACTCTCGGACACCTTGTCATTCTTTTCTTCTAAAGAGGATAACTCATGTCCATATCAAAGAGCAACTACAGGTCTTCCATTCCTAAAATCAAACAAAAGACTTTGGACAGAGCTTATTCAAAAGCTGTGTACGTCTTTTTGGAAGAAGGTTGAATAAAAGAGGTCATGGAAAGTAGTCTGGGAGATACATTAGTCAACGACTGTTTAATTTACAGGCAGTATGTAAGCATAGTCCGTGACTTGGAAAAGTGGATTATTTTCTCTACCGGTGATCTTTCGAGTATTAATATGTAGAACAAAAGCTCCTATGGGAAAAAGTTCGTTTGGCATAGCAAATGCATTTATATGGTTTTTGAGTGTAATCACATGATAGAAAAGGTATTTGTTATAAGCTTTCCTCGACATGGATTGCAATCTTATAATGCAAGGCGAGTTCCAATAAGTTAATAATTTCAACTATACTTCAGAAATTATATCATGATTTGAACATATAATTGGCTCTTTAGCATGAAAAAAACGGACATGCGCGCACACACACCTCTGTCTACATGAAAATAAAAATGCATTACATAGTGCAAGATTCTGAACATCATTGAAAGATTAAATCAGACAAAAGATACACCTCAAAAATGATCGGACATGGACTATGAATGAAGATTGGGATGATAAATTAAATTCGGTATGCATGCGCATTTAATTTATCATCCCAATCTTCATTCATAGTCCATGTCCGATCATTTTTGAGGTGTATCTTTTGTCTGATTTAATCTTTCAATGATGTTCAGAATCTTGCACTATGTAATGCATTCTTATTTTCATGTAGTTGTTAACTTTTGTTGATGTAGCATAGGTTGTGAAGTATGTTGCTAATAATGATTGCAGTTGACTCTCTTAGGAAAATAGAAAATTAGAGCTAGTTCAATTTGTAGCTTCATATTTTTTTTCAAAAAGCACATTGTGACACACATCATTACTGACTCAATACTTTGTTCGAAGAGTGATTTTTTCTTTATTTGCAATGACCTCTACCCCGTGAAGCATTTATGAAGACAATAGTTTTTTGTGATCAACATCATCCTTGACCGTCAATAAGCATTAGTAGCTCATTTGAGCTCTTGCCTTTTGAGGCGAGGGTGGGGATTCAACCCATATTCAGCACGGTTGACTTGTATTGAGCCTTAGTTCAGTCCAACTCTACATTCTTTGTCCTGTTCAAACCATCATCATTGTATCATCTTCGGGTCATCTTAACCTTTACTTTATGGGATCAAAGAGGTCCTATGGACACTATGCCTCTTCACTTATACAGTTGTTCTTTCAATCAATTCAAACAAAGTAGATTAAGTTTGTGTTGAACTTCTTCTAAAAAAGTTTTAAATAAACAAGAAAAAAAACATCATCCTCTGTTTCTCCTATAAAGAGGCACTAGAAGCCTTACTTTCATGAGATGAGAATGAACTTCCTATTGACCTTATTGAAAACCAGTGTACGTTTTTCTAGAGAAAGGGTGAATAAAAGAAGTTATAACAAGTAGGCCGGGAAACACATTAGTCAACGGATTTTTAATTTGCAGACAGTATGTGCGCATGGTCCATGACTTGCAAAAGTGGATGATATTTCTACCGCTGATCCTCCGAGTATTAATATCTAGACAAAAAGCTCTCACGGGAAAAGAGTTAATTTGGGATATGTAAAGAGTTAGCCTTTACACAAAAGAAAAGAGTATTAATTCTTGTCAGGTCATTGATGAATGCGAAAAGTCATCTAGTTTCTTGTTATCAAATTCAACTCTCTCAACCATTAGGCAGACTCACATTCAAGTGAACCTATGAATCTTGTATGAGTAATGTGCTCTCATGGACTAGATATTGTAGATCAACATAATCTTTCACTTTTTGACATCATCAAGGTGTGCGTACAAAAAAAATTTACAAAGTAGCCAGGATTGTTTTTTCCATGATTCAATGAACATTGTCTCTAGGGGATATACACCTTCTGTAAGAATTGTATTGTCCTCTTGGCAAGCACCTACATCATCTACATTTAATCAGTATTCAAGTGTTGTGTATACATCTGTTCTTTCATTGCATACTTGCTTTTGATCTTTGCATTTAACATGAACATGCATATTGATTTATGAGTGATATAAACATAGCATTGTAAAAATGTATTTAATTTCTAATTCCTGTAGCACATAGAGCGAGTGGGAAGCTCGATAGTTGTAAGGAGTATGCATGCCTTGAAGTAACAAAACATGGGGGTATGCAAACTGTTTAGAGAAAGATATTCTTTAATTGTGTATCCCATACCTGACGATGCAAATAGAAAATTTAAGTTGGGCAACCTCTAATCCCAATTATTTGCATGTAGTATACTCCCCAAGTCTCTACCGATAGTCGAGGATGGCTTCCTCTTCTAAAATGATATTGACAGTTTAGAACACAAGTTCAAATGGGGCTGAATCCATACTTCCGAAGGTCCAAAAACATTTGTGATTGATGAAGCATAGACTTGCATTAGACCATATTTGCATGACTTAAACACAATCACGTAAGTATTGTCACATACACCGAATAACATGTATACGCATATGCATTGCATGTATTTGTGCATTCATGTATGGATTTATTGCATGTGTGTAGAGGGAGAAAGACTACCACTTTTGATATCAAGTACCTACCTATGTAGAGGGAAAAAGACTTATACTTGGACCAAGAGGTTGGTAGATTTGTTATGAGTTCTTAGCAGTCTTTCTATCAGGACCTTTTGAAGTTCTAGCATATTATCTTTGTGCTCTTTGCGTTTCTAGCCATATTTTGTCTCCCATTTGTTTGCGATATGTGCCTTCTCAAGTCTTTTTATGTGAAAATGTTATAAGAGTTGTTAGTTTTCTTTGTAACTTTGCTTCCTGATTTGATAGTTGGGACTATGTTTCTACATTGTGGTGAATTACTTAGTTCTCCTCTTTCTTTTGCACATCTGAATAAAGTGCAAAAATGACACAATACTTTTTTATATCGGAGAGCCAAGACTTTAACTTCTCTAGAATGTTTTGAATAGTAGAATGAAGAAAGGATGCCAACTTCATTTGTTCAAGAATCATTGTTGCTTCCGATTTTGTATTGTTTTTTTTTTCATCAGAAGTTTATCTGATAGAATAATATGAACCTATGCATTGTTTCTAGTCTATACGCTAATCATGTATGTTTTATACTGCTGAATTGTATACGTTGTATAACATTGGTGTTTTTTAAAACAATAAGTCTTAGTGAGAGAAAAACATGGACTCTTTTCATAGAGATTGCCTTATCTTTGTCCCCTTTGTTATCTATTGCATTTTCCTTATTCCATCCTCTATTGAGTACTTAAATACCAGATATTTCGTGTAAGGAGGTCTTGCCAAGACGAGATCTTCAAAATGTCTATTCTTGATATTTGTCCTTATTGCTATCTATTGCATTTACATTTCTTCTCATTGCGTGCTTTGGTTCTTTGATGGTCTTGGTGAAGTGACAACATCCATATTTCCAATACTTCTTCTTGAATTTTTCCTCATGGTTAATTTTCTCTATATTCCTCTTTTCTTTTTCCCCAATGTTTATTTCTTATATATGCGCAAATAGAATAGCTAGCTAATTATTGGTTAATATAACGAAACATTCTCTATTTTCCATACTAGTCAACTTATGGCCTACATTTAATAAGATTCTCTTTAGGTTTTTGAGTAAGACATTTTTCTCTCTCGTTTTTCTTGAAAGTTTGATTATTTTATTGACTTTAAACTTCCATCCTCTAAAAAAAGTGTTTGAAAGTTGAAACTTGACTTTGATAATTTTTTGGAAATTTTAGCATGCACATTTCATGCATGATACCCAAAGTTCTCCTTCTATCTTATACCTATGTTTTATTCTTGTCTGTGACTACTCTCCGTTTCCTTTTCTTTATAATTAACTAATTGCATATAGCTATGTTTTTGTGCCAATTTTGAGCTGAATGCACATAAAGGATTCATCTATTTTCATGCAATGAATCGAAAAGCCAATTGAACATCGTTCGATCAGTATGTGACTTTAATAAAGGGAAGTTCCAAAATGAAAAAAATCTCGATAGAAATTGATAAGGTATTGAAGGAGAACAAAAAAGGGGATCTCACTACCATATTCTCTCTTCATTTCAAGTATGGGAATGACAGAGTGGAAAGGTCACTGGAGTGAAAGGCAAGAAAGATAATTAGCACAGAAGACAAAGGGGAGTTCTACTTCTTGGACCATGGAGAATGTTCTAAGGTTTAGGATGGCAGCCCTTCACTTTCAAAGAAGGAGCTGAGGAGATACCTAAAGGGCTTTGGAAAATAATGCAAAAGAAAAAAAAATTGTAGCCTATTTCTTGGAAGAGCATGAGAGTACGATAAAATTTTAGAAATGAAATTATTTTTCTTCTTAACATATTATAGCATCCAATTTTTGGTTTTGGAACTTCATATTAAAATAATGTTTCGTGTGTGTATGCATGTGTGTATGTGTCTATGTGCGTGAGGGAGTGATTGAGTTAGTTAGTGAGTGAGTGAGTGGGTTTCCATGCGTATGTTGTTGACTTGTTGTCAATACATGTGTTTCTAATTGCCTATGTATTTTTTTGTGTGTGGTATATGTGCATATGTATGTTTGTGATAGTATATGAACATGTGGCTTTGTTTGTTGATTGATTATATATGTGCATAGCTATATTGTATGTACAATCTAGGGATATATATGTGATTTATGTGTGTGTTTGTGCACTTAAATATGGACATGTGTCTTTCTATGTATATGTGATCGTCCATGGGTGTGAAAGTGACTCTATATGAATATTTATGCTTGGTTACCTCCTTGTATATGTAATTTTTTGTTATTTGAATATATGATGTATTAGTGTATGCTTAAGTGATCTCCTATGTGTGAAGTAGTAATAGGGTATAGATAGACATGAGTTAGTATTGACAAACACTTGCTCAATGCAAACCAAGATAGCTTTTGAATTGCCTAGTATGATTGCTTAGCTTCCAAATTATGCATAAAGAAGGACAAAATATTATGCAACATCAATCTCAAATGATTTCATCAAAATAGATGGATTTGGAAAACCTTCTATGTTGGGAAGTGATCCTCCTAGTAAAATGCTCAAAGCTCACAACCTGGCATGAATTGACTAGAGAGATTTTGCAACCATTCAATTAGAGTGCCTAAATAAAAAGTTTACTTCTGAGTTTATATTCATTATACAAATATAAATAGTTCTAATAAGTTTGGGGGGGGGTGACCGTGATTTTTCAGGCCAAAGAAGATGAAGTGTAGAATTATCGTGCTCAAAACTCCATAACTTGAAATATTATTCTCCAAAGTTGATGCAACTTTGTAAATACATGCAAAAAATTCTATCTAAGGGATGCAAGTAAGAATTTTGGAAGTTGGACAATCACACATAGAGAAATGAACCACAGAAGTTGACTTTGTACCTCAAGCTACTTTAGTAGCACACAGAGAATGAATACTCAAGATATATGAATCATAATGTGTATTGATATTGTTTATATGATATAAAGCGATTGTGTAAGACTACTTTGAATTGGCGTGAGTATAATTTAGACTCATAATCTCATCTAATAGCTTACAGAAAGGCTTGATCATCCCGTAACTAGAAGATGGCCTTCTTATACATGATTTTGAAGTTTTAATATGGTTAAATCATGACCTAAAAGTTATCCTAAAACATAAGAGTGATTTCAATTTGAATCCCAACTAAATTTATGGGATTTGAATCAATCCCTCCATGATATTCATCCTACTTTGATCTTTTACTATTGACCAAGATAAGACGAAGGTATTTAATTTTTGAACTTTTACAAGCATGGGTTCAAGGTACTACATTTTTGTGAGATGATTAATGAGAGTAATCAAAGACAATTTAAGCAATGTTGTTAGGCTTGCTTCCTGCACCAACATCTCCCCCTAAAGCCTAAGAAGTTTGAGCCTTCAATATCGCTTGCAATCCAATCATTGATTTGAATTTGTTCAGCTTGACTGCATCCAACACCTTTGTCATCATATCTTGACATTGTTGATCAGTTGATACATATTCTAATTGAATCTCGTTGGTTATAATCTTTTTACTCAGATAATGATAGTGCACTTTTATGTGTTTAGTTCTAACATGATAGACTGGGTTAGTAGAAAGATGCAAAGAAGTGATATTGTCCCAAAAAATATGAAGAATAGATGACTTAATACCTAGATAAGAGTATAGGATCTTAATCTAGATTGCTTCTTGATTTGCATAAGAAAATCTTCTATATTCAACTTCAATGGATGAAAGTGAAACACTAGGTTGTTTCTTTGGGGACCATGAAATGAAATTTGTACCTACAAAGGTCAGGTACCAAGATGTGCTTCTCATATCATCTTTAGAGCCAACCCTATCTACATGAGAGAAGAGCTTGATATCTCTATCAAATATGTGAGGATAGTACAAACCTTCATTGATAGTTTCCTTCAGGTATTTGAATATTCTTTTGGCTACTTCCGTTTGAGGATTTATTAGAGTATTCATGAACTCACGTAAGACACTTAATCCATAGAAAATTTCAACTCTAGTTAATGTAGTAGAGTTCAAGCTATGAACTAGACTTTGATTGCTAGTTATATGTTCTACAATCTCTCCTTCGTGAGAAGTTAACCTCAAGTTCATCTCCATAGGTGTACCTAAATTATCTCAATTCTCCATTTTAAATTTGAAAAGCACATTACCTATTTTAAATTGAGTGATCCATCAGCATCATTACCTATAATTATGATATCATGCACATATATACATAGCTGTATCACTTTCAATTGATTGCTCTTGGTGAAGAGGGAAGGATCTTCTTTTCACACATTGAATCCTTTATCCTGAAAATAGGTAGCAAGCCTATGATTCCAAGCATAGGGGATTTGTTCTATAAGCAAATAATAGCATAGTAGAATAGATCAATAGAAAGATTTGGGAGAAAAAATGCAGACAAAGATAGACGCAAACTAAGAGATACAGAACTCGAATTCTCAAATTTCCAAGCGTAATCTAGTTACAATGATGGTGTGTTCCACCCGTGACCTTCCAATGTGGAGCTTAGATGGTGATCTAGAGAGGCTCTAGAGGAAGGACTTACTAGTGCGCAATGCAATGTAAAGCTCAACCTAGGCCGTGCTTATATAACTTTTACAAGGAGAGTATGTATAGATAAACATAGTTGGGAACTACAAAATAGTCAACAAAATGTACAATCCAACAATATCTCCATGGCCAAAAGTCCTATCATCTTGTCCCTATAGTCTGGGGGGATAGGCCCCCCGGACCTCACAAAAGGGGGCAATCCCCCCTCTCTACTCCCCCCATTTAGGTTCTATGGGGAAATCGTGCGATGCCATAGGGCCTTTTTTGTGCTTGGAATGGCAACCAAATGGCCCTGAAGTTTATGCCCTACCTAGCCTAATAATTATCATACTTCAACTTTGTAGCCTCCCATCCTTGTATTCCAATGTGCCATAAGAGGATCTCAACCATACTGCTCCACATGCTACAACACATGCAATTTTGTACTCAGCTTTAGTAGAAGATAATGCTACACTTGCTTGATTCTTACTAATCCAAGAGAAAATCCTTGATCCTGAAGAAAAGCAATATCCAAAAAATTATTTTTTGGTATTAATATGTTTTGCCCAATCTAAGTCAATATCCGAGCAGAGATGATCGTTGTTCATAAAGAGTATCATAATCAGTGGTTACTTTTACGTACCTGAGTATCTACATGCATGCCTCCCAATGAGTTTAAGAAGGCTTATTAGAGAACCTACCTTCCACTCAAACAACATAAGAGATACCTTATCTACTATTTCACAGGTAGGTGAGACTTCGAGCTAATTTTTTGTATCTTCCAATATCCACTCGATGTGAAGTATCTTTAGTAGATAATTTTGTGTTGACCTCCATAGCTGTAGAAATTTCCTTGCAATCCTCCATGTTGAATGCCTTCAATATATGTCTTTCATAATTTTGTTGAGGGATGAAAATATTTCCATTTTCTTGCCAAATTTCAAGGCATAAGCAATAATGCATTAAGCTCAAGTGTGTCATCTCAAATTCTAAACTCAGGACATCTTTTGTTTGTTGAAGAAGAGTATCATCATTTCCTCTAATCACAAGGTCATGTACATAGAGTACAAGCATGATTGTCTTGCCTCCTCACTTTACCACATACAATGTAGCATCAAACACACATCTTTTGAAACCTAGTTCCAAGAGATACCTATCTTTTTGCTCGTACCATGCTCTAGGGGCTTGTTTTAGCCCATATAATGCGTTCCTTAGCTTACATACCTTGTTCTCTAAATGGAGAGCCTCAAACCTTGTTGGATCAGAGACATATACCTCCTCCTTGAGGTCTATATTTGGGAACATTGATTTTACATCCATGTGATAGACTGGCCAATGCTTATGTGCAGCCATAGATAGTACAATTGAGATAGTAGTCATCCTTGTAGTAGGGAAATATGATTCATAAAAGTAAATGCCTTCAACTTGTGAGTATCCTTGTGCAACAAGTCTTGCTTTGTACTTTTGAAGAGCACCAATAGCCTTGTACTTTAGCTTACAGACCCACTAAGTGCCAATGACTTTATGCTTAGAGGGTCGATCCACTACCTCCCAAGTTTCGTTCTTCTTGATATTGTTGTATTATGTTTTGCATGGAAGTCCTACAATTCGGATTGAAGTGCTTCTTCCACATAAGCTGGTTCCTTTGCTTCTTCTTGAATGACATCAACCATCAGGGCTGTTTTTACAATATGGGTGCTTGCTCGTCTTTGTTCTTCTATTCTATGTGATTGCCTTGGTCCATCTGTAGCCTGTTCTAGTGACTATGGGATGTAGTTTGCAAAATCATAGAGTTGTCTCACCCAATGTGGCAATGGCTTTTCCACCTTGGTGATGAGAGGTTGGTGACTTTGAGACTCATCATCTATAGATGATGCTTCCTTCTCTTGGGTCAAGTTCATAGTGGATTTCCTCTTTGCCTCATGATAAAGTGGAAGTTCTATTTTCCGCCTACAGTACATGTGGCTTCTCCTCCTTAAACACGCCATGACCTTCTTTGCCTCAAGACTTGTTATCTTTTTTGTACCCTAGGAAGATACATTTCATGATTTTTGGTTGAAGCTTTTTTCTCTCCCTATTTGGAGCATGTATATAACATTCACTTCCAAATACTTTGAAATGAGAAACAGAAGGCTTTTCACTAGTGTAGTCTTCTTGTGGAGTATTTCCATCAAGTGCCTTAGTGTAGCTTTGATTCATGTAGACAACAATGTTGATAGCCTCTACCCAAAATTCATCAAGCAAACCCTTTCCCTTCAGCATGCATCTTTCCATCTCCATGATGGTAGATTTTGATATTTTTCAACATCGTTCTGTTGTGGGCTAAGTCCCATGGTGAGTTGATGCTTGATTCCTTTACTCTTGCAAAAATCTTCAAACTCTATTGATGTGAACTCTCCACTTTCAGCTATCTTGAATTTCTTCATCTTGTTCCCTATTTTAGTTTCAACAAGTTGAAACTATTCTTTAAACTTACCAAAAGCTTGAGCCTTATCATGAAGGAAGTACACCCACATCTTCTTGCTATAGTCATCGACAAGTAACATGAAGTAGGAAGATCCACCCAAGGCCTGTGTAGGCCTTTTTCTACACAAGTTAGCATGCAACAACTCTAGAGGATATCTTGCTCTATTCTTGATTTCTTGTGGAAAGGCCTTCCTCTATTGCTTGCCCATCATGCAAGCTTCACATGGTTCATTCACTTCTACAATCGATGGTAGGTGTGCAGCCATAGCCGTGTGATGCATCTGCTTTAAGTATTAAGAGCGTTTACCAAACCACCAAATTCAAAGACAACATCAAGCTAGCTTCTCACTTGACATACACCTGCTCTTGCCATTTGATCTTGTAGATTCTTAATGCGAGTAATAAACACCTCTATAGTCTCCCCATCAGTAAACCTTTGTCTTGGTAGTTGGTTCTCCAAGTTCTAAACTTGTGTTTGATTACAAGTTTCATATTGGTTTCTCAATATATTCCATGCTTCACATGCCTTGGTAGTATGCTGAATGAGAGTGAGAACACTATCAAAAGTACTTGTAACTAGAGCACAAAGTGCATCTACATTTCTCCATTTCCAAGCATGTAGAAGATTAGCATCAGGAGGAATTATTCAACCAAGATTATCTAGATCAGGTGTTTCTTGGGCCTCGAATAGTCTCCAAAAGCTCATATGAATCAAGGATAGAAGTGATTTTAAACTTCCAGAGGGTGTAGTTTGTACCATGAAGTCTACCTTCTATGAAGGCTAGTGGTCGTATCCACAACATTGGAATGACCGACATCACTACTATCTATGCTCCACTTACTCCTGTTGACAAACCACCCTGATTTCCAGTTGATATCTTCTCTCTTTTGTCATTGAAACCTTTGCAACCTCTCCATTTTGTCGTCTGCACCACTTAGAGCCTCATGGGCTTGATACCATGTAAGAAAATATCAGCACAGTGGAATAAAGCAGTACATAGAGTTGAGAAAAAAATGTAGACAAAGATAGACGTTGACTGAGAGATAAAGAACTCAAATTCTGAGATTGTCATGCCTAATGTAGTTACAATGATGGTGTTGTTCACCCATGCGCTCCCAATCTGGAGCTTAGATGGTGATCTTGATCGACTCTAGATGAAAGGCTTACTAGTGCACAATGCTATGTAAAGCTCTACCTGGGTCATGCTTATATAGCTTTTACAAGGGGAGCCTATATAGATAAATGTAGTTGGGAGATACAAAATAGTCAACAAAATATACAATCCAAAAATATCTCCACAATGAGAAGTCCTTTGGTCTCTACCCTACTGACCAGGGGGATAGGCCCCCGTTGATCCCGTAGAAGGGATGAAGCCCTCCTCTACACTCCCCCCATTAAGGTTCTATGGGGAAATCGTGCAATGCCACACGTCCTTTATTTTGGCCTTCAATGGAAACCCAACGGCCCTAAAGTTTATGCCCTAGCTGACGTAATGGCTAGGCTCACAAAGATCATCTATAACCATCAATGGTCACACATAGACCTCATCTAACTTAGAAGTTAGGTTTCCATAAATTTTTGGGCTCTCAAAATGGTTTCTCCTCATAATGGGAGCCTTACAACGTAAAGCACCATGGATCACTTGTGGTCACTTGAGGATGGAGTATTGAGCATATCTAACATGTTCAAACCATACAAAGATTTTCTTAACATTCATACGTACTCAGGGCATGATGAATCTTCAAAACCAAGAGGTTGCGACATGTGTTTCTCCTAACATATCCATCCATTTGGAAAAGCATCTTTTACATCCATCTGAATCTTCAACAAACACTCCATTATTGGTAAACCTAACCTACAATCCCTTATCAATAGTTTCATATTTCGTAATGAGGTTCTTGGTAATAGTAGGCACATAGAGTACTATGCTAAGTAAGTTCGTATTACCATTTGGAGTCTTCACATTACCTATCTTCTCAACTCAATGCCTTGTGTCATCTCCAGTTTGGACTTCATATCTATTCCATGGGTCTTACAAATATAAAAGAAGAGCTACATTGTCTACTACATTATTTGAGTATCCTGAGTCTATATGAAATACATGCTCATCTCCCTTACCTTCCTTCATAGTCATGTTCATGAGAAGCATTGAGTCTTCTTGAGCTTGATAATTTGTATATTTGTGTAGTCTCTGTTTCCTTTTTATCCATCTTGGTAGTTGTTGTTGTATGATCTACTATTATATACATAGGAATTGTTGAATATTTCTCTTGAGTTTCCATAATCTCCTCTTTTGAATCCTCTTACTATTTGGTTCCTTGGTTTCCTTAAACAATTCTATATAATGTGATAATTTAGACCACATAGCAGAGGGTGATGGGCTTTGCGCTCTCCCCCTACCTTCTTTATGTTGAAGAATTCCTCTTCTATGCGCAAATGAAAGTGTAGAAGACCTTCTAAGGGTCAAGACTTTTACCTATAGCTGACCCTTAGAATAAAAATTGGTATCAATTGAAGATGACAATAACCTTTCTACTTTAGTCACTTAGAATAGACACTAATAACTTTCAAATGAGCTATGAAATACTCATTTTGGGTTATTCTTGGTTTGGCAATTCTTTTCCTCAAAAATAGGCTACCTGTCCACTCAGTTATTGAAAACTAGTCTTCATTAAAAACTAAATAATTCACAAAGCATGACACATTTGCTAAAAGTATTTTACATGGATTATTTATACAAGATACATTTTTTAATGAATATTTAAATTCTAAAAATGGATACATTCATTGAGAGATATGAATCTTGAAATTAGGCTTCTTAGAAATGGTGAGCGGCTAGACATAGTCTATGAGACTATATAAAACAAAATGATTGAAACCAAACGAACTACCTACAAGGGGAATTCAACACCTTGTTCCTCTATACTTGAGTGTCCTCCCTTGCCTCTTTTGTAGCCAAGTGGCCATGAGCACCCATGATCACTTCGTGAGCTCTTCTCCATAAATCCTCCACAACTTTGAGCAACCACTCTTCACGTTCGGTTCAGTTTTTGGATTGATTCTCTTTTGTTTGATTCTCTTTTGGACTCCAATACTTGCAGAACTAAATGCTTCCACTTTTCATTTTTTTTCCCTTTCTCAAGCTCACATGTGAGCTTGCGCCTTCAACGATATCCTGCAAATTGATCTCATCCTTGAACCTCTTTAGTTTAGAAGCATATAACGAATTTCTAAATATTTTTGTAACCTAGTCATTAGTTCTAATGAGCTAAATTATATCCACATACTTGCTCAAAACTTTTTCTTCAACATAATGATAATGCACTTTTATGTGCTTATTTTGTGCATGAAACATTGGATTGTTTGTGAAGAATATGGTTGACATGTTCTCACCATGAATTAGAATGGTCTCTACCTACACATCAAGAGCAGCAAAGAGCTTCTTAATCCACATAGCTTCACAAGTTGCAAAGGATAATCCTCTATATTTAGCTTATGTAGATGATAGTGCAACAGTAGGTTGCTTCTTTGAGATAAATGGGATAGTTTTCCTACCTATCATGAATACATAACCTAATGTGGAGCTTTTGTCTTCCTTTGAAGCAGCCCAATCAACATCACAAAAGCCCTTCACATGAAATTTTTCATCATATCTATAAAACAAGGCATGAATTAATGTCTGCTTCACATATCTTAGCTCTCCTTTGGCTAAATTTAAATGTTCGCTTGTTGGAGTTTGCATAAATTGAGACAGAACTGCAAAGATATAATGCAAATCTGGTCTTGTGAAAATAATCACTATCACTTATACATCTCAAGAAGATTTAGTGAAAATTATCACTATCACTTATACATCTTGGGATGTCTCAAGAAGATTTAGTGAAAATTATCACTATCACTTATACATCTTGTGGAATCACAAGGGGAAAGAAGGCAACATGTTTCAAATGATAGCATGGATACCCGTTAATGCACACTTTTGAATTAAAAGAAAATAATAATAAAATAGAAAAAAATAAAGAAGGAACGCATGTACGACTGAGGATAGGGAGTCCAACTGATGGTGAAATGATAGGCAAGTTTGGTGGCATCATATGCATGACAGGCGCATGCGGAGATCTCTGGCGGCTGAAGGATACAAATGAGGACAAACACGAACGCTGAAGAGAAGCCAACTTACGTTTTATTCTGGCATTGAACTCATATGGTTTGCTGCGTGGAGGCCAATTCATCAGGTGTATCAGGTAGAATCTCTTCTTTTGAAGGGAGTAATTATCTGAAGGGGTTCAGGAGAGGTGGCGCACAAATTCGGGAAGAGAGGAGGCGCACACATCATTCCTCTCTGGTGGTACAAAAAGAAAAAGGGAGTTAAGAGCGGAGCATGCTTCTCAGATAGAGGAGGAACGGGATTGCAAGCAGAAGAGGGATCTCAGAGATGCACTCTACAACGAAATCTGATACGTTTGTAAGAACATTTTGAGTACTTTTGATTTATGCACAGAAGATCTCTACGTATGCGCAAAAAAATCTTTATGTGGCCTTCTGCCATATCAGATTACATTCAGTTATACTTTGATGTTATGATTCCAAAACCCATGACAACAACGATTGAGTGCTCTGACAACTTCACTCATCTCAGGAACCGCGTTTTACAATTCTTTGTCAATTATCTCAGCATTTACACTGCGAAGTGTTGTTTCACACTACCATGTGCGGCTGTATAGCATTTTAGAAAGTTTCTCCAATAGCTTGACTGTCACCATCGCATGACTGGAGTATAACGTAGATGTCGAATTGATTTATGTTTTCTAATTTGTGTGCGTGATTCATGGGTTGTTCTGTTGATAGAGATTGCTGCGTTGAGTGTTTGTTGTTTCTCGAGTTATGAATTTAGCGACAAACAGACGAGAAGTTTGAACGTATTGCTTTGCAGATTCTAAATAACTCGTTGAACGTATTGCTTTGCAGATTCTAAACGAGTTATTCTTACTTATTATTGATTGATTTAAGATGATACTTTAGTAAATATGATAAGTTTTGAATTTTAACTCCGAAAAACAGATGAGAAGTTTGAACGTATTGCTTTGCAGATTCTAAACGAGTTATTCTTACTCATTATTGATTCATTTAAGATGATACTTTAATAAATAAGATAAGTTTTGAATTTTAACTCCGGCAAACAGATGAGAAGTTTGAACATATTGCTTTGCAGATTCTAAACGAGTTATTCTTACTCATTATTGATTGATTGAAGATGATACTTTAGGGGAGCGAAACTCTGAAAAAACTGGAAACGATGACTTGATAGCTGCAAGGGTAGCTTGGCACTTTGATTTGTGATAGATGCTAATGATCTGAGGAAATCGGAATAACCGGATGGGTGCTTTTTGATGCTCTAATGAAGAAAGTAACTCAAATTTTTGGTGCTTTGACAAAATCTGATGACACGCGAACCGTATTCAACGTGCGACTCATGACAAAGCTTTAAGTCAGTGTTTCTCTATCAATTTCTGAAGCTGAGATGTTCAATTGACGAACGATTTTATGATATGAAATTTTCGGTAAGATCCATGTTTTGTTTTCGAACTATAATTGATCTGGACAGTTATTATGCATTTTACTGTTCTCTCCTTTTTAACAATTTCGCCAGTCTCTGAATCTCTGTTGAGTGATGTTCCGTTCCTGTAAGTTAATAATTCCTCTAGATTTTATGATTTAGTACATGAAATGAGTAATCGATAAAGCAAAAAACTTGATGGGAAGGAGAACAGTGTGAATCTATATGGTCAAAAAAAATGAAAATGTTTTTTAACTTCACCAACCTTCGGTCGTACATGCATATATTATAACAAATAACGTGGGGTTTGTCCGCTCAAAGAAAATTCCTATCGAATTGAAAGGAGAATTGTTTGAAAAACAAGTGCCTAATAACTATAGCTTTGTTCGGATAATGCATGATATGTGACAGCATTGAGGCACTGCATTAACGCCTGCATCAAGGAATTTATCATGATGAATTGACTTGTTTCTTTATACAGACTACTAATTCGCAACCGATTTATTTGATTGAACATGTAAGGATATCCAATCCCTCATAACTACACGCAGCTTAGATACGTTAGCAAATCATGCAAAATTTTGTTGTGTTAAGCATGAGTTCTCGGAGTTAATTATTTGAAAGTCAAGGAAATATCATTTCAGTTACGGAGATTCTACTAATGAAATGATATGACGAAATTGTTATACACTTCTTTGGTACTAACAATCTATTATGTTGATAAGTTGCAGATAGAAGATGACTTCCGAACTACGCATGCTTTGTCATAATCTCCCAACACTGTAATTATCTGTGCAAGTTTTTATTTGAGGTTCTTTTGCACAAGATTTTCCAATAAACAAGTTCAGATGTATTCTAAGTACTATTACTGATTCACTCTCTCATTAGCGTATCTAAGCATAATCCTTCTAACCACAAATGCATTTGACATTTGTCTTCTAGAATTCCAAATTCGAGGAATAGTAGTGCACATGTTTTTTTTCCTAAATCTGAAGGAGGTGAATAATCCATGTATATTCTTTGTGACAACTCATACTGAAAGGATTGAAGACAATATTGATTGCCTTTTAGCAGCACTAAAGGGAAGAGCTACACTATTGGTTTTCTGTTGTGTGTTGTTTGCCATTTTGTTAATGGTATGACTACATGATCTGACTTTAATTGTGAGTGGATGTTCTCTGTCAACTTATCATCCAACGATAGATTCAGAGAAATTGATTTAATCTGCAATGAGGGTGACATAAAGATTTTTGATTTATACTCATATCTATGTCCATGGTTTGAGGTGCTTCAAAAACAATGATCCATTTCGATCACTCGTTTTTTATGATAAAGGTTTGTTGAAATAGTTCAACTGATAATAAAAACGTTAAAATTTGAATGAAAAGCTCGAATTTATGAAGATTCCCTTAAACAATGTATGATCTTATAAGAGATGAAGATTGAAGAACTTCTTTATCGTCAAACTCTTGTAGTGCAATATTGAATATGAAGTTAGTCTTTACGTCCATAAACCTTTTGATAAAAACATTAGTTTGGAAAAGTGCATATGCGAGTTTAAGAAAATAGCTACATCTAAGACGCTCTAATTGAAGAAATTGATTACATGGTTACCATTATGAATCGCATTTAACTAGTGAGAAGTTTAAAAGGGGTAACGTTGAATATCGTGTTTTATGATATGTTTGTTTTTCTTTGTGTTGTAAACACTTTATTGAGAATTCCACTGTACCAAAGATAGCTCCAAGCATCCGGCATGCGTCCTATTTTCTAGCGGTTGGCTTGATCCACCAGTCGTTGTTTTTCGCTCCCACATTTGAACCCGACGTGAACAACGGCACGGCAATCTCAGGTAATGTATGTTTAAATTTATGTTTATGAATGAACTTGATATGATGAGAGTTTATTATCTTTCTCCCTTATAAAAAAAGATATGATATGATGGGAGTTTATTATCTTTCTCCCTTATCAAAAAAGATATGATATGATGGGAGTTTATTATCTTTCTCCCTTGTCAAAAAAGATATGACATGATGGGAGTTTATTATCTTTCTCCCTTATCAAAAAAGATATGATATGAATGGGAGTTATAACCTATTTCCTCATCAAAAAGGTATTTATATGGGAATTTGTTTACTTTCTTCCTTATAAAAAAGTAAAATTATGAATTTTATTAATGATATAAATATTGCTTTTCTAATCAATGTTTTGAGTGGTTTAATGCAGGTCAAGCAAGAATAGATGTTTTGATGTTTCCATGGAATATTATGAAAGCTAAAAAATTTGATTTAATATTACATTGGTTGTCACAGATGGATTATCGAGTTTTTATGAGTTTTTTCAAGATGAATTAATTTTCAGGTTTAGGATGAAGAATAGGAGTTTATTGGCAAACAAAATTTTCTTCAAGATTAGATCATGAATAGGTTTTTACTTCTAGTTTCACACCATTTTGTTTAAACCTTGCATTTAAAGTACGCATCAAATTATGTATAAACACATGTTGAGCTTTTCGCTTAGGTGCACGTCCATTTGCACGTATCTCGTTTGTAAAATGCATTATGAAATCTGCGAGCAAAGTCTAAGTCTAGGAAATTAAAACCTCTTGATCAAAAGCTCTTATCTCTTATCCATTATAATTTTTGAAAATGCACTTAAAGTATGCATGTGTTAGGGTCACATTACATGACCATGCATTGAGGCACAAACTGAGTGTTACCCTTGCACATAAGAGTGATTGTAAGGATTTATGTATTTCCACATTGCTATATATGTGAGTGAGTGCACAATCCTCACCATTTGAAGCCGTTTACCTTGCTTATTGCACCATATTTGTTCTGTAAGAATTTTAAAGTATGCATTCATTAGGGCCCAATACATGGCCGTGCATAAGGCAATTTATTGTTTTTAAACCCATGCATATATAATACCTTATGAAGATAATCTTTATTTTGAAAGCATCATACAGTTCTTGGTTGGTGCATCCGGAGGAAGCACAGGTTTGGTGGGGGTGAATATCAAAGAGATTCTCTCTCCCTATTTGGATATCCCAATCCTTTATTTTGGCATATGCATTGTCGAGCTAATGAATAGAATTATTGAAGGCATGGAGAAGGATCGGTAGTGGATTCTTTGATGGAACTCAAGGAAAAACAACTAAAGATTTAGCACTTGATCTTGCTCATCACTACTTTTCTGATCGCGGGAGGTCTAGTGGAAAACCACCGAATTTCTACATACTTACCAGGTTACTTTGGCAAGCTGTATTAATTGTTGACCACCATATGATATGTAAATAAAGCATGTGAAGGTGTGGGAATCACTTATATCTAGCAAGAGAGCTCAAAGGAAACGTGGAAACCATTCATTATGATCATTCTTGGGATGTCTCAAGAAGATTTAGTGAAAATTATCACTATCACTTACGCATCTTGTGCACTCACAAGGGGAAAGAAGGCAACATGTTTCCAATGATAACATGGATACCCGTTAATGCACACTTTTGAATTAAAAGAAAAATAATAATAAAAGAGAAAAAAATAAAGAAGGAGCACATGTACGATTGAGGAGAGGGAGTCCAACTGATGGTTAAATGACAGGCAAGTTTGGTGGCATCATATGCATGACAGGCGCATGCGGAGATCTCTGGCGGTTGAAGGATACAAATGAGGACAGACACGAACGCTGAAGAGAGGCCAACTTACGTTTTATTCTGGCATTGAACTCATATGGTCTGCTGCGTGGAGGCCAACTCATCACGTGTATTGGGTAGATTCTCTTCTTTCGAAGGGAGTAATTATCTGAAGGGGATCAGGAGAGGTGGCACACAAATTCGGGAAGAGAGGAGGCGCAGACATCATTCCTCTCTAGTGGTAGAAAAAGAAAAAGGGAGTTGAGAGTGGAGCATGCTTCTCAGATAGAGGAGGAATGGGATCGCAAGCAGAAGAGGGATTTGAGAGACGCACTCTGCAACGAAATATTATACGTTTGTAAGAATATTATGAGTACTTTTGATTTATGCGCAGAAGATCTCTACGTAAGCACAAAAAAAAATCTTTACATGGCCTTCTGCCATATCATATTACATTCAGTTATACTTTGATGTTATGATTCCAAAACCTATGACAACAACGATTGAGTGCTCTGACGACTTCACTCATCTCAGTAACCGCATTTTTCTGTTATTCGTCAATTATCTCAGCATTTACACTGCGAAGTGTTGTTTCATACTACCATGTGCGCCTATATAGCATTTTCCAAAGTTTCTCCAATAGCTTGACTCTCACCGTCGCATGACTGGAGTATAACGGAGATGTCTCATTGATTTATGTTTTCTAATTTGTGTGCGTGATTCATGGGTTGTTCTGTTGATAGAGATTGCTGCGTTGAGTGTTTGTTGTTTCTCGAGTGATGAATTTAGCGACAAACAGATGAGAAGTTTGAACGTATTGCTTTGCAGATTCTAAACGAGTTATTCTTACTCATTATTGATTCATTTAAGATGATACTTTAACAAATATGATAATTTTTTACTTTTAACTCTGACAAACAGATGAGAAGTTTGAACGTATTGCTTTGCAGATTCTAAACGAGTTACTCTTACTCATTATTGATTGATTTAAGATGATACTTTAATAAATATGATAAGTTTTGAATTTTAACTCCAACAAACAGATAAGTTTGAACGTATTGCTTTGCAGATTCTAAACGAGTTATTCTTACTCATTATTGATTGATTGAAGATGATACTTTAGGGGAGCGAAACTCTGAAAAAACTGGAAACGATGACTTGATAGTTGCAAGGGTAGCTTGGCACTTTGATTTGTGATAGATGCTAATGATCTAAGGAAATTGGAATAAATGGATGGGTGCTTTTTGATGCTCTAATGAAGAAACTAACTCAAATTTTTGGTGCTTTGACAAAATCTGATGACAGTCGAACCATATTCAATGTGCGACTCATGACAAAGCTTTAAGTCAGTGTTTCTCTATCAATTTCTGAAGCTAAGATGTTCAACTGACGAACGATTTTATGATATGAAAGTTTCGATAAGATTCATGTTTTGTTTTTGAACTATAATTGATCTCGACAGTTATTATGCATTTTACTGTTCTTTCCTTTTTCACAATTTCGCCAGTCTGTGAATCTCTGTTGAGTGATGTTCCGTTCTTGTTAGTTAATAATTCCTCTGGATTTTATGATTTTGTACATGGAATGAGTAATCGATAAAGCAAAAAACTTGATGGGAACGAGAACAGTGTAAATCTATATGGTAAAAAAAATATAAAAAGGTGTTTTAACTTCACCAACTTTCGGTCGTACATGCATATATTATAACAAATAACGTGGGGTTTGTCCCCTCAAAGAAAATTCCCATCAAATTGAAAGGAGAATTGTTTGAAAAAAAAGTGCCTAATAACTATAGCTTTGTTCGGATAACGCATGATATGCGACAGCATTGATGCATTGAGGCACTGCATTAACGCCTGCATCAAGGAATTTATCATGATGAATTGACTTGTTTCTTTCTACGGACTGCTAATTCACAACCGATTTATTTGATTGAACATGTAAGGATATCCAATCCCTCATCACTACATGCAGCTTAGATATGTTAGCAAATCATGCGAAATTTTGTTGTGTTAAGCATGAGTTCTCGGAGTTAATTATTTGAAAGTCAAAGAAATATCATTTCACTTACGGAGATTCTACTAACGAAATGATATGACGAAATTGTTATACACTTCTTTGGTACTAACAATCTATTATGTTGATAAGTTGCAGATAGAAGATGACTTCCAAACTTTGCATGCTTTGTCATAATCTCCCAACACTGTAATTATCTGCGCAAGTTTATATTTGAGGTTCTTTTGCACAAGATTTTTCAATAAACAAGTTCAGATGTAATCTAAGTACTATTACTGATTCACTCTCTGATTAGCATATCTAACCATAATCCTTCTGACCACAAATGCATTTGCCATTTTTCTTCTAGAATTCGAAATTTGGGGAACAGTAGTGCACATGTTTTTTTCCCTGAATCTGAAGGAGGTCAATAATCCATTTATTTTCTTTGTGACAACTCATACTAAAAGGATTGAAGACAATATTGATTGCCTTTTGGAAGCACTAAAGGGAAGAGCTACACTATTGATTTTCTGTTGTGTGTTGTTTGCCATTTTGTTAATGTTATGACTACATGATCTGACTCTAATTGTGAGTGGATGTTCTCTGTCAACTTATGATCCAACGATAGATTCAGAGAAATTGATTTAATCTACAACGAAGGTGACATAAAGATTGTCGATTTATACTCATAACTATGTCCATGGTTTGAGGTGCTTCAAAAACAATGATCCATTTCGATCACTTGTTTTTTATGATAAAGGTTTGTTGAAATAGTGCAACTGATAATAAAAACGTTAAAATTTGAATGAAAAGCTCGAATTTATGAAGATTCCGTTAAACAATGTATGATCTTATAAGAGATAAAGATTGAAGAACTTCTTTATCGTCAAACTCTTGTAGTGCAATATTGAATATGAAGTTAGTCTTTACGTTGTCGGGAAGTTGCGGACATAAGGCTGGTGGATCAGTCAGCTACTAAATCCCTCGGCACACGCAAGGTGTATTAGACAATCGTAGGTACAAGGGGATATTTTTTTTTTTTAGTCTAAGATAAAAGAAATTCTAAGAATTAAACGTGCGAAAGATTCGAAAAAATAAGTGATGGAAACAATTTTAATTACCTACTTTCTGAAAGGAATAAAAATATTTTAAAGTCAACTAATGTGCAATACTTTTGGATACACATAATACTCTATGAACATCGACAATGAAGATGGAAAATAATAAATAAATTGATCAATGTCATAAGAATAATTTTCAACAATAGTTATTCAAATGCTAGATCTTTCTATATGATAAATTATGCTAACAAGATAATGAATCCTAGTGAATTTGATACAAAGATAATGAGGTGAAGCTGTGAATGAGCAGCTCCTATTCTCTGATCATGAAATGGCTTGATAATTTTCTTCAATCTTCTTCTTTCAATATTCTTTACTTCAATGTCTGCAAAAACATTAGGCATAATTAATATTACAAGAATCATTAAGAAACTTAAAAACATTAGTCACATTCCATTTTGCATACATATGCATAATAACTTGCCTGTATCATGCATAAATTCTCACAATCAATCATTCATATGCATTCAATCATAAGTAACATTGTACTTCAATCCATATACATGCATTTTCACATATGCTAATATAAACTCATTCATATGCACATGCTAGCATTAGGTAAATGCACATTCATACTAACTCTTAGATGCATTTATGCACATGCATACACTAGTGCATATCTTAATATGCATATACTCCACCGTACTCATTCATTCAATTACATACCCATGCACATAAATCATGCATACTATGATACATATTTTAATATATATAGTTTTTAATAGGATTATACATACTAACCAGTCATACCTGATCATGCATATCTTCAGATTCTCATTCACATGCATCTAGATATGAACTAATAGGTTAACATACACACAAACACATACATTTATATGCTCATGCTAACATAGATTCATGCATATGTTAACACACTCATACTGATATTTTCATTTGCACACATTTTTCATGCATACTAATGCACTATATATGTTAATACACTTCCATGCATATTTACTCTAAAACATACACATTAAAGCTTCATACATCAATATACTAAACACCTAGAAAAGAAATTAAGCAATGATAAATGAAATAAATAAATTACTTAATTAATTAATACTCAATTTCATTATTAAGTGAACTTTCTTTTCTCTCTTTCTCTCCTAACTCTCTCTTTCTCTCTCCCTCCCTATCTCGTTTTATCTCCCTATCTCGTTCTCTCTCCCTATCTCGTTCTCTCTCCCATTAACCGTGCTCGTCCTTTTGATCTCCAAGTCGATTGGGGACTTGTTCAATCTAAGTGTGTTCGATCAGATTATTCATCTCAAGGGGCTGCCTTTCCTTGAAGAGCATGCAGACGATTACATGAAGCATTTGAAAGCTCATGATGTCTGCAGCAGTTCACTTGTCACATTGGATGCAGATGAATCGGTTCGTAAAATTGTCGATACTCTGTAGAGGACAGATCATAATGCTTTTCTTGTGATCGTCAAGGACGAAGTCACCCAGCAGCCCATTTTTCATGGTCTAATTCTAAGATCACATTTGCTGGTGCTGTTGAGGGGTCGGCACTTCCTTGCATCGGTACCAAAAAACAGCGCTTCGGATGCAACAAAATCATTCAAATCTGTGGACTTCGGCAAGCCAGGAGCAGGAAGAGGAATGTCAATTAGGCATATCAAACTCAACCCAGCGGAGCTGGAAATGTTTCTGGACCTTCGTCCGTTCACAAATACGTCCCCGTATACCATGGTGGATACAATCTCTTTGTCAAAGGCTTACGCAGTATTTCGAGGGCTAGGTTTGAGGCATCTATGCGTGATACCAAAAATTCAGAGTGTATGTGCCTGTATCACCGTATCCTTTCTGTGTTCATCGAAGCAGTTATACCTATTAAACGTGGAACTTATAATATCCAACAAAAGCAAACCTGCATATGTTTTTCACATTCTTGACTTCTTCAGATCGCATGTCATATGTGTCTCAGCATTTGGATGTAATCCATATACATAAGCACATCTGTTCACATACGTCTGAATGCATAAACGCATCTGGTGTAGATACGGATACAAATATGCACAGAAATGTTTTCAGAAATGAACGCATTTCTATAGCCACCAGATCTGTTGCGCTGTGTACAATTGATATCGATATCAAATTAGGATGTGAGCATAGACTGCATTCTTCGTTAGCACATGCGTTCTCTTTTCCTGATTGTGTGGCAACGTATACTAAACCTTCCGCCCTGAATTTGTAGGGGTTTCCAATCGCAGGAATATTAACAAGGCATGATTTCATCGAGGAGCATATTTTGATGAAGTTCCCACATTTGAAGCGTGCGAAGTGGACACCTTTGCAAGTGCACTTATCCGCGATTCGAAAAATTTTGGATTTCAGAAATCTCTGCAAGCTGAGCTAATTTTACAGAGCGGAACGTCTTCTATACTCCTCCTCTGTCACTCTGTGAACACACTCTATAGCTTCAGATTGCTCTACTCACTCTCTCTCTCTCTGGAAAGCGTGAACTACAGCGGCCAGCCTGAGCGATGCCAAGAGGAAGCTCTCTCTTTTTTCCTTCTGTGCACCGTCAGTAGTTAGCCGTCTACCAACAGAAACCGGGCGATTTAATTTCATGCTCTCTGCTCTAATTCTGGCATCGAACTATTCTCTGCACGTACAAAACTGCCGCCAAGTACCCATTACCTCTCTCTAGCTTTGATCTACTCATTCTCTCTGACAGAATAACTATGCGCATAAAATCTCTTTTCTTTGAAAACTCGTCGTCTCAGTCGGTATGCTACAATCGATTCTCTCTCTAAACCTATCCTTCAACCACTTCCTCACACAGCTAGAGTCTCACTGTCATCATCAGAGTGAACTATTGAATTCTTCTCTCTCTAGTGGCGTATGCTACCATTATGCAAAGAAAAGAAGCAAAATCTTACGACTTCTACAGAGAAAGATAAGCATACAAACAGAGAAAAGAATACCTGCAAAAACATTAGAGAAAACTAGAGCACATTACACATATATATACATACACAACTCATGAGCTTACCACTCTTTTTTAGTTCCTTTATTTTCTCATCCATTCTTTAATCCACACTTAATCACCACTCTTTTCATTTACCTTTAACTACTTTAAATGCATAATCTATTTAAATCATTCTTTTAATTTGCACTCACAATTACCACACTTTCAACCTCCTACTTTAACCACTTTATTTACACACTCAACTCTCACCACACTTTAATCACCACTCACATACACCATTCATTATTTATCCACTTAATTTTCTTTTTAATTGAATTATCCTAAATTTTGATAATTAGATAATTCTTTTAATTTAAACTTAGGATAAGAATTTAATTAATTAGAACCTTAGTATTAAAATATAAACACACTATTAAGGTAACTAATTAAATCATAATTTAGTTTTATAAGTTAACCAATGCTTAATTATAGATTAATTTCATTAAATAGTAGTTATTTTAACCCTTGAAACATACTAAAACCCTAGAAAACCTACTTAAAACCCATCAAAACCCTATTAAAACCCTTTAAAAATCATTGATAACCCATTAAAATCTTTTCTGATCCCTATCATTAGCCATTAACATTTAAGTAAACCCTAGCATTAACCCATTAGAATCATTTAAGATCCTTTGGATTAACCCTACTGACTTAAACTTATATAAACTTATGAAATCCTAGGGTTAATTACCCATGATTCATGAATAAAACAACTCATTAAATGTGAAATTAGAGTAAACCGTAATATGAACATGTATTCTTTATCATTTCCTGTTCCTGCAAACACTTCAAAAGTAGTTAATTCAATCCAGAACAACTAATCAATAGTGATATAAAAGGTTAGAATTCACCAATTAAGTTAATTTTAATGTATTTGGTCATCAACTGGAAAGTTGAAAACTTTTCGACATTCGCCCCGGCCAAACCTGCACATCGTCCTCGATGGGCCAACCTGCAGATCATAGAAAGCAATATCAAATTCTTTTGAAAATTATTCATGACTCAAATTCAAATTGTCTGTATATAAAAATGCTTCTATCTTTAGTACATCTTCTCATAGCAAAGAAAACTTATAAGATTATGTAAACTTGAATTTAAACCTTTTCGTTCAATGCATGAATTGGAAACAGGTTTTAGAAAGAAACTATAGAAGTCATTCAAATAGTGTTCGTACTAACTCTTCTATTAACTCTGTTCATAAGTAAAGCCTATGTTATATAGGCCTTCTATCCTCATTTCCTAACCATTTGCCATTAAGATACAAAAAACTAACTCCCCTCTAGCATACATCCGCCTTATATAGCCCGCTTTTCAAATCAGAAGTGATTTCGAGACCACAACTGATTTATTTGATTTTTCTTTTATCTCATTTTTTTGTTTTATCATAATTTTTCTTTGTGTCATTTGTTTCCCTCTTTTCATATGCAACAACCATTAATGTACTGCTTTCAATTTTTCTTCGCAACTTTTTTGATGAAGGGGAAAGGCTTAACCTCTAATCAGAGCAAAGGATCTAGAGGTAAGCTAAAGCAGGAACTAGGATCTCTTTTGCTAAATGGGTCAGATTAAAGGAAGCTTACCTATATAAAACAAGTCTACTTCTACTAGGAGTTGCAAGTTAAGGGTTCCTTCAACTATTCATATGACAGCCATAGGTTTCTAATCCCTATCTTCTTTTCAAGCACATCCCTACTTCAGTGTAAATTCTACTTTTCATAATTTTAAGAGGTTTCTTAACCTATCTGAAGAATGTACATTTCTACTTATGATAATGCAGGAAAAAAAACAAAACTTAAAACATTAATCAGGGTTAGAACTATTTCACCTGATCTATATTGATTCCATCTTTAGTATCGCCTTTCATCCAAATATCGCTTTTATTGCTGGAATTTTTAAACTGCATGAACTATCTTCAATCTCATGTGCTTCATCTTTATCATATTTCAGTCTTTAATTAATTGGTTCAAAACAAAAAACATTTTCAACTCCTGCTATCAAGGAACAATGTAAAGATTTTCAAGAAAAATTATTTATTTATAAATCATTTTTTATTTTCATACATGTAAAAGAAATAAATAATAAAAAACATATTTAAAAGAAAATTTAAACATTATTTTTTAAAAAAAAAATATCATTCTTCATTTCCTTCATCATATATTACATCATAATATTCTTCATTTCTTTGTTTAAATATTTTAATTCTTTTACCTGCAATTAAATTTTTAAGCGGAGTTCCATCTAACTCTCTTAAGGCATACGTTCCATTTTCATAGATTTTGACCACCACATAAGGTCCAAACCAACGCATTTTTAATTTTCTATGGGCATCATACTGTATATCAAATGTGCTATCATATATCAATACCCAATCATCAATTTTTATTGGCTTTGGCCTTAACCTATGTGATTTATCAAAATACTTTTTATTTTTAAGACGAGAAGTTTTTAATTTTTCTACAGCGTCTTCCAATCTCTCATTCCCTTGCTCTAATTGCTGAATCCTTAGAGCTAACAAGTCTTCAGTAGATAAATTATCTTTCCAAGGAAGCATAGTCCAAGTAAGAATTTGGGTATTTACTGGAAAAATTGGTTTTTGGCAGTACATAAGCTCTGCCGGCATAAACCATGTCGTTCTCGTACAGGTCATTCTATCAGCCCACAAAGCGAATGGCAAAAATTTTGGCCAATTCTTCAGTTCTCCTTTGCAAGCTTTAGAAATTGCTTTTATGATAGGGGAATGCCCTCTTTCTATTTTTCCGTTAGCCTCAGGGTTATATGCAGTCGTAAGAGCTAAACGAATTCCATGCCTAGCAAAGAATTCCCTAGCCTCTTGAGCATCTAATTCGCCCCTATCGGCTACTATTTTTTCAATATACCCAAATCTCGAAATTAAATCTTCTAAAAGAAATTTGCATACATTGAAAGTAGTTTTTGATCTAAGAGCTCGGCCTTCCACATGATTAGTAAGATCTTCACGAGCAAGAACTATGTATCTCATTCTATCGATACCTTTGGGCATGGTTACTAAGTCTACTACCCACTTATAGTGTATGCATGGTGGATACGTAGGATGTAGTGGATCCCTATGCTTAACCGATGAATAAACTTGACATACATCGCAAGAATCCACATAATTTTTTACAGTAACATAAATACCTGGCCACCAGTAACACTCTCTAATTTTTTCATAAGTGGCAACAAAACCTTTATGCCCGGCCCATAAAGTATCATGCATGCTCTTCATAACTTGCATCTGAAGATTCTTAGTACCTAGTACTCTTTGAGGCATTTTGATCTTCCCCCTTGCATGTCTCCAAAGCAATCCATTTTTTAAGAAAAAGTTAAATGCCCTTTTTCTAATATTTCTAAATCTGTTTGAAGACCATGAAGGTGATCTAACTAAAGTACTAAGATATTTTCCAATCTCTAGCCACTCTCCTTCATATTCATCTGACTTAAATTGTTCATATACATAAACTTGGGAATCATAATTAATCATATTAGTATCTACTTTGGCTTCATCATTCTCATCATACCTAGCTCTTGAGAGCATATCAGCAATAGAGTTAGATTTTCCTGAAATATGAATTAGAATTGGATTTATAAATTTAATATAAGAAATCCAACGAAGCATTGCAATATCTGGTGAAGAACAGTTTGTGATCATTCCAATTAGCGGTAAACAATCTGTCTCCACAATCACATTTGCTCCTATGAAATATTCTTTATGGGACTTTAGAGCTGTGACTAAACCCCAAAGTTCTCTTTTAATTTGAGGATAATTTCTTTGAGTATTATGTAAAATCTTAGCTCCAAATCTAATAGCATATCTTCTACCCTCTTCATCATCTTGACTTATGACCCAGCCAATTCCAATAGGACTAGTATCAACAGTCAAAATAATAGGCTTATTATTCGTACAATCTACACGTTTAAGGATTGGAGCTTCTTGTAGTAACTTCCTTAATCTACGCATTGCTTGAGTATGTTTTTCTGTCCATAAAAATTTTCTTTTCTTCCTTATTAAATCATAAAGACAGTCAGCTATATGTGCAAAATGTGGTATCCATATAACATAGAAGATACAGGCTCCTAAGAATCATCGAACTTCACTCACATTTTGACATATCTCCGAAATCTTACTAATGGCATCAATTTTTTGAGGGTATGGCTTCCGTCCATAATGGCCACAAAGATGACCTACAATGAGGACCTCATTAACACCAAAAGTAGATTTTTCTATAGATAAAGTTAAGCCAACTTGAATAAATCGCTCAAAGATTTGTTTGCAATCAAGAATATGAGCCTTAACAAATCTTCGACAACCATCTTCATCCACAGTGCTATCTTTCGCTTCTTCCAAGCAACCCTTAATGGGAATGTCATCTATAAAGGGCATAGTAATGTGAGGAATAAAATCGTGCAAAACCAAATTCATTGCACTCATCATGTGTGCTACGGAATTGGTCGCACCTTGAGGTAATGTACACATCCTAACTAATCCCAAAGGTGTTTTCATGGTAGTAATGTCTCTACTCTCTAATGCTAATTGAAATTGATCATACCCAGAGTAGAGATCACCCATTGAATATATAGAATTGCCTGAAAATGCTTCAGCAAATTCATCCACAATTGGACCTGTACCCACATTTCTAATAGTCACTTTATTAACTAGTTGAAGATCTTGGATAAACCGAAGTTTTCCACTCTTCTTGGGCACAGTAAACCAACGGTTTGAATAGGGAGCTGAAGAGGATTCTAAAATATGCATATGAATTTTTTCTTTCAGTAATCTAATCAACTCTGGAAGATGAGCTTTAGGTACAGGAATAGGGCGCAAATTCCAAGGAATATGGGGAATAGTGAAAATAATCATTGGTGAAACTATCTTAGGATCTGCACAACCTATCTCTGAAGGCTCAAGAGAAAATGCTCTTCCATGTTGCTCAATAATCTTTAGAAAATACTCTTTTTCTGCTGGAAGAAGGAAACCACTAGCATCTAATTTAATTTGATTTAAGGATTCTTTAGTAAATACATGGCCAATATTTGTTGGATTTCTGAGGATTGGCTCATGACTTACATTCTTTATAATATCATTACTGAATTTTGGTAGTGGTTGAGCTACGGGTTTAACCTTCTTAGTAACAGTTTTGTATTTGGTCTCCACTAAGGCATCATACTCATAATCAATACTAGAGGCATATTCCTGAATTAATGCATACATATCAAGTGAAGAGATAAGAATATGGGAATTAGACTTACTTTGATAACAAAGTTCTAATTCTTCTAATGTTGAAAATCAATGTGTAGTTTCAATAATATGTTCAATACTTTCATCCATTAATAGATCTCCTTTGATTTTCAAATGTTTTTCGTATTTTTTTCTAAGTTTTCTAGGAATTTGATTAAAATGAAAAATATTTAACGTAGCAGACAAAAAATAAACCGTCATTTTATCTAAATTTTGAACAAGATTTTGCGAGATTTCGAACCAAAGTCCACTGTCATCTCGCTCAACAGTGGCATTTATTCAAAATCCTGATCTAAGTGTCTTAAAGGAGTTTTTCTTAAAGACCTACGATTACGAGGATGGTTTATACAAAGCGTCATGAATTGAACAGATTTAAGGCCATCACGAGAACGAATTCTTGCAAAAGCACTTCCATCATCTAATACTTTTGTCTCCATTCTTTGTTCACAAATGAACGGCTGCCCCAAAATAATTGGGTACGAGCACTCATCATGAACAAAGAAATTATGTTCCTCTTCAACATCTCCAATAGTAATAGGAACATTTGCACAAGCTCCTAGTAGATAGCCAGAAGCATTGTTGGCTGCCTTCATTTTCCATCCATGGTCCCTATCTATGGGCCATTTTCTCTCATTATAAATTTCTCTTGAGACTACATTGATTTCTGATCCTGAATCGATTAATGCTACTTGCGGTTTATTATTATTACCTATCTTAACCATAGTTTCAGTAGTACCCCTAGCCCAATGTTTCTGAGTGTAATGGCTATTTGGGTCATCATTTCCTTTTTCCAAATATCCAATAATAGGTCCCAAATAATTTCTACGATCAAACGATTCTCTATACTCAGATTCATTTATTTGTACAACACTCACTTTCGGTTCATCCTGATCTTTTCTTTCCTCCATTTCAATATCTTCCGTTCTATACTCTATAGGTTCTCTTCGTCTTTTAATGATACTCATGAAATCTTCCTTCACATCTGTTCTTGAAAATGCTAACCATTCCGCTAATGTCATGGTTACCTCTGCCTTCATGATTTTCTCATCCATAACTTTCTGAATGTCTATTTGCTTCTCAATTTGCGAGATCAATCGAAAAGTCAGAGGTTTCTTTTTCGGTTTTTCTTCCTTACTTCCTTCTTCTCGTATGGGTTGTGTTTCATTTGGTTTATCTTGACTTCTATCTTCACTTGTAGTTTTCTTTTCTAAATTTTCTCCTACTTTCTTTCCTTTACCTTTATTTTGAGGCTTCTTTTCATGTTCCTATTGTTTTGGTTCTTGACTAGGCTCCATCATAGGCGGTTCTTTAATTGTATCAGTTGTTTCACCCTCTTTTCTAGCCCTAGTTGTTCGTTTAGTTTGTCCTTCTTCATCCCGTTTCCTCTTCTCATCTATATTAATTTCGTGGGCATAAACTAAGAACATGTCTACTAGCTCATTCCAACATGTTTTTGATCTAATATCCGAGCTCGTAGCATATAAGTTCTCAACAGATAACTTTCCTCTACTAGCAGTATCATAAACCTGCTCCCAGAAATCACAATTAGAGTCTTCACTATCCAGCCTACAAGCATATGTATTTTGGCTTGTGGAGGCTTCAAAGAAGGTTTTCATTCCCCCTTTCCCATAATTTGATGCCAAAGGCCTTTTTGTTACATAGTCACAGATCTTTCGATCTACTTCTGTGACCCAATTCTTATCCTTGGCCTCTTTGAATAAGTTGCATGTCCAGTGTGGATGCTCCAAATCATCACACCAGAGACATCGATGCGCTTGGTTAAATGGTCTTCTAGCTGGCATCTGATTCCTAGGATTTTGGTCTAATTCTTTTGGTTTCTCCTGATCTCTCAATTTAAGCTCTTGCATACTCTTTATAGTAGCTATTTCAATCGCCAAAGTCTCCACATGTTTGACAAGTGATTCTACTGATGTTTTTAGCATTGTAATTTCAGAGTCATCCTTTCTAGGGTTATGAGGAATGGGGTCATTATCTTTCCTGGCACATCTCTTTCATATATTCTTGGAGTTTGTATCTGATTTCGCTCCTGTCTTTGGGCTAACCTATGGACAGCTGCTCTTACATTATCCCAATTTCTAGTAAGCCCACTTGCAGTCGCTCCATCCTCAAGCATTGGTTCTAGCTCTCGTCTAAGAGATGGATCTAGCATATTTAGAAAATTTCTTAATTTATCTGGTTCAAGAGCTGTTCTATCTGCTTGAGGCATTTGGTTAAATTTGATATCAAATTCAGTTAATCCCTGAGTTATGTGTTGGTCTAACTTTGTTGTTCCTACCCATCGCATAAATGTGGCTCTATTATTCTTACTGTAATCTTCATGCGAAAATTCAGTAAGAAGCCGAGTCTTGAAATCCACCCAAGTCATGTTTGGTTGGACTACTCTCAATTGGATTCTCTCTCTAGTGAACCCATGAGCAATTCGTATAAATGTATTTTTTTTATTGTCTTCCGGTAATCCATATTGTTCTGTCAATTGTTCATAATATTTAAGATAAGTTGTTACATTTATTCTAGTAAATTCCCCCCTATCTGTTTTAATTGCATCTATGATCTTCCAAATTTGCTGTTCTTCAAAGTGATCTACCATAGTGGATAAGTCTAACTTTATAGATAAATATGAAATATACGTATATAATTCTCGTAATAATCCGTCTATATCTTGATCTTGATACGACTCGGTGGTAAAAGAAACAGAAATACAGAAAATATTCCTACTTCTTTGCCAACAAAACTAAAGAAAAATTTCCTACTGCTTTGAAAAAGAAAATTTTCCTAGTATGTTATAACCAAAAAGAAAACTTTCCTATGATTTTGCAATAAAGAAACTTTCCTTCTACTATGCAATAAAGAAAAATGTCCTACTGCTTTAGAAATAGAAATAAAGAAAACTTTCCTACTATTATGCAACAGAATAAGAAAAAAATATACCTGATCAACCAGTTTGATGAAGAGGTTCGTTGTGAATGTGCTCAGTGCAAAATCTTTTCATGCATGTGCAATCGTCACTTTCATGAAAGTTGATGGATAAAGGTGACGTGACGAGGATCAATCAGCTGCAGCTACAACGGATGTCGATACTCCTTCTTCAATCGTCAAATTATCTATATGCATATGCAAAACAGAAAGTAAATATACCTTTATACCTACAATGTCATGCCGAACCTTCACGTCGGGTTCACCAAGATGTCGGGAAGTTGCGGACATAAGGCTGGTGGATCAGTCAGCCACTAAATCCCTCGGCACACGCAGGTCGTAGATACAAGGGGATATTTTTTTTTTAGTCTAAGATAAAAGAAATTCTAAGAATTAAACGTGCGAAAGATTCGAAAAAATAAGTGATGGAAACAATTTTAATTACCTACTTTCTGAAAGGAATAAAAATATTTTAAAGTCAACTAATGTGCAATACTTTTGGATACACATAATACTCTATAAACATCGACAATGAACATGGAAAATAATAAATAAACTGATCAATGTCATAAGAATAATTTTCAACAATAGTTATTCAAATGCTAAATCTTTCTATATGATAAATTATGCTAACAAGATAATGAATCCTAGTGAATTCGATACAAAGATAATGAGGTGAAGCTATGAATGAGCAGCTCCTATTCTCTGATCATGAAATGGCTTGATACTTTTCTTCAATCTTCTTCTTTCAATATTCTTTACTTCAATGTCTGCAAAAACATTAGGCATAATTAATATTACAAGAATCATTAAGAAACTTAAAAACATTAGTCACATTCCATTTTGCATACATATGCATAATAACTTGCCTGTATCATGCATAAATTCTCACAATCAATCATTCATATGCATTCAATCATAAGTAACATTGTACTTCAATCCATATACATGCATTTTCACATATGCTAATATAAACTCATTCATATGCACATGCTAGCATTAGGTAAATGCACATTCATACTAACTCTTAGATGCATTTATGCACATGCATACACTAGTGCATATCTTAATATGCATATACTCCACCGTACTCATTCATTCAATTACATACCCATGCACATAAATCATGCATACTATGATACATATTTTAATATACATAGTTTTTAATAGGATTATACATACTAACCAGTCATACCTGATCATGCATATGTTCAGATTCTCATTCACATGCATCTAGATATGAAGTAATAGGTTAACATACACACAAACACATACATTTATATGCTCATGCTAACATAGATTCATGCACATGCTAACACACTCATACTGATATTTTCATTTGCACACATTTTTCATGCATACTAATGCACTATATATGTTAATACACTTCCATGCATATGCACTCTAAAACATACACATTAAAGCTTCATACATCAATATACTAAACACCTAGAAAAGAAATTAAGCAATGATAAATGAAATAAATAAATTACTTAATTAATTAATACTCAATTTCATTATTAAGTGAACTTTCTTTTCTCTCTTTCTCTCCTAACTCTCTCTTTCTCTCTCTCTCCCTATCTCGTTTTCTCTCCCTATCTCGTTCTCTCTCCCTATCTCGTTCTCTCTCCCATTAACCATGCTCGTCCTTTTGATCTCCAAGTCGATTGGGGACTTGTTCAATCTAAGTGTGTTCGATCAGATTATTCATCTCAAGGGGCTGCCTTTCCTCGAAGAGCATGCAGACGATTACATGAAGCATTTGAAAGCTCATGATGTCTGCAGCAGTTCACTTGTCACATTGGATGCAGTTGAATCGGTTCGTAAAATTGTCGATACTCTGCAGATGACAGATCATAATGCTTTTCCTATGATCGTCAAGGACGAAGTCACCCAGCAGCCCATTTTTCATGGTCTAATTCTAAGATCACATTTGCTGGTGCTGTTGAGGGGTCGGCACTTCCTTGCATCGGTACCAAAAAACAGCGCTTCGAATGCAACAAAATCATTCAAATCTGTGGACTTCGGCAAGCCAGGAGAAGGAAGAGGAATGTCAATTAGGCATATCAGACTCAACCCAGCAGAGCTGGAAATGTTTCTGGACCTTCGTCCGTTCACAAATACGTCTCCGTATACCGTGGTGGATACAATCTCTTTGTCAAAGGCTTACGCAGTATTTTGAGGGCTAGTTTTGAGGCATCTATGCGTGATACCAAAAATTCAGAGTGTATGTGCCTGTATCACCGTATCCTTTCTGTGTTCATCGAAGCAGTTATACCTATTAAACGTGGAAATTATAATATCCAACAAAAGGAAACCTGCATATGTTTTTCACATTCTTGACTTCTTCAGATCGCATGTCATATGTGTCTCAGCATTTGGATGTAATCCATATACATAAGCACATCTGTTCACATACGTCTGAATGCATAAAGGCATCTGGTGCAGATACAGATACAAATATGCACAGAAATGTTTTCAAAAATGAACGCATTTCTATAGCCACCAGATCTGTTGCGCTGTGTACAATTGATATCGATATCAAATTAGGATGTGAGCATAGACTGCATTCTTCGTTAGCACATGCGTTCTCTTTTCCTCATTGTGTGGCAACGTATAGTAAACCTTCCGCCCTGAATTTGCAGGGGTTTCCAATCGCAGGAATATTAACAAGGCATGATTTCATCGAGGAGCATATTTTGATGAAGTTCCCACATTTGAAGCGTGCGAAGTGGACACCTTTGCAAGTGCACTTATCCGCGATTCGAAAAATTTTGGATTTCAGAAATCTCTGCAAGCTTAGCTAATTTTACAGAGCGGAACGTCTTCTATACTCCTCCTCTGTCACTCTGTGAACACACTCTATAGCTTCAGATTGCTCTACTCACTCTCTCTCTCTCTCTGGAAAGCGCGAACTACAGCGGCCAGCCTGAGCAATGCCAAGAGGAAGCTCTCTCTTTTTTCCTTCTGTGCACCGTCAGTAGTTAGCCGTCTACCAATAGAAACTAGGCGATTTAATTTCATGCTCTCTGCTCTAATTCTGGCGTCGAACTATTCTCTGCACGTACAAAACTGCCGCCAGGTACCCATTACCTCTCTCTAGCTTTGATCTACTCATTCTCTCTGACCGAATAACTATGCGCATAAAATCTCTTTTCTCTGAAAACTCATCGTCTCAGTCGGTATGCTACAATCGGTTCTCTCTCTAAACCCATCCTTCAACCACTTCCTCACACAGCCAGAGTCTCACTGTCATCGTCAGAGTGAACTATTGAATTCTTCTCTCTCTAGTGGCGTATGCTACCATTATGCAAAGAAAAGAAGCAAAATCTTACGACTTCTACAGAGAAAGATAAGCATACAAACAGAGAAAAGAATACCTGCAAAAACATTAGAGAAAACTAGAGCACATTACACATATATATACATACACAACTCATGAGCTTACCACTCTTTTTTAGTTCCTTTATTTTCTCATCCATTCTTTAATCCACACTTAATCACCACTCTTTTCATTTACCTTTAACTACTTTAAATGCATAATCTATTTAAATCATTCTTTTAATTTGCACTCACAATTACCACACTTTCAACCTCCTACTTTAACCACTTTATTTACACACTCAACTCTCACCACACTTTAATCACCACTCACATACACCATTCATTATTTATCCACTTAATTTTCTTTTTAATTGAATTATCCTAAATTTTGATAATTAAATAATTCTTTTAATTTAAACTTAGGATAAGAATTTAATTAATTAGAACCTTAGTATTAAAATATAAACACACTATTAAGGTAACTAATTAAATCATAATTTAGTTTTATAAGTTAACCAATGCTTAATTATAGATTAATTTCATTAAATAGTAGTTATTTTAACCCTTGAAACATACTAAAACCCTAGAAAACCTACTTAAAACCCATCAAAACCCTATTAAAACCCTTTAAAAATCATTGATAACCCATTAAAATCTTTTCTGATCCCTATCATTAGCCATTAACATTTAAGTAAACCCTAGCATTAACCCATTAGAATCATTTAAGATCCTTTGGATTAACCCTACTGACTTAAACTTATATAAACTTATGAAATCCTAGGGTTAAATACCCATGATTCATGAATAAAACAACTCATTAAATGTGAAATTAGAGTAAACCCTAATATGAACATGTATTCTTTATCATTTCCTGTTCCTGCAAACACTTCAAAAGTAGTTAATTCAATCCAGAACAACTAATCAACAGTGATATAAAAGGTTACAATTCACCAATTAAGTTAATTTTAATGTATTTGTTCATCAACTAGAAAGTTGAAAACTTTTCGACAACGTCCATAAACCTTACGATTAAAACATTAGTTTGGAAAAGTGCACATGCGAGTTTAAGAAAATAGCTACATCTAAGACGCTCTAATTGAAGAAATTGATTACGTGGTTACCATTATGAATCGCATTTAACTAGTGAGAAGTCTAAAAGGGGTAATGTTGAATATCTTGTTTTATGATATGTTTGTTTTTCTTTGTGTTGTAAACACTTTATTGAGAATTCCAATATACCTGAGATAGCTCCAAGCACCCGGCGTACGTCGTATTTTCTAGCGGTTGGCTTGATCCACCAGCCATTGTTTTTCGCTCCCACATTTGAACCCGACGTGAACAACGGCACGACAATCTCAGGTAATGTATGTTTAAATTTATGTTTATGAATGAACATGATATGATGGGAGTTTATTATCTTTCTCCCTTATCAAAAAAGATATGATATGATGGGAGTTTATTATCTTTCTCCCTTATCAAAAAAGATATGATATGATGGGAGTTTATTATCTTTCTCCCTTATCAAAAAAGATATGATATGATGGGAGTTTATTATCTTTCTCCCTTATCAAAAAAGATATGATATGATGAAAGTTTATTATCTTTCTCCCTTGTCAAAAAAGATATGATATGATGGGAGTTTATAATCTTTCTCCCTTATCAAAAAAGATATGATATGAATGGGAATTATAACCTACTTCCTCATCAAAAAGGTATTTATATCGGAATTTTTTTTTCTTCCTTATGAATAGCTTTTAAGATGAATTATTTTTAAGGTTTAAGATGACGAATGGGAGTTTATTGGCAAACAAAGTTTTCTTCAAGATTAGATCATGAATAGCTTTCTACATCCAGTTTCGCACCATTTTGTTTAAACCTTGCATTTAAAGTATGCATCAAATTATGTATAAACACATGTTAAGATTTTCCCTTTGGTGCACGTCCATTTGCACCAATCTCGATTGTAAAATGCATTATGAAATCTACGAGCAAAGTCTAAGTCTAGGAAATTAAAACCTCTTCATCAAAAGCTCTTATCTCTTATGCACCATAATTTTTGAAAATGCACTTAAAGTATGCATGTGTTAGGGTCACATTACATGACCATGCATTGAGGCACAAAGTGAGTGTTACCCTTGCACATAAGAGTGATTGTAAGGATTTATCTATTTTCACATTGCTATGTATGTGAGTGAGTGCACAATCCTCACCATTTGAAGCCTTTTACCTTGCTTAATGCACCATATTTGTTCTCTATGCTTTTAAAAGTATGGATTTATTAGGGCCCAATACATGGCCCCGGCATAAGGCACTTTATTATTTTTAAACCCATGCACATATAATACATTATGAAGATAATCTTTATTTTGAAAGCAACATACAGTTCTTGGTTGGTGCATCCGGAGGAAGCACAGGTTTGGTGGGGGTGAATATCGGAGAGATTCTCTCTCCTTAACTGGATAACCTAATCCTTTATTTTAACATATGAATTTTCAAACTAATGAATAGAATTATTGAAGGTCGGCAGTGGATTCTTTGATGGAACTCAAGGAAACACAACTAAAGGTTGAGCACTTGATCTTGATCATCACTACTTTTCTGATCGCGGGAGGTCCAATAGAAAACCACCGAATTTCTACATACTTACCAGGTTACTTTGGCCAGCTGTGTTAATTGTTGACGACCATATAATATGTAAATAAAGCATGTGAGAGTCTGGGAATCACTTATATCTAGGAGAGGAAACGTGGTAACCATTCATTATGATCATTCTTGGGATGTCTCAAGAAGATT
The DNA here is from genome assembly GCA_020310875.1 of Ceratopteris richardii. Lineage (NCBI taxonomy): Eukaryota > Viridiplantae > Streptophyta > Polypodiopsida > Polypodiales > Pteridaceae > Ceratopteris > Ceratopteris richardii. The sequence continues at coordinate 176,324,162 of CM035417.1, read as the reverse complement.
TAGTGAAAATTATCAATATCACTTACACATATTGTGGACTCACAAGGGGAAAGAAGGCAAAATGTTTCCAATGATAGCATGGATACCCGTTAATGCACACTTTTGAATTAAAAGAAAATTAATAATAAAAGAGAAAAAAATAAACAAGGTGCCCATGTACGACTGAGGAGAGGGAGTTCAACTGATGGTGAAATGACAGCCAAGTTTGGTGGCATCATATGCATGACAGACGCATGCGGAGATCTCTGGCAGCTGAAGGATACAAATGAGGACAGACACGAACGCTGAAGAGAGGCCAACTTACGTTTTATTCTCGCATTGAACTCATATGGTCTGCTGCGTGGAGGCTAATTCATCAGGTGTATCGGGCAGAATCTCTTCTTTCGAGGGGGGTAATTATCTGAAGGGGATCAGGAGAGGTGGCGCACAAATTCGGGAAGAGAGGAGGCGCAAACATCATTCCTCTCTGGTGGTACAAAAAGAAAAAGGGAGTTCAGAGTGGAGCATGCTTCTCAGATAGAGGAGGAATGGGATCGCAAGCAGAAGAGGGGTTTCAGAGACGCACTCTACAACAAAATCTGATACGTTTGTAAGAACATTTTGAGTACTTTTGATTTATGCACAGACGATCTCTACGTATAGCATTTTACAAAGTTTCTCCAATAGCTTGACTCTCAACGTCGCATGACTGGAGTATAATGTAGATGTCTGATTGATTTATGTTTTCTAATTTGTGTGCATGATTCATGGGTTTTTCTGTTGATAGAGATTGTTGCGTTGAGTGTTTATTGTTTCTCGAGTTATGAATTTAGCGTCAAACAGATGAGAAGTTTGAACGTATTGCTTTGCAGATTCTAAACGAGTTATTCTTACTCATTATTGATTGATTTAAGATGATACATTAATAAATATGATAAGTTTTGAATTTTAGCTCCGACAAACAGATGAGAAGTTTGAACGTATTGCTTTGCAGATTCTAAACGAGTTATTCTTACTCATTATTGATTCATTTAAGATGATACTTTAATAAATATGATAGGTTTTGAATTTTAACTCCGACAAACAAATAAGAAGTTCGAACGTATTGCTTTCCAGATTCTAAACCAGTTATTCTTACTCATTATTGATTGATTGAAGATGATACTTTAGGGGAGCGAAACTCTACAAAAACTGAAAACGATGACTTGATAGCTGCAAGGGTAGCTTGGCATTTTGATTTGTGATAGATGCTAATGATCTGAGGAAATCGGAATAACCGGATGGGTGTTTTTTGATGCTCTAATGAAGAAACTAACTCAAATTTTTGGTGCTTTGACAAAATCTGATGACAGTCGAACCGTATTCAACGTGCGAGTCATGAAAAAGCTTTAAGTCAGTGTTTCTCTATCAATTTCTGAAGCTGAGATGTTCAACTGACGAACGATTTTATGATATGAAAATTTCGGTAAGATTCATGTTTTGTTTTCGAACTATAATTGATCTGGACAGTTATTATGCATTTTATTGTTCTTTCCTTTTTCACAATTTCGCCACTCTGTGAATCTCTGTTGAGTGATGTCCCGTTCCTGTAAGTTAATAATTCCTCTGGATTTTATGATTTAGTACATGAAATGAGTAATCGATAAAGCAAAAAACTTGATGGGAACGAGAACAGTGTAAATCTATATGGTAAAAAAAAAATGAAAATGTTTTTTAACTTCACCAACCTTCGGTCGTACATGCATATATTATAACAAATAACGTGGGGTTTGTCTGCTCGAAGAAAATTCCTATCGAATTGAAAGGAGAATTGTTTGAAAAACAAGTGCCTAATAGGTATAGCTTTGTTCGGATAATGCATGATGTGCGACAGCATTGATGCATTGAGGCACTGCATTAAGGCCTGCATCAAGGAACTTATCATGATGAATTGAATTGTTTCTTTCTACAGACTACTAATTCATAACCAATTTAGTTGATTGAACATGTAAGGATATCCAATCCCTCATCACTACATGCAGCTTAGATATGTTAGCAAATCATGCGAAATCTTGTTGTGTTAAGGATGAGTTCTCGGAGTTAATTATTTGAAAGTCAAGGAAATATCATTTCATTTACGGAGATTCGATTAACGAAATGATATGACGAAATTGTTATACACTTCTTTGGTACTAACAATCTATTATGTTGATAAGCTGCAGATAGAAGATAACTTCCGAACTATGCATGCTTTGTCATAATCTCCCAACATTGTAATTATCTGCACCAGTTTTTATTCGAGGTTCTTTTGCACAAGATTTTCCAATAAACAAGTTCAGATGTAATCTAAGTACTATTACTGATTCACTCTCTGATTAGCATATCTAAGCATAATCCTTCTGACCACAAATGCATTTTCCATTTGTCTTCTAGAATTCCAAATTTGGGGAATAGTAGTGCACATGTTTCTTTTCTTGAATCTGAAGGAGGTCAATAATCCATTTATTTTCTTTGTGACAACTCATACTGAAAGGATTGAAGACAATATTGATTGCCTTTTGGCAGCACTAAAGGGAAGAGCTACACTATTGATTTTCTGATCTGTGTTGTTTGCCATTTTGTTAATGTTATGACTACATGATCTGACTCTGATTCTGAGTGGATGTTCTCTGTCAACTTATCATCCAACAATAGATTCAAAGCAATTGATTTAATCTGCAATGAAGGTGACATAAAGTTTGTCGATTTATACTCATAAGTATGTCCATGGTTTGAGGTGCTTCAAAAACAATGATCCATTTCGATCACTTGTTTTTTATGATAAAGTTTTGTTGAAATATTTCAACTGATAATAAAAACGTTAAAATTTGAATGAAAAGCTCGAATTGTTGAAGATTCCATTAAACAATGTTATAAGAGATGAAGATTGAAGAACTTCTTTATCATCAAACTCTTGTAGTGCAATATTGAATATGAAGTTAGTCTTTACGTCCATAAACCTTATGATAAAAACATTAGTTTGGAAAGGTGTTTATGCAAGTTTAAGAGAATAGCTACATCTAAGATGCTCTAATTGAAGAAATTGATTACATGGTTACCATTATGAATCACATTTAACTAGTGAGAATTTTAAAAGGGGTAACGTTGAATATCGTGTTTTCTGATATGTTTGTTTTTCTTTGTCTTCTAAACACTTTATTGAGAATTCCACTGTACCTGAGATAGCTCCAAGCACCCTGTGTGTGCCGTTAGCGAGGCGATTGAATTGACCCGCCAATCAGCACCATTCGCTCCCACAACGTAAGTACATTATGTAACTTCTCCCCATCCTTTGAGCATAGCTTCACATTTGTTTGCATAGGTTGACTGAGTGGTTTGCATTCACTGATTCCAAATATGAAAAGAACATCCAATAGGTACTTTCTTTGCATCAAGTAGATGCCATCTTTCCCATATACCTCAATCCCTAAAAAATATTGCCTCTCATCAAGATCTGAAATTTTAAACTTCTTACTGAGTTTTCTTTTTACCTCCTGTATTCATGCAACATTACTTCTTGTTATGATGCGATCATCAACATATATGCAAATGTATACATGCTTGCCTTCTTCTTTCTTCATGTAGAGAGAAGCATCTGTGCTACTTGGAATATACGCACACCTTGTGAGGTACTCAACCAATCTTTGGTTCCAAGCTTGTGGTGCTTGCTTCAGCCCATACAAAGCTTTCTTCAATCTGCAAACAAAATTTGGATTCTTTTTATCTTCAAATACAATCACTTGACTCATCTAAACCTCTTCTTGAAGTTCGCCATAGAGAAAAGCATTTTTTTTGTCAAGTTGTTACAATAGCCATGTCTTTTTTGCACTCACTGCAATGAAGGTTCTTATTGTTCCCATCTTTGCAACCACCTTGAAAGTCTCATCATAGTCAATGCCGTGATTTTGCTTGAATCCTTTTGCTACTAGTCTAGCTTTATGCCGAGCTACAGAACCGTCAACATTTCTCTTTATTTTAAGCACCCATTTATTTGGAACAATCTTCATACCTTCAGCCTATGGAACTAGCTCCCATGTATGATTATCCATGAGAGCTTTTATCTCTTCTTGCATAGCTTGCTACCATTCTTTTTGTGTACATGCATCTTCATATGCATTTGGTTATTCGTCTTCCACCTGTGTCATATATGCAAAATGTTTTTCAATACAACTATCATAGCTTAGCCTTTGAATTGGGTACCTTGCTCTTGAAGACCTCCTTTCATTTCCTTTTGAAAATTGCTTCTTCAACCGGTTCAGCTTTAACTTTGGTGTAATCACCTCTTCATAAACTTCTTCACTTGCATTTGAATCACTATTTTGGGCAGCACTTTCAACAACAAATCTTTCATAATGTGATGTTGGCTAGGAGGAATGACTCCTTACCCTCTCCCTCCATGTTGATCTTTTTCCATATGATGTAGAAGCTTCTACACCAACATTTGAGTGCTTGTTTGTTGAATTTCTTCTTGGATAGCACCTCCATCATCTTCATAATCTTCTTCAAGAATCTTCTCTTTCCCTTTGTCTCCAAACCATGGTCTTAGCTCATCAATTACCTTATCTTGTAAGAATCGTAGATCCTTTATCATAAGTTTGTGGTACCTATATCCATTTTGCTTTGATGAATATCCAATGCAAATACATTTTTGTGACTTTGGCTCCATCTTTGTCCTTAGTTCTTGAGGAATGTGAACATAACACACACATCCAAAAACCTTGAGATGTGTAAGATCAGGTTTCTTACCAGAATAAGCATCCTTGGGAGTTAAATTATGCAGTCTAGTCATTGTGCACTTGTTCATCAAATAAATAGATGTACTAGCTGCTTCAGCCCAATAGTTTGGTGGAACCTTCATCTCCCTGAGCATGCATCTTGAAACTTTTGTGATATATCTATTTTCCTTTTAGCAATTCCATTTTGCTGAGGTGTGTATCTACATGTAAGTTGTCCTTTGATGTCATTTTCATAAAGAAACTTTGAAAATTCTTTGGAGGAATATTCTCCTCCTCCATCAGACCTCAAGGTCTTTATGTAACATCGTGTTTCCTTTCCTACCTATGCTTAAAATCTCTTGAACATAGAGAACACATCTGATTTTTGTTTTATGCAAAAAATCCATACTTTTATTTAATGATCATGAATAATAGTGACAAAATATCTATTACCAACAACTGATGGTTGTTGTGATGTTCCCCATACATCCATGTGTATCAAGTCAAGGACATTCCTTACCACATGGTTGCTCTTCTTGATTGGTTGTCGGGTTTGCTTTCGTAGTTGGCATGCTTCACAAAACTCATGCAGTCCAACATCATTGAATCTTGGAAGACCTCTCACCACTTCATGGTTGCTCATGTCCTTGAGCTTTGGAATGTTGATATGTACAAACCTTTTGTGCCACAAATTGATTTGAGGAATCCCCTTGTTTCCAAACTAAATATACATCACCTTTCCATGTGGTTGTTGAGTGTCCAAAGTGAACATCCTACCTTCTTTCCTTCCTTGAGCAACGACCTTGAATCCTTCATTTGGATTCTTTATAAAGCAGCTTTTTGAAGATAACATGATATCATTTCTATACCATTTGTTCTATTGAATTCAAATTCTTTGCAATAGTAGGAACATGAAGAACAATAGTCAATACCTTCTTGTCTCCAAGCTTGATTTCTCCAACATGCTCAATTGTGTGTTCAGTTTCATCACTAGTCTCCACACATCCTTTTCCACTTGGAGCTTGTAGATTTGTGAATAAGTCTCCTTGGCATGTCATATGATTGTTCCAACCTAAATCTATAAACCATTTTTGGTCATCACTTCTCGGGTTGTTCCACTTATGCTTCATGGCAAGCATGGCTTGCTTATCTCCTTCACTTGAAGTACTCGCATAGTTACTTTGGCTCCTTTGGCTACCTCCATTCAACCTTCCATTATTTTGCCAACAATCATTTGCATAATTTCCTACTTTACCACAATGATAATATGTTATATCTTTTTAAGAATTGAATGAACCTTGACCTCTTCCTCTATTTCTTCCTTGACCTCTTCAACGTGTGTTGCCATTTGAGTTGTCCTTGTTGTCCTCTGAGTTGAGGTTGTTGGAATTTTTGTTGTTGTAACTTCTTTCTCTTCGTCCTGAGCCTCCTCTTGAATTCCTTCCTCTACCTTGACCTGCATATAACATTTGGTTATGGTTGTTCTTACCTTTATTGCTTTCTCTTCTTTGAACATCTCTTCAGCCAAAAGATTTGGTATAATCTTCTCGATCATTGGTAGAGGATCTCTATAAAGAATGTTTGTGATGAGGTGCTTCCACTTTTCGTCACAGCTCAGGCCATTGAGGGCTATTTGGACGATGTGTTCCTCTTCTATCTTGCATCCAAATGATGCTAGCTGATCTCCAAGCTCCTTGATCTTCAATGTATAGTCACTAGTGCTTTGGTTTGAACTTTTCTTCATCTTGTTGATCTCGTTCTTGAGTTGCATCTTTCAAGACCTTGTTGAGGTAGCATACAGCTTCTCCAATGCTTCCTAAGCTTCCTTGGCTATCTCTAGGCTTTGCACATGATCAATCATAGTGTTAGAAATAACTTGTGAACTAAGGAACATAACCCTTCAATTCCTCTCTTACAATTAGCAAATTATTTCCTTTCTGCTAGAGTAATGTTGGGATCTTGAAGGTCCACTAGTTGTGGATCATTTCCAGTAATTAGACTCCATAAACATTTATCTTTAAGGTAATTTGTATTCTATACATCTAAGATAGAAAATTTTCTTTATCTAACTTTCAACTTGCTGTCCTAAATCAGCCATTGAAAACTTCCAAATTTGAGTTTACCTCAAATATGTTGTGACACTCTTTCTTGACTTTGCAAAGCTCCCCCTTGATTTGTGGCTTCACCTTCAGTTTACTTCAGTTCCAATGCTTTGCCTCTTCAAACACCAATGTTCTATTGTTGAGCTCTCATACCAATGGTTGGAGAATTCCTCTCCTATGCGAATGGAAAGTAAAGAGGACCTTCTCAGGATCAAGAATTTTACCTAAAGCTAAACCTTAGAATGAAAAATGGTATGAATTGAAGAAGACAATGAACTTGAGGCTTTGGTCACTTAGACTGTATAGTAATAGATTTCAAATGAGCTATCAAACACTCAATTTGGAGTAGTTTTGGTTTGGCAAATCTTTACCTCAACAAAGGTTGCTTGTCCACTCAGTAAGGTTGAAAAATAGTCCACTAAAAACTTAAAAACTCATAGAGCACGTAGAATTAGACAAAAATATTTTAGGCAAATATGCACAAGACAATCTTTCGAATGAATATTTAAACTCCCAAAATAGATACATACATTGAGAGATATGACTTTTGCAAGCATGCTACCTAAAAGTGGTGAGCAATTGGACATAGTCTATGAGATTGTAGGAAACAAAATGACTGAAACCAAATGAACTATCTACAAGGGGACTTCAGTGTTGTCGAAGGGTTTGTGGAAAGGAGGGAGGAACCATGGATGGAGAAGTACCCATAAGTGCATCAAAAGTATTTCGAGAAAGATGCATGTGACAAACAACTTCTATAAGTTCTCTTCTCTCAGATTCTTTGGATTTTTGTCCTATTAAGCTTTCCAAAGGTATCTTTGGATACAACAATCTCATGGAAAGTGAGTAAAAGTCAAAGATCCATGATCGAAAGAAATCAAATGGGCTAGGACTAGACATGGTTTTTTGATATGTTTCTGCTTTTAACACCATTGCACACATAAGACCTCAAATCGTCGTCTTATGCATATGAAAGGGCACCTTATTCTGTAATACTCTTTTGATGAGCTTCTTTGCATATTGAACTAGCGATTTCTAGGTGAGTAAAAGTATGAAACAATGTATGTAATTTTCTAAGAAAACATTCATAGGAAGCTTCGATAAATTGAAAAAAAACTTTGAATCGGCATAGCACATTTCCAACGGGTCTTTATGCATGATCCACAGGATAGAGATATGTTTAAAATGCCTTTGTCCAAACATTTACGAATTCTCTTAGACTTAAAAAAAATCATTCACAAAGTAGAAACTTTGAAAACAAAGCATCAAACTTTGAAATCACTCTTCTACATTAGGAACGTTGTGCTTGTAAATATGCAAAAGTTATGAGATAGTCACATCAGAGATCAACTTTCAAATGAACAAAAAGTACAATGAAGAGTAATACCTCGCTTTCAGAAATTCACAATAGTGATAAAGATGTTGATCTGGCAGCACCTGAAGTTCTGTGATTGTGCGCTATTTGAACTAAAGTGATCTCGTAGCATCGTTTTTGTTGATGATGCATATTACTTCAAAGTATCCTTAGCAATGTTTTGTTTTAGTTTTTCTACACGTGCTCTCAAGTCCTTCAATAGCAAAATTCCTCCTCAACCCTTTCCTTTTGAGCACTGTTTTTCTCAAATTTGTTGAAATCGAGGTAATGATCTAGATAATCGTTTAGCATCCTGTAAAATATTCCTTCAGCCCTCAGCCATGAAAAGCTTAATTTGAAGCATACATAGCATTCTCCTCTTTAAAAGCTCTTCGTTGAAAATACATATCACCCTGTACAATGCTTCTACACCACCTTTCAACCGAAAATTATTCAACAATATAGCATAGGTCCAGATCGTAGAACAACCTTCAACAAAACACCTCAGTCTTACCTGCACATCGTTTGGCAATTTTTCCCCATATATCCTCAGTGAAAGTTTCCTTTATCTCATGAATGATCTTCCCATTGTTTCAATTCCATCTATCCTCACTAGTGATGCAACTCTATATCAGAGATATAGATTCATCAAAAATATCAATGAAACCATTTTCTATCGTGTCTTCCTATTTTCTTAAAAATTTGTGGATCAGAGCTTCAATACCAATCTTCATCTCTCTTTGTTTCATGCACCTTGCGCCACATATATAGCATATAAGTAGAAGTAAGTTTCTTCTTAAAAAAAAAAGATGTCCCCAGTAGCTATTCATATAGTCTTGCACTTTTACTCTGAGCACTATCTCTATTCCCAGACTCGTCTTGATGAAGTCGACCCCCTTTTAACTTGTTTATCGCATTGTTCCTCTTCCAGCCAAGAGCCTCACTTGTACTAATTGATCCAACTGATTTGTTAGGAACTCTGACAAAATATGTCTCTGCATCTAATCAAAAACTCAGATGGAAACCTTTCTTCCACCAAACTTCAAACTTTGATCTGAAAGATACATCTGCTTTAGCATAGAATGCTCTCACATATCCACCTCATTACATATTATTCCTTTGACAAAAAACTTTTGTCCTATAAGTCATTTCCACTAAAGTCTTTCCATCCCTCCATTCTATGATGAAGATGCCAGTCTATTCTTTCAATGGATGAAGTTTTTCCTCTCCAATGGAAAGTTAACACTAGTTTGGTACCAAAATTGGACACTTAAGTATCCTTTTTGTGACAATATTCCAAAAAATCACACACCTTCTACAAAGAGAATTTGAAAAAATCCTTTAACACACATTTAAAATATAAGTCAAACATTAATACAAAATTATAAAACAAAATAAATCATTTTTTGTGTTCATATAAATAGCCTCTCAAGATACTATGGTAGTGAACAGGATGAAAATTCCTAATAAAATGTATTTATATCAAATGATAAAAATTCATCATATGAAATAAAAGATTATACACATTCCTTGAAACATAGATCGGATAGTATGAACCTCAAACTCACTTAGAAAAATCATTTAAGTTCAAATAAAATCAATTATTTTGACTTTGTACACCAAAAACAACAACTAGTTCTAAACATGGTTCAAACAAACTTATGGGAATCCACTGAAGTGTACAAATATGTCAACAATTAAACAAGGTATGAAGACAAAAACCAAGGTATACACACATAAAATCAACTGCTATGCCTCTTGTCACCAAAAACAAAAAACTAAAGCCTACATATATGACTCAAAATAATTTATGGACATAATCCAGGGTGTACACATTCAAGTTACCAAGTAGAAAATGTGTGACATAACAAACCAAAGCTTACATGTACGGATAAATTATTTATTGAAATCCACCAAAATTTTCACGTCTTTGGACACAACCAAGAATCTTCTATTGTGTGGGCATCAACCAAATTCTATAGATACAATCATGAATAGTTTGTGGACACATAACAAAGCATGCACAATTATGGAAGAGATCCAATTTCTTTCTATCAAGAAAGACATTAAGACATCAAACAAGGTGTACACATAAGGGACTATCAATCTCTAAAAATCAGCCAAGCTTTTTGTAAGAGAACTAGGAATTATGACTACCACACGCTAGAGAGATGACTCTCCTCCCAAACAAATACCTCTATATATAGCTCTCTCTAGGGGACTGCCTTCTTGGGCAGGTGGATACTAGCCAGCCATGTGTCGGCCATGTAATTGCATGTGCACCAAGTGTCCTAGTGAACTCAAAAATATGCTTCAATATCCTGTTGAAACAAAACTTCAAGAAGTTAAAGTCCTCACTCATCTAGACTTTGACTCATACCAAGTTTACGTATCTTTGAAGTTTGAATTGGTTGTACAGAGTTTTAGTTATTTCTTTATCCTCTCCAAATCTTTTGGAATTGGCTCAGATATGGTATCTGATTCCTTTTGCAGAAGACCAGGGTTAGCCAGTCAAAACTAGAAAACTAAATTGAACATCTTAGATAGATGTTCTGTACAAGAACCTTTTCAAACATCAAAAGATGATAAGTTCAAGTTTGACTTTTTCATTTGAGTTTGCTTCGAGTTATAGCATAAAAGATTTTGTAGAGTCGAGTATACTCTAGAATAGACAGGTTAGGAATTACTCAACAGATTGACAATTCCCAAGAACTTTTAGCTCACGTCTTTGAGAAAAGTGTCCTAAGTTGGACAATTCTCATTTTGAATTTTTATTGCTCAAGATATAGTATGGTTCACTCAAAGAAAATGGTAAAACTTTCTCCTACAGTTTTCTAGGATTTTTAAACTCATTAGGACAAAGTAGTCCTCTAGTCGGGTGAAAAAATCAAGTAACTGTTGGATAACAGTAAAGCATTGCACAAACATCTAAGTTAGATGTTTGGGACAACCAGACTTCAAGTTCTACAAAATAAATTCAAGTGAGTCAAGAGTTCTCAAAGTCTTGTAAGGGATAAGAATCCTGCCTTCATTACTAAGTCAATGCACCAGTCATGCCCAGAAATGGACTAGTAAGTTGAATCCACCCAGTTCACATGTTTGTGCATAGATCGCACATCGAGAAATTGTTAATTGGCCAAGGATATTTTTTAGATCCACCCTTCTTATTCATTTACTACTTTGTACTTTGACTACTTTATCAAAGTGCAAAGCGAGGTAGTGTTTTTGAATCATTTGGATAGGGATACCACCATAGAGATGAGACATGTTCTTCCAGTTCTAGAACATGAACATGTTCTTCCAGTTTTAGAACATGAGGCTCGGGGGTTGCCTACAGTAGTTATATAACTCTATTTTCGAGGACGAAAATATTTTTCCAAAGGGGGAAGAATGTAATAAAGTAAGTTTATGATCTAGGGGCCCGACCAGTTCAGAAAGGTCTGAAATCGGACACTGTTTGGTCAAAGATCTCGAGTTTAGACTTACTAGGAGGTCTTATGCTCTTGTGAACAAGTGATCCACTTAGCTTAGTGGTTAAGTCTCAAGGATGTGAAGGAGGAGGTCTTGGGTTCAATCCCCATGAGGGACATGGAGAGAGTATTTTGCCCAAAGAGATCTAGAGCCTTCTAGAAGCATCCACTTGAGAAGGCTCTAGATCTCTTTGGCAAAATACTCTCCCCAAGTCCCTCATGGGGATTCAACCCAAGACCTCCTCCTTCACATCCTTGAGACTTAACCACTAAGCTAAGTGGATCACTTGTTCAGAAGAGCACAAGACCTCCTAGTAAGTCTAAACTCAAGATCTTTGGTCATACACACGGATGACCAAACAATGTCTGATTTCAGATCTGTCTGAACCGGTCGGACCCCTAGATCATAAACTTACTTTATTACATGTGTCAGTCAGCCATGTGTCAGCCATGTAACTGCATGTGCGCCAAGTGTCCTAGTCAACTCGAGTTAACTTAAGTGGATGCTTCTAGAAGGCTCTAGATCTCTTTGGGAAAAATACTCTCCCCATGTCCCTTATGGGGATTGAACCCAAGACCTCCTCCTTCACATCCTTGAGACTTAACCACTAAGCTAAATGGATCACTTATTCACAAGAGCACAAGACCTGCTAGTAAGTCTAAACTTGAGATCTTTGGTCATATACACGGATGACCAAACAGTGTCCGATCTCAGGTCTGTATGAACCAATCGGACCCCTAGATATAAACATAATACTAAGAGGTTCACATGCACTCACACATGCAATAATAAAAAAGCACACACACATATAAAGATATATTCGTGCATACATATATTTACACATTAACAGACACATGAATATGTGATTTTATACATATAACATTGGCATTCATACACATTCGTGCTCTCGTATGCACAATATATACACAAGGACACATACGCATATGTTTACATAAATTTGCTCATCTTAAGTACACATCCTCATATAAGAAATTGTTGCAACACACAATTTTCCCTCCATATGTACATCACATGTACCTGTTCATCATGCAAACGTATGTGCATAAAACATATTAATGAGTTTACTTGCAAGTATGTAGATACATTATCTTAACTCTTTATACATGTACACACACATTCAAAATCAATCAATCTTATAACTAATGCGAGTCATCCATGCCGTAGGTCTTAAGGATGAAAGATATACCAAGAAATCAACTCCACCTGGCTTAGATCGTATCCATACCATTTCATATTACTTGAATGTTGCTCGCTAACTCACCTGCAAAAGTAGCACTTTTAACCACTTCATTTGATTATAACATACATTTAGTGGAGCTTTGGATTGGTGTTTCATCCTTGACTACTAGGCTTGAGTTCAAATCTCATCCACAACGCCTTGTTCCTATGTACTTGAGTTTCCTCCCTTGCCTTGTTTGTAGCCAAGTGACCACAAGCTCTCATGATGAGTTCATGAGCTCTTCTCCATGACTCCTCCACAACTTTGAGTAGCCTCTCTTCACATTCGATTCAGGTTTTGGATTGATTCTATCTTGTTTGATTCTCTTTTGGCCTCCACTACTTGCTAAAGTAAAAGCTTTTATTTTTAATTTTTGTATTTTCCTTCTATTTGAAGAAAATCCTTTTTGCAAAATATATACAACTTTGATTCTTTATTTTATAACACTGTACCTCCTCTATGTCTTCCTCTTGGGCCTCTACCTTTACCTACAAACTTGGAATGAGAGGTACTTTCTTCATCGTAAGACTTCTTACCCTTGCCTTTCTTATCCTTCTTTTTATTCTTATCAATATAAATACTAGAGGAATGATTCCTTTCTTTTTTGTGTCCATTCTTCATAGGCTTTGCTTCATGTGTGAATAATTTCACCATGAGTTTATTGAAGTTGGGAACCTGCATATTCATATAGAGGTCTAGAACCATGATGAAGTCTTCTCATTTATCATTAGCTTTGATTCCATCGATGAATTATCTCATTATTTTCTCTTCATCAATGACCTCTCAAATGCTTTTGAGTTCGCTTGCGATGTCCTTCATTTTCGTGACAAAATTAATCACACTTTGCTTGGTCATCTTCTTGAGTGTTGTAAACTCCATCCATCATTGATTCTTCTTGGCCTTGGTGCTTGATGAGGAGAGTCCTTCCAAAGCATTCCATCTCTCTTGTGATGCCTTGGAATTCTTAATGTGAGGGAGTAAAAAAATAAGAGATAGAGTTTAAAATGTATGACCTTACCAAAGCATCCTTTAAGCACCATGCATTTAACATTTCCTACTCCTCTTGTGTAGGATGTTGGCCCTTGCTTTTATGTATGGTTATGATCTAAGCTTGAGATATGTAACCAAATAGATTCGTTCTTTGTAGATAGGCCTCCATTTTCTCACTGTAACTTTGCTATGATACCACTATGGAGTGGTGATGGGGTATAGACAAAGATGAGTGCGTGTTGGAAAACCCTACCCAATTATAGCCAAGATAGTTTCTGATGTGCCTAATATACTTCCTTAGCTTCCAAAGTATGCATAATAAACCAATACCTCTTTTGGAACATTACCCTCAAATGATTACATCTGGACATATGAGTTTGCACTACACTAGACTTGAAAAATCTCCTATTTTGGGAAGTGATGCTCATAGTAAAATGCTCAGAGCTCACAGCCTGGTATGAAGTGAGCATAGAAATTTTGCACCATTCAATTAGAGTACTTATCTAACAAAATAAAGAATGGTTCTTCACTATACAATGAGAAATAAGTTTAACAAGTCTAGGGGGTCACCCCGAGTTTTTAGGAAGAAGATGAAGTGTAGATACAGTCATGCAGAAAACTCCATAGCTTGAGATTTAACCCTCCAAAGTGGATGAAAAATTGTATTTAGATGCAGGATTATCCTATCTAAGTGATCCAGGTGAATGTTTGGAAATTGGATACTCACACAATAAGAAATGAACCACATAAGTTGATTGCGTACCTCAAGATACTTTGCAGTACATAGAAAATGAATAATCAAGATATAAGAATCATAATGCATATTGATATTGCACATATGGTATCAGGGAGTTGTGGATCACTAAACTTACTTGGAGTGAGTATAATGTAGAATCATAATCTCAACTCAAAGCTTATTGGAAGGCTTCTCATCCCATAACTAGAAGATGGCTTTTTGTACATGATTTTGAAGTTTTAGTATGGTTAAATAATGACCTAAAAATGATCCTAAAACTTTAGGAGTGATTTGGATTTTCATCCCAAATAAAGTTGTGGACTTAGGCTCCCTTCATCTATGACATTAGTCCTACTTTTCGCTTTTATTTTTGATCAAGATAAGTCCCAGGTATTTACCTTTGAGCTTTTACAAGCAGGGGTTCATGTGACTAAATTTTTGTGAGATGATTAATGAGAGTAATTCAAGAACTCTTACGCAGTGCTCTTAGGCTTGCTTCTTACACCAACGCTATGTTTCTTTGTGCAGGGATGAGTGTCTATTGTATATGCATTTGTGTACGTACATGTATCTATGCAATTATATCATATTTGGGTTTTTCTGTGTATATGTAGAAACATATATGCATTTGGCTATCCATGTATACTCATATCATTGTCTATGTATGTTTTTATGCATGGTGCATGTAATTTTTTATATTATGCATGTGTTCATCTATTTATTTTGGCTCTCAATACATGTGAATATGTGTTTGCATGTGGTTGTGTATTCTATTTTCGTTGCAATTAAGAAATAGGTGTGTGAAATATATATCTTTTGATAACTTTCCTAACTGTGTTTGCTAATTGTGAGATGTATACCTTTGCTAATTGTGTTTGTTTTTCTTTTGTTTTTCTTAATTGTTTCTATGCTTAAGCTATTGAATAGAGGCTTCATTATTTTAACTTTGTGGCTTTTGAAATTTGATGAGGGCGAAAACCTTATTTTGGTTTTGGTGAAATAGGAAATCTTTTATTTGACTCTAGGTAAAAGCGGAAATTTTCAGCTCCAAATTCTTAGAAAAAGGAAGCATGCAGTTCGAAAAACCCCTTACGCTTTTAAAACTACATGAGAGAGGAATTCTATCTGGTTGAAATTTCAAGTTTTCCCGAACACCAACTCTTTGTCTATGTGAGAGAGAGAGAAGGATACATTATAAGGAAGATGGGGCACACTTATCCTTCATCCCAATCTCCAAGAGATCGTTTTTGACAGAATTGATATCTGCACACCTTTGTAGACACTGAATTTGCTGAACAATAGATTACAGTAGAACTTCTCACCCTTAATCCCTCTTCATAAGTAAGACCGTTGTTATTCTATTATAGTTTTGAAAGACTGATACAGTTTTCGAGAAGATTAGCCGCGACAAAAAAAAACACTAAACCGGGAGAAGGTAGGAAGAACGTGATACATGGTACAACACAAGAAAAAGAAAAAGAAGGGAAGTATGTGCATTATGTAGCACGAAGTTCGTTATGAAAACATTAAAAAAAGTTTAAAATCGTACATTAAAATATATCTACTAAAAGAGTCTTTTCACTGTGAAAATATGTTAATTTGCCATCGAGAGGACAATCAAATAGTGTTCTCTGAAGTAGACGGAGCATTTAATGTTACAGGACATACTCTGAAGTAGACTTTTCACTGTGAAAATATGTTAATTTGCCATCGAGAGGACAATCAAATAGTGTTCTCTGAAGTAGACGGAGCATTTAATGTTACAGGACATACTCTGAAGTAGACTGAACATTTAATGTTACAAGATGTGTTCCAGCCACTTTTTTTTTTAATAAAAGGAAGTTTGGCCTTGACTTATTCTCCCGGACTTTAATTAAAATAAAGAAGAAAAGTTACAAGTGAATGGGACTAGTGTACATGGGACCCCCCGAATCCAGCCACTTATCTACCCTCTTGTGTCTAATGCCCATGAAGACATGAACACAATGAAAAGGATAGTCCTATGCTGTTTGCTAGAGATTATGATCAAACCAACCTTTCACTTGTGAATGACAGGTGTTGGCTTGGAATAATCACATAAATATATACTACTATATAATGAAGAAATGAAGAAGGAAACCAAGTCATGAGCTTCCCACTAACTGAATCGTCGTATTTCCTTCAGTGGATATCTAAGATAGAATTTCATGGGTGGTAATATAGTTGCTATCAGCGACATGAAGAAACCCCATAGACTGAATGGAGTTACAGAGGCTTGGTGGAATAGAATACTCGGAGAAGGAATGGAGGACTTTGCCTGCGCGAGATTCATTAGGGATCCATAATATCTAGGATAGAATTTCATGGCTGGTAATATGGTTGCCATCAGCGACATGAAGAAACCCCATAGATTGGATGGCGTTACAGACGCTTGGTGGAACAGAATGCTCGGAAAAGGAATGGAGGACTTCGCCTGGGCGAGATTCATCAGGGATCCATAATTCAAGGAGTTCTTTGAGAAGGTCTAGATACCGAGGGCAGCTCATGAGATCGTCGAAGTCTGGGTTGCCTTCACTGCCTTCGACGTCGACGCTATCGTAAGGCTTGCTATAGATTCTCCTGATCTGAAGCTTCAGAATGTCGACGATACAATAGCCTCGATCACTGTGAGGAGTCAAATACATGAGCTTAAGAAGGCGCTCAAAAAAGTCCGCTCCACAAGGGATCGCGAGCGCTCCCTCGTGGTGGAAGCCTATCTCCTCGGCTGTCTTGTTGAGGAGAGCTTTGAATAATGGATGACTCAGACAGGTGGTCTTGATGAAGAAACGCGTCCTTTCCTCCTCCTTCTCTCCGATATATACCGCCAAATGCCCGCAAGGTACTTTCCTCATGTTTCTTCTACTTGCACCATGCTTTGTGGGCATGGACAGTGATCTCCTGTTTTGGAAGAGTCTTCGCCTTGGTGATACTGAGACTACGTCGACTGCGATGGTGGAGTCGGAAAAGCTGCGCGAGCTGCGCATTGTCCTTTTTCTCCATCTTTGCAGCATCTCGCGTAGGCGGACAAGGCGAAGCAGTCTTGATTCGCTCATATCTCTTCTTCTGTGTATAAAGGAGTAATATGGGATCCGACCTTGCAGATATATAGCACGCGACTCGAGAACCAATGGTTGGAACTTGGAGGATGCATTTCCATGCGTGTGCGTGTGCAGTCTCTGTGTGTGTGCCTGTATGAGAGAGAGAGAGACAGAGACTCGTGATTCTGCAGAACAGGGTGCGCATGGTCGTAACTTGTCAAGTCGGTCTAGTTGAAGTACATCGAATATGGATAATTATCTTTTCTTTTGGGTTGTATGAAGCAATGCATCTGTACAAGGCAAAAGTGAAAGTAGAGCGCCCCTCTTGCCCACCGCGGAAAGCCCCGAGTCTTGAAATGTGCATAGGAGGGAAGTCCGTGTATCTTCTATTTCTTTACTCTACTACAACTAGATAAAGCAAACTATTCAGCACAAATGGGTGTGATGTAGCGGTATGCCTTGAACGTTGCGAGGCAGAGTGATTGGGTCATATTCCACTCAGAAGAACATTTTAAATTTCATGTACTCTCTCTAAGACGGAATTAAGAAATACAGCTTTTAGTTAAGGATCATATAAACAAAATACTTCATCACTTTAATGGATGATCAACAATCAGAACCATTAATCTTGGTTCCACAGGGATAGGTTGAGAAATAGTAGAATATAATCATGACGGATGAAAGATAGCATCATTTTGAAATTGAAAATTAAAATCAAAGAAATTATATCCAAATAATAATAGTGTTCCGGAGATTCGTTACTACACGAAAGACTGACTGAAGCTATTCTGCAAAAATAAACTAATAGCTTGAATATATTCTCTAACCCTAGATATAGCATTTCATATATAAATAGGATCATATGCTTTTACATCAATGAAATAGTAAACTTTGAAATCGTGGATCAATTTTTGACCACACCCCAAAAACCCCCACAACTCCCCACAACTCACCCCCCACACCGCCCACATAATATGAAGGATCAAAAGCTACTACAAAAATTAGGTGAAGGATGTGCTTCTCAGGGTCATTCAAACATCATGGGCGACACAAAATGAGGATCTCAGCTTGCATTCAAAAGTGACAATAAAAGTGTAAGTGGTAAAAGTGAAAGTGGAGAAATGATTGTTGCCGCCAACCATTCATGATGACTGCCTAATTTTGAGGATCCAATTCAAGACTGGTGGCATATTTGATTTACCCTTCCAATCTTGGGCAATCAACCGGCGCATGATCAGTGGATGTGAGGAATCGGCAAGGCCCTCTTGGCCTATTGGAGCCTATAAAAGCAGACATACACATATACATACGTACGTTCAGGGGTCCTTTCTTGGCACTCTTTGGCTACAAGCCTACTGTAGGAAGTCACTCTGTGGTGAGGATACAGAGCGTGGGCCTCCCAGTGAAGGATAATAGCACTATAGTGTTAAGAGAGTGGCTTGGTTTTGTCATTCAGTGTGAGTCATTGGTATTTCGTGCTCTTCCCCTTAGAGCAAATCTTCATACTTTGTATTGATCGGTGCTATTCTACATCTAGTTGTGTGCATTGTGCGGATTCGATGAATCCCTTGTACTGATGTTGTTTAGTTCTGGAGTGGCATGTTAGCCCAGAGCATAAAATTTTGAGCATCTCTTTTTCCTATGTTGTAATCATCTGATTCGAACTAAGGAGTGGTTGGTCTTCCATTATTGTCATTTTTTCATTAATATTATCCCTAAGTATTCACAACTCTATGCAATCATTGATATCTGCCTGCTCACAGAAGTGTTAAAGGGTATATTTCCCTAAGGAGAACCTCCCTTGAGTAGGTGAAGTACTGGAGTGCTTGTTGCATGCTCCTATTAAAAATAGATACCCCACTACCTCCTCTACAGTTTGGCACGCACGGTGGGACACTTGCATTTCTGTGAGAGGCCCTAAGGATAGTAAATAGTCCTCTTTTTTCAGTATTTTTGCCCTATTGCATTTGCAAGTAGGTACATGACCCATATGCGAGCAGATAAGGAGCCTCTTTGTATATGAAGGAGCCTTAACAAGACAGCTATATCTTCGACTAGTGAACCTACCTCCCCTCTACCCTCTTTGAATTTATCTATTGATTTTGGAGCAACACCACTCTCAAAGGAGAAGCATAGGGGAACATTAGACTTCTCCTCAGATACGTCATAAGAAACACTAGTGCAAATGGAGGATCTCTCTCATTTACTCTCCAGACTCAATATCAAGTTCCCTACCTTCAAGGGACAAACTTATGAGGATGCTGATGATCATGTGAGGAGGTTCATCTCCTTATGTCGAGGACGAGGTCTGCAGAACAGAGAGGGTGCAATGTTGGTACTCTTCCCATCCACATTGGAAGGCCTTGCTGAAAAATGGTACAGTCAATATGCAGATGGCCATTTTGCTACATGGGAGGCTCTGAAGACGGCATTCTCATAGACATTTCGACCTAGTGACTCCTCCGAAAGAGCTCTAGACCAGCTCGAGAATCTAAGGCTAAGATTAGGTGAATCCTTTCATGAACTTCACACTAGAACAAAAGCACTTGTTGCACATCTGCCACATGCTCAAGGTGACTTCTTGGTTAAAAAATGGATAGAAAAATCGTACGACAAAGCCTAGATATAATAGACCATTGATGTGTTATCGCTGTGGTGAGTATGGCCCTATGCAAAATAGGTGTTCCCTTCCAGAAGATGCACCTCTTTGTCAAAATTGTCCAGAGGCCAAGGATCACTATACCAAAGACTGCCCAAGAAGCCGTCCTGCTCCAATCCACATGATTGCAGTCTCTCCACAAGAAGAAGGTATGACCACTTAGTCTTATGCTGTTTCATCCTCTGCAATACCCATGATGACTAGATCCAGACAAGCAGCAGCAATCCATAGAGAGGAACAACAAGGATTCCAGGATAAAGAGGAGGAAAAGAAGTCTGGGTGGAAGGGCCAAGAAGAAATTGAAGGAGCTTATGAAAGGATGGCTACTTCTCTAAGGGACCAACCAACAACTCTGCAAGAAGACACTCATGAGGTAAACATTGAACAGATCTTGAAAGGTATTCATCACAAGGTTATTCTATACGAACTTATAAGGATGGATTCAAAAATAAGAAGTGACTTATTGAAGATTATGCACTCTGCTAACTTGATCCAATCACCTAGTATAGATGGTTTCATGGTTGATTTTTCCCTTGCACCCTTAGCAGACTACCAAAGCTCAAGATTATCTATTTGTATAAAGGATGAAGCTCTCACAAGTGTGATCATAGATGGAGGTTGTGGTATCAATTTGATGCCAGATTTCACAATGAAGAAACTGAATTTGAACCCCACCAAGATGGCACCATTCACAGTTACACTAGTAGATCAACATCGGGTTGCACCTCTTGGCATTATTGAAAAGGTACTCATGATAGTACAGGGTTGCCACTTTGTTCTAGATTTTGTTGTTATTGCCCTTCCACAGGAGACTTCTTACCCTTTACTTCTGGGGAGACCTTGGCTGAGGCAAGCAAAAGCTTTGCAAGATTGGGGGAAAAACAAACTATGGATTTCAACAAGCACCAATAGCCAACTACAATTACATTTGGAAGAAGGATTCAACTCAGGAAAAACTATTGGGTATACTGTGGATACTCAGGTAATGCCCTCTCTACCCCAAGAAGAAGATACATTATTGAATTGGATGATGGAAAGTGCAGAGTGTTGCACGGTGGAAATCAGTGAAATAGAAGAAGAAGTTATGGATGAAGGAGTTGCAAGAAAAGGCCATGAAGATCACAAGGAGTTGGAGAATGAGAGTTTGCAGGAGAATACAAACTTTCAAGAGGCAAAAAATATAGAAGTACCCGGGATGGAAAGTTATGAGCCTGAGTGCAGAAAAGATCTTCCTTTTACGGATATACCTCAAGGATGGACCAGAGAATATATTGCAAAATATAAGTTAAAGTGCACTCCTACATACAGTGGAGATGATTTCTCAAACAAGACTAGTCATGAAACACTGGTTCAAGAAATAAATCTAGGGGATGAAGAGAACCCTCAAGTAGTCCACTTGGCCTCCTGGCTATGGCATTATTCCCCTTTACTGCAGAAGGTAACTTCTTTGCTTTTTACTTACAAAAATGTCTTTGCATGGTCCTACAAAGATCTAACAGGGACACCAGAGGAGCTGGGATTACACAGAATACCCTTAGTTGAGGGAGTCGCGCCTGCAAGAAGTAGGCCGTATCGACTCAATCCAAAATATGTAGAGGCGGTAAAGTTGGAAGTTACAAAACTAGAAGAAGCAGGTATAATTGTTCTAGTAGAACATTCGAGGTGGCTTTCATCTATGGTTATTGTACCCAAGAAAAATAGTGGAAAAATAAGAGTTTGCGTTGACTTTCGTGCCTTAAATAAAGTGATTGCTCAAGATGGATTTCCTCATCCTTTTTTAGAGCAAGTACTTGAGGAAGTAGCGGGTCACACTTTGTATAGCTTCTTGGATGGTTTTAGTGGCTACAATCAGATAGTGATCCATCTTGATGATAGGGACAAAACAACCTTTGTTACTCCATGGGGCACTTATGTCTATGCTCGCATGGCTTTTGGTTTGAAAAATGCACGAGCTTCATTTAATAGAACAATGTATTTGATATTGGGCAAGTGGTTAACAACCTTTCTTTGCATTTTCATGGATGACTTTTCAATGTTTTGAGGCACAAATAGAAGAGCAGCAGTTCAAGATTTCCATAATCATTTGGAAAATCTAAATGAAATCTTTGAGCAATGTCTCAAAAGAGGTTTGAAGTTAAATCCTGCTAAATGTCATTTTTTGGTCACCAAGGGCACTCTTTTTGGTCACATTGTATCTGTTGAAGGGATAACGGTTGACCCTGCAAAGGTTACTGCTATTCTATGCATGCCTATTCCACAAAGCCCAAAAGAAGTGCAAAGTTTCTTGGGCCATGCAGGATATCATAGAAGATTCATACGAATGTATTCAGAAATAGCTAAGCCCTTATCAAGGCTTACCAATAAAAAGGTCCCTTTCTCATGGAGTGTTGAAGTTGAGAAAGCATTTTGTGAACTGAAAATGAGGTTATGTACTGCTCCACTTTTAAGTGTTCCTAACTGTCATTAGAGTTTCATGTGCATACAGATGCTAGTCTTCATGCTGTTGGTGCATGCAGTTCTAGCTCAACCATCATCACACAAGGTTGATAGACCTATCTCCTATGCCAGCAGACTACTCACCCAAGCAGAAAGGAACTACAATACAAACGAAAGGGAAGGATTGGCTATTGTATTTGCTCTTCAGAAGTTTCGGCATTACCTTATCGGTGTACATTTTATAGTCATATCCGACCATCAGCCCTTGAAGTACTTGATAAACAAGCCTAGAGTAGCTGGAAGGATTTGGAGATGGTTACTCCTCTTTCAAGAATTCAACTTTGATATTCATATTAAGCCACGAAGAGAGCAATACATGGCAGATCAAGTGTCGAGGACTGCAATGAGCGAGAAGGCAACAGGTATTAATGATGAACTGGTGGATAGTAATCTCTTCCTAGTAGCAACTCAGACTGATTGGTATGATGGAATTCTCGATTTTCTTACTACTGGAAAACTCCCAAATCATTTAACACCTATATAAAAAAGAAGATTACTACTTAGAACCAAGGCATACTCACTCATAAATGGGAATTTATATAGATATTGTCAAGATGATATCTTGAGAAAGTGTGTTTATCTAGAGGAGGTGAATCTTTTGTTATAAGCTGCACATAGTGAAGGGCATCTAAAGGGGGAAGAATTGGCTCACAGAATCATCCACAAGGGACTATGGTGGCCTCATATTTACAAGGATGCGATCAAGTTTGCTAAGGAATGCCACATTTTCCAAAGATGCGCTCCTATGCCAACCAGATTGAATTTCCAACCATTAGTCATATCTACAAGATGGCTCCCATTTGAACGATGGGGTCTTGATTTCATAGGACCAATTAGTCCAACTAGTCAAACTAGGGGTAAGAAGTATATTTTGATGGCCACATGTTATGCAACTAAATGGATAGAGGCTAAAGCTACTGTGGACTGCACGGCGTTAACAGTAGCTAAGTTCTTGTATAAACGTATTTTCTCAAGATTTGGTTGCCCATTGGAAATCACTAGTGATAGGGGAACACATTTTGTAAATCAGCTGCTCCAATTTATATTTGACAGGTACAAGGTCTTCCATAAAAAATCTTGTGCCTACTATCCAAGGGCAAATGGCCAACCAGAGAGCTCCAATAAGATTTTGATCGGGTTGCTGTGCAAATTATCTTTTGGTCATCAAAGCTTTTGGCCACAAGCATTGATCGGTGCAATTTGGGCTTTCAGAACTACAAGAAGGGGAACCATTGGTGAGAGTCCATTTCGCTTAATATATGGAAAAGAGGCATTGGCCCCATTTGAATTCATTATCAAAAAGGAAATGGGAACCAAAACCATTAGAATTGAACCTCCCATTGAGAGATTGGTGGCATTAGAAGAATACAGAAAAGGAGCAATGCAAAAACTTCAAGTAACACAAGAAGAGCGCAAGAGACTACATGACAGGTATCTGAGATCTAATGAAGTTCAAGAAGGATCCATGGTTTTAGTGCATCAGGTCCCAGCTATTCCAACTAAACTAGCACCCAAATGGATAGGACCTTACACTGTGGTAAAGGTATAACCTCATGGAGCACTACATCTGGAGGATTTGGAGGGTAAGAGGATACCCCTGGTCAATATCTCCAAGGTGAAGAAGTACCTGCATTAAGGTAAATTGGAAGCATTTCATTCACCGTACCTACCATATTTCATTGAGTGATTGTAGTTATATATATATATATATATATATATATATATATATATATATATATATATATATATATATATATATATATATATATATATATATATATATATATATATATATATAAGAAGAGTGAAAAAAAAGTCAAAAAAAATGAAAAAAAAAAGTCAAAAAATGAAAACAAAATGGTCAATATCTCCAGGGTGAAGAATCACCTGAATTAAGTCAAGGAGGAAGAACTTCCTTCACTATCTTGTTTTCAACTTCGCGAATTTCACCGGGACGCTACAAAGACTTGATGTGGGGGTTTGTATCGCAGCATTTCCCTCTCTCTCTCTTCCCCACGACCCCCTCCAACTCCACCAGCCCTCCTCTTTTCCCCCACCACCCCCGCGGCCCCCACCATCACATCGACCCCCTCCAACTCCACCAGCCCGCCCCTTTTCCTCCACCACCCCCGCGGCCCCCACTATCACCACGACCCCCTCCAACCCCACCATCCCCTTCTCTTTTCCCCCACCACCCCCGCGGCCTCACCATCACCACGACCCCCTCCAACTCCACTAGCCGTCCTCTTTTCCCCCACCACCCCCCGACCCCCACCATCACCACAACCCCACACAACTCCACACCCCTCCACAACCCTCCACAAACCCCACAAACCCCACGAACCCCACAAACCCCTCAAACTCCATACCCCTCCACAGCCCTCCACAAACTCCACAAACCCCACACAACTCCACACCCCTCCACAACCCTCCACAAACCCCACGAGCCCCACAAACCCCACACAACTACACACCCCTCCACAAACTCCACAAACCCCACACAACTCCACACTGTTGGTGCAATTCAAGCCTTCACAATTTGGCTTGGACATCTACTTTGAAGACTCTACATGAAGCAAAGACGATAGGAACTTATGCCTATGATTTCTTACCATTTTATCTCTTGTAAAAGTCTTAGTGACTTGGCACCTTATGTAATCACACCTACTTGATTAAGTCGTGGAAAATTTGATTGATTGATTGAGGGAATATCTCAATCAACTTTTAGGTGAAAGATTCTAGGAGATTTTGAATTTTTGAATTTAACTCAACTCTATATAAGAGGCAAGAAAAGAGTCGCGGGTAGCTGCTCATTTTCTAGCTCATTTTCCCGAGGCCTATCTCACCTATCTTTGAGTGTGTGAGTGCTACACTATTTCCCACACATCTCTATCTCATTAGGCAATGCTTGACATGCCAATGAGTTTGTAAATCAATGTGAAGTAATACATACATTTACATCTACTACTTTTGTGTTCTCTGAGTTGTCTACCTCCAAGTCTGTCAACTTCAACAAGGCATATCTCAAGATCTACTCAACCAAATCAATTGATTCAAGGCTTGTTGGAGCCAGCTCAAAGCATTCTACAAGACTACAAAGTTTGAAGAAGTTTGGTTCAGCCATTTTTGAGAAATCGTCTTCGAAGCACTCTCTGGTATTTATCTACACATCTCCTAAAAGGTCGGGGGTGACTCTAATTTTGCTAAAGAGATTTCCCAGAATATGGTTTGTCATTTCTTCTCATTCCTTCCACTTGCAATTGGTAGATTGTTAAGCTAATTTAATATGTCCAGAAGGAATTTGAGCAATTGTAAGTGTGCTGGTCATACTGAGTGAAAGACTGAGCAGGTGTCAATACCAAAATAGCAAGTTTTCTTGGATTTGTGAAGTGCAAAGTTATCTGTTTTGATTTGATCATTACACATATCATTTGCAAAGTACATATATACTTTTTTGGTATCATTTGGAAGCTAATCAAATATATTAAGCATTCCTGGAGTCAAAGAGGGCTGGTGTGAAGCAGGTTTAGCAGCACCTACTCAATCTCTGAGTGCATCCAATCATCCTCTCCTAATAGTGGTATCAGAGAAAATAAGGTAACATGGGAGATGGTTTTCCTTCATTCATTGACAAATTGGACAGGAACAATTACCAAGCTTGGTCTCTAAGGATGAAGAACTATCTACAAGGAAGGAGCTTATTTCGATTCATCTCAGGAGATGAGGAATTGCCCTCATTCAAAGCAAGAGGACTACCCACCAAGGATGAACAAGAGAGGCTCAACACATGGTGTGCAAAAGATGCATTGGCAAGGTCTTATCTTCTTAACTCTATATCTGATTTCCTTTTACCTCACATAAGGAATTGCAAGACTTCCCAAGAGACTTGGGAAACCTTGTCAACATATTTCTCATCAAATACAAGGGCCAGAAAGAATCAACTATGGATTGAATTTAAAACTCTTAGGAAGCAATCAAAGCAATCAGTTTCAGACTTTGTCACTAGGGTCAAAGACATTGCAGACCAGCTTGCAAGTATTGGAGAGGAGATTGAAGAGGAACAAATAGTAAGGCAAATAACAAATGGACTCAAGGCAGATGATAAGTGGGAAAGCATCACCACCGCAATGGATCTCTACATGGACATGCATACCCCAGATCTCACAACTCTCATGGGCCAACTATTCACACATGAAGCAAAGTTTACAAAGGCTGGAGACCAATCAAAAGGTAACAACCCCTCTGCTTTATACACTGATAAGAAGATTAAGGATAAAGGTAAAGGGAAGAAGCAAGAAGAAGAAGGCTCTACCTCCCAAGCTAACTATGCAGGGAGAGGTAGATCTTCAAGAGGTAGAGGCAGAGGAGGTAAGCCAGGTAGGGGGAGATCCTACAATTCATCACCATGCAATATATGTGGTCTGTCTAATCATACTACAGATGAGTGCTACAGAAACTATAAAAATCAGAGAGGAAGAGGCCATCAAAGAGGTGGATACTCTCAAGGTAGAGGCAGATTCAACCAACACCAAGGCTACAATGGATACAACAATCAGTACAACAACAATTACAACCACAACCACAATAATAACTACCAAGGTGGATTCAGAAATAGAAGGGATTACAACAACTACACAAAGGAGCAAGATGACTCCCTATTGATCATGAATATGACTTCAAAGTCAGGTATTAATGATGATCACTTATTCTATATTGATTCAGGATGTTCTAATCATGTAGCTGGCAATGTGGCACTACTTTCTGATTTGGAAGAACCCAAAGGCAAACATCAAGTGCAGACAGGTGATGATACTAAGCATTCTGTTGTAAAGATTGGTAATGTAAAGATTAGTGATGGTAATCAGAACTTATTGAGCAGAGTACTTTATGTCCCAACTATTACCAAGAACCTAATGAGTGTAGGTTAGATTGTGGAAAAAGGTTTACAGGTCAGGTTCAATCAACATGGAGCATATGTGGAGGACCCAAGACATGGATTCAGAAGGATAGCCAAGGGAGAAAAAACAGGTAGATTATTTACTTTTGAGCTAGAGGAGACAAAGAACATTGCTTTATACAATTACAAGGATCAAACACTTTCAGAATTAGAAATATGGCACAAGAGGTTAGGCCACATAGGTGAAAGGACCTTAAAGCAAATGTGTAGGGATCAATGTGTGCTTGGGATACCTAATGTATCCAAGCAACACATGATTTACAAGTGTGGAGCTTGTCAGTTTGGTAAGTCACACAGGTTGCCCTATTCAAAGAAAGGTTTTATGCATGAAGACTACCTAGACTTGGTGCACACAGATGTTTGGGGACCCAGCAAGGAACCCTCCATTTAAGGATCAAGGTACTATGTGTCCTTCATTGATGATTATAGCAGATGGATTGTGTTATACTTTATGAAGCATAAGGATGAAGTATTTAATTGTTTCAAAAGATATCTTGCACTAGTTGAAAATCACACAGGTAGAAACTTGAAAAGACTAAGGTCAGATGGAGGAGGTGAATACTTCTCCAATGAATTTGAAGACTTCTTGCAGGAAAGAGGCATCAAGAGGGAGATAACCACAAGGTACTCACCTGAACAAAATGGGCTAGCTGAAAGAAGAAACAGACTCATTGTTGAAACAGCTAGGTCTATGCTTAATGAAAAGAAATTACCAAATTATCTGTGGGCAGAGAGTGTATCTACTGCCACATATCTCATTAACAGGTTGCCATCAAAGTCACTTGATGGAATGACACCTTATGAAGCTTGGCATGGTAAGAGACCATCATTGGATCATTGCAAAATCTTTGGTTGTGTTGCATATGTGCATATTCCCTCACAGGTAAGGGGAAAGCTAGACCCTAAAGCTGAAAAATGTATCTTCATTGGTTATGACATGAACCAGAAAGGGTACAGATTCTACAACCCCTCAAACAAAGGTTTCAAGGTAAGCAGAGATGTCATTTTTTATGAGAATGACTCATGGTATGAGAATGAATGCAGGAAGGTTTGTCTACCTTATGACATGGAAGAAGACTTCCCAAAGCTCACCAAGGAGGAACCAATCCAGAAAGAAGACTCAAGCTCAGATGATGATGACACAATTAACCTTGAGGAATTCAAGGCATGGAAGTCCAAAGGAAAGATGAAAATGAAGAAGCTAGAGGATATATCAGAATCCTCAACTCAAGCTATGAGGAGATCTCAGAGAGAAAGTAAGAAGCCTATCAGATATGGGTATGACACTTCTCTTGTAACTAAGCATTCTGTATATCTTGCAAAGGATCTGTTGAATGAAGAACCAGGTTCATATGAGGAGGCAATCACCAAACCAGAATGGAAAGAAGCTATGGATGAAGAAATAGAGGCTCTCAAGGAGAGTGACACATGGGACTTGGTACCCAAGAAGGACTCTATGAAGGTGATAGGATCCAGATGGATCTACAAACTCAAGAGGAACACAGATGGTACAATCAACAGGTACAAAGCTAGGTTGGTAGCCAAGGGCTTTGCACAAACCCAAGGCATTGATTATGAGGAGACATTTTCTCCTGTGGCTAAGATGCCAACAATCAGAATATTGGTGAGTGTAGATGCATCTAAGAATTGGAATATGTACCAATTGGATGTCAAGAATGCTTTCTTGAATGGATGGATATCTGAAGAAGTCTACATGTCACAACCACCTGGCTATGAAGATCCCAAGAAGGTAAATTATGTTTGTAAATTGAAGAAGGCTCTATATGGTTTGAAGCAGGCACCTAGAGCATGGAATTACAGGTTGACAACCTATCTCCAAGACCAAGGATTTATAATGAGCAAGGCAGATACATCATTGTTTATCAAAAGAAACAATTCTGAAGTAATCTATCTATGTGTTTATGTTGATGACATCATCATTACAGGCAATGATGTCAATGGGATTAGAAGCATCAAAGGACAGATGATGAAGGAGTTCAAGATCAATGATCTTGGATTATTAAAGTACTTCTTAGGTCTTGAATTGGTTTATACAAATTCAGGTATCTTTATCACTCAGAAGAAGTATGTTCAGGACATGTTGAAGAAATTTAATTTGCAGGATGCTAAAGTCTCAAACACTCCAATGGAGGTCAACCTAAAGCTTAGTGCTCATGAAGGTGATGAAGTCCAAGACATTACAGGATATCAAAGTATGGTAGGTAGTTTGAATTATGCTACCTTAACCAGAATTGACATAGCATATGGTGTGAGTGTGCTAAGCCAATTCATGCACAAACCAAGGGTACCTCACCTAGAGGCAGCAAAGAAGATCTTGAAGTATCTAAAGGGAACTCAGAACCATGGTTTGTACTTTCCTTATACATCAGATATTGACATTAAAGTATATTCAGATGCAGATTGGGCAGGATGCAAGGATGATAGGAGAAGCACATCAGGATACATATGTTTTGCAGGTGATAAACCTATTTCTTGGTCAGCCAAGAAACAACCTACAGTAGCCTTGTCATCTACTGAAGCAGAGTATAGAGGGCTAGCCAATGCCACTCAAGAAGCTATCTAGTTGAAGCTTTTGTATACAGAGTTAGGCCTATACACAAGGCCTCCAATTATCTTTGGAGATAACACAAGTTCACTTCACCTTGCAGCTAATCCAATATATCATGCTAGGACAAAACACATAGAGGTTCATTACCACTATGTGAGAGAAAAATTACTTAGCAAAGACATTCAGCTGACTTATGTGTCTACTAATATGCAATGTGTAGATTTACTCACTAAAGCCTTGGATGGAAATAAGCTATGTAGATTCAAATCCATGATTGGATTGCAGGATGTGATTGAAGAATGAAGATGAAGACTTGAGCCAAAATGTTTGGCTTGAGGGGGAGCTCTTGGTGCAATTCAAGCCTTCACAATTTGTCTTGGACATCTACTTTGAAGACTCTACATGAAGCAAAGACCATAGGAACTTATGCCTATGATTTCTTACCATTTTATCTCTTGTAAAAGTCTTAGTGACTTGGCACCTTATGTAATCACACCTACTTGATTAAGTCGTCGAAAATTTGATTGATTGATTGAGGGAATATCTCAATCAACTTTTAGGTGAAAGATTCTAGGAGATTTTGAATTTTTGAATTTAACTCAACTCTATATAAGAGGCAAGAAAAGAGTCGCGGGTAGCTGCTCATTTTCTAGCTCATTTTCCCGCGGCATATCTCACCTATCTTTGAGTGTATGAGTGCTACACTATTGCCCACACATCTCTATCTCATTAGGCAATGCTTGACATGCCAATGAGTTTGTAAATCAATGTGAAGTAATACATACATTTACATCTACTACTTCTCTGTTCTCTGAGTTGTCTACCTCCAAGTCTGTCAACTTCAACAAGGCATATCTCAAGATATACTTAATCAAATCCAGTGGTTCAAGGCTTGTTGGAACCAGCTCAAAGCATTCTACAAGACTACAAAGTTTGAAGAAGTTTGGTTCAGCCATTCTCGAGAAATCGTCTTCGAAGCACTCTCTGGTATTTATCTGCACATCTCCTAAAAGGTCGGGGGTGACTCTAATTTTGCTAAAGAGATTTCTCAGAATATGGTTTGTCATTTCTTCTCATTCCACTTGCAATTGGTAGATTGTTAAGCTAATTTAATATGTCCAGAAGGAATTTGATCAATTGTAAGTGTGCTGGTCATACTGAGTGAAAGACTGAGCAGGTGTCAATACCAAAATAGCAAGTTTTCTTGGATTTGTGAAGTGCAAAGTTATCTGTTTTGATTTGATCATTACACATATCATTTGCAAAGTACATATATACTTTTTTGGTATCATTTGGAAGCTAATCAAATATACTAAGCATTCCTGGAGTCAAAGAGGGCTGGTGTGAAGCAGGTTTAGCAGCACCTACTCAATCTCTGAGTGCATCCAACCATCCTCTCCTAACACACACCCCTCCACAACCCTCCACAAACCCCACGAACCCCACAAACCCCTCAAACTCCACACCCCTCCATAGCCCTCCACAAACTCCACGAACCCCACACAACTCCACACCCCTCCACAACCCTCCACAAACTCCACAACCCCCCACAAACTCCACACCCCTCCACAACCCTCCACAAACCCCACAAACTGCACGAACCCCACAAACCCTACACAACTCCATACCCCTCCACAACCCTCCACAAACTCCACAAACCCCACACAAATCCACACCCCTCCACAACCCTCCACAAACCCCACAAACCCCTCAAACTCCACACCCCTCCACAACCGCCCACAAACCCCACAAACCCCACAAACCCCTCACAACTCCACACCTCTCCACAGCCCTCCACAAGCCCCAAACGACTCCACACCCCTCCACAGCCCTCCACAAACTCCACAAACCCCACACAACTCCACACCCCTCCACAGCCCTCCACAGCCCTCCACAAACTCCACAAACCCCACACAAATCCACACCCCTCCACAACCCCCCACAAACCCCACACAACTCCACACCTCTCGACAACCCTCCACAAACCCCACACAACTCCACACCCCTCCACAGCCCTCCACAAACTCCACAAACCCCACACAACTCCACACCCCCCCCCCTCAGCCCTCCACAAACTCCACAAACCCCACACAACTCCACACCCCTCCACAACCCCCCACAAACCCCACAAACCCCACGAACCCCACAAACCCCACACAACTCCACACCCCTCCACAACACTCCACAAACTCCACAAACCCGACACAACTCCAAAACCCCCCACAAACTCCACACCCCTCCACAACCCTCCACAAACCCCACAAACCCCACAAACCCCACACAACGCCACACCCCTCCACAAACTCCACAAACCCCACACAACTCCACACCCCTCCACAGCCCTCCACAAACTCCACAAACCCCACTAACCCCACACCCCTCCACAAACCCCCCACAAACCCCACAAATCCCACGATTTCCCACGACCTCCCATAAGGTTCTCATGCAATTTTGGATGGATATTTGGAGGATCATTTCTTAACCAATCCCTATAGTGTTATATACCATTGGAAAGCTCTCAACGAGTACTTTCCAATGGTGGAATAATAACTTTGAAATGTTGGATCAATTTTCGACCACACCCCAAAAAACCCCACAACTCCCCACAACTCACCCCCTATTCCCACCCACAACCTCCCACACCCCCGTAATCTCCCTCAACTCCCCACAACTCACCTCCCACACTGCCCACTTAATATGAAGGATCAAAAGCTACTACAAAAATTAGGTGAAGGATGTGATTCTCAGGGTCAATCAAACATCACCGGTGGCACAAAATGAGGATCTCAGCTTGCATTCAAAAGTGAGAGTAAAAGTGTAAGTGGTAAAAGTGAAAGTGGAGAAATGACTGTTGCCGCCAACCATTCATGATGACTGCCTAATTCTGAGGATCCAGTTCAAGACTGGTGGCATATTTGATTTACCCTTCCAATCTTGGGCAATCAACCGTCGCATGATCAGTGGACGTGAGGAATCGGCAAGGCCCTCTTGGCCTATTGGAGCCTATAAAAGCAATGGATTTGTGTTCAATTGGGACATACACATATACATACGTATGTACAGGGGTCCTTTCTTGGCACTCTGTGGCTACAAGCCTACTGTACGAAGTCACTTTGTGGTGAGGATACAAAGCGTGGGCTTCCTAGTGAGGGCTAATAGCACTATAGTGTGAAGAGAGTGGCTTGGTTTTGTCATTCAGTGTGAGTCATTGGTATTTCGTGTTCTTCCCCTTAGAGCAAGTCTTCATACTTTGTATTGATCAGTGCTAGTCTACATTTAGTTGTGTCCATTGTGCGGATTGGATGAATCCCTTGTATTGATGTTGTTTAGTTCTGGAGTGGCATGTTAGCCCAGAGCATAAACTTTTGAGCATCTCTTCTTCCTATGTTGTAATCATCTGATTTGAACTAAGGAGTGGTTGGTCTTCCATTATTGTCATTTTGTCATTAATATTATCCCTAAGTATAACTCTATGCAATCATTGATATCTGCCTGCTCACAAAAGTGTTAAAGGGTATATTTCCCTAAGGAGAACCTCCCTTGAGTAGGTGAAGTACTGGAGTGCTTGTTGCATGCTCTTGTTAAAAATAGATACCCTAGTACCTCCTCTACATTCCTTGTGGTGCTTGTGTGCTTCTACAAACATCTAACTCCAACAATTGGTATCATAGTAGGTTGTCGTTTCATCTAGGGCATTGTCTACACCTCTTCGGTTGCAATCTTAGAAATGCACAAAATTTGGTAAGTATACTCAGGGTGTTTTAGAGATCAAAACAAATTTGCTGTGTGGTGTCGAAATTGTGATCTAAGCTCGTTTCGGCCTCCAAATGCACTATTATAGTGCTTGTGCAGGCTATTTCGTCTTTTTGTGCCAAAGGTATATACGAGTTTCGGTTTGCTAGTATAAGCGTCTCAAATTCTATTATAGATTTAGTACAATTCATGTGGGCAGTTTTGTTCAACTTTTTGAGATAGAGTCAATTTTCTGCATCAAGGTATTTTAGTCACCAGTGATGGCTGAAAGTAGTGATGTATTCCATATGTTGGCTGTTGAGGATAAGTTAGATGGTACCAACTACCCATTATGAGCTTATATGATGCAACATGTACTGGTTGCAAAAGGACTATAGAATATTGTGTAGGGTGTTGAAAGACGTCTGATTACACCTCTGAATACAGGTACTGTAAATACAGGTGCTCGAGTTGATGGAGATGGTGCCAAAGATGATGATATTCTACAGATTCCTATTCCTGGTACTATTTCTTTTGCACTTATTGTAGATCAAGTTTGGTGGGATTGTAGAGATGCTCAGGGACATGCATTGATAGCTTTGTCTCTCAAACATGCCATTATTCCTCACATTCACTCTTGTAGAACAGCTAAGGATGCTTGGGATACACTTACCACATTGTACCAAGCTAGGAATGAGGCTCGTGTTGCTTTCCTCGAAAAACAATTCGAGAGTGAGCACATGAATGAAGGTGATCTATGGACAATTTTCTCACAAAGATCAAGGATTTGAAAGAACAGTTGATTTCTGCTGATAAAGTTATACCAGATAGCTCACTTTTGCAGACCGTTTTGAATGATCTTCCTGCCTCCAATCAGAGTTTTTCTTCTACTCTTTGTTTGATGATGAAAGGTAATCCAAACGCCTTGTCATTTGAGGAGTAAGTCTCTGTTCTGATGTAGGAAGACCAGTCTAGGTAGAACATGTATGTTATGCATTGTGTCGAGATTTTCTTTCCTCTCTCACTCATGAAGGCCTACCGGAAACACATTTGGTGAAGGTAGCCAGAATTCCCTGAGAAGTCCAAGATGCATCAAGGATGTCAAAGGCGGTTCACATGCAAATTTCGGAAGAAATCGAGCAAATCTAGGGTAGCAGTCAAAGATGGTCAAACTTTGGAAATTAGGGCAAAAATTTCAATATCTCCACATATCCAATGTAGAAGAAAAACGAAAAAGAGATGAAGTTGAGCCTAGTGAAAGAAGAGTGACTCAAAAACAAACCTTAGAGGGAATAGAAACAATCATAGAGCAGGGAGAAACATCACAATCCAAAGATAAAAAAAAATAATCAAAACCCAATGAACAAAAATAAGAGGAGAAACAAAAAGGGAAGAAGACAAAGCAAAGAAAAACAGAACCAAAGCCTTTAGATAAACAAGAACAATCAAAACAAACTCAAGACCAAACATTAGAACATGAACAAAAACAAGATCCTGAGCAAAAACAAAAGAAACTGAAGAGAAAACCTAAAGCCATCTTGATTTCAAAAATTGAGAGAAAAATAGATCCTATGGAGATTTTAGATGACATTTTGCTTAAGAGTCAAGTGACTATGTCTTTAGAACAAGTTTTCTCTATTGCAAAGCCTGTTTTTAAAGATAACTTTATCGGCCTAATTAAAAGAAAGAGGTTTTCGCTTAATCTAGATACTGAGATGCAAGATTCTCTAGATCAAGATCAAGCTATGAATGAAGCCTTAAACTTTGATGAATGTGATTAAGAGGACTTTGATGATGATGAAGTAAATGTTAATAAAAATTTCTTAGGATCTATTCAACCTGACCATGAAAATCATGAAAACAATCCTGAAAGTCACTTTAAAAGAAAATTTTGGTCCAGAGGTACATCAAAGATGCATGTTAAAATAGGAAATGATCATAAGAACACTATCACTGTAAATGCATTAGTAGATTCCGGCTCCGAAATCAATGTGATTTCAAGAGAAGTCTATGATAATTTTCGATGGCCCATAGATAAAGATTGTGGATGGCGTATGAGAACTGCAGATAATGGTTTAGGTACCCTCTATGGAGCATGTGCTAGTGTGCCCATATCCATAGGAGGAATCACAGAAGAGTTTCACTTTTTTATTCAAGATAATTGCTCCTATGACGTTCTCTTAGGTCAACCCTTTATTTGTGAGAGTCGTATGGAAACTAAAGCCATGGATGATGGATCTACCTATGCTAGATTTAAGTCTAAGGATGGAATGCAATCACTTCAAGTCATGACGGTAGAAGTAAATCATCCTAGGAATCGATTGTCAAATAGAAAGAAACCTATTGTCACTCAGGGTCATGAGCATGCTTGTAGTGATTGTGCACCTGGATTCATGTTTGGAGCTACATATGATCAAAATTTTGGATAGAATCCATTGTTGAGCGAGACAACAGTGGATATTGGTTTGACATCTCGCATCCAACCAAAATGTACAATAGTTTGTCACTTTGTTTTCCACATTCTAGATTAGATTTTCTTCATAAGAGTCAATTGTCCAAGCCTTTTATCCAAAAAACCCAAAAAAATTATAAAAACAACAAAATCATGGAACATGATGAGAACATTGAGCATGTGATTAAAACATCTCATTGTTTCTCTACTCTTGAGGAGTTAGAGTTATGTCTTCAACAAAATTCTAATTCCCATGTTATTATTCTTTCTTCCCTTGATGAGTATGCTCTAATCCAAGAGTATGCTCTCAATGTTGACAAGTGCTCAAAATTTAACCAAACACATAATGCCTTAGTTGAAACGGAGTACAAAAATGTGGACAAAAAAATCAAACCCATAGCTCAACCATTACCTCAAGGAAGTAATGAAAAAATTATTGATGTGAAAAATGATCCAACTCTTCAGGATAAGAAAAACATAAGACATACATTCACGGATGAGACAATCAAACATGTGAAAATTGGTAGAAATGATGACGTTCTTTTGCCAGAAGAGAGAGATAAATTTGAGAGAGTCATATGTAGCCATGGAAAAGCCTTTACTATGTATCCTCATGAGATTGGTTGTGTAGATCCTAAGCTAGTTGCACCCATGATAATCTTTACTATTCCACATATTCCATGGAATCTTCGTCCTATACCAGTTCCAAAGGCTCACTTACTTGAGCTAATGAAACTACTTAAGGAGAAGATAAACATGAGGATTTTAGAGCCATCTTCTGCACCTTACACAAACAGATGGTTCACTGTGCCTAAAAAGAATGGGAAACTATGTTTTATTCAACATCTCCAACCTGTTAATAAAGTCACCATAATGAATGTAGGAACAGGACCCAGTGTAGATGAGTAAAAGAATCATTTTCCGGATATTCTATCTATTCAATGGGTGATTTATATTCGGGATATGAACAATTCCAATCAGCAATTGACAGTCGTGACATAACCACAATGAAAACTCCTTTAGGCTTAGTGCGAATGTGACTTTACCTTAAGGAGCGACCAATTCTGTGGCTCATATGATGAGTGCTATGAATATGGTCTTACATGATTTTATCCCTCATATAACCATGTCATTCATTAATGATATTCCAATTAAAGGGAGTGAGGAACATGCAAAGGACATTACTTTAGATTCATCTGGATGTCGTAATTTTGTTCTTGACCATATCTCTGATTGTGAAAGAATATTTCAACGATTTGAAGAGATAGGTCTCACATTTTCCATAGAGAAATCTGTTTTTGGTGTCAACGAGGTTCTTATTGTTGGACATTTATGTGGACATTATGGTTGAAGGCCATACCCACAAAAATTTGATGCCATTAGCAAGATTTCTGAAACATGTAACAACCTGAGTGAGGTACGTAGATTTCTTGGTGCTTGCATCTTTTATGTTATTTGGATCCCACACTTTTCTCATGTTGCTGATTGTCTCTATGACTTGTTGAGGAAGAAACAAAAATTTATTTGGATTGACAAACACACTCAAGCTATGCGTAAATTGAAGAAATTATTGCTTGAAGCTCCCATCCTTAAGCGTGTAGAATATTCTGTTAACAAACCTATTATATTGACTGTTGATACTAGTCCTATTGGTATAGGTTGGGTCATAAGTCAAGATGATAGTGAAGGGAATAGATATGCAATTAGGTTTGGTGCCAAAATTTTACATGAAACACAACGAAAATATCCACAGATCAAACGAGAACTATGGGGTATGGTAACAACTTTGAAAACAGACAAAGAATATTTCATTGGTGCAAATGTCAAAGCTGAGACTGATTGTTTGCCTCTCATTGGAATGATAGCCAATTGTTCATCTCCTGATATAGCCACGCTTAGATGGATCTCATATATTAAGTTCATAAATCCTGAGTTAGTTCATATTTCAGGTAAGTCAAACTTAGTTGCTGATATGTTATCGAGAGCTAGATTTGATGATGATCTTGAAAGTGCTCTAATAAAGAATGTGAACTTAGTTGACTATGTTCCATATATATACGAGTATGAGAAATTTCATGAGTATGAGTACAAAAATGAATGGGGAGACATAGGAAAGTATCTGAGTACACTACAACCATTACCTAGCTGGACTATGAATAGATTCCGTAACATTAGGAACCGAGCTTATAACTTTTTCCTATGTAACGGTTATCTTTGGAGACATGCTAAGGGTAAGGTTAAGAATCCACAATGAGTCCTAGGAAAATGAGGTCTTCAATTGCAAGTAATGAAGGAAATGCATGAGACATTATGGGCAGGTCATAAAGGATTTTTTGGAACATATGAAAAAATTAGAAGTACCTATTATTGGCATAGGATGTATGTTGACATTAGTAGCTATGTTTCTACATGCTCTACTTGTCAACTTCATTCATCAGTCAAACATAGAGATATGTTGCATCCTACTTATCCGCCTTGTATTCACTATAAGTGGGTAGTAGATCTTGTAACTATGCCTAAAGGTATTGACAATGTTACATTGTACTTGCACGAGAAGACTTAACTAATCATGTAGAGGGACGTGCACTATGATCTAAGACCACTTACAATGTTTGAAAATTCTTGCTTGGGTACATAGAGAAAGTAGTTGCCGATCGTGGAGAGTTAAATCCGACAGAAGCCAAAGAGTTCTTTGAACATCACAGTATTCGTTTGTCTCTCACTACTACATATAATTCAGAGACCAATGGTAAAATAGAGAGAGGGCATCCACCTATTGTGAAAGCCATATCTAAAGGATGTAACGATGACATCAAACAATGTCCTAGATTCTTACCTCTTGCACTTTGGGCAGATAGAATGACATGCACATGTACTACTAGGTATATGCCTGTTGAACTCATGTACTATCAAAAACCATTGTTTCCAATTGAGTCTCATATTTTTGCATGGTCAAATTTGCCTTGGTCCGAAAACATGTCTACTGATGCTTTTTTGAGTTTTTGCATTAAGCAGTTAGAACAAGGTAAATTAAGACTTGATGATGCCATTGAAAAATTAAGAGAATTTAGAATGAAGAATAAGCATTATTTTGATAAAACTCATCGATTGCATCCTAAGCCAATTGAGGCAGGAGATTGGGTGCTCATTTACGATAGTACATTTGACTCTCAATATGATGCATGCAAAAAACTCACTCAACGGTGGTTTGGGCCATACATTGTATCAAAAGTTAGCAACAATGATACGCATGCTCTTTGTGAATTAAATGGTGTTGCACTAAAATCTTTGATTGCAGGTAAAAGGATAAAGCTATTCAAGAAACGTGATAATGACGAGTACGTTTTGGATGAGGACATTGAAAAAGATGACAACAATGAGGCCAATTCATAAACATAAGTAGCCATGTTATAAAAATTATAAAAAAAAAGAGAAAAAGAAATATATATATATATATATATATATATATATATATATATATATATATATATATATATATATATATATATATATATATATATATATATATATATATATATATATATATATATATATATATATAACATATAAAAATATCATTAATTTTTCAAGTTCATGTTGCTATGTTTTTTTTCAAGTTCATTCTACTTTTTTTCCATTCTTGTTTCATGCATGTTTGTTTTCAATCTTTGCATTGCATTGCATATCCACATCACTTGAGTCAAAAAAAAGGAAAATGATGATTTCTCTACTTGTGTAAAATTGTATCTTAAGTAGTAATTTATCTACTAATAAATCGGTTATAATCTAGGATTATGGAAAGATAAGGCATGTAGATTTGGAGGTTTATTTTGGTGACATAACTTTCATATATAAACATGCATATGTATCTTGTATCAAAAGCATAATTGTTGAATTCCTAGCTCCTACTATTGCATGTTTCTACATCCTTAGTCCATCTCACAACACTTGTATCCGAGTTTAAATGACTGTTCTCTGTCATAAAAAATGGTTGTACCTTGTATCGGGGTTTAATTTTTCTCCGTCATCACCAAAAAAAAAGCTACATGTTACCAAGAAGTTTACACTTTCTTCCACCCCAAAAAAGTGATCGTGACCATAAAGTTGTCGAATCATCATCATCATCATCAAAAGAGAGAGTGAGAGAGAGAGAGAGAGAGCAAGCCAAAGGAAGATAAGGAGGCATAGTAGAATAAATCACAGGCTATATAGGCAGATTTATGCATTAGTGGAGTTTAGTTAGATTTCCTTGCATGTTATTAGGGAAAGAGAGCATTCATATTTATGTAGGAAAGAAGTTGATCTAAAATAAGCTAAAGATGAAAGATGTCTCTTGAAAATCCTAAATCTTTGTTTATAATCATATTTAAGGTAGATTGCTTTATGAAAAAGGTACAAATTTTTCTTCAAGATGAGAGGAACTGATGGTCAAAACGACTCAATACATCTACTTCCACTTCATATTGATGCTTGTTTGTTTTCTTTCTTGCTGTCACTCTTGCTTGTTCATTTGCATATATGTTGCCTATTTGTTCATGCATATTCATGTTGCATGTTCAATTCTTTTTTCCGTGCAAATTTTGCTTCATGTCACGTTGCCTACTCATTCATGCATATGATCAATTTTTCCTTCCATGTTTCTTATGTTGCCTATAAAAGAATTTGATGCTTGGAACATTTTGTTTGTCACAAATGCTAGAGTGGCGCTTCCGGAGAAATCGCAGGTCTAGTGGGAGCGAATGTCATCGAGATTTTCTCTCCTCTCTCACTCATGACGGCCTATAGGAAACACATTTGATGAAGGTGGCCAAAATTCCCTGAGAAGTCCAAGATGCATCAAGGATGTCAAAGGGAGTTCACATGCAAACTTTGGAAGAAATCGAGCAAATCTAGGGTAGCGGTCAAAGCTGGTCAAACTTTGGAAATTAGGGTAAAAATTTCAATACCTCCAAATCACATGAAAATTCATATACTTTCAAATCCTATCAAAGGAAGTGTATAGCCTGGATTTCACATGTAAATGAATTTTCTAGCACATTGATATGCCATGCGCATTTTGTAAAAAATGTAATTTTTCCACTTAGACCCTACAAAATCTTGTATAGGAAATTTTGTTAGCCATATGGTTTGGCATAAAGACCATATGTGGCTACATATTTATACAAAGTTTCAAGGCTATCAGAGTTTCCTAGACACCTTAATGCCATCTTGCAAGCTTCCAAATGTAGTCAAACTTGTATAATGGAAATTTAGATAAAAGTTTTTTCTGCATATTCCTGAAGGAGATCTTTGGAAACATAGTCCTACAAAGTTTCATCTTAATCAAAGCCTTCTTGGAGGGTCAAAGAGCACAAAGTCCAGTTTTCAAGGTCACCACAGTTTTCTAGTTTAAGCAAATTGAAGGGTTGCAAGGCTGCCACATGGTGAAAGCTGATTGACCCATGTTGTACAATCAAGATGAGCTCATATTCAAGGGTGGAGATGAACTTATGCTTAAAGCAAGGAGAATCCACGAGTTTTTTTCATCAAAGAAGACTTTTTTTTACAGTTAAAGATCAATAATGCAACTTTTCTCTAAAAATAGTGGCATATCTTATCCGAATTGATGTCAACACTGATTCGACGATCCAAATCATCCCCAGATCCAATAGTGGAGAATGAAGGCGCCTAAATTTAACTCCTTTACACTAGATTTGATAGAAAGAACAATTGCAAGCCATTTATTTGATGAATCAAATAGTTGTAATCGAAAGTAGTGATCCTAGAGTTGAGAGTTGATTTCTCTAGATCCAAGGGCCCAAATTCATTCAAAAAACTTTATAAAACCCCCTCCAAACTCCTAGAGCATGATTGTTAGGCATCCATAGGGCTCTTGCTAGCTTACGGTTTCCTTGACACGATCACCCTCGGTTGAGCGAGTGAGGATCCAAGGTGGGATAGTATGAGTATAGTACCTAGTTTCTAATTTAAGTTAGAACTCCAATCTAGGATAGGCTCTTGAAACCAGCATCTCTATCTTAACTCACCCTCGATGGAACGTGTGAGTGAGTTAGAGCTAGTTTTAATGAGTCTTAGACTTCTTTAGTTAGACGTTACGAGCCTAAACATACATAGGGTCAATGAAGTGGAACTCATCTTCTTACGTGTGACATTCGGTTGAACTGTCATCGTTTGAGGGTCGGAACTGCCTTTGATCACTAGACTACTTAGCTTGACGTATCACGACAATCTTATATATGTATCGTAATTCAAATCCTTT
Organism: Ceratopteris richardii; assembly: GCA_020310875.1. NCBI lineage: Eukaryota > Viridiplantae > Streptophyta > Polypodiopsida > Polypodiales > Pteridaceae > Ceratopteris > Ceratopteris richardii. The sequence goes on along the minus strand of CM035417.1, from coordinate 176,281,377 downwards.
TAATTCATGTCACTTGTCACTTGTCTCTTGTCTCTTAGTCTCTTAAGTATTTTTACATGTCTTCTATTTTCTTCTATGTGTGAGAAGGCTCCATAGTATTGCGTTGAACCAGTGAGGATGTTTCATTGATCTTGTGATTAAACTCTATCATCATAATTCACTTGCATTTTTATAATCCATACATACGCATACATATTGATTAGTTTATGAAAGATTATAAGAAGCTCAAATATTACACCATTCTTCCATTCGAAATTGATTTATGTGTAAGGATTCCATCTATTCTCGTCATGCATACATATCATCCAAAGAAGACTATGCATATGGATTAGAATTAGGAAGTGTTTAAGAAGCTCCTTCAATGGACCATTCTTCCTTCCAAATTTGATTCGTGTGTATGGTTCTCTTTCATTCTTATCATTCATGTTCATAAATCTAACTTGCACTCCTACATTCCCATTCCCATAATCATTTCAACATCTCTCTCTTCTCCATACTCAACATTAATTTCACTTTCACATCCTTAAACCTTGCAACATTCATTAGCTTCATACACCCCGTGTGTGCCACGACTGGACCCGATCCACCCGGATTGCGATCACCTCCACAGTGTGTTGTAGATCAAGCGTTCCTGGCTAGTCAGAAGGGCAAAGGTAAATAGAGCTCTTCTACTAGTAAGCAAAAATCTGCAAATGCTACACATTCGAATAACGAAGACAAAGATGAGAAGAAATCAGAAAAGGAGAAATTGTTTTGCAACTACTGTAAAGCAAATGATCATGTCATTAAGAGTTATCCAAAACTAGCTGCTAAAGAGGAAAAGAAGAAAGAGACCCGAATGGTTGTTGCAAAGGCCTCTACATAAAGAAAAGAGTCTGCTAATCTTCTGCAGGAAGAAGAATGTGCGTTTACAACTATTTGTAGTGTTAAGCGGCGCATCGTCTCATGAGAATGCATGTATATAGTAGTTTCATATGTTTGGTACTTTGATAGTGGGGTGATCAAACATATTACCTCGCAACACACTTTCTTCTCTTCACTCGAGCCTTCCCCTATAGGGAATACTGTTACATGTGCCAATAGCTCCTCTTATCTTGTTATGGGAGTAGGTAAGATCATTTTGACTACTACTTATGGCACTTCTTTCACTTTGTCATATGCTTTGTTTATGCCAGGGATCAACAAGAATCTATTATCAGTTTCTGCATTAGCCAAGATTGGCCTCGTTGTGAAATTTTTTGATGAAAGATGTAGAGTTCATGATCTGTCAAATGGCGATGTCATTAATTCTTCTTGCATTTTATATCGTGGGTTGTATAAGCTCATAGACTATGAAAAACCTGTAACTGAATTGGCATATGGAGTACATGATTTTCAGGCTATGCTAGATGCAAAGCTTTTGCATGCATGCTTTGGTCATCTGAATTTTGCTAGTTTGCTATGCATGCAAAAATCTAAAATGGTTTCCTCTTTGGCGAGACTTGAGGCATCCGGAAAACATGTTTGTGAAGGCTGTATTTTACACAAAATGCAGCGTTCTTCCTTTCCAAAAGATGGTTCCGTTTGGGCTACTCAGAAACTCTAGCTTGTACATAGTGATGTATGTGGTCCTATGCAGACACCTTCTTTTGGGAGCTATCTTTACTTCGTGACTTTCATCGATGATTTTTCTAGGCATGCATGGGTATATTCATTGAAGGCAAAGTCTGAAGTGTTTATGTGCTTCAAACAGTTTCTGCTTTTGGCGAAAAATCTGTCAGCATGTAAAATGGGCATCCTTCGTTCTCATCGAGGGGGGAATATATGTCTTCTGAGGCTGAATATGGGATAAAACATCAGTGTATAGTGTCGTATACACTGCAACGGAATGGAGTTAGAGAATGGAAGAACATATCACTCATGGAGATGGCGAGGTGTATGGTCAAGGGGTCACGCTTTACCACATAGTTTCTGGCTTGAGATTGTCATGTGTGCAACATATGTACTTAACAGGTGTCCCTCTAAAGCGCTATAGTCTATCACTCCATATGAGGCTTGGCATGGTCGCAAGCCATCTGTTGCTTACCTGTGTGTTTTTGGTTGTTTGTCATATGCATTAGTGCTTGAATAACATCGTAGAAAATTAGATGATAAAGTAGTATAATGTATTTTTGTTGGGTATAGTTTTGAAAGCAAAGGCTATCGTCTCTATCATCCACACACTAAACACATTCTGGTTAGCCGTGATGTTGTTTTTGTGGAAGATGCTATTCAGCCCTTACTTTCATGTACTAAGGAGACCTCTGTTAACTCGAAAGACATGTATGATAATTTGCTGCCTCTTTTTATAGGTGGACAGTCTAGTGCTAGTTCTCATGAGGAAACTTCTCAGCCTTTGCAAGTTTCATGTGATGATGCACATCATTCCATTTCTTATGCAACTTAACATGATGCACTTGTTGATGAGAGAGCTGATATTGAGTAGGCAAAAACTATGCCAAAATGGCTGGTGCAGACTTTGCGTGACAACAAATGCACCTCTGTCATATCATATTTGTTCAGGCTCTCGTAGTGCCTCTTTTGCATCAGATTTCTATGCTATGGATGCCTCTAGTCTCAGTGATGAGAGTGAACCTATTTTGAATGATGAAGTATAAAATTTAGAACATTGGATGGTTGTAATGCAATATGAATATGATGCTATCATGAAAATGGAACATGGTCTTTATGTACTTGCCTTCTCGTAAGAAGGCCATTGGCATTAAGTGGGTATACAAGCTAAAGTGTAAACCTGATGGAACAGTTGAAAGGTATAAGGCTAGGCTTGTTGCAAAGGGTTATGCGCAAGAAAGAGGCATTAATTTTGATGAAACCCTTGCTCCTACTTGCCGAATGACTATTGTTTGTAGTATCTATGCACTTGCAGCTCATCATGGTTGGAATGTACATTAGTTCGAAATTAAAACAACATTTCTTAATGGTGACTTGCATGAAGAAGTGTATGTTTTTCAGCCATGTGGCCTTGTGCAGAAAGGGCATGAAAACCAAATGTGCAGGTTAAAGAAGGCATTATAGTTTAAAGTAAGCACCACATGCTTGGTATGAAAAGATACATGCCTATCTCATTGCACATGGTTTTGAGAACAGTCCAACTGAAAGCACCTCATATGTTAAGATTGCTAATGATGTGCTTCTGATCATTGTGGTGTATGTTGATGACATGCTGCTCATTGGTCCTCATGGCATGCATATTGCTGATTTTAATGTTGACTTGCATGCCTCATTTGAGATGTCTGATTTGGGGCATTTGCATCATTCTTTGGGCATTAAGTTTATGAAATTTTGATGGTGGAATGGCTTTTGTCAAATGAAATATATTGACACATTATTGCAACATTTTGGCCTTGAAGTGTAAGCCTATTTCCACTCCTATGGAGATAGGTTTACGATTGAGTCTTCATCATGCTCGAGATGCATTTGATGTTGCTTTCTATTAATAGGATGTTGGATGCTTGATTTACTTATGCGTTACTCGGCTAGATATTCCGTTTGTTGTCTCACAGATGAGCAAGTTTACAATTGCCCAGGTGTCAAGCATTGGTAAGCGGTTAAGCACATCTTTCGCTTCTTGAGTGGTACCCGACTACTTGGATTGTTTTATCCCAAGGGGGGATCACTACTACCAGATTTGCATGCTTTTTCTGAGAGTGATTGTGCTTGTTGCTATGACACTCATGTGTCCACTAGTGGTTTTTGCTTCATGCTTGGTAGCTCATGTATATCTTGGCTGAGAAAGCAGCAGCCTACTATGGCCACTTCGAGTTGTGAGGCTGAGTATAGGGTTGCATTCACAATGATTGTTTAGTGTGTGTGGCTCAAACGCCTTATAGATGATTTGGGTGTTGGTTAGTCTTCTGCCACCACCATCTTCACTGATAGTTAGAGCACTTTCGCAGTTGCAAGGAACCTTATGTTCCATGCTCGCACTAAGCACATTGAGGTGCATTATCATTATGTCAGGGAGAGGTTCTCTGTTGGGGAGATCAGCTTGGCATATGTGCCCACGCAGGAGAACATTGTAGACCTTTTTACGAAGGCTCTACTTAGGGAGAACTTTTAAGCTTTCCACAAAGCTTTGGGCTTACTTCCTTTTGTGGATTGATTCCACATAGCTTGGCACTTCCTTATACATGAGTGCCAACTCCTTGTTCATCGCATCACTCCCATGGGGGATTTGTTGATATATTTAGGTAGTGATGTGTGTGAACACTCTACCACACCGGGGTACTTTTTTCCCTCTTAAGGAGGTTTTCTTCCCCGGCTTGTATATACGTTATTGTCCTAATGTGCTACTAACCTTTGTACATTCTAGTGGTAATACATTCAGTATTTTGTGTTGTGCTCCAAGCTTCTTCTTCTTCCTTGTGTTGTTCACATGCTTTCGTAGACATCTAACTCAAACAACTTCTAGGATATGTGAGATCTATGCATATCGAGTCTCATATCTTTCTTTAACTCTTTTTATTCAATAGGAAGTCCCCAATTTCTTTCATTAGTGCTTTTATTTTTAGCACTCATCCTCAAGCTTTATTTTTCATTTATTGAGGACACAAGTTCATCTATTTAATTTCCTCTTTTATTTGTATGAGTTCATATCCATTTTGTATCTATGAGACACTCCATTCAACATTATGTTAGTTGTATCTCATTATATTTGGGTAATTTGTCATTTGCTACTACCTTCTATTCAATCTCCTTTAATCAGATATATCCCACATTTGATGTACATTGATGAGCCTCATTCAACTCTATATAAGGAGGACGTCTCCCCCACCTTGTACTTGATTAGAAGCTTGGAGAGCCCACTTCATGCTCTTTGTTGGCTCATTTCTAATCCATGTGAGTATACCCATTTCTTGTTCTATTCACATTGAGACTCTTACACTCTCTCACATGTGTATTCTTTACATGGTATCAAATCACTAGCTAGAGGTGTTGATGGATTTTGGGTGGTCCTCATGTGGGTAGTGGTGTTGCTTGTGGCAGAATTCTTTTGGTGGTGAAGTTTTTCATCATCTTTTTCATGCTTTAAGAGCATTTTGAATTCTATTTTTCCTCCCACTAACCATTTTCTACCAATCTTTCCCATCTACCACCCTTGATCTTGGAAACTTTGGATGTATTTCATGGTCTAAAGATGTCATATTGAGGCTCACTTTTTGTATGGACGTTTAGTTTTATGATCGGTTTTTGGTTAAGTCATGATCCTCTAGCATATATAGGTCATAAATATTTTCTCTTCTTGTGAAACCTCACTCAAGGTTTTAATTTCTTGTACAAAATCCTTCATACCCAATAGGTTGATAATAGTGGAGTCAAAATATCAACACGTGAAGGATCCTTGTTTAGCTAGAGCACAATTGATCGTAGCTTCTTTAATACACAAACATCATATGCCTTGTGGCTCTTTGTAAAGAAAATATAGAGCAAGTGGGGTATCTACCATTCCATTATTAAAGACTAATGCCAAACTTTGATCTTCTCATTTCCTATTAGTTTTTGGATTTCAAGTTATGTAATTCATTGCCTACTAGCATCTCAGTTCATGTTATGTAATGTGCATGAAGATGGTTTTTTTAGAACTTCTTCTATTCAAGGTTTCTACTTGATCACTCTAACTTTTTATATTAACCTATTTTGAGAAAGACAAAATCAACTATCTACAACCATCAATGCCACAAGGCTCTTCAAGATCAAAGACATATATTCTATAGTGGGATTAATATATATGAGGTCAAGTTCATCTCAATAAAGAGGCATCCAGAGCTTGAAGCCCAAACCTGTGCGATTCGAACATGGAATAGACTATGATCATATAACACGGCAAGGTCCTCCTTGCTCTAACTCAAAGTTTTTTCACATAGCTACACACATGGCATCCTAATTCTAGTAGTGCCACTCCGTCTAGGAGAGAATGGAAGAGATATGGTAAGAGAGAGAGAGAGAGAGAGATCCATAGAGAGTGAGAGAGATCTATACACACTACTCTCTTGCGCACACAGGAATAGCAAAGAGTATTGCACATAGAGTGGAAGCCCAAAATGGATGTACTAGAAGAGAAAATAAGTGGGAGATCAAAGACATCTACTACTATTGTCATGGATCTTCTGAGGATCTATTAGGAACTACACCACCACGTTGCGATCTCTCATCTCTTATCAATTGTAATTAAGTATACAATTGGTTTAATGGTGTGTGTAATCCTATCCATCCATGACACAAAAGGGCAACTATTTTGGAAAACATGTAATCTTTCCTTGATAATATTTAGATAGATAAGTAAAGCTAGGTTGTTTCAATCTTGCAATTTTTCTGTTTTCCTCAAGTTGATGCTTACTAGATAGAAATAAATAAAATCCATGTCAATCAACGAATTTTCAACCTCCTTTTACATCAAGCTCACCTCTAACATTTTCCATACTCTTGGAATCACCAAACTCATCGAACTTATATTCTTATATGAATTTCCAAATATTTTCATTTTACTTTTTGGCCGAAATTATTCCTCCGACATGATTAGCCGAATAATGTTGTAATAAAGAAATATAACTTGTTCTCCCTAAGCAGGGAAACAAAATTACCCACTCGTACTATATGGAGATTGGTAGGCAGATGGGATCAAGATCATCTCATCCTTTATAATTTAATGCATTTAGAAGAGATTGCGAGTAGAAACAATCCTAATGACATGATTGTAAATTTTGGCCTAAGAATATCTGCTTTCGACTTTCTCATATGATTGTGCATTTCCTTTGTTGTATTTTGATGCCTCTTTTTATCCATTTATACTTCTCTTTAGTCTTGAAAATATCAAGGTGATTTCCTTTGCGTAACAAAATGAACAAAATTGACTGTCTCTAATATCACATATGATGTTAGAGCATGTGAATCTGATCATAGGTAGTGTTGGAATAGATTTTCAGCTCTTACTCGAATAGTTAATGGGAGTTCTCTCCTTTCCTTTCTCTATACAGATAATTTGGTAGAGAAACTAAGGTGGTAGAAGGATAGGTATGGAGCAAGAGCATTGAACATGGCAGTGTACACATAACAACAAAGGGGACTACTAGCAACTGTAGAAGGTGGATAGTGGGAATAGGTGAGACCATGATGTTGCTTTTCAGATGTGCAGAGATGAGAAAATTAATCTCTGTATCTTTCTCAATATGTTTGTGTGTGTGTGTGAGTGCGTGTGTATGTTTCTAAGAGATGAGATAATAATCACGTTCTATACAGCTTTGGACAACCACACATACATTAAAATGATAATAGAAACGTCATATGAAGGTAGAATGAAAAATTACACATACAATTGACAAGATAATAATCACGTTCTATACAGCTTTGGACAACCACACATACATTAAAATGATAATAGAAACGCCATATGAAGGTAGAATGAAAAATTACATCTCAAAGCTAACATTATCTTTATTCACATACCTAGATTTTGAGATATGGAAGTATGATACTTCGAATGGAAGCATGCATGTGGGTAGCTTAAGCTAGGTCATGTTTTATTTAGTCAAAACACACTGTACGTTAAGTGGAAGGCACCTCAAGACTCATAAAAGAAACATATCAAAGCTAATTTTTGACATTATTAAATCCATATGATTTAGGATCTTTTATCATGAGTCTAATTCGAGAAAAAATTGAACCGGCCACTTCTAGGATATGTGAGATCTATGGAGATCAAGTCTCCTATCTTTAATTATCTCTTTTTATTGAATGGAAAGTCCTCAATTTCTTTCATCATAGCTTTTATCTTCAACACTCATCCTCAAGCTTCATGTTTTGTCTATTGAGGACATGAGTTCATCCATTTGAATTCCTCTTTCATTTGTATGAGTGCATCTCCATTTTGTATCTAGGAGACACTCCATTCTACATTATGTTAGCTGTATCTCATTGTATTTGGGTACCTTGACCTTTTCTCCTACCTTTTATTCATTCTCCTTCAAGTAGATGTATGCAATATGTGATGTACTTTGATGAGCCTCGCTCAACTCTATATGAGAGCATCTCCCCCACTTTGAATGTGTTTAGAAGCTTGGAGAGACCACTTCATGCTCTTGTATGGATCATTTCTAATCCATGTGAGTCTACCCATTCTTGGTCTATTTACATTGAGTCTTTCACACTCTTTCACATGTGCATTCTTTACATGGTATCAAAGTAGTAGCTAGTGGTGTTGATGGATTTTTTGTGGTGTTTATGTAGGTGGTGGTGTTGCTTCTGGTAGAATTCTTTTTGTCGTGAAGTTTTTCATCATATTCTTCATGCTCTAAGAGCATTTTGAATTGGATTTTGCCTCTCACTCGCCATTTTTCACCACTCTTTCCCGCCCTACCACCCTTGATATTTATGACTTTGGATGTATTTCATGGTGTAAAGATGTCAGTCTAAGGCTCACTTTGTGTATGAATGTTTAGTTTTATGTTTTGTTTTTGGTTAATTCATGATCCTCTAGAATATATATAGGTCATAATTTTTCATAATAATTTTTCTATTGTGAAACCCCCTTGAAGGCTTTAATTCCATGTGTAGCATCCTTTATACCCAATAGGTTGATAATAGTGGAATCAAGATATCAGAAATTGAAGGATCCTTCTTTAGCTAGAGCCTAGTTGGTTTTAGCAATACACTAACATCGTATCCCTTATAGCTCTTTGTACATAAAATATATAACAATCTACCATTCCATTATCAAAGGCTAATGCCAAACTTTGAGCTTCTCAATTCTTATTAGCTTTTGGATTGCAAGTTATGTAATTCGTTGCCTATTGGCATGTGAATTGATATTATGTAATGCGTATGAAGGTGGTTTTTTGAGAGCTTCTTCTATTCAAGATTTTTGCCGGATCACTCTAACTTTTTATCTTAACCTATTTTGAGAGAGAGAGAGAGAATAGACTCTCTACAACCATCAATGCCACAAGTCTCTTCTAGATTGAAGACATATCTACAATGGGATTGTTATATAAGAGGTCAAGTTCATCTCATTAAAGATGCATCCAAAGCATGAAGCACAAAGGCATGCAATAGAACATGGAATATACTATGATCATATAGCAAGACAAGGTCTCCCCTTGTTGTAACTCAAAGTTTTTTGCCTCCTACTTTTAGTAGTGCCACTACGTCTAGGAGAGAAAGGAAGAGAGAGAGAAAGCCATAAAGAGTGAAAAAGCTCTATACAGACTAGTCTCTTACACACACATGAATAGAAAAAAGTATTGCACATAGAGTAGAAGCCCAAAATGGATGTACTAGAAGACAAAATGAGTGGGAGATCAAAGACATCTACTTGTATTTTTATGGATTTTTTGAGGATCTACTTGGAGCTAAACTAACACCTTGAGATCTCTTGCCTATTAGAAAAATACACGCACACATAGAGATTTAGAAAGACAAAGAGATTAATTTTCTCATATCTACACATCTGAGATGCAACATCATGGTCTCACCTAACCCCACAATTTGCCCTCCACACTTGTTAGTAGTCCCCTTTGCTGGTATGTGCAAACTCTGTTGTTCAATGCTCCTACTCCATACCTATGCTTCTACACCTTAGTTTCTTTACCAAATTATCTTTATAGAGCAATTAAAGGAGAGAGATCCCATTAAGTATCCGACTAAGAGGAGAGACTCTATTCCAACACTGCCCATGATCATATTTGCATTCTCTCACATCATAAGTGATGTTAGAGACATTCAATTTTTTTCTTTTTTATGCAAAGAAAATTATTATATATTTTTTATTGATGTCAGAGGCATTAATTTTTTTGTATGCAAAGAAAATCACCTTAATATTTTCAAGTTCTCCAAGTCTGTATGTGACATCTCTAGATGATCCACTAAAGTTTTGTACAAATAGGGCTCATATACACTGAATCGACTCTATCACAAAATAGAGAACTTGACAAGTATTTTCAATAAAATAAATTTTCAAATCTCTTAGTAACCATGTGTTCTACTCTTGCATCCTAATGAGGACTTCACACTCAAGGTGGACTTTTGGTTCTCTCTCTAGGCTGTTATTTTTGCAAATCAATGATAGTATCTATGATGTCTTTGCTTCCAATAGTTTAACATCCATCCATCCACCTTAATATATTTCCAAGGACTCTTACTCACTTTAGTCAAGGATTGAAGATATTAAAATCCTATGCTAGATCAACATTCCTTGCATGTAAAAAACCTTATGTGAATTTTCTTATCTTCAAGATGGGAAGCTCGAAGCCTCATGAATGCTGCCCATATTGTGCCTTATCTATTAGGACTCTTTGATAGACCTTATTTTCTATCAAGTATTACCTCAAGTGTATTTTTGTTTCTCATTTTGACAACACTATTGGCCCTTAGCTATTTCACACATTTTGACCATAAGTTCCCATTAGTGTTATCCTTCAGTAGATCATTACTTCTAAAATTTCCTAAGGGTTTTAATGCTGATCTTTGACATACTCTTCCATTAAGTGCCCTACAATTTGTAACTCAAGTGGTACAATTTGTAACTCCCTATATACATGTAAACTTTTGAAGGCTTCTCTAAGCCCCCAAGGGGATCAAAGTGTTCATAGTACAACTCTAAGTCCCCCCCTCCCTTTCCACCCCTAACTAGTTTGCTGAATCCATCTATCTTTGCATCTCTCAAGTTTCTTCTTCTACCATACATCATGTCTACCATTTACAACCTGACGTCATTGAATATGTTATGCTTCTCATCCTTCACACCTATGTTCATGCCAAAAGATGAAATTCTGAATGGCACAAATAATAATTTGTGGAAGGATGCTATCAATGCTATAATTCTGGAAATTGAGGCTTCTTTGCAAGGGAATATTACTGAAAGGATAGCCAAGGAGGCTACAAGAAGAATCAAGCTATTTTTTTAAATACTTGAAATACATGAGAGAATGAAAATCTCTTATCCATGATGCAAAGAAGTTCTAGGAAAGAAGGCATAGACACCACATGGTACATCGACAGATGTTTAAATCACGAGTGCTACAATAGCAAAATTTTTGTAGTTTGCATGAACCATGCACACAAGGTATGTAGAAATAGGTGATGACACCAAGCATAGGATCCCACACATAGGTGATGTTCCTTTGGATGAAAATATGAATGCAAAGTGTCTCAAAGATGTGTTACATGTTCCTACAATCATGAAGAATCGAGAATCAATTGAATAAATTGTTGTAAGAGCATATGTAGTCAATTTCAACAACAAAGGATGCTTTTTGGAAGATCCTAGGTAAGACTACAAGCTGATAGCTAAAGGAAAGAAAGAAGGAAGGTTATTCACCATGGAGGTAAGACCATCCTAATCATATATAATCAATTGTTGTTTAGAACCAAGCAATCAGCTCAAGGGCGTTTGTGGCACAAGAGGATCAGCCACGTAAACCTTCAAAAGTTGAAACATATGCGAAGGAGGGGTGTGGTAAGTGATTCTCCAAATTCCCACTCTCAAACTATGCAACATTTGTGCGAAGCATGTCAATTTGGGAGGCAAGCAAGGCTTCCATTCAAGAAGAGTACACAAAGGAGCACATTTCCACTAGACCTCATTCATATCGATGTATGGGGAACAACCAAGGATCCATAACTGGGAGTGAGTAGGTATTTTTCTATCTTCGTTGATTATAACACAAGAATGACATGGTTTTATTGTGTGAAGTTAGAGGCTGAACTGTTTAGTCACTTCAAAGTTTTAAAAGAACATTAAAAAGGAGATGGGTAGATACATAAAGATTCTTAGATCCGATGGATTGGGAGACTACTTCTCCAATGATTTTTCAGAATTTTTAACTCATAGTTACATCAAAGCGCAATATACATGCAGTTATACATCCAACAAAATGGGGTTTCGCAATGTGAAATTAGGCACACAACTAAAGAGGCAAGATTGATGCTCAATGAGATGAATAGTTCCAATGGCTATTCGGCAGATGAAGCACGTACAACCATCTCCATCATGAATAGATGACCCACTTCATGTGTACATGCGGTGAGTCCATATAAAATTTGATGGGGTAAGAAATGAGATCTATCTCATCTTAAGATTTTTTTCTTGTGTACATTATGTGCATGTGCCTTATGAATTGAGTCATAACATTGAAGCAATAGTTGAAAGATGCATTTTTATTGGATATTCAAGTGAGAAAAAGTCTTTTATAGATTATGATCCTAAACCAAAAGATCTGAAGGTATCTAGAGATGTTATCTTTGATGAATTTCTACCATGGTATGGTATGAACGATGTTGGAAAGTTTTTCACCTTCCAGTTGACATCCAGAAAAATCATAAACATGTTTATTCGTTAACTCTAAACCCTCTATTATGCTATATATTAAATGTTTTTCTTGGAATTTAACTCTTTATAAGTGTTTGCAGGTTCAAATTGATGGAAAAAACATATGTTAATGTTAGGGTTTACCCTAAACTACTCATATAATGTGTGATTAGGCCAATGAAACATTGAAACATGTGTATAAGACCCTAGGTTTACATTTAATTATGTGTATTTAAGTTAAGAACATGAATTCTTGATTAATGTTAGGATTAACGCTAAGTTTCCAATGGGTTTCGATAAGTTTCAAGTAGGTTTTCAAGGGTTTTAGTGAGTTTTAAGGATAAAAATATAAGGTATTTAATTAAATTAATCTATAAATTGAACATTGATTTATTAAAAATTAAAATATGATTTAATTAGTTATTTTAATCATTTGTGTGAATATAAATACTAAGGTATTTAATTATTTAAACCTTAAACTAAGCTTAATTTAAATGAATTATTTAATTAAGAAATATAGGGTAATTCAAATTAAAATGATAAATTAAATGGATAATTAACTAGTGGTGTGTGTGAGTATGAATTTAAAGAATGGTTCATAAAAGATGTGGAATTAAAGTGTGTAAAGAGTGGATCATAAAAGATATGCACTTAAAGTAAATAAAGTTGGTTAATAGAAAGGAATGGTGTGAGTTGATGTAGATGATGGGTAAAAGTGTGGTTTACAAATGTGTTGAGTAAGTATACATATGTGTATGTGAAACTTTGTTTTCTCCTAATGTTTTCATGCAAGTGATTCCTTCTTTTTCTTCTTCACCTCTGTTAGAGAGATTACGTTTTCTTTCCCCTCTGTTATGCCTCATGAAGAGAGATAACTGTTTATTCAGAAGAATGCCTTATAGTTAGTCAGAATTGATCAATTCATTATGTAAAGTAGATTGACATTGTTGTAGGAGCGCTTGATTCCTTCCAGTCGTTTCATGTGGAATTTCGTTTCAACTAACTTACCAAGCACACTTGGTGAAGCGAACAGTCTTCTGTGCTTTGTGTTGCTAGGAAAAGAAGCATGGAAGCTAATGGTCTCAGCAAATATTTGACCGAGGAGTAAATATGCATCATCCTCAACTTCAATCACAGTGGCGCTGAGTTTCTGTGCTTCGGAACTAAGTTTCGATCTTACCATGTTCCTAGAGCTATATTCTGCAGTAGTATCTATGCTAATCGTCATGCTATGCGACAACAGTCATGCTAGACGCAGAAAGAGATAGAGAGAGAAATCATTTTTAACTCCTCTAGACCCCTTCTTTCTTCCTGGCAGCGCTTAGGCGCGCAGCACGCGTACTCAAAATCAGAGAGATAACCTATAGGTATAGTTTCAAAATGATAAGAGATAGAGAGAGGTAGTGGGCTCTCTCCTGTCGACGATGTAGGACGGCTGCTGTCCTGTTCTGGAGTGAATGTAGAGAGAGATAGGCAGAAAAAGGCACGTTTGGGCAGAACGGGTGGGGCTGGATTCTTAGAAAGGCCTAGTCTCGATCAATCTCAGGAGGTGAAATGGGAAAACTCTCTCAAAACTGCATTTTGGGAGGAGATCGCTATAGAGTTTTGCTTTTAGATCTTGAGATGCATACAAAAGATCGAGTTACTTATGTACTTCCAAAAGTTGTGCCAACAATAACAGTTGATGAAGCAAGACAATGCTTTAGAGCCTCAGGGGAGACTGGAGTCCGAATTATTATTGTGACAGTCAAGGAACATGCAGAATTCTATGCACAAATCATGGCACTATCTTGTTTGCGATCTGGAATTGAACCAGACAGTGATACTATCTCAGCTTACCTCAAATATGAAGATAAAAAAGGTTTTAATGTGGACATCAAAATGTGACACTTCAGTTACATGAAAGTATATAATAACCATAATCTGAGGAGCCCTTTGGTGCTGTAAGATTAGTCTCAAGCATGTGGTGTCACCTAGATGGTGACTGGGAGAAACTATATTGTCATGCTTGAAAACTATTGGGCAGGTCCTCCTGGTCTTTGTGTATCCTGAGATAAGCAAAGATTCCATGAACTAAACAAAACACAAGGTGGATTCACTGGTGCATAATTCGATGAGGTTGTTTAAGTACGAGAATCGCTATCGTTTGTAAAGATACAATTATATATCTCTATTTGAGGGAAAGTTCACTTTCTCTACCATGGCCGGACCTGAGAATGTTTTTATTCTATTATTAGGAGTTGGATTTTCGGTTATTCGATAAAATAAATGTAGAGGAGATTCAAGATTAACTTTATTTAGTGATTACCACTTTTGCAAATATGTTTAGCATGAGTTTTGTTTAACAATTGATTAGTATATGCTGATGTTAGTTTATGAAAGAATGATAATATCCAAGTGAAATTATGTGAGAATATGGATGTTATGAATATATCTATACATAAGTATACATAATAAATGTATAAAAGAGTGAGTTATTTTGTGTTAAGCCTAAGTTCAAGTTTACAAATGTATGTTAGCATGCATGTGTGTTAGTATGTGTGTGTATTAGCATATATTAGCGTGATTGAAAGTATGCATGTAAAGTGCATTAGTATGGATGAGCATATGCATGTGTATGAGTAAGTATAATTATTTAAGCAAGCATTAAATGTTTGAATTAGCTTATGTTAGCACATATGAGTATGTGTATATGCATAAGCATATTTAATAGATGCATGTGCAAATGTGTATGTATACATGAGTTAAAAACTATTAGTGCATACCAATTAGTGTTAATGCATGTGCATATTAGTGAATATGCATAATAGCATTTATGAACATGTGCATTAGAGTGTATGTTAGCATGAATATATAGGCATGTGTAACATATGTATGAATATTTTAGCATGAATATTTAAGAATAAGTTTTTGAGGTATACTTATATTTCCTAATGTTTTCATGCAGACATTAAAAGAAGAAGTGTCCAAAGAGCATTGCGAAAGAGTAAAGAATTCAACAATCTAGAGATCCATCAATCTTATAACAAACCATTGAAGAATATCCTTGATCAAGCTATTTGTATAGGAATCACTAGAATTTATCACCATTTTAGCTAAATTTCATCATTTAGAAAGATTTATCTATAGCATTGTAAACACCTATTCTTGTTATTAGCATTAACTCAATTACTATTTCCATTTATCTTCATTTTCGATGTCTACAGAGCATTCAGTTGAATCTAAAAGTAATCCAATTATAGGAGTCAAAGTAGAAGCCGTTAAAGACAAAATTACGCATGAATCTTTAATCTCCGAATCTTATGATCATTGTCTTACTAGGTTTTCAACATTATTTTCCATTGCATCTTCTGAACCTCAAGATAGTGTAGATTTATTTCCACCACCTCTCATTAGATGTATGCAACCACAACATATTGAAAACCAAGAAGAAGAAATTATTAAAGAAAACATAACTAAAGAAACCTTAATTTTACCTTCATCTCAAGAAGCTATTGATAGGTATAGGGCAGCTCAACCATACGGTCCTTAGAAGTATAGAGTGGTAAGCTTGCCTATTAGATATTTCTTAGATTTTTCAGTTATTTAGAATTTTATTTACCCTAGTCATAAAGAAAAATATACCTAACTCACCTAAGATTGTCTCAATCACCCTGCATGTGCCGAAGGATTTAGCAGTTGACTTGATCCACCAGCCATGTGTCTGCAACTTCCTGACATTCGGTGAACCGGACGTGAAGGTTCGGCGCGACATCTTAGGTATAAAGGTATATTTTTAAATCTGTTCTGCATATGCATGTAGAAAATTTGGCGATTGAAGCAAAAGTGTCGACATCCCTGGTAGCTGAAGCTGACTCTTAAATCTTGTAATCTCCTGGCTGTTGAGGGCTGGTCATTGAGACTTGAACGCCTCCACAGAGATTTACAAGTAGAAGGATCCTCGTCACGTTACCTTTGTCCCTCAACTTTTGTGAAAGCAACGATTGCACATGCATAATTAGAATTGATGTATTCGATTAATTTGATCAACCTTAATGTAAAGACTTTGCACAAAGCACAAACACAAAGAGCCTCTTCATCGAGTTTAATCAGGTATATTTTCTTAACTTCTGTTTGCAAAGTAGTAGGAATATTTTCTTTACTTCTGTTTGCAAAGTAGTAGGTATATTTTCTTTACTTATGTTTGCAAGGTATCTTTTACCACGGCGTCGCAACAGGAACAAGAAATAGACGTTCTATTACGCAAAGATCTAGTCCTTTAAAAGCCTTTGAGATAAAACTCCGGTCTCCACCCAATACAACATTTCTTCTTGAATGTTAGTTGCGTCTTGGAGGGAAAAATCTTCAAGTTTTAGTGTTGCTAGGGTCTGCTAAATGAATTCGTCTAAATGCGCATGATGATCGGTCTTTTTGAGATACTCCTTATGGATCCCCAATGGCATCAATCCACTATGTGCCATAAACTATTAGCGACCACATCCCATCCTGGTCGCTAAAATGTTTAGGTCAGTACTATAACTAAGTAACACAACACCAAAATTATCCAAGCTAATGGGATCCAGAACAGGGATTTATGAATACAAGAGTACTAAAAAACATGCATTTCTGTTCCTTCTTGTTTTTGGTATACAACATTCAAAGAAATAGCATTGGAATATACCAACACACTTTAGATAAAATACGAATACAACGAAAGATAAAAAATCTTTGATTAATAAGAATGTACAGCATTGAGGTACATTGTACTCTCATAGATAGAACTTCACTTTGTATTTGACAATTCGCTCTCAGAATTTCTTGCTTCGTGTATCTTCATCCTTCGAACTCTCTTCTTCATAACATGTATTGTAATGAACAACACCGAACCTCTTCGTAGTCTTCACACCGTTCCATATTTTGGAATATACAATAAAATCACCGTATTCACACACTCCAAAAACTCTTGTGATCTCTGAATATCCCATTTTCTCATTACATGAGAAATACATTTTTACAAATGATGTGGTTGTCCACACCAGCTTCTAACAAGAACCTCACTTGGTCATTGGTGCCTAAGACCAAGGACATGAAGATGATAGGTACCAAATAGGTATAGAAGGTAAAGAAGAACCTATTTGGTAGCATATCTAGGTTTAAAGCAAGGCTGGTTGCAAAGGGTTTCACACAAAGCTATGACATTGACTTTGAGGAAACTTTTAGTCCCAACAACTAGATGTGAAGAATGCCTTCATGAATGGTGATCTCAAAGAGATTTCCCTCATGAACCATCCAAAGGCTTTGAAGATCAGAGGTATCCTCATCATGTGTGAAAATAAGAGAAGGTTCTCTATGGTCTCAAGCCAACCTCAAGTTCTTGGAGCCAAAGACTAGTGGAATACTTAGTCAAATGTTGCTACAAACAAAGTGACGTCAACTTGTCATTCTACATGAATAAGGAAGGAGATCTTGATATCTACATCTGTATTTATGTTGATGATCTTATTCTTAAATGGAACAATAAATCAAGCATTAGAGATATCAAGAAGAGGATTTGAGTAGAGTTCAAGATCTCCAATGTTGGAGAATCGAAATACTTCTTGGTCATGTGTAATTGCAAGACAATTGCAAATCCATTGGAATTGAATGCAAAGCTTAGTGCAAATGAGGGAGAAGACATTGAGGAATGTTAATTTGTATAGATCCATTGTAGAATTTTTGAACTATGCAACTCTTACTAGGCTAGACATCAAACATGTAGTAGGTGTTCTCTCACAATTTATGCCAACTCCCAATGTACAACATTTAATGGCAGGCAAGAGGGTTCTTTGAAACCTCAAACGTACTATGAATGAAGGCTTATTGTTTTCATATGATGAGTATTTGGAGGTGAAATTTTATTCTAATGTAGATTGGGCATGCTCAAACGATGATAGGAGTACAAGTGGCTATGTAATCATGATTAGAAGCAAGACTATTTCATGGAGATTCAAGAAGCATCTAACAATAGCCCCATCTTCAACCAAAGCTGCATATAGATCCTTACCCCTTGTCACTTGCAAGCTTATGTGGTTGAAGAAGCTCTTTAAAGACTTGAAGTTAGACGTGAAATACATTTTGATCATGTTAGACAACATGAGGTGTATACTTAGTTTCGAATCCGGTTTACCATAATAGGTCTAAGCACATTGAAATACACTAGCAGCTCATTAGGGAGAGCAAAGGATATTGCAAAGGAGGTCAAGGTTGATCATGTGAGTACCATAGATCAATTTTTATATATGTTAACAAAATCATTGGAAGGAATGAACTTGTTGAAATTAAAAGAAGTGCGGTAGATTTAAGTTCAATGATTGATGCGAAGTATTAAAAATCATGCCTTAAACCTTGCTCAAGATTTTAGTGGACCAAATATATTTCCAAGGTGTTCAAGTTTTCACATGGTCTTGTGTTCTTATGTTAAGATGTTTTGGAGTGTGTTTCTATGTTCCATTTCAATGTAGAGGTGTTCGAAACATTTGCCTTAAACCTTAGCTAATGTCGACATACAAAACAAGTGGACCTATCATGTAGATGATTCATATCAAGAGTTTTAGCTACCAAAAGTTTTAACCACTTTCCTAAGTCATAGTTTACCAAAAAGGTGAAGTGGTCCATTGAGATATTCTTGCAAAATAAAAAGAGCATTTTCTGCTGGTCTATATATGTATAAATCCAAGTCATGAGTTCAAATCGAGGACCTATATGATCTTTTTAGGTTATTTTAGAGTGTAAGAAAGTTGCTACACATATCCTTGTTGCTCTACTTGTCAGTCGTTTAGCTTATACTTATTTGTAGTTAGCCATGGCTCACTGCCTCTCTATGTAGTCATCTACTTTCTAGCGCAATTTTACTTTGGTTGTAACTCCTTCTTTCCATATCCATTTGAAGTGATTTCACTTGTGTTTGACTTCTTACAAAGTAAAGTATTGGTGTTGTAAATGTGATGATTTTTTGTTGAGTGAGCTCTTAGTCAGGTTGCAAATAGTGAAGGTGTGTCTCTATACATAGGAAAACAATAGCAAGGACAACTAGTCTAACTTGTAGATGTTGGTTCTCCATGTAGGAGTATCCAAATTAAGTGTTTTTAATTTTTGTGAATAACTAAGTGTCTCTATTGTTTCAAATGAAAAGTCCATTATTTTTCCATATTTATATTTTGAGTTAGAATCAACAAAGTGATTGTATATCACTATTTAAAACAAGTTGTGAGGGACTACAACTTTCCAAAGCTCGATAGGGGTGGTGATTTATCCCCCAACATTATGTAGTGTGATTTTCTTCATTTAAGATGGTAAATTAGTTATTAAGGTTCATAAAGAAATCTTTTTCTTATATTTTATATCTTTTGATTTCGAGGATCATAAGGTTTTCAATTTTAAATGTTTACTCCATCATTTGACTAAGACATTCTCGATATATTAGGAAAAATGTTAGCTTAAAATAGTGTGTGATTCTTTTACTAGAGATCCCTCCTAAATTAAGTCCTAGGGATTTTGTGGTGTTGTGTGGTTTGGATGCTTCAAAGTTCATTCTCCTTGGTAGAACGAGGTACATGATGAATTCTCAGTTCTTGTTGATTTCCATTGGATGGAGAGCTACCAAACAATGGTGACGAATTGATCGGCTTCCTTGATTTTACTTTTTTCACGATCTGTTTATGTTTTTTGTTGTCTATTGACTCTATTCTCCAAAGAGACCCTCACATGCATCGAAAATCCATGTCCAAATCAGTAAGAAACACGAAGATGGGCTTTTATTTATGTTTTTGGCACCCCCTACCCTTATTTCAGACTCCCATGTGAACAAATGAAGGATGTTGAGTGCTCACGAGCACTATAGTCACAAATAAATTTTTCAAGTCAAGGATACACATGAAATTCTTAGATCTTGGTTTAGGAAGGAGTGGTCCATGATGGACATCTATTTAAAAAAAAAGTTTCCTTTTCGAAAATGTTGTCATTTGTGCTTCTTACAATAATACGTGGGTTTTTAATCCTTGCGTGGAAGAAAAATGGAGGAACGTAAGTGAAAGATCCATCCTTTTCAAATGGAATATAGAAAATTAACAAAATAAATATTTTAAAATATGTCTTCTAGAATGAGATTCACTCTCGCTTTCTTTCTTGTAAAAATTGGTCAAGTAGATTTTGCCACCTATCGATCAAACACTTTCCATCAATGGAAATGATAAGCAATTTAAAATTGGAAGTGTTATTATAATCATGCTTACTTCTACCTAGGTATACTAGGGATTTCTCAATTGACCATTCTCTATGAGGCTTGTTGAAATTAATCAGCATGTTTCTTTCTTAAAGTTTCAAATGACTCATGTCTAATTATATTCGAGTGATCAAAAGAGTAACCGATCACTTTGACAAGAGGATCTTGCTCCCATTTAACTTGATACGACATTTCCATAAGCTTTTTGAGGCATTGTCATGTCTATTGACTCTTAGGGAAAGGAAAGAAGAGATGGCGCAAGTCTTCTCTTCTACTATTGCATTGCGTACACCAAATGTGTGCATCGTAAATTTTACTAGTTGACATTTATCCAAATTTTTGCGAGGATAATCTCATGTAACGAATGCTTTGTTTCTTAATAAGTGGATGCCTTAGGTCATAGTTATTGAACTTCCATCTGACCCAAGACTAGTAAAAACATGACTTCGTGTTAGATGACCAACGGTCGTCCAAAATCATTTTGATCATAGGAATCTTCTCCATATTGCGCCATTATGCCCTCTAAGATCATTGAAGCAAGGGGGATCCTAGCAAAGTGGAAGGGGGTTCTTTATTTCATTCCAAGTTTTCATTTTGTGTCTTAGAGTCACGAAATCTTCAAAATTAACTACATGGATCATATCAATATTCTCGATATTGTTTTCTATTTTGGTTCCATAGGTGCTTCTTCATGTGAAATCCTTTTTTCTTAAGCCTCTTTTCTCTATCGAGGTTCTTGGACTCAATACACAAAATGCCACCAATAGGAAAGAAAATGGAATCATAGGAAAGAAAATGGAATCATGGTAACTGATGCCAACAACCGACTTCACATCATTATTCGTGCTGTCAAAGAATTTCATTGTTTTTCGGCCTTTCCATAAGCTGTTGGAAAGGATTCAATGTCCAAACTACCCAATCCAAGTGTTTCCTTTTGAATGGAGTATATCTCCCCCAATCTTTGACACACCTCTTCTTTTGGGATCTATGTGTTGGGGTTTGAGGCCTATAGAAGCACATGAATAGCGAAAGGAAGAAGAAGAAGGCTGGAGCTTAACACAAAATTGAATGAATTACCAAGTAAATCTACAAGTATAAGTAACCAGTTAGGGTTGTAGATGTATACACAAGCTGGGGGAAAACCTCCTAAAGAGAGAAAAAAGTGCCATGACATTCCTAAGTGCGTTCAAAGACATCGGTACCAAAAATATATCAACAAATCCCCCACTCAGAGTTATGCACTGAATAAGGAGCTTGCAATCATGTACAAAAACTTCCGAGCTATGCGGAAACACATCAATCCACAAAAGAAAGTAGGCCCAAAGCTTTACAAAAGTCTTAAAACTTCTCCCTGGGTAGCACCTTTGTGAAAAGATCTCCAATGGTATACTATATGGGCACATATGCAAAACTGACCTCTCTCGTAGAGAACCTCCCCCTCACATGATAGTGCATGTCAATAAGCTTTGTTCGAGCATGGAACATAGGGTTCCTTGCAAATCTAAATGCACTTTGATTGTTAGTGAAGATGGGCAAAAGATTGACCAACACCCAAGTCATCCAAAAGGTGTTTGAGCCACACACACACACTCAAAAGTCACTGTGAAAGTTTCCATATACTTATCCTCATGACTAGTGGTAGCCATAGTAGGTTGCTCCTTGCTCAACCAAGATTTGCATGAGCCACCAAGCATGAAGCAAAAACTACTCGTGGACACACAAGTTTTGCATAACAACTTGCAAAGTGAGAGTCACAAAACAATCCAAGTAATGATCCACCCATGGGATAAAACAATCCAAGTAGTCAGGTAAAACTTAAATAGTAGAGGATATGCTTAACTACCTACCAATGCTTGAGATCTTAAAAATGAATAAACGTGCTCATCTAAGAGACAAAGAGTTGAATATCAAGACAAGTATGCATAAATAAATCAAGCATCCAATAGCCGATTGATAGAGAACAACATCAAGTGCATCTCAAACATCATGAAGACTCAACCTTAAACCTATTTCCATAGGAATGGCAATAGGTTTGTTGATGTTTAGGGCCAAAATTGTACAATAACATGTCAATCTATTTGTTTGAGACAAATCTATTCCTCCAATAACTTGCGTAAATTGAATGCCCTGATAATGATGCGAATTCGGAAAATCTCTCGTCTCAAAAGAGGCATGCAAATCAGCCTTAAATTTAGCAATGTGCTTCTCATTAGGACTAGTGATCAGTATGTCATCAACATAAATAACAATGATGAAAACTGCATCATTTGGAGGCTTAACACATAAGGTGCTCTAAGTTGGACTATTCTCAAAACCATGTGCAATCAAGTAGGCATGTATCTTTTCATACTAATCACATGGTGCTTGCTTCAGACCATATAATGCCTTTTTGAAACTACACACTTTGTTTTCATGCCCTCTCTGCACAAAAACAATAGCTTGAAGTACATACACTTCTTCATGTAAAGTACCATTCACAAAATGTAGTTTTTATGTCCAAATCATGTGCATTCCAACCATGATAAGCTCCAAGTGAACAGATGCTATAAGTATTGGTCCTTCAACAAGTGGATGCAAATGTCTCATCAAAACCAGTGCCTCTCTCTTGAGTATAACCTTTTGGAAAAATCCTAGCCTTATACCTTTCAATCGTTTGATCAGGTTTACATTTCAGCTTGTATACCAATTTAGTTGCAATTGCCTTTTCGCATAGAGGAAAATAACATAAAGATTAGGTACCATTCCGCATAATAGAATCATATTCTAATTGCATAGAAACCATCCAATTTTCTTATTTTTGTGCTTCATCAAAAGAAAGAGGCTCGTTCTCATTGCAAAGACTACATCCAGCCATTACATAGCAATTTGATGCAAAACAAGCACTATGAGAGCCTAATAATGTATGATATGATAGAGTTGCATCTATTTTTATATTTCTCAAAGTTTGCACTAGTAATTTAGATGTACTTTTAACCTCTTCTATGTAAACCCTCTCATCAACCAGTGCATCATGTAAATAGGCATAAAAAAGGGAATGATTTGCATCATCATGTGGAAAGTGTAACGGCTGAGAAATTACATCATTTGGACCAGTAGTTGATTGTCCACTTGTAAAAAGAGGCAAAAAATTGTCATACATCTTGGAGGTAATTGATGTCTCTTTAATACATGAAATTAATGGCTAAATTGCATTTTCCAAAAAGAGAAACATCACAAATAAGCAAAACGTGTTTATTTTATGGATGATATAGACGATAGCCTTTGCTTTAAAAAGTGTACAAACCAAAAATACGCTTCACTACTTTATCATCCAATTTCCTGTATTGTTGTTCAAGAAAAGATATAAAAAGATGAGTAGTAGATGGCTTGCAACCATGCCAGGCCTTATATGGAGTGATAGATTCTAGTGCATTGTGAGGCACCAATTAAATACGTATACCACACACATAATAGCCTCAAGCCAAAAGCTATGTGGTAAAGCCTAACTTTCGACCATACAGCTCACCATCTCCATGATAGGCTTATTATTTATTTCACCAGATCCATTTTGTTGAGGTGTATACAACATTGTGTTATCCCACATCCACTAGGAAATGCATTGAAATTAGAAGATATGTATTCCTTCCCTGATGAGAATGGAGGGTGCCCAATTTACAAGGCGATAGGTTTTCATCCATAACAAGAAAACATTTAAAGCACATTAAAACTTTGGATTTTTCTTTCTGTGGATACACCCATGTATGCTTAGAATAATAATCAATAAAAGTCAAGAAGTAAAGGTAGCTCCCAAAAGAAGGTGTTTGCATAGGACTATATACATCATTATGAAGAAGCTACAATTTATGAACAACTCAAACTCAACCATCTTTAGGGAAAGAAGAACACTGCATTTTGCCCAAAGTACATCCTTCACAAACATGTTTACAAGGTGCCTAAAGCTTGGGTAGAGGAGACCATTTGAGATTTCTGTAGGCACAATAAAGTAGGATAATTTAGATGACCAAAGCGTCCATGCAAAAGCTTTGCATATGAGATTGTCAGAAAATCGTGTATTGCACATGTTGAATCATTCATAGATTTTGCATTGTTTATGAGCTTACACAACCCATGAGATAGAATACCAAAAGAAATAATACCATCGCTATTTGTTAGATCATGCACTGTACATCTATCATAAAAAAAATTAACAACAAAGTCAATCTTGGGTAATGCGGAAACTGACAAGAGAGTTTTCTTGATCTCTAGCACAAACAAAGCATCTAACAATGTGAAAGAACTAACATTAATAGTATGTAGAATGATCTTACCAACTCTATTACACCATAAGAGTAGTTGTTAGTGCATGTGAGATTATTCCCTATAGAGGCAGGCTTAAGTGAATTAAAGAAATTATAATACGGGATTATATGTTTGAATGCCCCACTATCAAAGTACAAAACATTTGTTTCTACTGCAAACATACACTACTCATGAGAACATGGATCATAAGTGCATACAATAGTAAATGCCCATTCTTCCTTTTGACCAAGAGTAACAAAATTTCCTTTAGATTTAGAAGCCTCTACAACAACCATTCAAATCTTCTTCTTCTTTGCCTCTTTTGGAACCACTTTTGGATAAATCTTTTTGACATGATCATTTCAATTAAAGTATTTCGATTTTTTAATTTATTTTTTGTTTTCTTCTCATTGTTTTCTTCCTTCTTCACCTATGTAGCATTAGCTAATTTTTTATTACTTTAAGATGAGCTCCATTTACCTTTGCCCTTCTAACTAGTTAACAAAGTCTGGTCTACAACATGTGTAATACACCTACTCTACCTAGATTAATCTTTGTGCAAAAAAATAGAGACTAAATCCTCAAATGTCAAGCCCATTGGATTGCCTTTCATCATTAATAAAAGCATAGAAGCAAAACTCTTATATGAATCTAGAAGACCATTAAGAAAGTTTTGCACAAGTGAATTATCTGGTAAAACTTCATCAAGAGAAATCAATTGCTCCTTCAAATCTTTGGTCTTTGTCAGAAAATTGTCCGTGGATGCTCTTTCAATCATGCACTCAATATCAAACTATTTTTGGAGGTAATAATATGAGTCTGATCTCTTACAATGTATAAGGTTGTTAGTGTATCCTAGGCATCCTTTTCTAACTTGCAAGAGTTAATGTGAGGGATAATGGAACATTTGATAGAAAAAGTTATCAATGCACATGTTTGAGCATCTCTGCCATGCCAATGAAGTTGCTTAATAGTAGGTGGAGCAAGAACCACAACACGAATAGCAATCTATGGACCATCATCTTAAATGCCATCAGCATAACCTTCAATAATTGTATTTGTAGGTGTAGTAGGGCGTTTCTCAATACCTTGCAGAATATTCCACAAGTACTTTGCTGCCAATACATGATGCACCATGGATGCCCTTAACGGGTAATTAATAACATCCAACTTATCATCAACATCCAATATATGGAATACATCATTACTTTTAGACATGGCCATTGAACTCCTAATTACCCTAAGAATGCTCACCAAGTTTTATGCCATTCTAAGACTGTGATCTGAAGGATGTCAATGATGACCTATATGAATTGATGACTTGTTGTGATACTAATTGTTGGAGTTTGAGGTCTATGGAAGCACACAAATGACACAAGGAAGAAGAAGCTTGGATCACAACACAACACTGAATGAATGACCAAGTGAATGTCAAAAAATAAGAAACCTACAAGGGTTATAGGCATATACACAAGCCAGTGGAAACGAACCTCCTAAAAGGGGAAAAAGTGCCCCAGGGGTTTTAAGTATGTTCACACACATCACTAGCAAAATATATTAACACTCTCATGGAAAGGTTTTGTCTACACACTATTCCAAACTTCATCACCTCCTTGTCATGGGGCCTCTATCATGCCGAGAAGTAGATGATATAAAAGATAAAGATGTGTTGATCACCATCTCATGCCTTGTCGCATTAATCTCATACTATTCAAGTAACATTTCTTTTGTTGAGCTTGGTGATCACCAATTACCATATTTGTCCCAACAAAACATCGAAGCTCAGAAGGATGCATAGAAACCAAGGAATTTGATCCTATGTGTATGTGTATGTGTATGTGTATGTGTTTGTGTATGTGTGTGTATGTCTTTGTGTATGTCTATGTGTATGTGTATGTGTATGTGTAAGTGTATATATGTATGCGTGTATATATGTAAGTGTGTATGTGCATATGTGTGTATGTGTATATGTATGTGTGTGTATGTGTATGTGTATGCGTATGTGTATATGTATGTGTGTATATGTATATGTGTGTGCATGTATGTGTATATGTGACCTTATGTGTGTGTATGTGTATATGTATGTATGTGTCCTTGTATATATGTATGTGTATATATGCATGCATGTGTGTGTATGAAAGTATGTTCATATTTTGTAAATGTGTAAGTCTCAATTGACATGGTATGGCCAAGGTGGTCATGTGAGATCTATTTGTGTTTTTCGACACATTTTTGCATTCAACAAATAGATGTGAAAATAGTAAATTGTTTCAGTTCATTTCTAAATTTCTTTTTGCTTATTGAGGCGTGCAGGTTGCCACTTGTCTATATGGGCTGCTAAATCGCTTGGTTATCTCCAGCTTAACAAATGACTTAATACTTGCCTTGCTAACTAAGACTTGAACATTTGTCTACAAAGTGCAAGTCTCTGTTAGCAATGTAGGTATTAGGTCATCTAAAAATTTGGAGAAGCAAATTTATCTGGAAGATTCTACAGGTTTATGAGTCAAAGATGAAAAATGATTCGATGCCAAAGACCTAAAGAGGGTTCTCTTCTTGTAGTTCCCTTTCATTCTTTTTGGACTCTATTATGTTAGGTACTTTTGTTACCTCTTAGGTCCTTTTAGATGAATATTCTTGAAGAACCTAAGAGGTAAGAAAAGTACCTAACATAATAGAATGTAAAAAAAATGAAAGGAACGTCTAAGAGAAGAATGTTTTTTAGATCTTTTGCATCGAATCTTCTTCCATCTTTGATTCCGAAAACCTTTGGAATCTTCTATATACATTTGTTTATCCCATTCTCTTGACAACATTCTTTAGACAACCTAATACTTGCCTTGCCATTAGGGGAAAAAATGAACCCTGCATGGGCCTTGTAAGGATCCCTAATTTTTAGGGATTAAGCTTAATTCTGTTCTTGTTTAAGGGGACAAAGTGCATTTAATAGGGCACTTTTTAGTAGGCTGGAGTAGGCTTTTTTTTAGGCTTCAATAGGCCTCTCTCTTTCTTATTCTAGAGAGAAAGAAAGAGAATCTACTTTCCACATCATCAAACTCGTACATGTATTTGAATAAAAAAATGATTTTTTTTAAAAAGTCTTATTTTCAGTGTATATTAACTCAAAAGAGCCTATTTTTTAATATATATGTCAGAAGTCACTTTTTTGGGCCCATTTTCTGAAGTTTCTTTTAGAAAAAGTATAATTTTCAAACTCCCTCCAAAAGTAAGTGCCACATCATCAAATCCGTGACTATGCTTCCCCCAAAAAATGATTTTTTTTCAAATTTCATCATTTTCAGCCATACTCAGTGGAAAAACACACTTTAACCCATACACATACAAGAAAACACATTTTTTGAGCAAAACCTATGCTTTAGACTCCCTTCCAACCGGTTTTTCATCTTTGTTTTTGATATTGTTGGTCATTAGCAAAGATGGTGTTGACATGTATCACAAACTTCACAGTAGAACGTCCTCATGCTCCTGCATCAACAAGTATCCATGTTCGTGTGCCTAGAGAGTTTGCTCCAAATACACGATGCAACAATGATGCCAATTCTCAAAATGAATGTCGTGCAGCTGGAGAAAAAAGTATTGATCTTTGGGCTCATGGTTCACTCTATCCTCTTGATCCAATATCTTCTTACCATCCAACATTCCATAACCTCTCAACTTTACTTCAGTTCATTGGTGCGGGTGAAGCTGGACTATTAGGTTACTGCAAGAGATTATCTACACATTCACTTGCTACTGCTAAGTATTGGTTCCAACAACATCACATCCATCATATGAGGGTGGTCACTTTAGAAAGCACAATCATATCTTTACAAAAACAACTTGCAGATTTGGAACAGGATACTGAAGCAAAACAAAGCACAATTTCAAAGTTAACTGCCAATCTCCAGCAGCTCAAAGAGACTCCACTTGGTATGAGACATAGGAAAAGATCATTGTCATCCTTTGAAGCTCTTTCAAAAGGTGGTGGAGCATGCAAACGACGTATATATGCAACAAGCTGAGTGTTTGTTTTACTTTTATATGTTTTAATGAAGATTTGTAATGGAATATTTCATTGTGTAGGTCGTTTATTGAAGACATAACTGCTTCATCAACAACACAAGACCAATTCAAGCTGATGAATAGCTGTGTAAACACCAAAGAAATCACTTCTGCTTTAGACTCACGCATAGGAAAGTGTATTAGAGTTGTTGTTGAAGCTGAGTTTTCAAAGAAGTAAAAAAATCTTATCACAGTGCAAGATGTGCAGGCAATATGTGACGAAGCAGGCATCAGTAGAAATGGGTATACTGCAATGTACACCCTTCTCAGGCAAGCCTTACAATCACAAGGTATTTCTCAAAGTATATTTCCATGCCCATATAAATTTTCTATCAATAAAAAAACTTCAAATGAGGATGTGACTCGTACTATTGGACAATATTTATGCATAGAAGAAACTATGCCTGCCTCTATTTATCATCCAAATATTCCCAAGAAGCAATCAAAAATCCTATCTACACAAGGATTTACTTACACTAAATTCAACAATATATTTGTGGATCTTCAGAAGCTTCAACAAGCAATGGTTCACTTTTATAGTTCAACAATCAAAGGTACCCCTACTACATTTTATTTGGTGTTGAAGTTCTATTGCATTCAAGTGTCATATTAAGATAATGTTTTCTCTTTTGTGCAGACTGTAATGTTAAGTTAAAGTTCATACTGAAGCTTGATGAGTGTCAAATCATAAAGGGTCGGCGACTAGAAAGGTTGAGTGTGACGCTAATGAACGAAATTATGGACCATGCAATGAGTGATGAAACTTTAGGAGGGAGGGACCATTTGACTTACAGTGTGCAATCAGAGAGAGATATCTGGTGGTTAGGTGCTATAGAAGTTCCCAAAGAAACAAATAATGTTATTTCATGGATTTTTAGTAGGACTCCGTGGATTACGGAAGTAATCTCTTCTCAAATACATGGGCAAAAGCTTTTTGTAGATGATATAGGTGATTTTGATGTAGAATGGCATTTGGGTGGAGACGTTAAGAGTATAAAATGCATGTTAGGTTGTAAACAAGGAGCATCTTCTCTCTATCCTTGCCCATATTGTACACAAGGTTACAAAGGATCTAAGAGACAGTCTAAACATGCAAGGGCATTGACGAGAGTTGATGACTCTGAAGAAATTGATGAAACAGACTCATTGAATCACAGGGAATGGGAGATATCACTTTTGAGGTGTCCAATGTTACAGGAACCGACTCGTGATAAAATAAGCAATGATTGGAACCCCATTATCCCATTTCCATTAGTCAATGTTCACTTTTGTACTTTGCATGCATTCATGAGGATCTTTGATAGGCTTTTGAAGCTCCATGTTGAATATGCATTTGCAATGAAACCACTAGAGAGGTCTACAATAGCAATCCAGAAAATAGAAGATCTTTTGAATTCTATAGGTTGTCATGGTGGCCACGTATCTTTAGTTGTTAAGAAGTATGGTGAGTCTCAAGAGATTTTACAACAAGTTTCAATGACTAGGAAGAAGGCATGACGTTTCTTTAAAAAAGATGTGAATAGTCAAGATGATGGGAAATGGGAGCTTTGGAAGGACCTCTGTTCAATTACAACTGACAATGATAGTCAGGTTGATCTCATTAACAAGCGAAAGAAGGTTTGGTCATCGTTCGATCAATTGTTACATTTGATGTGTTTGGCTTCCACTAATGCTTCACAACGAGAATTATTCCAAGTGACTTTGAAGGAGTTTACACAGTCATTCATCTTATCTTGGGGAGAAAGCAACATTACACATTACATAGTAAGTTTCGCTTACATTTTTTTATTTGGTCTTAAACACTGTGTATATCTTATTGACCAGATCATAGCATATTCTTTTTGCACATGGAGCATATTTTATGAATCGATATGGGTCACTGGACATTTTTAGTACACAAGGAATGGAGAAGTCACATTACAGGGCTAGAGGTGTTTACTTTAAAAACACTCGTCATGGGGGTGGTCTACTCCAATCAAACTATTTAGAAGAAATGTTCAATTGGTTCTTTCGTGCGACATTTGCTAGAAAATATGTAATGGAAAAGGCATGTGAGTCACAACTAGCAAAGATTACACGAAAGCTACAACATGATATTGCAAGAGAGAAGTGGATGTCATCGTCAAGACCCGAACATCATGCCCAATGGCGTGCACAAAGAGTCCGCGAGGGTTCTGCTTGGAAATAATTTCCAAACTCTTAAAATGCATTATACTTTTCAAGGTTTTTATAACCCCTTTCACTTCAAATAAAATTCTACTATTTTTGTGAATATACTTTTAATGTCTTAAAACTAATTTTTATCCATTTAAATGTGAACAGGACAATTCTTAAGTGAAAGCCTATAAATAGAGGTGTCCTTCCTCATTTTACCACTTTACAACCTAAGAGAATGGCACGCACAAAGCAGACTGCTAGGAAGGATCATGTCGTCTACCCTAGCCATGTGCAAGGTACTCAGCGCCCAACATGGATGACACCCCACAAGAAGCATCGAACCACAAGCCACTCTTCAAGACGAAACTCCGGTGCAGGGACACAGTCCGGTAGCATTGCAACGCGGGGGGATGAAGGTTCACCAGAGAGAGATGTATCCCAAGAAATAAATTATTCCCCTTCTGCATCTCATGATGAGCCCCCAATCAGGACACCAATGAAGGCAAGGCCCAAACAACGAGGACATAGACGAGTTGTGATTGAGACATCAAATTTATCGAGTTCCTCAGATGAAGAAAGTATAAATGAGCCACCATGGAACAATGATGATATCCCCGTGAACCATCGAGTAACACAAGGAGGCAAGACACTCCCCCCAGGACAAGGACAAAGACCAACCGATGAAGAAAGAGAGCAAGGTCGGGCAGAGGAAGTAAATGATGAGGCAGGACCATCTAGGTGTCCTCCAAGAAGAAAGAAGAACTATCAACCACGTCGTAGACCACAACGACCACAACCAAACATCCCCCAAATGCAAGAGCACCACAAAGGCGCAGAAAGCAAACCAGAGCCTTTGCGGAGATTCGACACTATCAAAAGTCTGTGGAGCTTCTGATTCCACGAAGGTCATTTGCAAGAGTTGTGAAGGAAGAGATCCAACGCTATTGCGCTGGACTTCGTATCCAAGGGATAGCCATTGAAGCTCTCCAAGAAGCTGCAGAGGCATATGTTATATCAATGTTGGAGGACTCTAACCTATGTGCCATCCATGCAAAGAGAGTGACAATACAACCTAAAGATTTGCAGCTAGCTAGGAGAATTAGAGGGAATAACCATTAACCATAATTTGTACTCCCTTGTTTGGATAACCTTTTGTATATCCCATACGATGAATATTTTGTAAAACCCAAATGATGAATATAATCTTTGTCTTCTCATATTTGCTCTCCCAAATGTTTATCTCTTAGTGTACATGTTTTGAAGTTTATTTCTCCTATGTTTGTAGGTGTGTTTTTCTAGAACATCTTTGAAGTGTTTTTCTTAGTTGTATCATTCTTTTTTCTGTACTTGTTGTAAGTGGTAATGCTATTTAATGCATTTCATGGCTTGGAAATGCCAAAAAAAGGCCTGCCACAGAAACGCGGGGATGGGCCCTGCAAAAGTTTTGCAGGGCCTATCCCCACGTTTCTGTGGCAGGCCTTTTTTTGGCATTTCCAAGCCATGAAAACCCATGCCATGCACATGGGGGCATATGATTGGCCTTGGCTAGAGTGCACTGCATGCTAAACCCCTGACCAATAGCTAAGCAATGTTTATGAACATACATGCACTGATTTACTGCTGCATGCTTATATGCACCCAGAGGAGTCTTACTTTTCTCTAATTATTGCATATAAGAAGAGTGTTCCACATTTCCCCAAGTGAAGGTGCTAATTGAGAAGATAGACTTGCAATACAGGTAACCTAGTGCATAGGATGGCCTAGGAATGCAAAAAAAAGGCCTGCCACAGAAACGCAGGGATGGGCCCTGCAAAAGTTTTGCAGGGCCCATCCCCGCGTTTCTGTGGTAGGCCTTTTTTTGCATTCCTTAGCCATTCCATGCATTTTGGGCAACACAAATTACAAGAAACAATGGAAAAAGACTGATTAAACTGTGCAAAAGTTATGAGATTGTCAAACCATAAAGATATAATAGATTGAATGCACATGGAAATAGGAAAAACAAAACATTGGCATTATAAAGTTTTTACAATTGGCTCTTGGCCTTGAGCCTCTCCACTACATTCTTTCTTCTCTGAAAAGATAGAGGCAATTGGTAAGTCAAAACTGATTGGGATATTAATTGAGGGTCTGTCAATCCAAGACCCAAAGCTATTCCTATTTGACCTAATATTTTTCCTCTAAAGTTAACTCCTAGGGTAGTAAGGGCAAGGGACTTCCTAACTAGAAATATACAATTGGTCCCTTGCATTATTGTAGATAGGCACAAAACTTTACTCAAGGCCTTCATACACCAAGTCATGAAGTGTCCTTGAGGGGAAAAGTCCTTGTGGATTATTACAAAATCTTCCTCTGGCAATTTTCCAATGTACTGTGCCAAGGAAGAGCCATGGCCCCGGGAAACACGGTCACCACCACTCCTTGCTGCAAATTTATCCACTTCAATTGTTTCCTGCACATAAACAATCATAAAATTAAATAGATACATCTTGTATGAATATGAGACAACCATAAATGTCAGTAGAGACTTACATCTTGAAGCCAGTCTTCATCCTCTCCTCTTCCCATTGCATCTAGTGGAATTGATGAATGGGCCATGCCACTTTGCTCCACAACAGGGGATGTTGGAATCTTCTTCTCCAAAATTCTTTCCCTTGCTGTGGCTAGATCTTCTTCACTGGCATCTTGGTTGGCATGGCTCAAAATCTCTTCACACACAAATGCAATGGTGTCCACAATTGATTCACCAAGTGGAATTGTTGCCTTTTCGATAATGTCAGAAGTGTTGTCCATGGGAACATCCGAGGTTGAGCTGAAAATACTAAGGCATTCGTCGATGCGTAGACCGAATGCCTTCTCAATATCGTGCAGGAAAAAAAATTCCTCTCCATCAACAAGTACAACTGAAAACATTTCCATCTCTACCTCTGGTAGAATGGGTTCCACGGGGTCTAAGTTGGAGGGTGGACTCTTGTGTGTACTGGCTTCCTTTAATTTGTCCACTACTCCTTGAGGAAATTCATTGGAAATTTGTTGACTCTCTTCTAATAAGTTGAGAGCTTCTGTCTGGGGTTCCTTCTTGTCATCTACAAAACCCCCAGTAACAAGATGGGGTAGGTCCATGGGTGAAGGTTCCGGCTCCTCATTGACAAAAAAGATTGTTGTTGCTATGTAGGAAAGATATTTTCTTCCCATTTTCCTTTTCTTATTTAATTGTTTAATTAAGGGCACTGTGTCATCTAACAGGTGCCCTGAAGCCTCAGCAATCGCCATGAAACGCTTTAAGCGCTTCGCAAATGCCTCATCTCCTTTATGAATGTAAAAAAGCAGGTCACAGGGGACCCATTTACACTCATATGCTAGAATATCTATGGCATATCTTAAAATATAGAGTTCCATAAAATTTGTGATCTCATCGATCACATCGGAATTCATGGCTATTGTCCCTTCAAGATTAGGGACTCTACAGACTAGGTCATACAAATCCGTACGACCATTGTAGTCTGTAGTTTCCAAAAACTCCATGAATAAATCTCGAGGAGATTTCATGGGAGTGGAAGTGCTAGCAGCCATTGCTTGCGCGCGAGATTTCTAGAGGCTTGCAGTCTGTGCTTTCTAGCTCTTTGAGAGTGCAAATGTGAGAAATGAGCACATAGAGCCATTTTTATAGCAGTTTCAAGTTTTTAAATTGATTTAGCCCACTTTTAAAAGTATAGAATAGAGAAGTGCAATTTCAAAAAATGAGTTTCGGATGACAAAATAATGCACTGAAAAAAACATGAGCAACCACATTTCAAAGTAGTGAACAGAATTTTTGACATTCCAAAAGTTTTGAAATTATCATTGCAGAGAATAAGGTATATACAATATCTAACATGAATCAATTGTCCTACTTTTTACAAGGTTCTTGAAAGTGCAAAAACCATGAGATACAATGACTAGGGCCCAAGAAGTGACATTATCAGGTTGCAAAAGAACTATGACAATGAGAGCTCTGTTCCATCTTTGCTCCAATCTACAGGGACTTTCATTTTGTATTCCATTCTTCTGCCCACCTGTAATCAAATTGCAACAAATTGAAGTCATTAAAGTAAAATAAACAATAACAAAAAGATTACTTTAACAAAAACATGAAACATTTCTCACCTTATGTCCTTGAATTTTGAAGATGGATTGAGTTAGTCCTTCAAACCCCATAATCATCAAGTGTTCTCTCAGATTAGCCAAGGTCCAATGATTATTCACTAAAATAGTTTCTGTTTCAATGTTGGGCAATCTAAGCTTTATTTCAAATGAATGCAAAGATCCCTCTGAACTTTGAAATGGTATCCATTTGCCAAGTTTGCACATCCAACGATCATAGTAGAATCTGATGTATAATGAAGTACGTTGTTTCAAATATCGAAATGCTATACCTGTTCCACCTATTTTACAGAGATATTTATCACCTTTTGCAATTCCTTCCATCAAACCCCAATTTTCACCAAGAAGACTTTCGACTTGCTCATATGTGATATCTTTACACATGAACATGGTGGAAGTCTCTTGGAATGAGAATCCTTGGAATAAATATACAAAACAATGAATGGGAAAAGACCAGTGCAAACCTACAGACCTAGACACTTTTGTGAATTTCAAAGAGTTATGTATATCCATTACCATCTTTTGCTTCAAAGATGATACGGACCATATATCAGGTTTTGGCCACTCCAAGCTAAGAAGAGAATGTACTTCAATTCTCTCTAACCTTCCAAAACCATTCATTGTAGAGGGTACAACATATCTATGTGTGTAAAAGAAAAATCTATCATGGTAAAGTTGAGCAGGAGATATATTTGGAAAGACTAGTGCACCAACATCTGCATGCAATGCCTGGAAAGTACCTGTAAGACTATGAAGTGGTTGCTCTTCCACCAAAGTAGAAGGAAATACATCTGAAACAAACAAAAACATATCTAAATAGTTCAGAAATATATCCGACACAAGAAAACATAAAATATTGTAGAGTAATACTTACAGTTCACAGGATATCTCATACTACTAGAGTTTTCAAGTTTCATAGTTGCCATTGTAAAAACATGTTGTACAATAGCAACCATCCCATTGTCTCTATGCTTCTTGAAGCCAAGTAACTTTCCCTTCCAATGAAGATCTAAGTTTCCACGATCTCTAACTCGATGAGGCCCAACTCTAGAGGGTTGCATGTACACCCATGCACCTTTGGAGTACTCATGTGATAGCCACTGCCCATCTGTGGCTTTGATATTGTGACATCTTAATGTGAGGATTTCATCTTTTGGTCGCCTAGAAGCTTTAGATGTTGCCATTGAAGCTAAAGGTCTTCAAGCTACAATAGTAATTCGAGATAGGAGATGCAGGTAGGTTGGAGTGTAGAAACAAGAGCTTCAATGGTGTGCTACAGAGTGAAAGTAGTGGGAAAAGATGACTTTTTGGGACCTGGGTATGAAAATGTGAGGTTTAGGAGGGAAATAACTCTTTTTTGAGTTTTTTTGAAAAAACTCATTTTTTTCAGCTCAAAATATGCACGGATTTTGAATTTGGGGTCAAAAAGAGTACTTTTGACCCTAAAAAGTAATGGGGGGTCCATTTTCAAGTGTTATGATGAGTTTTTTAACTTTTTAGAAATTTTGAATTTTTGGGCCCAACTGAGTTACGAGATTCATTCTCTCTCTAGAGGCAGCTCATTAAATAAGGGAGAAATATGTCCCCTCTCCACCCTTCAGCCTAGTATTTTATAGGGCATAGACTGTGGCCACCACCCTCTTCTGATTGGTCCATCACTAATCACTCCTTAATCTAAAAGGCCCATTCAGGGTTCATTTTTTCCCCTAATGCTAATTGAGACTTAAAAATTTGTCTACAAAGTTTACAAACTAGTTACAAATGTAGGAAATGGGTCACTTGGAAAATGGGATCAGAAGCATATTTATCTAGAATATTCTAAATGTTTTCAAGTCAAAGATGGAAAAAGATTCGATGCGAAAGAGCTAAATGATTCTATTCTTATAGGTGCTTTTCATTTTTCCCATGTTTTGGTGTTTTTTTATTCTAGACAATGTAAAATCATCTTGGATTTCCTTGTATTTTCATCTCTAAGATGGGCAGATAGAAATTGTTCATTTGATGAAGGTTCTTGTTCTCACCTTAGCATTTATCACTTTGCTCTTACTTTCATAGCATGTGTATGTATGTGTGTATGTATGCATGCACATGTGTATGTATATGTATTTATGTGTGTATCTATATATTTATATGTGTATGTGTATGTGTATGTGTATATATATATATATAAATACATAGAAAATAAAGCATATACCTTAATAGTGTTGAAAGAGATACATTACGCCATCAAGAATAATTTTGAAGATTAAGAATAATCTTGTACTTAGTTGTGTCAAGTGACTTCCTTCATATAAATGCATTAGAAATTCTTCCGGAAGAAATATCTAGAAATGTCAATGCTCTCACTTTCATTTTGATAACATTGTTCAATAAAATATGCCATGAAATCATCATCATCATCACAAAAATCTTTTACTTTATCTTCTTTTGAATATAGTCCTTTCAATCTTGCATATTATACAAGATCAATTTTGCATAGCCTTCTCATGGATGCTTATGATAAATGAGGTCTTACTAGCAACTCTCAATGGTCTGATGCAAGATCATCAATATCATACATTGGAATCTACATACATAAATAAATGGCATTAGTATTCCATAAATGAATGAAAAACAAATATAAACCACAAATTTAAGTATGTAAGTTAATTTAAAAATAGTTTCAATTCCTTAGAGTTTTCATTGCAACACACGATAGGTGGACAAAAACTTTTCATTGCCCTCTAGCTAAAAGGTGCTCTTCGAGATCTATGTCACCCTTAATTCACTAATAATTTATCACCAACATGTACTGAGATAACGACATTGAAAACTATGTATCTTGGTACATCTCTACTGATGTATGGTGATTCATGATTATTTTCATGATCCTCAAATGTGCAATTAGTCATTGAACTACTATATCCTCGACTAATATTTACTAAACCTACTATATTTCCATGCATGTAGGGTCTTCCATCACTATATAATCTTTCATTTTCTGCATGTTTCATCCCTCTACTAGCAAGAGACGTTGCATTCAGGCATAATACTTAAGAAGTCATGCTCTGAACATAATGTGTAAGTCAATGAAAATCTCCCAATCTATAATTAGGACCACAAAATGACATAAAATTGACTTCAAAGGTTGGAGGAACATACAAAATCCTCTACAATGAAGAGGGAACAACCAACACCAGTGATAGTGGAGGAACCAATCTTATCATGATAACTTCAAAAGTTGAAAATCTCTCCATCTAAAGGAATTGGTCATCTATGCCATCCTCCGTATATTCTTCTATCATATAATTGTACTAGAGGATGATCACGAGTTGGAAATAGATAATCTTCAACCATTTCACTCTATAAACAAAGAGGTAGAGGATTTCAAGAAACCTCAATTTATAATTGATAGATGGCATGTCCATTATGTGTATGAGGTATATTAACATTATTAGTAAGAGATTCATCAACATCATCATCGAGAACATATTCTTGTTTATTAAGTATAATTCTATTTTTTATATGATTTTCAAATAAAATAATGAAATTAATTTAAGGAATCAATACATACTCAAGCATTATCACGTTGATCAAGTGGTGGCGCACACTCAAAAATACCATACTCTACCTCATGTTCAAGACATTCCAATCGTGGTCTTCGATACGTTCCATAGCAAAACTTACACCAACATATAATATGCTCTTGGTAGTAAAAATCATCATAATTCATATCGGTCAACACATGTGAAGTCGTTGCATGGGTAGAAGGTGGTGAAGTACCCTCTAATTGATCACAATCTCATTATATTATAACAATAAAAAAACATATATCAATCATGTATGTATCTATCAAAGATTATAATTAAAAGTTTGATATACTTCCAAGAAGTATTCCTTGCACGATTAAGAGAAAAAGGTGGACTTACGTCTATTGATTAGAATATGATTTTGAAGTAGAAAAAGGTACAATATATTAATAATCTGATTATTTACATACATACACATTCACATGTACACATTTACATATACACACATATTCACATATACACAAATATATTTAATGACATATAAATACACATACAAAATCATAAATGTATGACATGTGTATGTATGTATTCATATGGGTGTATGTGTGTGTGTATATATGTGTATGTGTATGTTTGTGTGTTATGAATGTATGTGTATGCATGTGTATCTATGAGTTTGTGTATTTGTATGTATGTGTATGTTTATTATAATTTATTGTTTTTAATAATATTATATGTATATTTGTGTATGTATATGTGTGTGTATGTGTACATGTGTGTGTATGTCTACATGTGTGTGTATGTATATGTGTGTGTATGTGTACATGTGTGTGTATGTCTACATGTGTGTGTATGTATATGTGTGTGTATGTATATGTACATGTATGTGTATGTGTGTGTATGTGTATGTATGCATGTGTATGTATGCATGTGTATGTATGTATGTGTAAGTGTATGTATATGTGTGTGTATGTGTATGTGTGTGTATGTATATGTATGTGTGTATATGTAAGTGTGTATGCATTTTTATAAATGTGCATGTATGAATTATGTATGTGTGTGTATGTATATGTGTGTGTATGAATATGTGTGTGAATGTGTTTGTGTGTGTATGTATATGTATGTGTATGTTTGTGTACATCTATCTATAAGTATGTATGTGTGTATAGGTATGTGTGTTTGTGTGTATGCAGGCTTATAAATATGTGAATATTTATTATGTATGTGTGCATATCTATATGCACATGTATGTGTGCATATCTATATGCACATGTATGTGTATGTGTGAGTATGTGTATGTATATGTATGTATGTGTAACTATATGTATGTATGTGTAAGTGTATGTGTCTATGCATGTTTATAAATTTAAAGTTTCCTCTATATACATATCCTTTCTTTGTTTTAGATTAAAATAATATGAGATATTTTATGGTAGAAAAAGATAAAAGAAGAGTTGACATACCACCTGAGACATCATAGTATTTTCGCAAACAACTACGTCTTTAGGACTACAAACAAAATATTTTATCTTATTATGAGTTATAATCCTCATATGTTTTATAAATATTTTACATCTAGTCTATGTACTTTTGTTTCATAAAATAAACACACGCTACTGAAAATAAGAGATTGGAGTCAAGTCATATGTTGCGCTTATGCCAAATGGGTCATCATGTTTTTGTTGCTACATTTGTATGTATTATTGAAACTAAATTTTTTATTTTGTTTAAAATACCAATCATTAATCTTTTTTATTTCTTTCAATACAACAAAAGGATTATGGTTGTTATCATATGAAAAATGAAATTGATTTTTTTACAAATTGTGGATATCGATGTCTTAGTGAGTACATAAAAGATCATCCAGATGCTTCTGTGTGTATTATTAAATTTGAAATAATCTATTTTAGTTTCCATGAAAATAAAATATTGTTGTTATCCTTTGAAACTAAATTTTTTATTTTGTTTAAAGCACTAATCATTAATTTTTTTTATTTGTTTCAATGAAGCAAAAGGATTATGGTCCTTATCCTATCAAAAATGAAATTCATTTTGCTACACATTGTGGATGTTGATGTCAAGGTGAGTACATACAAGGTCATTCAGATGCTTCTCTTAGTATTATCAAATTTGATATATTCTATTTTATTTATTTATGTTAATTATATCTAATACACAAGTATTATGGAGAAGCAGATGTGCATGAGGTGGAGAGACAGACACAAAAGGGAAGATATCAATCGTCATAGAGTACTCTCTCCTCTACCCATAATGCCTCTTCGGATACATCAGATCATGTGGATGATCATGCAGATGATCATGATGATGAGGATAATCATGATGATGTGGATGATCATGATCAAGGAGAGGGTTTAGATGATTGATATTTTACATTGGATGTATTATTTACATTCACACACACACACACACACACACACACACACACACATATATATATATATATATATATATATATATATATATATATATATATATATATATATATATATATATATATATACTCATTCGAGTTAAGTTTTTGATTGTGTCTGTGGTACTAATTAATGACAAAAATGTACCAATGATTAAATTTATTACAATTTATATTTAGCATGTGATTTATTACTTTCATTGTATACTCATTCGTATTATGATTTTTATTATAGTTTATATTTAACATGTGTTTTATTCCTTAAATTGTATAAATCATTCATATTATATGTGTCTTTGTGTGTATACATGTATGTATGTGTGTAGTTGTTTGTGTATATGTATGTATGCACATGTAGGTACATATCTATATTTGTGTAAGCATGTGTATCTGCATGCATGTGTGCGTATCTATGTGTGTATGTGTATGTGTATATGTGCATAAATATGTGTGTATGTGTATATGTAGGTCTATGTGTATGTGTGTATTTGTATGTGTATGTGTTTATATGCATGTGTAATTGTATGAGCATGCATATGCATGTGCATGTGCATGCATCTACATTTGCATGCATGTGCATGTGCATGCATGTGCATATGCATATGCATGTGTATAAGTATGTGTTTATGTGTATATGTGTATTATGTGTATGTGCATGCATGCATGTCCATGCAGGTACATGTAGATATGTTTGTGCATATGCATGTGTGTATGTGTATGTGTATGTGTAATATGTGTGTGTATGTGCATGTGTATGTGTATGTGTGTGTATATGTGTGTATGTGCATGTGTATGTGTATAATTATGTGTATGTGTGTGTATGTGTATATGCATGCATGAGCGTGCATGTGCATGTATGCCTGTATATGTGCATGTGATTGTGTAAATTTGAGTATGTTAGTTAATGAAAACAAAAGAATTTAAATGATATACAAACAATGAAAATTATACTTACAATAATTAGCCATATATTATGCTCAATGAACTTCTTGAATAACCTACAATAAAGAGAGAGAGAGAGAGAGAGAGAGAGAGAGAGAGAATGAGAGAGAGAGAGAGAAACAAAAAGAGAGAGAGAGAGAGAGAGAGAGAGAGAGAGAGAGAAAGAGATAGAAATTGAAGAAAGAGGGAGAACGAAGGAGAGAGAGAGAGAGAGAGAGAGAGAGAGTAAAAGAGAGAGATAGAGAGAGAGAGAGAGATTGATAAAGAGAGATCTCGAGCTCGTATGCACAATGCAAATATGAATGTTGGATCCCTCTTCTGTCAAATGCATGCAAAACGATTTTAGAAGAGCGATCCAACATTTTTTTTCATTTTGGTCAAAAGAAATCATCACATAAGCAATGTGTAGACGTTGTAAAGGAAATCCTCAAAAGTGTCGCATATACGATGTTTTTAATCATCACATATGTGATGCCTTTTACCATCACATATGGGACGCTGAAAATGTGTCACATATGCGACTCTCACATTAGTGACACTTCAATTAAGTTGACTAACATCCTCCAAAACAACATTCATCGGAGTGTCATTTAAATGAGGGTGCACGTTGGAGGATCAATACCTAAAATTATGCAATCACATAGTGATGAAAGTGTATTGCATGAACTATCCCTATGCCCCCATATTCCATCTAGTGTCTAGCTTCCTATTTATGTTATATCAAGGAACTTGAGAAAACTAATATGTAAATAGAAAAAAGTTTTCGTCCAAAGGTTCTCAAAAGTGGAATCACTCTAAACTAAGGTGAAAAAGCATTAGATCAATTTTGGGGATAGCAACCCTTGTCTTAGAGCACACTTTGAAGATACGTGTCTCTTAAGGTATGGAATCAATGCTTCGAGCACATTGGATGCTCGTCTATTACTTGGCCGTGAACTCCCACATTCAAAGGTTCTAAAGTGGAACATTGTAAACAAACTTGAGGGAATTTTGAGAATCAAGAGGAATCTAAAGGTCCATCGATTTTTGAACAAAAAATGACATATGGGAATTCAAGTTCAATGGAACGTGGTATCTAATAATTGAGAAAAAGAAAACCATGTTCATGTTATAAATCTTCTACAAGGGCATTTGGAGAGCCAATATGATCTATGGAGCCCCTTCTTGGTGCAAAAGTTCTTTTAAGCGTCATGAAGAGACAAACAGCATTCCACACATGGTTTGTTTTTTCTTCAAACAGAATTCGACACATGGTTTGTTTTTTGTCCCTTCAGATTTTTCTCTTCTGAAGGGAAAAAACATCTGAGTATGAAAACAATACCCGACTTCTCCATAGATCATCTCACACATCCGAAACCATGGAGCACACTTTCACTAACTTTGACCACTTTTGGTCCGCGAGTTTTAGCTTTTGGTGAGGAGGAAATGCATATGCGAAAAAGGTAATTGTCGGTGTAAGTTT
Organism: Ceratopteris richardii; assembly: GCA_020310875.1. NCBI lineage: Eukaryota > Viridiplantae > Streptophyta > Polypodiopsida > Polypodiales > Pteridaceae > Ceratopteris > Ceratopteris richardii. The sequence goes on along the minus strand of CM035417.1, from coordinate 176,237,814 downwards.
TTGGTGACGAGGAAATGTCGGTGTGTCCAAAAAAGGAGCATTTGAATGATAACCCTCTTCATAAAATATGTTTTGAAATTTACAATACACTCTCTCCGTATGCACGCAATCAACTTCTGGAAGGAGAACGCCATTTATGTGCAGACAGCAATGATTATTTGTTTAAGTAGAAGGAATGCCTTTTTCATAAAGCGAAAAAGCTTTTAATAAAGCTAAGAAGCTTTTAGTAAAAAGCTACGAAGCTTTTAATGGAGGCGCGAAGATTTCAATAAAGAAGATTAACTTTGAGGACTTTTGCACTTTTAAAACTCGTGAGGGTGCACGTAGAAAAGGTAACACACTTTACAGACTTCAGAGAACGTAATATGAACGTAATTTCGTCCATTGTAGGTGCCACATATCTTTTAAACTTGAAGTGGGTGCCATATATCTTTCAACTTTAAGTCCTAGTGGATCCACAACCAATGGTTTCCCTAAGCCAAGCAGATTCTCGAAAGAGCTTCACTTTGGATTGAATCCCAGATAGCAATAGAGCTACCAATGGTTTCCCTAAGCAAGGTCCGCTCCCAACTAATTTGGCATGATAGGAAAAGGATCTTATTGGTGTAAAGCCAAACCACAATGCTTTTCGAATATGAGAAAAAAAGGTGACCAATGTCTTCCTTGCTCTGCAAGCATCTTTTACACCATGGGACAATGCCACAAATCTTGTTAGCTTTGAGGTTAGTCTAAATTTCAATATGTAAGATCTAGAACATGAGGAATGTTTTCTTGTTTGCTATCACTGGGTGTTACATATCTTTAAACTTGAAGTCCCAATGGATCCACATCCAACCCAACTTCCACTTCTTCTTTAGGGTTAAATGGCAATTAACATCTCATTTTATACTCAAATATCTTCCATAATATTTCCATTAAACCATGACAACCCTAGAAGAGTAAGAAGATCTCAAGAACTACTCCTATGTCTTAAGATGCACCAATCATCATAGTCTTCTCGTCGATATCCTTCTATCTAATATCTCCTATGTTGTTTCGACAAGTGTTTCCACTTGTGAAAACCTTTGGATCACAACCTCTTAGCTCTCATGATGTGTGATAGCAAGCAAGTGTCCACTTCTAGTCATTATATAAAAAGCAATGAAGGCGTCATCCTTTTCCAAGCCTTCCGAAGAGAGAAGATAAGATCCAAACCTTTTGGGACTATCTAAATAAACAAAAGCATGAGTAGGTAAAGAATTTCCAATTAGCAGTCCCAAAGAAATGAAGCACATCAAAATTTTCTGATAATTAGCGTGGCGCAAGACTATAAAGTCATGCCCTCATCATTTAATTTTCTCTCAATGTTTTTCACCATGGCCTCAACATCCAAATCCCCAAAACACATTGATCTACATGGCATTCCAATATTGGATCTTGCTTTTTAATTTAAAGCAAACCCAATTCCATCCTTGGCTCAAACTAGCCCCAAAACGTATCAAAATCTCAAGGAGGAAAACTTGGCCATCCACAAACTCAGAATATTAATCACGAAGAAGACCTTGGGAGAGGCCCATTTGTAACGGTTACTTCGTGAACTAGAGATAGTGCAAAAGATATTCATGCAATGCCAAAAAGTGGTGATGCTATTATCATCATTATCAAGGAAACATTGGTGTCATCCACAAACAATCCAAACAATCCAAGGACCATCTAATCAACACCCTTCAAGAGGGTGAGCTCACAAATCTAACCTTGTAGCTTGTTTAAAGCATGGGGATGGGTCTCCGATTTTCAGTTCTATTTTTGATCTCTTCGTTATCAATTAGTTTTATAGAAACTTCAGTGAGGCATTTTCAAAGAGCACCAAATTTGAGAGCCTCTTTGTAAACCAAGGAGATAGGGCCCACAATCATGGTTTGAAGGTGTGAAAGAACTCATTGGTAAGACCGTCAAGACCAACGCTTTTGCCCTCGAGAAGAGCATTGATGGCATCACATAGCTCCTTACGAGTGATTGGATTTTGAAAGCCAAAACGGCACATTAGCTGTGATCCTCTTAGATCTAAACCTAGACATCATGGCCAAGCAATCCCTCCTCTCAATAGAGAGAAGAGAGGAGAAAGTAGATGTATTTTATTCCAAAATTTAAATACTTTTTAATACGTAGATAAAAAGTAGCAAGATTGCATCTGGTTGCCTATTGGTGGTAGTCCATGAATATTTGAACAAAACATGATGTCCCACTGATTGTTCATGAATCAGATGGGAATTCAAGTTCAACGAATTGTGTGTGCCAATTAGGAACAAGAAAACCATAATCATCTGGCAAAGTTTCTAGAAAGGCATTTGGAAGAATATTAGAGCCAATAAAAGTTACGGAGCCCCTCCTTCTTGCAGAATATGTTTGAACAGTCATGAATATATCTTTCACCTATCCTTCTCTTGCCCAAATAGCAATAATATTTGGTACATTATCAACAAACACCTTCTGATGGACCACATGAACGCATGAAAGCAATCGGTGTTTCTTGATGCTGTTCAGTTGGTTGTGGCAACCTCGGATTCCATAAGGAGAAAATCCCTCAAAAAATCAAGGTGTGGGGCTAACTTTGCAAACCCCCCAAAAGAGTGCTCCTTAGAAAGATATATAGACTTTTTTTGGTGGAAGAATCACGGTGTAAGAGTTCTCCTGCTTTAGAAACACCATAGAGCTTTTATATTAGAAAACAATAAGCAGAAAAGTAAGAGGATCCCCCATGAAGGGGTGAAAGTATAATCAGCTTATTTTAATACTTATTTCAAATTTCCTTGTAATTTCCCTCTTTTAATTTAAAGTGATGATTGGGTGTTTTATTATTTTCTATTCCTAATAATTTTACCATTGCGAATTCTTTTACCAAGGTTGAACAAGGATTTTCTTGTCGACGATCTTCTTGGGAGTTTGTCAAAGTTAGCCGTTCACCATTTTTCCAAAGAACTTCGTTTTGGATGGTATTTCAAAGAATAGTAGAGCAACCAATGGATTCCCTTAGTAGGGCCTATTTCCTATTGCTGGCTAATTTGGCATGATAGCAAAAGGATCTTAGTCGTGCAAAGCCAAACCACAATGCTCTTCAGATAGGAGAAGAAAAGATGATCGGTTTCTTCCTTGCTATGCAAGCAACTTTTACATCATGGGACAGCGCCACAAATTTTGCTAGCTTCGATATTAATCTATATTTTCCATGCAATTTCTGCCACATAAGGATTATTTTCTTGTTTTCTATAAGTGGGTGTTGCAAGTCTTTTGAACATGAAGTCCGGCCATCCACGTCCAATTCAAATTCAACTTCTTCTTTAATGGAAGTTGAGATCTCATTTTATTCTCTAAATATCTTCCATCCTATTTGTATTAGACCATTATAACCTCTAAAGGTAAGGAAGATTTTCGCTGAGGAGGAGATGGATCTCATAAGCATTCCAAACACTAATGCTATGCCTTAAGAGGCACCAAACATCATACTTCAACTCTACCGATGTGATGAATGTCATTGTATTTGATCAAATATGTTTTATCTTGGTTCCACAACTGTTTCCACTTGTGAAAACCTTTGGAACATAACCTCTTGGATCTCAGGGAACACATTGGTGTCATCTACAAACATTCTAATAGCCATTTGATCACAACCCTTTTTGTCTTACCATCATGTGATGTCTAATCAAGATGTTAAGCCCATCACTCGTAACAACGAAGTGCAAGGGTGCCAATGAAAAACAATACCGGATTGATCACTTAAGAGTGATAGATCTAGGAAGGTGATCAATTTTTTTATATGAGTAGAAGCACTTCCAAGTAGGGTGAAGAACATCTTGTTAAATTAAGGACCCATGCAAATGTCTTTGAGGGATTACAAAACTCTAATCCCACTAAGGTCTCATGGAGGGGGAGAATAATTCTCCCATCAATTGGATTCCTACTTCCAAGATAGAGGAAGAATGAGGGAGATTACTACCAATTACACATTTGAACATAATGGAGTAGAAAAAAGGAGGAATAGGAACATTGTTGAAGCAACAAGGTCGAATATGTTGAATCAAAAGAAGATACCAAATTATTTGTGGGCTTTGGATGGTATGAACCCTTATGAAGATTGGAATGGAAGAAGACCAAGCTTGGCTCATTGCTGAATATTTGGGTGCATTGCATACGCACACATACAATCTAAAATTTAAGGAAAAACATACCCTAAGGCAAAGAAGTGTAAGGCTATGACCTTAGTAAAAAAAGTTTATAGCCTATATAACCCTAGAAAATAAGGTTTTATAGTCACTTGAGATCATGTGCTGGATGAGAGAAAGTCATGGTTCGAAGATGATTGTAGGAATTAGATCAAGCTACCATACAACCTAGAGAAAAACTTTCCAACACTCTCAAGAAAGAATATACATACACTTGAAGGAGCAAGTTATTTTGAAGGTGGTCAGAATGATTTGATTTCCTAGGAAGGAAATCAAATCATGGAACTCCCAAGGCAAGGACAATATACAAGAGTTGAGGGATGTTATAGAATCCTCTCAACAAACCATTAGAAGATGTAATAGGGAGAAGAAGAATCTAGAGAAGTATGGGTATGACACATTGTTGGCGATTAACTTTCGCTCAGATATCGCCTATGATGGTCGTCGCGGCAAGGCTTGAACCTTGTCAGGCCTGCGGAAATTGCCGCGCCGCCGAATAGAGAACTAAGCTAAAGTGATTCAGAACACCTCTGTAATCAATCAATAGCTTAGCAAAGTCTAGCGCTCAACATATAAGACTGCGCTCTAACTTCACTAGAAAAGTTGCACCGAAATTTCACGGGACTGTCACTGAGACGTCACCGAAATTGTACCGGAATTGTACCGAAATGAACTTCAATTCTGTTTATAATAACTTCAAGCGAACATACATAAAGTAAGGAAGTGATGCAAAGCTTCCTTAACTTACTGAACTCTTTCTGAGGTTTAAGAAAAAACTCCTCTAGTTCAGATGGCCTCTTTCCGGTCAGACTTTGTACTGTGTGTGGATATCTTTTCCACCGGAAACTTTGATCAACTGAAAGTAGAGATGTCTAGCTACAGAATGAGCTATCTCTCACACAAAAATTCGCATTACTCTGCGAGATCTACTTCGTTCTTCTACCGGAAATTACTCGTTTACTGTAAGAACTGTCACTGACCGAAAATACGTTTACTGTGATATCTTTGACCGAAACATTCGTTTACTGCGAACAATGCACGCAAACTTCCACATCAACATGTGTTTTCTATTAGAGAAGATGTGTACAAGTGAGCTTGGCCTCTTCTTGCTCAAGCTATAGAAACTCTCCTATACTGAGTAGTTTCTTATTACCATCCCTCTCAGATGAATACCCGATATTCTAGGTTTTTGTTATTCATCTGTACATACGCGATCTACGGCGTCTTCTGAGAACTTTGCACTCTCTCTCTTCACTCATACGTGATCTCTCATCATCCTCATCCTGTTCACCATCTCTTTGAGTCTTCTCATCTCTTCTTCTCCTCTCCTTAAGTCCTTCAATGCTTGGTGTATATATACACTTTTTCCTCTGCGCTCTTCTACGCTCCTATTCTTTAATGTGAGGGTTATGCGCACACCACGGTTTATTGCTCTGTTGCTCTGTTACTCTGTTTATGCACACACCGCGTACTGACATCGCACACTGTACAACTGAAGGCTTTGATTTTCTGAAGATTCCGCCTTCTCCTTTTTTTTCTTTTTTTTTTTATGTCCGTTTGTCAAATTTGTGAGTGATTCCTCAACAGCTCCCCCTCAATCACTAATTTGACCTCTTCTGGTCTTTCGTATAACTTTCTTTCTTTTATACCTGCCATTTCTTTGAATCTACTTGTCTTTGTTCCATCCAAGCTTTTTGTCAAGATATCTGCTATCTGATCTTTCGTAGGAGTGTAGACTATTTCTATCTCCTTCTCCATTACCTTTTCCCTCAGGAAATGATACTGAATCTCTATGTGTTTTGTTCTTGCGTGAAACACCGGATTCGCTGCAAGATATAGAGAGCTCATATTGTCTCCATGTATAATTGGTATACCTTGATCAATACCCATGCTTTTGAGCAAGGTCTGCATCCATATTACTTCTTTCACTGCCTCTACGAGTCCTTTGTATTCGGCCTCTGTTGACGATAACGCTACTGTATGCTGTTTCTTTGAGCACCAACTTACTAGCTTATCTCCTAGGTATATCATATACCCATGTGTCGATCTTCTATCATCTTGACTTCCTGCCCAGTCTGAGTCGTTGAATGCTTTCAGCTTTATGTCTGATGTAAAAGGATAATATAATCCTTCCTTTATAGTTCTTTTGATATATCTCAGAACTCTTTGTCCTGCAACCCAATGTTGATCTGTCGGACAATGCATAAACTGTGAAAGAACTCCCACCGGATAGCTGAGATCCGGTCTTGTTAGCGTAGCGTAAATTAAGCTTCCTACTAATGACTGATACTTTTTCATATCTTTGAACTCTGTACCATCATATTTGCTGAGTTTATGATTTACTTCAAGTGGTGTTGAAGCTTCTTTGCAGTTCTCCATATTAAACTTCTTTAGTAAGTTTAGGAGATACCTTTCTTGTGACACATATACACCATGATCTGTGTATGTGATTTCCATTCCTAGAAAGTATGACAACTTTCCTAGGTCACTGATTTTGAATTCCTTTTCGAGCAGTTTCTTCACCTCTCGGATTCCTTCATCTGAGGTTCCTATTATTATTATGTCATCTACATAGACACAAATGTAGATCATTCCTTCTTCTGTTCTTTTGATGAGTAGACTTGCATCTGCTTTCGAACTTTGGTATCCAAGTTCATTGAGATACTTCAAAAGTCTGTAGTTCCAAGCTCTTGGAGCTTGCTTCAGTCTGTAAAGTGCTTTCTTTAATCTGCAAACAAAGTTTGGGTATTTGGAACTTAGAAACCCTTCCGGTTGTTCCATATAGACTTCATCTGATATATATCCATTCAAAAATGCGTTCTTTATATCTAGCTGAGTTAGCTTCCATCCTTTTGATGCTGCTATAGCAATCACTGTCCTTATAGTTGACATCTTGGCCACCGGACTAAACGTTTCATCATAGTCTATGCCATGCGTCTAAGCATAGCCCTTGATAACTAGTCTCGCTTTATGTCTGTCTATCCTTCCATCTGCAAGTTTCTTAACTTTGAAAACCCATTTATTTTCGATCACTTTCTTACCATTTGGTTTAGGAACAAGCTCCCATGTCTTGTTCTCTTCCAGTGCGCTGAATTCTTCTTCCATTGCTTCTTGCCATTGCTTCTTGCTTTTAGCTTCATCATAGCTCTGAGGTTCATCATCATCTTTGACCATATATGCAAAATTTTTCTGAGTTATATACGATGTATCATACGAGTACCTTTCGGGTTGTCTTCTTACTCTGATTGTCCTTCTTAGCTCATATTCTTCATGTGTATCTGAATACACGTCTTCATCTTCGTTTCTCATACCTGATCTGCTCCTGGACGTACTCGCCTGCATATGATCTTCATCTCTGTTCACCTGCACAATTGATTTCCCTTTCTCTTTCCTTTTTATCTCTTCTTCAAATTCTTCAGCTGTATGAATCTGATCTGCATACCAGCTTTTCTGTTCATCAAACGTTACATCTCTGGAAATAATAAATTGTTTGGTTAGAGGACTCCATAACCTGTAACCCATCTGCTTTTCATCATATCCGACGAACACATATTTCTCTGCTTTCGGTTCAAGCTTATGTCTCAGTTGAGACGGTACATAAGCGTATGCTAGTGATCCAAACACTTTACAATGATCAAGTGTTGGCTTCTTTCCCCACCAGGCTTCATAAGGGGTCATTCCTTCTAATGCTGTACATGGTAATCTGTTTACCAAGTATGTAGCTGTATTTACAGCTTCAGCCCAAAGATAATCAGGACAATTCTTTTCTTTCAGCATAGCTCGTGCAAACTCGACTAGAGTTCGGTTCCTCCTTTCTGCTACACCGTTTTGTTGTGGTGTATATCTGCAGGTTATTTCTCTCTTAATTCCTGTATTCCAAAGATAGTCATTGAATTCTGGGGAGAAGTATTCTCCACCTCCATCAGACCTCAGTCTTTTAAGCTTTTGACCTGTGAGTCTTTCAGCATATGCATGAAAATGTCTGAAAGCTCCAAACACTTCTGACTTTTCCTTTAAAACATAAAGAGTTATCCATCTTGTTGCATCATCAATGAATAAGACATAGTACCTCGATCCGCTGATTGATCCTTCTTTTGTTGGTCCCCATACATCTGTATGTATGAGTTCTAGCACACCGTCATGTTTGAATCCTTTCTTCTAGAAAGGTAACCTGTGGGCTTTTCCCATCTGACAAGCTTCGCATTTGTGAATCATATGTTGGTTCTGTACGTTCGGTAATCCAAGTACAGACCCATTCGCTATCATAGCTTTGATTCCTTTTTCATTGAAATGACCTAATCTCTTGTGCCAGAGGTCAAGTTCTGTAATAATCGTCTCACCATGTGTGAGCAACGCTTGGCCAATGTTCCCTTGTACTCTTAAGGTAAAGAGTCTTCCTTCTTTCTTACCAGAGACGATCTGATTATATCCATTCTCGGGATCTTCTACAAATATGCCTTTGTTTGTAAATCTGACCTGAAAACCTTTCTCAACTATCTGTCCCACACTGATCAAATTTTTCGGTATTGTCGGAACATACAAAACATTAGTTAGCAAATCTGCTCCACTCTTGCATTTCACTTTTCCAATTGAATGTACGCTATGTCTCGTATTGTCACCTGTTTGAACAGTGTGACTAGAACTACCCTTTTTTAGTTCTGACATTAGTTCTATATTTCCTGACAAGTGATTAGAACATCCAGAGTCAATGTAAAATACCTTTAGATCTTCGTTATCAGATGTGCTGATTGAGTTCATCATCAACGATGTATGACTTTCATTCTGCGTGTCATTTGCATAGTTGTTGTAGGTGGTGTTGTAGGATTGATTCTGTCCCCAACTTCTCGTTCCACCTCTGCCATAGCCTCCTCTTTGGTTTTGTCTTCCTCTTTGAAAATTATTCTGATATCTTCCACTTCTGCCTCTGCTATTACTGTTCTGATTTTGATTTGATCCTTGTTGGCTGTGCCAACAGTCATGCGCCAGATGATTACTTAGTCCACAAATCCAGCAAGCTTTCTTCTTGGTATTCTGGCTACTTCTTCCTCTTCCAAAGAACCTTGTTCTTCCTCTGCCAGTGCCTTTACCTCTTGCGTAATAGGCCTGAGAGCTTGACTCTTCTTCGTCTTTTGACTTACCTTTGTCTTTCTTCTTGTTCTTCATGTACATTGCAGAGCTTTGTCCTTTATCTGCATCTCCCTTCAGATCTTGCTCATATGTGAGCATTAAACCAAGCAACTGATTTAAATCTGGTACAAAGTGATTTAAGGAAAGTTCAGTTGAGAGTACGAAAGGTTTCCACCTTTCATCTCCTCTTAACCCTGTTAGCAGTTGCGCTATCAATCTGTGATCTTTGACATCTTCATTTATGGATCCAAGACTATCTGCTAGATCCTTCATTTTAGTGATGTAGTCACTAATGCTTTGACTCCACTTCTTTTTGAGGGTTGTGAACTCGGACCATAAGCTAGCCTTTCTAGCTTTCCTAGTATTTTGGAAGTGGTCTTCCAATGCGCTCCATATGTCCTCTGCTTTCTCCAGACCTCTAATGTGCGGTAGTAGATGATCTGAAACAGTATTGTAGATGTGGGCTCTTGCTGTTGCATCTTTCTTCTGCCACAGCTTCAAAGCTTCTAACTCTTCCTTTTCCGGTTGGCTATCATCTTCGAAGGTCGGCTTCTTTTCTTCTCCGGTCACATACATCATTAAGTCCTTACTCATAAGTAAGGCTTCCATGCGCATTACCCATGCAGGATAATTATCTCTGTCCAGCTTCTCATTTTGGACATGATCTGCCATGATTTTCTTGTTTGCTTTTGGTTACCTTTGAGAGTTTTTTGGCTTTGATGCCGCTCGTGGGACTAACCAGCTCTGATAGATATGCCGGCTATGATACCAATTGTTGGCGATTAACTTTCGCTCAGATATCGCCTATGATGGTCGTCGCGGCAAGGCTTGAACCTTGTCAGGCCTGCGGAAATTGCCGCGCCGCCGAATAGAGAACTAAGCTAAAGTGATTCAGAACACCTCTGTAATCAATCAATAGCTTAGCAAAGTCTAGCGCTCAACATATAAGACTGCGCTCTAACTTCACTAGAAAAGTTGCACCGAAATTTCACCGGACTGTCACTGAGACGTCACCGAAATTGTACCGGAATTGTACCGAAATGAACTTCAATTCTGTTTATAATAACTTCAAGCGAACATACATAAAGTAAGGAAGTGATGCAAAGCTTCCTTAACTTACTGAACTCTTTCTGAGGTTTAAGAAAAAACTCCTCTAGTTCAGATGGCCTCTTTCCGGTCAGACTTTGTACTGTGTGTGGATATCTTTTCCACCGGAAACTTTGATCAACTGAAAGTAGAGATGTCTAGCTATAGAATGAGCTATCTCTCACACAAAACTTCGCATTACTCTGCGAGATCTACTTCGTTCTTCTACCGGAAATTACTCATTTACTGTAAGAACTATCACTAACCGAAAATACGTTTACTGTGATATCTTTGACGGAAACATTCATTTACTGCGAACAATGTGCGCAAACTTCCACATGAACATGTGTTTTCTATTAGAGAAGATGTGTACAAGTGAGCTTGGCCTCTTCTTGCTCAAGCTATAGAAACTCTCCTATACTGAGTAGTTTCTTATTACCATCCCTCTCAGATGAATACCCGATATTCTAGGTTTCTGTTATTCATCTGTACATACGCGATCTACGGCGTCTTTTGAGAACTTCTCACTCTCTCTCTTCACTCATACGTGATCTCTCATCATCCTCATCCTGTTCACCATCTCTCGGAGTCTTCTCATCTCTTCTCCTCCTCTCCTTAAGTCCTTCAATGCTTGGTGTATATATACACTTTTTCCTCTGCGCTCTTCTACGCTCCTATTCTTTAATGTGAGGGTTATGTGCACACCGCAGTTTATTGCTCTGTTGCTCTGTTACTCTGTTTATGCGCACACCGCGTACTGACATCGCACACTGTACAACTGAAGGCTTTGATTTTCTGAAGATTCCGCCTTCTCCTTTTTTTCTTTTTTTTTTATGTCCGTTCGTCAAATTCATGAGTGATTCCTCAACACACATTACCAGTGCCTAAATATTCTATCTATTTAGCATAAACTTTAAATATGAAGAGACCTCATCTTATGTGAAGGCAACAAAGAAACCAAAGTGGATGAATGCTATGGAAGAAGAAATTCGAGCCTTGTTGGAGAATCACACTTGGGAATTGGTACCAAAGACTCGAGCCATGAAGATCATTGGATCCTCATGGATATAGAAACTTAAGTTGAACTCTGATGGAACCATGAATATGTACAAAGGTAGACTTGTGGCTAAAGGGTATTCTCAAACCCAAGGTAATGAATATGAGAAGAGCTTCTCACCTATGGAAAAGATGGCAATAATCACGATGCTTATGAGCATTGCATCTATCAAGAATTGGAAGATCTATCAAATGAATGTGATGAATGCATTTCTGAATGGATGGATATCTAAAAATGCATATATGGCTCAATCCCCTTTGTTTGAAGATTCATATTTCCCTCAACATGTATGCAGGTTGCGGAAAGGCTTTCAATTCCTTTTGGTCTTTATGAATCCAAGATTGAAGATGGTCAAAAATGCAGTTCATTAAAACCTTGGAAAACACCTTGTAGCATATCTCAAGCATGTTGATCAGTCTTTGATTTTTAGTTCTGTTCTTTATCTCTTTCCTAGAAATTAACTCTATAAAACCTTCATTGAGACATTCTAACCTATGCTGAGAGCCTCCTTGACAACCAAGCAAAGAGGGCCCATAATCAAGTTTTTGAAGGCATGGAAATATAGACGTACATTGAGAGATAGACAAAGAGGGCCCATACACATGTCTTTGAAAAAAACGCTGATAAAGATAGATGTAGACTAAAAGATAGAGAACTCAAATTCTCAAATTCTCATGCGTAATGTAGTTACAACAATGGTGTTGTTCACGAACCAAAAGTCCTACCATCTTGGCCCTACAGGTCGGGGGGATAGGCCCCTCAAATCTAGCAAAAGGGGGAAAGACTCCCTTTGCAATCCCCCCATTAAGGCTCTATGGGTAAACTACATGATGCCACCGGTTCTTTATTTTCACCTTGAATGGCAACCCAATGGCTCAAAAGTTTATGCCCTAACTAATCTAATGGCTAGGCTCACAAAGATCATCTATAAGCATCAACTGTCACACATAGACCTCATCTAACTTAGAAGTTAGGGCACCACAAATGTTTGGGAGCTCACAATGGCTTCTCCTCATAATGGAGGCCTTACAACTTAGAGCACCATGGATCATTTGTGGTTATTTGAGGGTTGATTATTGAGCATATCTAACAACACCTCCCAAGCTAACTTTGTAGGTAGGGATAGAAGCTCAAGGGGAAGAGGGCGAGGAGATAGACAAGGCAAGGGAGAGCTCAAAGATCCTCGCCATGTACCATATATGGCTTATAAAATCACATAATAGAGAATTGTTAGAAGAACCCAATAAATCAGAGAGGAAGAGGATACAAGAGAGGTGGATATGGAGCTTCAAGGCATAGATAAAAAAGTTCAGATAGATACAACAACAACAACATCTATGACAATAACTATTAAGGTGGATATAAAGGAAGGAGAGACTACATTAATTACATGGATGATCAAGCTCAATAGGACTCACCTCTACATATGAATATGATAATGAAGGAAGGTAAGTCTGATGAGCATGTGTTCTACATCGATTTCGGATGCTCAAATTATGTAGCAGAGAATGTAGCATTGCTCTTAGACTTGGAAGATATGAAGAATAAGCATGAGGTCGAGAAAAATGATGATAAAAGTCACCTTATGGAAAATATAGGGAATGTGGAGAATTCCAATGGTAATATGAATCTGTTGTCAGAGTTCTTTATGTGCCAAGTATTACTAAAACCCTAATAAGTGTAGGCCAGATTGTGGAGAGAGGATTGCACATGAGGTTCACCAAGCATGAAGCCTATGTAGAGGATCCATATCAAGGTTTCAAGAGGATAGACATTGGAGAGAAACTTATCACATTTGAATTCCAAGATAGCAAGAACATTGTTTTATATAATTATGGTGCCCAAACCCTATTAGAGCTAGAGGTTTGACATAAGAGGTTTGCTCATAGTGGGGAGAGAGCCCTCACACAAATGAGTAGATATCAAAGCATACTTGGATTACCCAATATCTCAAAGCAACACATGATATACAAGTGTAGTGCATGTCAATTTGGAAAATCTCACAGGCAACCCTTTACCAAGAAAGGATACATACATGGAGACCTTCTAGAGCTTGTTCACATAGATCTTTGGGGACTAACCAAACAACCATCAATCTCAAGATCAAGGTATTATGTGTCATTTATAGTTGATTGTATCATATGGACTATTTGCACTTTATGAAGCATATGGATGAAGTGTTCTCATGTTTTAAGAAGTATTTAGCTCTTGTGGAGAATCAAACTCATAAAACCATAGAACAACCAAGGTCTGGTGGAGGGGGAGAATACATCTCCCATGAATTAGATTCCTAGTTGCAAGGTAGAGGATGCAAGAGAGAGATTACTACCTGGTACACACCTAAATAGTAGCAAAAAGGAGGAATAGGACCATTGTTGAAGTAGCAAGGTCCATGTTAAATGAAAAGAAGCTACCAAAATTATCTATGGGCAAAGGTAGTGTCCATTATGACATACTTGATGAACAGATTATCTTCAAAAGCTTTGGATGGTACCACCCCTTATGAAGCTTGGAATGGACAAAGACCAAGCTTGGATCATTGATGGATATTTGGGTGCATTGCATATGCACATATAGAATCTCAAATCAAAGGAAAATCATACCTTAAGGTAGAGAAGTGTATCTTTATAGGCTATGACCTTAGTAAGAAAGGTCATAGACTATATAACCCTAGCAACCAAGGTTTCATAGTCAGTTGAGATGTTGTGTTTGACAAGAAAAAAACATGTTTTGAAGATGATTGTAGGAAGATCAAGCTACCATAGGACCTAAAAGAAAACTTTCCATCACTCTCAAGGAAGAATACAAATACACTTGAAGCATCAAGTGATTCTCAAGATGATCAAAAGACTCCTAGGAAGGAAATCAACACATGGAACTCTAAAGGAAAGGTGAAGATACAAGAGTTGAGGGATGTTACAGAATCCTCTCAACAAACCATCAAAAGATGTAATAGGGAGAAGAGGAATCAAGAGATGTATGGCTATGACACATCATTAGTGACTAAACCTTATATCTATTGATCAGAAGACTTAAAGTTTGAAGATGCCTCATCTAATGAGGAGGCAAAAAAGAAACAAGAGTGGATAAATGCTATAGAAGAAATAATTGAAGCCTTTTAGGAGAATCACACAAATGGAACCATCAACGTGTAAAAAGCTAAACTTTTTGCTAAAGGGTATGCTCTAACCCAAGGTATTGACTTTGCGGAGACCTTCTCAACTGTGGCAAAGATGGCAACAATCAGGGTGCTTGTGAGCATTCCATCTGTCAAGAACTAGAAGATCTATTGAATGGATGTGAAGAATGCATTTCTGATTGGATGGATATTTGAAGAGGTATATATGGCTCAACCACCTTGGTTTGAATCATATTTCCCTCAACATATATGCAAGTTTAAGAAAGGGTTAAGATTCCTTCTCGTCCTCATGAGTCTAAGATTCAAGATGGTTAGAAATGCAGTTCATTAAAACCTACGCAAACACCTTGTAGCGTATTTGAAGCATGGTGATTAGTTTCCATTTCAATTCCATTCTTTGTATCTTCCTTACAAATTAACTGTATAAAACCTTCATTGAGGCAACTTGGAAGTGCACCTAAGCTGACTGATGGCATCACATAACTCGTGATGACTCACCAAACTTTCAAGCCAATAAGCCACATCAATTGGGATCCTCTTAGTTCTAACCCTAGGCACCATGGCCAAGCTATCCTTCCTCTCAAAAGAGAGCAGAGAGGAGATACTAGATGTATTTTAGTCTCAAAATTGAATACTTTTTAACATGCAAATAGATGCATATAGCTCCCTATTGACGTTATCAAGGAACTCTCTACATATCCGCACATTCAAATTTTGAAAAACGATCTATTTACATACACGAAACAATGCAGGAAGAAATCTGACAATGGATGGATTTAGTTTTATTTAATTTGAATGATTACTTGTTTAGGTATGAGGAATGTCATGTAAAGCTAAACAAGCCTTCTTCATAAAGCTGAAAATCTTTTTACAAAGCTAAGTAGCTTTTAGTAAAGCTACGAAGCTTTTAGTGGAGGCGCGACCATTTCAATAAAGAAGATTAAATTTGGGACTTTTGCACTTTTAAAACTCGTGAGGATGCATGTAGAAAAGGTAACACACTTTTACAGGTTCGATTAGATTAGATTTAAGACTTTGCCATCTTTTTTATCATCTTTCGTCCATTGTCGATGCCTCCATCTTCGAGCTGCAAACGACTGTGAGATCAATTTTGCGTGAGGATGTAAGTGGAATCCTTTTGCATATGAGAGAGAGAGACGCCATGAATTGATATAAATAATAAAGATTGGGCGTTTTATTATTTGCTATCGCTAATAATTTGACTATTGCCAGTTCTTCTACGAACGGATTTGTCAAAGCCAGCCATGCACCTTTTCTTCTAGATTTTCCAAAGAGCTTCCCTTTGGATGGCATTCCAGATAGAGGTAGAGCAACCAATGATTTTCCTAAGCATGGCCCGCTTAGTGAAAGTACATGCCAAACCACAATGCTTTTTGAATACGAGAAGAAATGGTAACCAATGTCCTCCTTGCTATGGAAGCATCTTTTACACCGTGAGACAATGCCACAAATTTTGCTAGCTTTCAAGTTAGTCCAAATTTTCATATGTAAGATCGACAACATGAGGAACGTTTTCTTCTTTGCTCTAAGTGGGTGCCCCATATCTTTGAGCTTGAAGTCTCACTCGATCCACATCCAATCCAAATTCCACTTCTTCTTTAGGGCTACATGCAAATTAAGATCTCATTTTATTCTTCAAATATCTTCCATCCTATTTCCATTAGACCACTATAACCCCTGAAGGGAAAGAATATCTTGGCTCAGGAGGTGACCGATCTCATTAGCATCCCAAGCACTACTTCTATGTCTTAAGCGGCACCAATAATCATGGTCCATTCTATGACTAGGGTTGATGCTCTTCTATCTAATATCTCTTGTCTTGGTTCCACAAGGGTTTCCACTTATGAAAACCTTTGGATCACAACCTCTTACCTCTCATAATATCTTATTGTCTAGATAGAATCATGATGTCCGGTAGGAAGCAAGTGCCCACTTCTATTCATTATATAAAAAGCAATGAGGCTTCATCCTTTTCCAAACTAAAGAGAGGAGATAAGATCCAAAACTTTTGCGACTATCTAAATAAACAAAATCATGGTTAGCTAAAGAATTTTCCAATTCGGAGTACCAAAGAGATGAAGCACATCAAAATTTTTGAGAAGCTTGGCCCAAGACTAGAAATCCATGCCCTGATCATTTATTTTTCTTACAATCGTTTTCACCATGGCTGAACATCTAGAATCCCTAGATCATCCTTGTCCCGTATGGTAGGCACAAATCTCCCACCCAAGCTTGGGGCTCCCCTTATAATTAGGATCACTAGTCCAACTAAAGTTATGCCACACCCTTTCAGTTTTGCGAAGCTCATTATCATTTGGTCTACAACAAGCTGGAAATTATATGATGGACAAAAGAAGGAATGTGTTTGTAGGAACTCCTTATAATTTCTCTCAAAATCTTGAAAATAAGAACACATATCAAGTTGTGTGTGCCACTCTCCTCCCATCCATTATATCCTCTTGTACCAAAATAGCAATGATCTTGAATGTCTAGTGTGGACATGTGGCCATACATGACCTTTCAAATACCTTAGGAAATCCCCCAAGCTAGGGACCATGGCTATGACCAGCCCTTGTCCCACACACATGTTATGGTCTCTATAGACCAATTTCTAACAATTTTGATGAACATTGTGCATCCCACCATATTCATCTGCATGACTTTCCAATATCAGATCTTGTTTTTTAATTTAGAGTAGACCCAATTGCATCTTTGGCTCAAACTAGCCCCAAACTTATATAAATCTCAAAAAGGAGGAAAACTTGGCCATGCACGAACTCTTTACAATCTTTATCACCAAGAAAACTTGGTGGAGGGTGTAATACGGCCTTAAGGCCTATCATGTAATGGTTACTACGTGAACTAGAGATAGTGCAAAGATATTCAGGCAATGCCAAAAAGTGGTGATGCTATAATCATCATTATCAAGGAAACATTGGTGTCATGCACAAACAATCCAAGGGCCATTTAATCAACACCCTTCAAGAGGGTGAGGTCAAAAATATGACCTTGTGGCTTGTTTAAAACATGGGGATGGGTCTCCAGTTTCAGTTCTATTTTTATTCTCTTGGATATGAGTTAGGTATATTAGAACTTTACTAAGGCATTTTCGAGGAGCACCAAATTTGAGAGCCTCTTTGCAAACCAAGGAGAGAGAGCCCACATCATGCCTTCGAAGGTTTGGAAGAACTCATTGGTAGGACCATCAAGTCTTGGGCTTTTGCCATCACAAAGAGCATTGATAGCATCACATAGCTCTTATGTGAAATTTTGATATAGATAGAAATTATGATAGCTAAGGAAACGCCTCCAAGTGAAGTCACTCAAAAAGACATCATCACCACTAAGACATGAAAGTTTGAAGAGAGGTATGTCTCTGATGAGACACCGGATAGACACAAGAAAGAAGATCTGCAAAAATGCCTACTTGCACAGAGTGTTCTCAAATTATTTTGCCAAAAATGGATCTATTATATAGTACAAGTTGTAAGCTTTGCAATGCAACAAGAATCACTCAATTTGGCCACCTACACTAAGAGAACCACTCTTTTAATGGACAGGTTGTCAACTTAAGCGCCTTCCATCCACATGTTATTTATCATAAATAATAAAATCCATAAGCTTAAAAAACAATGCTTTAGAGCTTGTTCTTATGTAACATTGCCCCCCTCAAGCTCTAAATGCAAAGCTTTGACTCCAAGTAGAACTTTGATTCGCTTGAGCTTGTGAGCATCCACTGCTTTTGTGAGTATATCTACTAATTGATCTTTAGTTCCAACATGTTGAATATCAATATCTTCATTCACCACCTTCTCTTGGATATAGTGGTAGTTTACTTCAATGTGTTTGGTTCTTGCATGGTACACTAGACTAGACGTGAGTTGTAATGAACTTCCATTATCTCCAAAGAGTAGTGGACGTGCTGCACATAGATTCATATCTTCATAAAGCTTCAAATACTACATAATCTCACATGTTGCATTTGTAAGGCTGCTATATACACCTTCTCTGCTTGAAAGTGCTACTATAGCCTATTTCTTGGAACTCCATGAAACCAAATTATTACCTACAAATATCAGATATCCACTTGTACCCCTTCTGTCATCCTTATTTCTAGCTCAATTTGCATCACTGTATGCTTTAAAATCCATAACTTCATGATATTTATAGCCCAAACCTTCACTTAATGTACCCTTCAAAAATCTCAAGACCCTTTTGGCTGCTTGCATATGAACATCTGTGGGTTTGTTCATAAATTGAAACAATGTACTTGCACTCAATGTAATATCCGGCCTTGTTAAAGTTGCATATATAAGAGAACCAATCCAAGACTTGTAGATAAGTGGATCTTCTAAAGCTTCACCATCTTCAACACTATACTTCACATTGGGTTCCATCGGATTATTGATACTCTTGCAATGCTCCATTCCATATTTCTTTAACAAATCTGAAATATACTTCCTTTGTAGAAGATATATGCCATCTTTGTTCTTCATAACTTTGATTCCAAGAATGTATGTGAATTCTCCTAAATCTGAAATTTTACATTCAGATCCAAGCTTTGCTTTGATTCTGGCTATCTCACCTTCATCGTTTCCTGTTATTATCAAGTCATCCACATAAGTTGAGATATAAACAATCAATGATACTTCAACTTTAACATACAAAGAAGTATCTACATTTGGACACCTATATCCTTGCTTTTCAAAAAACTTTATCAATCTAAAATGTCAAGCCCTTGGAGCTTGTTTAAGACCATACAATGCTTTTAAGAGTTTACATACACATGTAGGCTTCTTGGGATCTTGATAACGTGCTCGTTACTCCATGTACACATCTTCTTTAAAATCATGATTGAGAAATGCATTTTTTATATTTAATTGATAAAGATTCCATACCTTGCTTGTAGCAACACTTATTAATGTCCTTATTGTTGATATCTTGACAACAGGAGAAAATGTCTCCTCATAATGGATGCCATAACTCTGTGCATAACCTTTACAAACAAGCCTTGCTTTATATCTACTTATTGAACCATCACTCTTTCTCTTTATCCTATACACCCATTTGTTACTGATTAGCTTCATGTTAGGTTTCCTTGGAATGAAACTCCATGTATTGTTCTCATACAAAGTTTTCATTTCCTCATCCATTGCTTTAACCCATTTCTTTACCTTTGATGCTTCCTCAAAAGTTGTTGGTTCCTGCTCCTCAAGACGTTTTGCCATATAAGCTTCATGAGAACATCTTTGTGGTTGCCTTCTTTCTCTTACTCAATACCTAGATTGACTTCTTGTCCTACCATGCTTTTCTTGCCTTCGACTTTGAGTTCTTCTTGACATAGAACCTTCACTTTCTTCTCCCTATGACTCAATTTCCTTTGAAATGAAATCAAGAATTTTCTTCAACTTTTGATTGGGGGGAGTTGTCTCTTCATGTGTAATTTGACTATCTAGTGAGCTTGGAGCACTTGTTTCTTCTTCGTGACTTCTTGTAGTTTCTTCTTCATCTACCTGCACTTCATGTTTATGCCAAGATTTATCTTCATGAAAAATAACATCTCTCAAAACAATTACCTCTCCCGTATCTAGGTTCACACATCTATATCCTGGTTGCCCTTCTGCCATACCAATGAAAACCATTTTCTGTGACCTTGGATCCAACTTTGACCTTAATTGTTGTGGAACATGAACAAAAAATATGCTTCCAAAAATTCTACAATTAGAAATATCTAGTTTTGATCCATAAAACAATTCATAAGGTGCTTTTTGTACATGAAGTTGAGCAGATGGTAACCTCTTCAACAAATAAATTGCCATACTACATCCTTCAGCCAAAAGAGTAAGTGGTAAGTCCTTTTCATTTAACATGCACATACCCATCTCCAAGATAGACCTGTTTCTTCTTTCCGCCATACCATTTTGTTGAGGTGTGTATCTATTTGTAGTTTCCTTTGTTATTCCTTCTTCCTCTAAATATGCAAGAAACTGATTAAAGGAATATTCACCTCCTCCAACTAATCTCAACCTTCTTATGCTTTGACCTGTTTGCTTTTCAACCAATCATTTAAACTTCTTGAACATATCAAGTACTTTGGATTTGTATTTCATAAAATAAATGAATGTAAACTTTGAGAAATAATCAATAAACGTTAAAAAGTACTTGCTACCTACCATGGACTCTTCTTGAGAGGGACCCATACATCAGTATGAATCAAGTCCAAAATATCTTTTCTTTGCAATCTTGCATTTGAAAAAGGACTTGATACCTGTTTTCCAAACTCACATGCTTCACAAATAAAATCCAAATCTTGCTTAGGTAGTTGTGGTAGACCTTCAACCACGAATTTCTTTGCAATATCCTTCAATCTGCCAACACTGATGTGTCCTAATATTTTATGGCATAAATCCAATTGACTTAATTTAGCGCCATTGACCATTGTATAACCTGCATAATCTTGAACTTCAATTTCATAAGTATACAATCTATTTACCTTTTGTCCTTTTGTAAAAAAAGTTCCATTTTTCTTCTGATAATCTTTCCATTGATTATCGTCAAAAATTGACTTTCACTCCTTCACAAACATATTCATGTTGTGACTCATGTGGTTTGAGCAACCACTATCTACATACCAAGTTTTGTTGTTTACCTTCCTCTTATGTGTCTCTGTATGCATAGCCATAAGAATGTTTTCCTTCTCTGTTTGAGCCTCCTCTTGCACTATGTTGTCGTTTTGATGCATGTGATCTTGTATACATATATATATATATATATATATATATATATATATATATATATATATATATATATATATATATATATATATATATATATATATATATATATATATATATATATATATTACAAGTTGTAAGCTTCGCAACCAGCAAGAATTTGGCCACCTACATTAAGATAACCACTCTTTTTATTGAGAGGATGTCAACAGAAGCGCCTTCCTTGTCTAAAAATAGAAACCTCTCCTTTCCTTCTTACTTTTATCTACTTTTACTCTAAATTTGGAGATGTGAGCACCCCACATGTTATTTATCATAAATAATAAAATTTATAAGCCTAAAAAATAATATTTTAGAGCTTGTTCTTATGTAACAACACATACTTGTGTAATGTTATAGAAACCAATGTATAAATATTTCCACCTTTAAACGTGAGTGCCATCAAACTAATAAGATATCATGTTGGAAATCCAAAACACTAGCAATTTAACATGAGACTATAAAAAATAATCTATCATCAATAGGATCACACCTCAATATCCATGTGCATAACTGACATCACAAATGTCTCATAGGAGAAGAGCCATGTGAACTGCCTATCACATAACCATGCATCTAACATGCTTATAAAACCATGAGCATAATCTTGCTTACAAATGTTGTGAGATTTGGTATCTCCTTATGCAACTGTAAGCCCAATGTAAACTCCTAGACACTGTATGAAAGTTGTGGTTATTTATCAAAGATGGGTTAGATATTTCCTAAGATCTTTCAACCACTCAAAGTATTCCAAACGAGATTTCCAATGAAAAAATTATCCCAAAAATAATCTCATACATAAAATGGGAATTTTTGCAAAACATGCCACATAGCCTACACTCTCACACACTTGTGTAGAGAAACACTTTAACTATAGACACAATAACTTAGAGAATGTACAGAGATGGATCCTACAATTCAACACAACTTTAAGAGACTATATAAGCTATCCAAAAGGATTAAAATTATGGAAAATGGGTTTCTACAATAGGCAAACCACTAAAAACAATTCAAATACATGGAAACTAGTCATTGCATACATAGAGAGTGAGATATCCTAACCGAGACTTCTTAAGCTAGGGGCTTTCTTTCTAGGCTCCAAAACTCTAAGGAAATGCTACTTCATAAACGAAACATGGAGGATCACACAAAAAGGGATGATCCAAGCCTAAAATATAGAAAGCAAGTAGGCACCTACAATTTAGGAATCACTTTTCCTTAGAGAGCTTCTCCGAAATTGGGGGACTTCATCAAACTGATCTGGGGATCGGTTGAATGATTCCTCTTGGTTAAATATTGAAACTTAAGGCCTTCATACATTGGTTTAGCTTTAAAAACTATTTTTCTCACAATTTCTTACTTTGAAGCTTCATTTTTAACACTCTTCTCAAGCTTCAATCTTTATCTTCATCCAAGGTCCTTCATGCTACTGCATTGCTTGAACTTCATGAGCATTGTTTCATCCAAAGAATTTCTAAACATATCAGAAACTTAGTTTCTTTTTCCTATGTTAATCATTAAAACCTCCTTTCTCAAAATCCTTGCGCTCATGAAGTCATAGTGTACCTCAATGTGCTTGGTTCTTAAATGGAAAATAGGGTTTGAAACAAGGCGTATGCTCCTCATGTTATCAGAATAGATAGGATATGTATTAACCTAAAAATTTAAAGTCCATAAATAACTTCTTTAGCCACATAAGATCACATGTGAGTTAGAGAGGGGCTCTATAATCAGATTGTATAGATGATAAAGCCACTATGGGCTACTTCTTTGACATCGAAGATATGAATCTTTATAAATCAAGGACTTTGTAGAATATAAAAAGAAGTGGAATCTATTGGCCACAATGGAACGAATAATATATGTCCATGTTAGTGCTTACTTCACTTTTCAAGTCATACCCACAATAGAGCATGGTACTGAATAGTTTGTATCGAAAGCCCTTCATGCAACAAAAACATAATGGGCCTTTTAAACTCTAAAACTTATCCTACATATATGAATATACCGCCAAACAAAGAGGTCAAGAAGACGATAAATACGACTACGATCTTATAGGAGAACATTTATACAAATGAGGCAAGGATAACTTTCTACACCTCCATGTACATGAAGATGATAATATGCCACTATTGGAATCTACACACCCAAGTGTTGTTGGAAAAAAATTCTATATACACCAAAGAGTTTAAATGATTCTACTTGCTACTCTATGGTGCCCCAATTTACACAAGGATGCTCAAACACTCATGAATAGGTGTGGTACATGCCAAAACGAAAAATACCCATTCAATAAAGATGAAAGGCTTATTAGACCAAATGATGGCAAGACGTGCATTTGCAAAATTTTGGATGGAATTTCTTGGTCCTATTGTCCCGCCTACAAAAGGATCACATACTAAGCACATTTTAATAGTTACATATAATTTTACTAAAAGACTAGAGGCACATGTTATTACAAAGGTTGATGCCTAGACAACAACAAAGTTTCTATTCGAGAAAGCATTTATAAGATATGGACTTTTCATTGACGTGATAAGTGATAAATGAGTGAATGAATTCATAGATTACTTATTGAAAGAGAATTAGGTTATCCATAAGAATTCGGATCCATATCATCCCCAAGCAAAGAGTCAAGATGAGAGCTGCAACAAAGTGCTATGCATAGTCTTGACAAAGCTAGTAAATGTGTGATACGTAGTTTGGTATGCAAAATTGCACCATGTGATTTGGGCTTATCATGTTTCCTACAAGATGACACTCGGAGCTAGTCCTTTTGGTATACAAGCTACACGCAATTTTCCTTTGAACTTGTGAAGAATCTCAAACTAAACCATATTATGAATGAAAGATTCATGACTTATTTGATTGGGTAGATAAATTTGACACATTTTAAGAGACATGCCTTAGGGCTACAACGGGCATCCATGCTCATAAAAAGATAAAGAAAGCTTATTTCGATGCGATACATTAGAACATCATGCTAAAAACCTAGAGAAATAAGGACCTTGACCCTATGTGGTAAATTGCATATCACCTTGTGATGCCATGTACTTAGCCACTCTGGAAGGATATATTTTTCCTAATTGCGTCGATGGTTGTAGAGTGAAACTCTACCAAGAACCACCCCCCCCCCCCCCCCCTCTTTGTAGACATACTCAAATGCTTACAAGTGGCTACAAATAGAAAAAAATAAGAAAAACGCATGCCAGTTTGGGCTCAAGTAGCATCGTTAGAGTGTATATGCAAAAAATGATTACTTTTGTGACATGTAGATCATAACATTTGTTGTAATTTCCACAAAAAAATACCAACGGAGGCATTCATGCAATGACAAGTCATTACCATTGCTACATGTGAGTACAATGCAAAGACAATCAAAGAAAGAAGGCTTCAAATAGTGATTGAAGTAGGACACTTTCCTTGACAAATGATAGGATTTCTAATAGACACGGGTGCCGTAGATAATGTAATCAAAATATCTCTTGTAGGGATGATGATCTCATAGAACATGTCATACTTGGAAGAGATTTGTACCTCTTTTGAATAAAAATATATTTGTACCTCTTTTGACTTTTTATTGAATTAATGGTTTGATACAAACTCTAAAGATTTTTGAGTCTTCCTTTAAAGAAAAGTACACTCTAAACCACCATATATAAATCAAGATTGAGTTATATAGAAACATCAACAAGTATGATAAGACCAAAGAACCTAGGGGAGCCAACTACCAAGTGGCTTAACTATGGTGGTTGCAAAACCCCTTTGTGGCTACACAAGCATCTCAAAAAAAAAAAGGATACCCGAGAAACTAGTAACATAATCTCAAGACTTGTAAGAAGAAATCACCCTCCCATAGTAAGCCCCTTTAGAGAGCTAGATGTCAACATTGCAAGCCACAATCTATAATTACACAAACCTAGATATTCAAGCTCAGTAGAATAATAAAAAATAAATACAATCAAATTTGGATTTCAAAATCTATTCTTTTGGCTCAATGAGCAACGGTTTTGAAGCTCATGAAGAATCGAGGGTCCGAAAAAAGAAAGGAATTCTAACACATAAAAGGAAAAAATCCACATCGAAAAAAGACTAGCCATATTTGAAACTGGGTGCCTAAACAATCCCAACTCAAAACAAAGAACACAACCCATAATATGCTGATAAAGAAGAGATGCTTGATTCCCCTTCCAACTCCCATAGTCAAGTCTTCACTGGCCACTAGCGCCATGAACCTACTCACCATTAGAGATCATGCACAACATTTGGTCTATCATAAGACATGATTTTTCACTCATTCACTGCAAACAAAGTAGCACCACACTCTTATTCATGGTAGTTTTTCTCACTCCAATGATCA
Source organism: Ceratopteris richardii (assembly GCA_020310875.1). Classification (NCBI taxonomy): domain Eukaryota; kingdom Viridiplantae; phylum Streptophyta; class Polypodiopsida; order Polypodiales; family Pteridaceae; genus Ceratopteris; species Ceratopteris richardii. The sequence continues at coordinate 176,212,052 of CM035417.1, read as the reverse complement.
TTGTGATTCTTTACGAAATACACATCACTTATATGTAGGCATTGGGCCAACCCATTGGCCATAATCAGTCCTTTTTTTGAAAGTTCACATTCAAACATTCAAATGCAAGCTAAGCTGGTAGGATGCTAACTAAACTTATCTCACTTAGGAGGATTTTGCTTCGTTCATAGCTCCAATGGGTAGCACTGTAGGCTTCTTGGTAGACTTTCTTTTCCTAGACATGTCACTACACGATCTTCAATGTAGTGAGGTATTGAAACTTTCCAACGGTTTTCTACTGTAGTTTGGCAAGAAATGCATGAAAAGTCAATAGTGGCTTTGAGTGGAGCTACAAGAGTGAGAAAGGTTGAGGAATTTCTTCACTCTTGGATTCTGGTAATGGTCCTATCTTCGTAGGGATATGGAGCAGAAGTATCGGTTGATAAAGGCCATTGTTTCTTTGACAATAGTAGATATTTTATTTTCAAGAGATCTTTGATACTCTTCATAATTGAAGAGGAGAGATTTCACTAGTCTATTTTCATGTCACTACGTAAGGGCAAATGTTTTAAATGTCACTAGTCCAACCTAGATTGATAGGAAGGGGGTTACACGTCATGAGGTCTAATATTTCCTATTGTGAGCATTGTATGCATCATTGGGCTAGTAAAAAAAGAAAAAAAACCGAAATTCACAATCTCATAGATTAGGCATCTACTACATCAGATAACCCTTGGACATCGTTGAAGATCAAAATCTTTCACATTTCTTTGAACAAATGCATTGATAGCCCTAACCTGCAGGGGCAAAGTGCCTCATGGGCCTGCATTAGACACAAAGTGCCTCATGTGCATGCATTGCATTAAATAGTTCCCCTATTATTAATACCACCAATCCATCTCTAATAATGTTACTTTCTTTTCAAGTGGTGTAAGTAGCTTTTTCTTTTTGTATTTCTTAGATGGCTTTAAACTTGAGCCGTCTTATTTTTGTTTCTCCATCCATATTTTCGTTTCTTTCGTTTGGGAAAATTCATTACTCATGCACATGTTCATTCTACAATTTTGTTTTTGTTTTCTTTTAGCTAGTCCCTTAATTTTCGTTTGAAGGCATGCAGGAAAAGTATTAATAAATTAAAAAATAGTCTCCAAAAAACTGCAATCTACTTGTTTATAAGTTTTTGTAAGTGTTGACTACTTAATCAAATGTACATATCTATCACATGATATATATGATATATATGATATATATGTATTCATGCCCACACTCATCCCAAATGCCCACTAAAGCATCTATAATTGATGATAAGAAGTAAGGGGGGGGGGGGGGGGGGGGGGGGAGCGTTGAGGGAAGCACAAAAAGCAGTGAAAAAGTCAAGTCAAATTTCTCAAGGCAATCGAAGGGTGAAGATAGACGGGAGTGCAATTTCTCCATCTCAAATCCCTCCTCAAATAGGTTTTTTCAAATTTCTTACCATAAATACTTGTAAGAATACATATTTTTAGCATAAACCCTAATTATCTCTTAAATTGAGTGTACATAGTAAAATCAAAGTGGTAATCAAACTTTTTGGGCATGAGTAGTATTTTCACACTAGTTTCTATATTTTCTTGACTTCGTTTCAACCTTCAAATAGCCTCTGAACACTAAACTTTAAGTAAGACTAAAGACTATAGTGTGCACAAAACTCTTCCAAAATCTATAAAAGAAAAAATAGCTCTCGCTCATTAGGTTACCTTGTGTGAGGCAAGCTTCTATGAGCTTATATTAAAGCGATAGAGAGCTTATATTACAGCGATAGTGAGCTGCGCAGTGCATTTGCTTCTTGTCTCCTCGTTAGTGTTTGTGCATGTCTGTTTGTTTAGTGTTTGTGCATGTCTGTGTGTCCACACTTATGTGTGTGCTTGCTCTATTCTCTCTCTCTGTCTCTCTCTCTCGCTCTCTCTCTCTCTCTCTCTCTCCCTCTCGTTGTGGATACATGTATGCCCATCTTGCACGAGCATTTGAGTGCTTTGTAGGATTTAATGTTTTTTTTACTAATGTAGGTACATCGAATGTGCATGAGGGTCTACGACATGAACACCATTGAATAAGAAACTAAATTATTCTCAAGTCTCAAAACAAGAACTTGACGAAAAATTTGGAATAAAGTTTTCAAAAACTTCTTTTTCAGTTACTCCGAAAACATAAAAAGGTGTTGGGATGACGACGAAAGAGTAGCTGAAGATGCGTTTCAAAGATAGAATATGGAGACGAGAAATCCGTGAGTTTTATTATACCATTCCTATACAAACAGAAATATCGTTGAATTCATTTGTTTATTTTGATCAAGCGAATTGTTTTCTCTGAGATAACTATTATGTTAGTCTTAGTATATAGGAATATGAGACTGTAATAGAACAGCCTGCTTGTTGAAGAGAAGAAACCCATATGTACTCCACATGTTGAACCAATGGTTGATTTATCTATTATTAATACGTCACTTTAAGCCCCCCCGACACCTACTTTGATGTTTATATATATATATATATATATATATATATATATATATATATATATATATATATATATATATATATATATATATATAGATAGATAGATAGATAGATAGATAGATAGATATATAGATCGGAGAACCCTAGGGGAGCCAACTTGCAAGTGCCTAAACTATGCTGGTTGCCAAACTCCCTTGTGGCTACACAAGCATCTTAAAAAAAAGGGTACCCAAGAAATTGGTAACATCATCTCAGGACTTGTAAGAAGAAATCAACCTCCCATAGTAAGCCCCTTTAGAGCGCTATATGTCAACATAGCATGCCACAATCTATAATAACACAAATCTAGATACTCAAGCTCAATAGAATAATAAAAAATACAATCAAATTTGGATTTCAAAATCTATTCGTTTGCCTCAATGTGCAACGGTTTTGAAGCTCATGAAGAATCGAGGATCCAAAGAACAAAGGAATTCTAACTTATAAAAGGAAAACATCCACATCAAAAAAAGATTAGCCATATTTGATATGAGGCGCTTAAACAATCCCAACTCAAAACAAAGAACATAACCACCCATAATATGCTGATAAAGAAGAGATGTTTGATTCCCCTTCCAACTGCCATAGTCGACTCTTCACTGGCCACTAGCCCCATGAAACTACTCACCATTACAGATCGTGCACAACATGTAAAATCATTAATTTCTTGAGCTTCATGATAATTGTGCACCCATGCTTTTGTAATTCATGCATATGCATTGAACGAGCATTGTATATATACAAACATATGTTGTTTTATTTTCTAGATTTAACATTAGCATTGAACATTTGATACTTCAAGGTTCAACGCTCCAGGTACTTAGGCATACCAAGCTTATTTCTTGCTAATTGACCATTTGATACTTCAAGGTTCAACGCCCCAGGTACTTAGGCATACCAAGCTTATTTCTTAGGGACAAGATGATGACACCTCTTCATGCACAAACCATGTGATTCAAGAACAATCTTGTCGTTTGCACCATATTAGATCCTTTGCACTTGAAGTTCATCCAATATGGGGCCATGTTATATGGTCTATCATAAGACATGATTTTTCACTCATACACTGCAAACAAAGTTGCACCACACTCTTCTTCATGTTAGTTTTTCTCACTACAATGATGATTGTAATTCTTTCTGAAATACACATCACTTATAGGTAGGCATTGTGCCACCCCATTGACCACAATCAGTCCTCTTTTTGAAAGTTCACAATCAAACATTCAAATGCAAGCTAGCTGGTAGGATGCTTACTAAACTTATCTCACTTAGGAGGATTTTTCTTCATTCATAGCTTCAATGGGTATATGTATAGGCTTCTTGGTAGCCTTTCTTTTTCTAGACACGTCACTATAAGATCTTCAATGCAACGAGTTATTGAAGCTTTCTTATGGTTTTTTGTTGTAATTTGGCAAGACATGCATGAAAAGTCAATAATGGCTTGTGTGGAGCTACACGAGTGAGAAAGGGTGAGAAATTTTTTCACTGTTGGATTATGGTCATTGTGCTATCTTCTTATTGCCGATCGCAGAGATATGGAGCATAGTTTTTTAACATATATGTGAACATTTTTCGTTGATCAAGGCTAGACAAATGTTCTTCGTTGAACAAACTACATGTTTATTGCGATTCCTACATGTAAAATAAAACGAACATGATGGTTCTCAATGACGACCTTTCTTCTCAAATCCCATGCCAATGTTGTATGAAGATGATTTCTTAATTTTTTTCGTATTACATTTTTCAATGCGAATCTAGAGTAGAAACTTGATTTATTTCTTTAAGTATGCGGAGAAGTATAGGAGCTTTTCGCTTATCTTATGAGCAATTTTCACTAGTAACTCTCAAAACCTTCAACAAAATTAGAAACTTCCATATGATTATTTACTTTAATGATGAAGTGAGCAATAAACATTATTTGAGACATAATTCAATATAAGATATCATCCACTACGTTCTCTTTAGCCTTATTATGAACAATCCAATGTAAAACTCCTACAAAATCTTAGCTTATTTACCTTCATCCTCACAAATCTAGCAAATTAGAGAGATATTTTTTGTTGGTGTGATTTATTAGAACCTAAAGTAAGCACCATCGAAAATTCTTTTAGAAATTATATGCATGCACAACTACATTAAGTTCCTAATTCCACATAGTTATTTGTATCATGTACTTCAAAGAGTCTTATTTACATAAGCTAGTAGTTCACTATGTTCGATATGAAAAATACCTCTGGCAATGCCACTATCATGAGTCTCTAGCTGAAAGGTTCTCTAGATCAAGCAAATTGACTATAAAAAACCATGAAATAGCTCATTGGATTGCTTCAAAGGTACCTTTCTGTTCTTGATTCCATTAAAAGTAAGCTTTCAATAAAGAAGACTCATCACATGTATTATTATTATATTAAAAATAACAAGCTATCAGCTCATGATAGGATCCTAATCATAACATGAGTTTGAGTTTCTCATTATCTTCAAGTTAACGTCAATTTATAATCATGAATATCATTCTAAGATTTGTCCTAATAACCTTAGTGAAATCCTTAGGTCCTGGGTACTAACTCTGTGAAAAATTGATTCTTCTCTTTTTTTTTTGGATTGACATAGAGCTAGGTTTCTTTGGATTTGTTCCCTTTTTTGGTGTGATTTACCTATATTCTATCAAAGGGATAAGAGTTAAAAGACAATGCTTAGGAGCTTCTCGTCCCCTTCATGGTGGATGCATTCATTTTGAGCATGATAGCTTGCATGATAAATATCATCAAAAGTCTAAATGTTGGTTTATTTTTGTATTTGAAGCATCCTAATGGGGTGCCAATTTTCAATCCTATTCTTGTAACCATTTTTATGGATAAGCTTGATGACACCTTTGTTTAGGCATTCTGGAAGGGCACCAAAAGCTAACACCTCATGTCAACCCAAGTGTAGAAGGGTGGCCACCACCTGTCTGAATGCCTTAAAAAATTCATTTGTGAGGCTATCAAGACTCGTGCTTTTCCCATTGGGGAGCGTGTCAATAACTCTGGGAATCTCTTTATTAGAAATGGGTGTGTCAAGCAGAGACTTCAAGTTATGTGGTATTTTGGATTTAGAAACTCTCAAGACGGTCGCCATACAATCCCTCTTGTGGGGATAAAGGGGCATGGAAACCCTAGTAGTTGAGTAAAATGGTTGACAATAATAGCATTGTTTTCGTCTTCCATTTTTCATTCAACCCTATTACAATCTATCAAGAAGGGAATAGAGTCTCTAGTTTTCTTCCTCTTGAGGATACCACACATTTCTTTAGTTGGTTTTTCATCCTTGCCAACCCACCAATCTTTAAAGTATACTTGTATGTTTCCCCATTGAATTTCTTCCTTGTATCTCAGCATGCCTCTCATTTTCCATAGACCCAGCTCATATTGGTAGTTCCCTTTGTTCACTTCCTCCTCAAGGCACCAAAGCTTGCGATCGAGCTTCCCCCTCTGCCTCTGTCAAACATTTCGAAGCATCTTGTGGGTCCTCATGAGAAATCGATGAGTCTTCTCCACCATAGCCCTCCAACATTTGGCCGATGAGGCACCGTTCGCGAAAGCAAAGTTCCATACCAAGGAAATTTCTTGGTGGACATAGGGAAGGGAGAAAGACATAGGGCAAGCATGAAACCAAGGTGCTTTTATGAATTTGGAGATCAGATTGAAAATGATAACAATAGGGTAGTGGTCCAATATGGCGAGGTCAATGTGTTGTGAGATGTCAAGCGGGGCCCTGTTAAACGCTATTCTAACTGTCAGAAGTGCGTTTAAACGTTATTGGGTTCTTGTCTGTTATACAGAGGCCCTATACTTAGTTCCCAAACTAACCACCTCACACATAGCAATACACTAATGCTTAGAACCCTATCAAGTCTCCGTTGCACTTACAATCTTATAGTATTCACCCAAACTCTCCTACAGGTGACCAAACACACTACACCAGACTATGTAGTATCGTGATACAGAGTTACTTGATTAACTTAATAGCCATTCCGAATACAAACTACTGTAACGCTAAAGACAATATCAGTAATTCAACCTTCACCGAATAGGTATAAACAATCAAACAAAATCGAAAACACAGAAAAACTCAAGAGTCTCAGACACATAGTACTAGGGTTCAGTACGCAACTTAAAAAGACCCTTATTGTAGCTAACCTTTACCGTATGAGGACAAACCTCAACACTGAAGACCATACAATACGACTCGGAGTTCTCAGAACACTACTGCAACTACACAGACTTCATCCAACATGTTACAACACCTTACAAGAAAGAGTGACCCCACGATACGCTTAATCAACAGAACAATCACAACCGAGATCCTGCAGAACAACTCGCTCAGACAAGAGTCTAACGATCAACTAAATGTCTATGTAACTCACAAACAGAAACAGGTATCAAGAGACAACCAGACAGAACAAGAGTAGGATACTCCAAATTAACCAACTCGACACATAGTAACGTCACAGATAAATCACCCAGACAGATAGTCTGGTGATTCCCATGAACATCACTAATCATCTCTTTTTCATTGCTTTATATAAAGATTACAAGGTGTCTGCGTAACAACCTTTCGCTCGTGCGAACAAGATTCAGTTTTTACAACTTACAATCCGGCAGCCGACTAACACTTGGCACGCATGGTGGACTCCAACCCGCAGGTTTTACAAAAGTTACGGTTCATCTATAATTCCTTCTAAGTACATGGATCGTGCTAATCTAAAGGTTTGGGCGATTTTCGTTTTTAAAGCTTCTAACATCTGTTTCAAAGTATCAGGTTCTACTAATTGTGCATCTGTTCTTACAAAACTTAAGGAAATGGCTTCGGCTAGCAAAATTTCTGCCTGTGTCTGCAGAAAGGCCTCTTGTAAATAAAATTCGTTTGATAAGGCCACATCTCTAGATACTTTCATCTCTGCAAGTTGTTTATCCATCTTAGCCAATCTTTCTTTCTGATTTTCGAGTTGGTTGTCTTTTCTGTCGATCTGCTGATTCTGGAACTGGATTGTTCTGGAGTAGGCATCTCTTTCTCTGCGAAGATCTGATATTACCTTTTGTCGTTGAGTTTCCTTGGTCAATTTTCGTTTTAGAATGTTTTTTACATCTACAAAATCTATTTTTCATTTCTGGAGTTCGTCAGCTGTTTTCAGAGCAAGATCGTGCTGTTCTTGGCCTCGTTGTACCAGTTCATTCAGCGTCTGTCTTGTTTCTTCTAGCAGATTCCCTAAAGTGACTCTTGCATCTTCTTTGTCCTGTATCTCTTGCTTTAATTGAATGATTTTGACATTTGCATTATTTAGTAACTCCTCTTTTTGTCTGATCTCTGCCAATGCTACATCTCTTTGAGCGGTAACTTCTACCTGTTAGGCCATTCGGGCTTGTAACTTCTTAAGTTGTTCTTGTAAGGCTTGGTTTTCGGCTTTTGCTACTATTAATTCTTCTTGTAGAGGACTAATGTCCGCCTCCACCACGTCCACTTTGTGTTGAAATTCATCTCGGATATTCTCTGTGATTTGCTTCATTTGCACCGGTAGTTGTTGTGAAAGCTGGATCAACATCTGACCCATGGTTGCAAGTTCAGATATCATAGGAGTTGAAGGAAGTGGAAGATGAGGACGAGGTTGAGATGAGGATGTGGTGAGTAGCTGCTAAGAGTTCGATGGAGAGTACTTTAGGGATGAGGAAGAAGAGGTAGTGGGTTCTTCGAGAAGAATGGGTGGAGTAGGGATAATTGGGTTGAGTGGAGGTTCCCGTGGGGGAGTGGGAAGAAGAGAGTGAGATTCTATTACCTTTTTTGTGGTTTGTTGTGTGTCAGCGGTGTCGGCAACTATGGACTCTACTGCTTTAAGGAGTTCCTCAAAAACTTCTTTAATTATATGTTCTTCATCTCCTTGCTTTTCCTACTCCGATTGTTGCTGAGATGCTTCTTCTGATGAGCTTGTGTCAGATTCGGGGGGAGCCTCCTGCTCTTGTTGTTGTTCTGAAGAGGACTGTGCTGAAGACTCATGATGCATGGAGGTTGCGGTGTCGTGAAAGGTTTCTTCTTTGTTTGCTTCTTCTGCTTTGTTGTCTGCATTGTGCTTTGCGGCTGACCCTTGTACTTCACTATCGGATGAGCTTATCCTGATTCTCTTCCGGCGGAGAAGGTGGAATATCTCTTCATCTTCTTCTTCATCGTCCTCTAATATTTGTGCAGATTCCTCATGGCATAGAATGGGTCCTCGGGGTGGTGGATGTGCTGCTAGAATAGTCGGAAATAGAAAGGATATGATGTGAGGGAGTCTCGACCTTGGCATATCCCCTTTATTGACCTGCTTGATAATTGCGACGCATTCTTTGTGTATTCGCCAGAAGAAATATGATGCAAAATTGACTGGTTCTCAAGTAGCTAAATCTATAGCGGAGTAAAAAGGACGAGAGATTCCATAGGTTCGCTTCTGCAGGTTAAGAATGGCTACTAGGAATTGTAGCGCAGATCTCTCAGGTTCAGGGCGGTAGAGTATTGCGTATTCGTTGGATGAGCTCCTAGGGAATAATCGATTCATGGTGGCAATTGGTAGATTTGGACCATTTTCTCGACCTTGCCGAGGGAGTCGAAACGCATCAGCAAAGGCCTGGAACGTGATTACGGTTTAGGAGGGTAGGGATGTGATCGCCCAACTCTGCTCGGTGGCAGGTGTGTTAGCGATGGCGGCGATTATCTGGGCATAGAACGTGTGGGATTCCACTGAATGCCAAGGCAGTTCAGCGAAATTGGATAACCCACGGGTGCGGAGGAACTCTCCTACGTCGGCAGGGAGTCCGTCACAGAAAGCGACAAAGTTTGCCAGAGCTTCCATGGCGCACACAGTAAACGCAAACATAAGACAGAAAGCATAGGGTTTACACAGTCACACAAATCACGCAAACAGAATAGTGATTTTTGGCGAAATGGAGAAGATTAAGTAGATGCGCTGAAGTGAAGAGCAGTCAAAATCACTAATTATCGTGCGATGTTGAGATGAGAACTTCATAACTTCGGTGTGCATGCATGAGCAGCTTGAAAGGTCAGGGCGGCTGCTGTCATAATTAAGTATCAAAACGCGGATATTTACAGGCTTATTTTATTAAGCGTGCAAATACAAAAGAAAAGAAAAGACAAGAAAACGCAAAATACGCAGCCAATCCGCAGAACGTTTTAGTGTGGATCCGATGCTTGTTGATACGGCCGTAGTTTTGAACCATTTATCACCTTTGGAAGAGGTAGTTTGGTCAAAGTAGTCAACTGAAAAGTGGCTGGGCCCACCTGTTCAGCAATCCGGTAGGGACCAAACCATCGTAACTTGAACTTGCCAGCAGAGCGATTCGACTTTGCATTGTAAAAGAGTACAAGTTGCCCCATCATAAAAATTGGATTCTTTAGATATCGATCATGTGTTCGAGCTTGTCTTAACTGAACTTCGTGGATAGTCAGAAAACTTGTCCATCGATGCTCATCTAGTTCTCTGAGTGTATCTAGTCGGAATGATAAAGAATCTTCTGGTATCAATTTCTGAGTGAGAGCTACACGTAAACTTGGCACAACAATCTCCATTGGTGCTATGGCTTCCAGACCATAAGCTAGTTTGAAGGGTGTTAGTCCTGTTGCTACCTTATAGGTAGTTCTGTATGCCCATAATACTGCAGGTAATAGTTGATCCCATCTTTCCGGTGCTTCCAGAATCACTTTTCGAAGCATATTCAAGAGGGTCTTGTTTGTACTCTCAACCAAACCATTTGCACGAGGATAATATGATGAACTAAATTTATGCGTGATTTGAAAAGAATGCGTGAGTACTTTCATTAAACTGTTGACAAAATGAGTGCCTTGATCTGTAACAAGCTCTAGAGGTAAGCCAAAACGTGGAAAGACATCTTTCATTAGACACTTTGCCACCGTAATAGCTATGGCAGATTTTAAAGCCCATGCTTCTACCCATCTGGTTGCATAGTCTGTACAGGTCAGAATATAACGATTACTACTGAGTATTGCTGGCGGTGTAATAGGTCCAATAAAATCTAGACCCCACTTCTGAAAAGGCTCCAACGGCAAGATCACTTGGAGAGGGAACAAATGGCGTTGTAGAGGTTGTCCAGACCGCTGACAAGTATCACATTGTTTGACAAACTGAGATACATCCCTGTACATAGTAGGCCACCAAAGTCCACTTTGTAGAATTTTTCGATGCATTAAATCTGCTGCAAAGTGTCCACCGGAAGGAATTGAGTGAGCTAGAGTAATGATTGAGTTAACTTCATGTGGAGGAATACAAAGAAGTAAAACTCCAGTGTGATCCATATAGTATAATTCTCCAGCAATTAACCGAAATTTGCGACTGTACACTACAATCTTCCTACGCATTGCAGGAGAAGTCTGAGAAGGAAGGCATCCATCAGTAAGAAAGGTCAATATCTGATCATAATATGTAGATGGCATAGGTGGGTCTGCAATTTCATCATTAATTGGTTCAAAAACATAAATCGCTGGTGTTGTATTATGTACACCGACCGGAGCTTCACCGAAATCTAAGCGAGAAAGGAAATCTGCTAAGGCATGTGAACTGCCTGGCCGATGAATAACTTCATAATCAAACTCTTGTAAAAGCAGAACCCATCGCGCTAATCGACCACCTAAATGTTGCTGCCTTACCAGGTAGACAAGTGCAGCATGATCTACATGAAAAGTAAATTTACGGCCAAGTAAATGATGCCTAAATTTCTTGACAAAGTAAATAATGCCTAAACCCAGACATTCCCTTTCTGTTAGAGAGTAATTCTTTTCAGTAGGGGCAAGCCTTCGACTTGCATAGTATACTGGCCTGAACCATTTATCGGTTTGTTGCATTAGTATGCTCCCAATTGCTATATCTTAAGCATCAACAAATACATGAAATGGGCGATCCTAGTCAGGAGGCTGTAAGATTGGAACCTGTGCTAGTAATCCCTTTAGACGATCAAAAGCAATTTGACATTCCTGAGTCCACTCAAATTGTCGAGGAGTCTTGGTTATTAACCGGTTCAGTGGTATCGCCAAATGAGCAAGCCATCGTAAGTGTCGTCCATGCCATCGTACTTGTCCCATGAAACACATTACTTCCTTAGGTGTAGTGGGTACAGGTGCTTCTAACACAGCTGTGATTTTATCTGGATCTACCTGTATACCCTATGCAGATACAATGTGGCCAAGTAGCTTTCCACATGAAACCGCAAACACAGATTTGTTTGGGTTCAAACAAAGTCTATATTCTCTGCACTTCTCAAAGCAACACCATAAATGGAACAAATGTGCTACCATCTTACCGAACAAGGAGAAATCATCAAGATATACTTGCATGAATGAGGTAAGATAAGGGGAGAATATTTCCTGCATACACCTCTGGAAAGTACTGGGGGCATTTCTTAATCCGAACCACATAACAGTACAGGAAAATACATCCCAATTGGTGATGAACTCTGTTTTTGGTATATCTTCCTCAGCCATTCTGACCTGATTATACTCATTGTATCCATCTAAGAATGAGTACATTTCGTGTCCTGCTACTCTGTCCAGCATGGTGTCAAGAAAAGGTAGAGGAAACGGATCGGGCACCATAGCGGCATTTAGTTTCCGGTAATCCACACATATGTGTAACTGCTTATTCTTCTTAGGGACGATAAAAATGGGTGATATCCACTCAGCATGCTCTACTGGTACAATGAATCCAACTTTTAGTAACCTATCAAGCTCTGCCTTTACCTTTGCTGCATAGTTTGGATTCATCCGGTGGCTGGGTTGTTTGATTGGCTTAGCTTCTGGCTTCAGCATGACCCTATGTTGATAAGTTGCTGCTTACGTCAACACGTCCCCGGCAACGGTGCCAAAAAATGTGTTGACCTAAGCACCAACTTAGGGACTTGTGGAGAAAGAGACTATACCTCAATCCCCCTCAAGTGCATATAGTGGGGATTCACGCTTTAATTATCAATCTGATGAGTATACAAACCTAACCGAGTGTATGAGGACATGCATTCAAATGATGATCAATGCAAAATGAACTCCTCAAAGAGTGCAAACAAGGTAAAGACTGATCCAAACAAGCTTCAACTGTCAGTTATGATGTCACGATACTTGGTGCAACAACCAACAGTAAATCAAGCTTTTCTCTCATCTCCGAACTCCAAATATAGCGAATAGCATATGCATTTCGAAGCTCTGGAGAAGACGCATTCAATAGTGGTGATTTTACTCAATTCTGACACTCCTACTTCAAGTTATGAGCAAAATAATGAGTCACGAGAAAACCCTCCTACGCTTCAGCACTTCCTACACTTCACACACACCTTAACAACACCAAATAAACACTTTCATGGATAGACAACACTTCCTAACACTCTTTCCAAGCAATACACATGCATACAAGCTCACAAAGAAGAAGATACAGAGAGAAGAAGACACAAATTCGAATTTCTGTGCTCTTGATTCTCACAATGGCAAAAAGTCTTTACAAAGAGTCACAAATTGACTTATATACTTGTGCCCTAAAAATGGTCCTTTTATACAAGAGACCGGCACTTTATTCACTAAAAGAATAATTTCCTACTAATTTAGATGGGTAAGCTTCTAATCTTCTGTGGGGATGCATCTAGAGGACTCCTCTAGTGCATTTACAACGGAAAATATATTACAAGAATGGTTATAATACAAAAATAAGATGTCCAAATTGAAAAAATTTTGGGGCCCATCTTTTTCTCTGCCTTGTGCTCTCTTTAGCTCTACAACACTCTCCCCCTCTTCGTCTCTGTCGTCCCTTGACAGGCTTTATCTTCTTGTCTTTAGTTTGTTGTCCGCATGCATCTTTTGGTCAGTTTTGCCGCCTGGTTGGACTGGCATTCCGTTTTAATGGCCCTCTTGTTGATTTTTCTTTTACATCCTCTCGGCCTGATGCATTTGTACTGCCTGTCCTTTTCTTTTCATCGCCCGCAACCCTTGGTCAGTTGTGCCTATTTGTTAAACAGGTGTTTAGTTTTGATGGCCTCTTCTTAATTCTTGTTTTACATTCTCTAGGCCTGATGCATTTGTCTTGTTTAATAAGTCGGGTATGAGGATATGATGCTTCAGTCTTCGATCTGGACCTTCCAAAGATCAAGAGGTTGAAGCACCCTCTTGTGGTTTCGGAACTGCTGGAGATCTTCTTGCACTTCTTCATGGATACTTGTTGGCCCTGGTTCCTCCTGCCACCTACGTGGTTTTTCCTTGATATGTGCCCCTACGGGGCTCTATGCAGAGATGGGTGTTGCGCCCCTACGGGGCTTCTTGCAGAGATATGTCTTCAGATATTACCTTTTTATTGAAGCTTCTTTCGTTGTCTTCTTCTTTTCTTCTTTTTGCTTGATTCTCCCTCAACACTACCCCCCTCCTGGACTCTATCGTCCCCGACAGGCTTTGACGAGCGACGGGCATATTTTCTATATATTTTCTGCTCTGTTTCATTAAGCGAATTGGCTTCACGTATCATTAACTGTTTCCATTGTTCTGCCTTCACACCGTCATTGGGTGGCTCTCTGTGGTCTGCGAAGAAGTTGAGTTCGTATGCCACTAATCTGGCATTCAAATTAGAGGACATCTTCGAAAAGACTTCTGAATCAATTTCAAAAAATCCTGTAAAGAACGCTTCTTCAAATGTTTGCATATATATACTTGGCAAAAACATCAGTCTGGAATAATAAGCCATTATTGTCGGTCGGCTAGGCAAATAGATAGATCAAAAATGAGGATCTCTGTGCCCTGATTAATACTAATGAAATTCAAAAATGTGTAGGCTGCATGCTTGAAGACCTTCAATACTGTAAGTATCATACTTAGTATTTTATTTGTCATTTTGACAGTTAAGTCGGGTACTGTCGCATAATTCTGCAGCCAAAACTCGATGGTCTTGACCATATAATCTTCCGTTGGCAAGTAATTATGTGGCGGGCTTGGAAGCAGAGGGTAATTCAGCCATTGTTTATTTATAGCGCCATTTCTTTGTAGGTCCAAAAATTCTCTAGTATCCCTTCGGCATGGTATAGGATAAAAGGAAGGGTTTACCTGTAAGAAATAAGGTGCTGCTTGCCAATGCACCCTTAGTGTAGGATGTTTCTCCAAAAACTTCCTTCTCCAAACCGGTTGTGCAGCTTCAAACTCTTCTTGAGTGTAAGCGAATGCATCATGTTTGAAATTCAGCTGCTCATCTAGGCTTTTTTTGTGTAACCTTCTTTATGTATTGTCTTGTTTTCTCTTTCAATAATCCGTATGGAATGTTGAAAGGCTTCATAATCTTCTCCAAGTCTTTACCTTTAATCTTTGCCTCTTTCATTACCTTGATGACTTCATTTTCAAAACTTTCTGTCAATCCGGACACCACTAGTGCCCGCTCCTTCTGACTTATTTCTGTAGTGTATGGCATTGGGTGATCATCATGTATATCCGTCATCTGCTCATGTATTGGAGAATGATAAATCGGGGGAGATAGAGGACGTATCTCTACCTCGTTAGTAGGAGTTTCCTTAGCTAGCTCTATTGGTGTCCCGATTGGTGTTTTCTGCTTTACTTGGATCTCTAACTGTGCTATACGTTCAGTCTTCTCTTTATTTTCTTGCATGGCTGCTTTGAGCGCTTCCTTTGCTTCAAGCAATTCATTTCCAATTTCTGCTACGTGATCCATATTTTCACTTTAGCTTGCTACAAGTTTCCCATGTGCTGTATTCAACTACTTTTTTAGTTCATTTGTTTCTTGAATGTACTTACGTTCCCATTCTTCTCTCAATTCTTGCTCTTGTCTCAACAAATCTGCGTATTGTGCCACCTGATCTCTTAATTCTTTCTCTTTAGTTTCAGATATCTCCTGCTGTTCAATAGGTTGATCATATAATAATGACTTCATCAGTTCTTTATTTCTATTGCGTAAGTTGTCATTCTCTTCCATGTACACCTTTAATTGTTTCTCGAGCAAATTGCTTCTAGCTTTCATTCTTTCTTTATCAGCCTCGCTTGCCTCATGTAATTTTTGTAAATCAACGAGCTGTGCTTGGAGTTGGTGATGCTGAGTCATTAATGTATCATGTTGCGTTTTTACCTCGAGCAACTCCGTGCTTTTGGCTGCTATCTCTTTTTGGGCCTGGATTAATTGTGATGACAATTGTTCACTCATTACTTGGAATTGACTCTTTTCCCTCATGGCCTTATCATAGTCTGCATCCATATCCATCATCTATTGTTGTGTGTCCATAGCCGTTTGGATCATTTGTTTGACCATAGGCTTCAACTGAGTGACATCCACATTGAGCCATGTGGTTGGTATACTAGGTTCTTCACCTGTTGTGACGTCTTTTCCCTGTGCCACATGTAACGTAGTGTCATGGGGCTGCCTAATCTGAAGCTGGATCCTTGGCTCAGCCACCATGTGTTCAATGTTTCCTTGAGATGTATCATCTGGCACCTCAATCACAATCTTCTCTTTGTTTTGTAATAGCTCTGAATCCGCGTTCACTGGAGTTTGTATTTCCTCTTTGATAGGTGGTTTTGCATATGTAACAGTTGTTGGAGCTTCTTTGATGCTGATTTTTGTCGTATCATTCAATTGAATGACATGCTCAGGTTTATTGGAATCTTCTATGTTCTTTTCCTTTTCTTCGTGGTTGTGGGGCCTAACTTCGACTTGATTGATCTCGGTCCATTCTTCCTCGTGAGTTTCTGTCCTTATGCCAGTGTCCAGGGTGTCTTTTTCGTGACTAGATTTTGCATCGAAACTCGAGTCATCTAAGCCCAGTTCTTTGTATCTCCCAGTTTGTTTTGGGGTCTTTTATTTACTTCGTTGTTGTTTCTTTTGACTTGCTTGTCTATAATGATGACCTTGAACATTCAAATTTACCTGCCCTTGCATGTAGTGATGTGTCTCTTCTAGGGCAGTAGAGAGATCTCTCTTGGTAATTGGCATTTGGGCTACCGAAATCTTTGGTAAAATGTGTGTTCTCTTTGATTGGTTCATAGCCTGGGCTTCTTCCTCTCTTAGATGCTTTGTACCCCTCATGGGTTTCTGTGAACTGGTTCCGGCCTCTTCAACAACAGCAGCTGCTTTCTTTTTCTTTGGGACCGTAGCGGATTTGGCATATTTGGCTAGCCCTTCTGAGGTTGGCATCTCAGGTAGGAAATTTTTCATCTCAAGAGCCTCATATATAACTAATGTCAAAGCCGAAATCCCATTTAGAAACTTCTTCTGGCCCCATTTCTTATGGGCTTCAAATAATCTCTCTGGGACATAATGAGTCATATTCACTTTATTACCAATTTGTTTCATTGCATGAGATAGTAGTTGTACAACAAACTTTTGTGGTGCAGTATATCTATGCATACTTGGGAAACAAAATGTTGGTGCACTAGGCGGACAACATCTTCAATATCAGTCCTGTTGATATCCAAAAAGGACCTCTTTTTAGGATCATGACATTCCTCTTTGACATTAGTGATCCCTTCTTGATTCCATCCGAAGGCTTTGTTGATTATCTCATGTGTGAATTGAATGGTTTTCCAGGTGCCTACTTTGTCCAATACTCTTGCTTCAGGAACTGATATCTTCGTCGCTGCAGGCTCTAGTGTATTCATCACTTGTGTACATCTTTGAAAATCTGGTAGATAAATCGGCAATTTGAGAAATGCCTCTATGCCTGCCTGTGTCCACACATCCTCTATATGCGGTAATCCTTGTATTATAGTCTTGAAGTCTTGCGAGATAATAGGGAAGTAGTGATCCCTATCCATAATCTTGATTATGGCCATGAAAATAAGGTCTGACACTGGTTGGACATCCAGAAACCAATGGCCTCTTGCTTTCATTATTGAATCCAATGGAAGAAGCTGCACCTCTTCCTCTTGCGTAGCTTTAGAATTGGGAGATGCCATCTGCACTCAATTGAGGGCAGTAATTAGTCACCGAATAGTATTTAGAATCATCCTTCAATTATCCTTTATTATATTGGCAACTCTCCGCATGAATGGTGTCGTGCTTTCCCCGTGGGTGTGAGAAAGGTAATACCTAGATTTTTCCATATTTTAGATATTTTTATATTTTCATCTCAAAAGAAAAACAGAAAATTTAGGTCATAGCCGAAGCGGTTATTATTTTTTGAGTGATTTTCTTAATGTATGTACAAGTGCTCTCCTATTTCTCAAGAGGAAAATGTGCTCGACTATCCTGAAATAGAAGAAAGATGTGCAGAATGCTTGGCCTTGTAATGTGGCCCTATCATGCATACTTTGGGTCCTGATAACTCCAATTGTGTGCAACTTGAAGTAGTTGGATGATGCATGCAGTTTGTCTTGTCTTTCGGCACCCAAATTTGCTTTACTCTATTGGGACGTATTGTATTCCGAACATTCCTGATGAATGTGGTGCTTCTCATGTTGTACGTCTGCTCTATCTGCTTTTTAAATCTCGGACTGGCTTGTGTTGCAACAGCAGACTCCTTCTCTTTCCTGTAGCTATTCTTCTTTGGTTGTTTTGCCCTTAGACCATATGGGTTCTCCTTATGCAGTGGTTCATCATTTTGGTTTAGCTTCTTTGGAGCACATGATTTTGGAATCCATATTTGCACTCGATCCGGTTGGGCGGCTACTACTTTCTTTGGAATCCATATCCTAGCACTTCGTCTTTGACTTTGGTGCTCAAAATGATTTGCCTTCTTGTTTGATTGGTTGTTCTGATGTCGACGATGTTTTTGTCATTGAAAATATGCATCCCTTTGATCCTTTCTTATCCAAGCTTGTTGAGTGTACGAAATAGGGTATATTCTAATAGGTACAGACTCTAGATTACTCAGAGGACTAGTCTCTCTTGTGCATGGTGCTTCATTGAGGTTGGTTCCAGATTGAATGACACTCTTATGACTTGCTAGATTAGAAGATGGTATGCAAGTAGGATTCAGTGTGTCCTCACATGAAGTACTTGATGAAGGGGTTTCTATCGTGTTAGTGAACACACATTCATGACTGTGTTCATTAGAGTGAATTTTTGGCTCGATGCTTGCAGCTTTGATTGGTCGTTCGTCTAGCAAACTGAATACTTCACGATGTCCTATCCTGGCTGAGATGTATCCTAAAGCCAATTGAATGGTCACCTCATATTCGTATATCCAGTCTTGACCTAACACTACATCTTCGAGTAAATCCTGATCATGACACACTAATAGCTTCTGTTCCATAGTGTTGTTGCCAAGATGCAGAGATAAGGTGATTTCACCTATACATTGAGTAATTGTTCCTCCTATTCCTATCAATTGTGCCATTGATGGACGTAATTCCTCCTTGAGTTTCTGAGTCAGAGAAAGTTTGATACAGCTTATGGCGGCTCCTGTGTCAATGAGAGCATCCACTAAGTGATACTCCATTTTACCCGCTCCCAAATTCAAATATGGTTGTGTTCTCTGTGGACCTAGTTTTTTAATGGCTCTAAAATTAGCCATTGGGATGAGTTCTTCTCCTAGTCGATATCTCTCATCTCTCTCTCTCATCCACTCTTTCCGTTTCTTCATTCGTTCTAGTGCTTCCTGTCTCGCTTCTTCTCGTATCCTTTCCTCCTCGATGCGTCTATTCTTGCCCTTGATTAATCGTGACATTGTTTCTTCAATCAACGGTTCTAGATATTTTTTCACTCGACATCCACTGATATAGTTTGGTAATACTTCCCCATCTAGGGTTGCTAAGCTGATGGCTCCACTTGTCGATATACGATTGATGATTAATGGGCCATATCCTCTCTTCTGCAACTTCTTAGCGTGTTGTTTCAAGGTATATACCAAAACTAAATCTCCTTCCTTCAAATTTTTGTCTTTAATGTGAGCATCAAAGTAGGCTTTCTATCGCCGTTTAGCGGCATAAATGCCTGCTACTGCTTGTAACCTAGTTTTGTGAAGCCTTTCTATTTGATCCAATTGAGCTAATAGTTCATGTCCCATCCACTCGTAAGTGGTTGCTACTCTGAGAGTGGGAGTTAAGAAATCAATTGTTAAAATAGCATTTTGTCCATACACTAGGTTAAAAGGAGTAGTGCCTATGGCGGTTTTGTAGGCTACTCAAAATGCCCATAAAGCATGATGTAATTGCTAATCCCAATCAGATCTACCATTGTTCACAATTTTTGTGAGAACTGTACACAAGATTTTATTCAAACTTTCGGCTTGCCCATTGGCTTGTGGGTGATAAGGAGCTGATTTCTTATGAATTACCAAGAATTCATTCAGTAAGGCTTCTATAACTTCATTCACAAAGTGTGTACCTCTATCACTCACAATTTCTATCGGTAGTCCAAATCTAGTGAAAACGTTCTCAAAGAGAAATTTGGCTGTAGTTCTTCCGTCATTTTTCTTGGTTGCTTTGGCTTCAAGCCATTTGGTCAGATAGTCTATGGCTATAATTATACATTCGGCATGGGATCCTTTCGCTGGTGGGCTAATAGGTCCTATGAAGTCTATTCCCCATTTAGTGAGAGCTCTGGCACTCATCATGGGCCTCAGTGGCATCTCATCTCTTCTAATTGGATATTTTGTTCGTTGACAAGTATCACATCGTTGCACATATGTTACGGCATCTTGATGTAGGGTTGACCACCACATGCCAGCAAACAGGATCATCTTTGTTGTTTTATCTATAGAGAACTATCCTCCTGCAGCTCCTATACGTGCCATCTCTAAAACAGCAAGATATTCATCTTCATCAATGCATAATCATAATTGATTATCTCTCCCTCGCTTGAAAAGTTGTTTTCCTATAATGGCATAATCCTTGCTCTGTTCTACAAGTGCACGTTTCCTTGCTGAAGTGGCTCCTTCTGGGTATTCTTGGGTCTTTAAGAATTTTACTAGAGGCATGCTCCATCTCGGTGCTACTGTGGAGTAGCATAGAGTGGAGTTCTCTTCTGGATTTTGTTCTTGACAGGTTTGGCAGGCTGATACATAGTTATGTGCATCCCTTTGCATGGTTGGCCAATATATGCCTAATCTCCTCAGGGTTTGCCATGTTCTATTTGCATTCAAATGAGTTTTTCATTGATTTACATGTGCTTTCTGAAGCCACATTTCCTGTTCCTCCTCTTCAACGCATCTCATTAGCAATCCACTTGAATCTTGGTATACAAGCTTCCTGCAGTGATATGAAGGTTTTTAGTCTTCCAAAGGTCTTGGGTTCGGTTTGGTGTGATCCCATCTTTAGGTCCATGCGTGAGTATAGGGATCAACTTTTCTACCCATTGGGGACATACTTCTAGGTTAAAAAGGTACGTATCTGGCAGATCATCTGGTACTCCTATGGGTGGTTCTCCATGGGTCATTCTTGATAAGTGATCTGCTCTTATGTGGGTATTTCCTTTCTTGACTACTACTTCAAAATCAAATTCCATTAACAATAAAAACCATCGTACTAGTCTTCCTGTACTGCAAGGTTTATTGACTAAGTACAGTAGGGCTTGATGATCAATGAAGAATTTGAATTTGTTTGCCAACAGGTAATGTCTGAACTTTTTCACTGAGTACGCCATCCCTAGGCCTTCTCTCTCAGTTGTGGTATAATTGCACTCAGCTTGATTTAATTGTCTACAGGCATAGGCTATAGGGTGATCTAGCTTTCCTGTATCTACAGGTTGAGCTAAGATGCAACCAATGGAGAACTTGGAAGCATCCACATGAATGTGAAATGGCTTATTCCAGTTAGGTACTCAAAGGAGTGGTGCTGAACTCAATCGATTCTTTAACTCATTAAAGGCTTTCTCACATTCTTCGATCCAATTAAATTGAGACAAGAGTGCATAGAGAGGTCTAGCAATTATGGCATACATATGTATAAATCTTCGGCAGAATCCACAGTGTCCCATAAATGCTTGTACTTCTTTAGCAATCTTTGGTCTTGGTAAATCCAGAATTACTTTGATTTTGTCTTCATCAGTTGAAATTCCATTTTTAGAGATAATATGTCCTAATATTTTTCCTTGTCAAACCATGAAGACACATTTTTCTGGGTTGAGGCATACTCGATATTGTCGACATTTGGCAAAAATCTTTTCTAGTTCAGGGATGTGCTCTGGTCGTATAGCTGAATAAGTACATAGATCGTCCACGTATACCTCCATACTCTTTCTCAGGAGCTCTTTGAATACATGGCACATCAATCTTTGGAAGGTGGTTGGGGCATTAGTTAGACCAAAAGGCATGACTCTAAAGGTGTATACTCCCCATTCAGTTGCGAAAGCGGTTTTATGTTGGTCCTCAGGAGCAATGGCTACCTGATTATACCCTGAAAAGCCGTCCAAAAAACTATAAACTTCCTTCCCTACCACTCTTTCCAATAGATGATCCGTAATGGGTAATGGGTAACTATCCCTTATGGTCGCGGCATTTACTTTCTTCAGATTGATGCACACTCTTAACTTCCCATTTTTTTTTTGTACAACCACCAAAGGTGATACCCATTCCGTGTGTTCGATCTCGTAAATGAATCCAGCATCTAACAACTTATCTATCTCTTCCTTTATCTTTGCTGAGTACACATCATTGTATGTATACGGTCTTTGTTTACAAGGTTTGGCTTCGGATGTCATGGGGATTCTATGGGCACATATAGATGGATCTACTCCTTTCAAGTCCTTATAGGTCCAGGCATAGACATCCCGATATTCCCTTATGAGGCGTATTAACTCTTGTTCTTCCTCCATTGAGACATCCTGTCCTATGAAAGTACATCGTTCTTCTCTTTCCTCTAAGGTTACTACTATCTTCTTGGTTTGTTCTTTATTCTCATATGCTATTCCTGGCTGTGCTTCTCTTTAGGCATTTGAATAGCAATTTTTCTCTCTTCTACTTCATATTTTTTGAAGTGAGTTGGCACTTCAAAATGATCTTGTGGCTTGTTTTCTTCACCTTTTGGTTCTTTATCTAACTGCAGCTCTTCTTCCTGTGTAGGTTCCTGGTTATTTTCGTTAGTTGTGACACCTATTTTTTTATTTTCATCCTCTGGTTCCATTGGTTCTTGCTCCATCTCAATGCTCTCATAGTCCTCCTTCCATTCTTTCTCTATCACTTCTCCTTCTTCAACCTCCTGAAGGACTACCACATATAGACTAACGTCATATCATTCCTCATCAAAACATTCATTCATAGTTATTACTTCTTCGTTCACACATACATCGAGGGTCGCTAGAATCTCCATCCAACCGTGAGGTTCAAACTCTTCATCCAAAAAGACTTGAGGCATGTAAGCTGGATCTTGTACAGACCTAGCTACTCCTTGCCTTTGTTGCCATCCCTTTCTCCTACCCTCTTCCTTTTTTGCAGTTTGGTATATCCATAGGTGAGTGTCCTCGTTCATCCAAGATTGGTCACTAGAACCTATGTTGTGAATTGACTGATCGTCTTCCTCCTTATGAATTTGATTCCATTGTAATGGGGGAACATCTTGGTATGTATATGTGTGGAGATTTATTCTCGTGGTGGTTCCTTCATGCTGTAGGTACACAACATCTTTTCCCCAATCTTGCACAACCTTTAGCTGTCTCATGAAAGGTCTCCCAAGTATCATTTCATAATTGCTCGCCCTTTCAAATTGACATATTGCTAGGGTGTGTTCAAATTCAACTCTGCATGTGGTAAAAATTACTCGTTCCAATAATCCCAAGGGTCTTTCTATGTGTCCGTCTGCCATTTGTATCTTCATGCGCGTTGGTCTTAAAGTTGGTTTTCCCCATTTCTCCCAGATTTCTCTAGTAGCAATGCCTACACCAGCTCCAGAATCTAAGATGGCTTTGGTGGTATAACCCCTATAAGTAATTGGAAGGCAAGTGTTTCCTTCATCTCCCTCACTAAAATCTCCTACCTTATCCACTGGGATCTTTACTGTGTTTACTTCATCAAATATCTCTTTTTCTTCCGTCTTGATCTCCAATTGACTGGTCAATTTCTCCTTCAAATGTGGTTTAACCTTAAACAGTTCTTCTAATGTTAGGGTACAAGGGATTTTCACCTTTCTAAGGTGTTGTATGATATCTGATGTTTGGACTGATGGGTTTGGTTCCTTTTTCCTTATTGACGGAATGCAATACACTTCTGAATTATGTTTGTACTCTCCTGTTGGCAAAACCTTTACACTATCCTTTTCTTCGTTACTCGGATCAATTGGTAATATTTCATTTGAATTCAACTCAGGTATTGAATCCTCTATTCCATCTTCCGCTTCTAGCTCTTCAAAGGTCGTTCAATTCCTTCCACTTTCTTCCATCTGTCTTCTTGGACTCTTGCCCACAAATCTTTAGGCCACTCCCCTTCTACTTCGGGAACAATGGATCCTTCCCTTTTATCCTCACAATAATTGCCATTCTGTGTCTTACTTGCTTCGGGTTTTTCGTGATCATTAGTAATGATGCACTCTTGCAATTCTCTTTCGGAAATTCGGGTATTGGGTAATGGCAACGCAGGTTTTTCTAAGGTCTGTTGAGAAACTTCTATTAATTTTTTGCAGATCTCCAACCTCTCTTTCTCTAGGTCACCTCTAGGATATTCTCTTTCATGTTGTTCTATGGTAGGTCCTGCTCTTATTCGTGCCTTGTATGCCTGAATCCACATGGCTAATTCTTCAGGCATGGGATCTGCTAAAACCGATCCCACCTCTTCTTTTTTATACTTTCCATTTTTACTTTCTTCTTCAAATTTTTGTTCCTCTTTTGGGTTTTGTTCGCTCTTCTCATTTTCCTTCTTCTGCAATAACTTCTTTTCTTTTATCCTATCTCTACGGTTCTTCCATCTTTGTGTTCTTTTACTTACAACACTTTTCTCGGGCTTTTTCGAGTCTTCAACTCTCTGAGGTGTGGGTGTATTCACCTCTCTATCGCTTTGATTGTTTTCCTCAGTTTTGTCTGGGGTCTCTCTAGCTTTGGCTCTAGTTATTGACTTCAACGGTACAGTGTATTCCTTATCACTCCCTGATGATTCGATTACTTCTATCACATTGATTTGCACGTTGGATGTAACCTTGTTGGGGTTCTTGGGGCAATCTCTGAAAAGGTGTTCCTTACCACAATCACTACAGTAGCCTTCCTAGACTCGTTGTGGTGGTGGTGGGTTTTGCAATGACATTCTCTGATATAGTGATCACCTCCACATCTGTAGCATGGTCCTCTAGGCACAGGCGGTTTGTTCATGGGTCGGGGTGGTATGGTTGCTCTAGGGGCTGTGTACAGTAATGACACATAGTCCAGCTCATATCTGTAGGAACTATCTGGTACTTCCATGCCATAGGCATATGGTTCATACAGTTGTCCATATTCTATCATAGAGCTTTCATAATTGGGATATGCTCCTTGACTATGATCGTAAGATGAGTCATATGGTTCATTACTAGTCAATGGTGTGGCTGGGACTATCGCTCTCTCTAGGTTTTCTCAGGTTGAGCCATCTTGACTGGGACAACGTTCTACGGATGGGGCGGTTGTTGTCCTAGTACTTGTTGTGGTTCGGTGTATCCTTGATAAGCATATGGTCGTGGCACTGGTGCCTGCTGCTGATAAGTGGGGTACCTCAATGCTTCACCTCCTTACTCTCTCTGAGGGTATCCATAAGGTCTCATATATGGTTGTGCTGGTCTCGATTGCCTATTATAAGGGCAATTTTCTGTACTGTGATTTGTATATTTTTGTTCTACACTGCAATATTGTAGAGGTCCTGGGACGGTGGGTCTATTATAAGCATAAGCAGGTGGTGGGACTACTCCCCTAGTGCACAAGCGAGAGGGATGATCACCTCCGCACTGCATACATCTTCTAAGCATGGGCACTCTTATAGGGTTATTGGGGTAGTTCCTTTGTCCTTGAACGTTGAGTTTCTTTGCTACTAAATCGGCTATTTCCTCTACATTTTTTTAGGGTTTGATGTGATGTTGGCCGAATCTTCACTTTTCAAGCTACCTTGAGGTATTTTCAAATCTTCTGCTAGGTTGTCTTCTAGGTCTATACATTCCTTCATGCATTCTTGCAAAGTTTGAACTCTCTTTACATACACCAGAGATCTTAGTGATCCGTTCAATAATCCTTCCAAAAATAATGACACCATTTTATTTTGGGTAGGTCTCTCTTCCACTAGGCATCTGTCCATGTACTGCTTGAATCTTCTTGCTGCCAATCTCACTGATTCTGTAGGGGCTTGCTTAAAGCTATGGATCAATGATGACGAGTTGTTTTTAATTCCAGACTTAGTGAATTCCTCAATCAATTCTTGATAGACTTGTTCCATGTTTTGAAAATTATTAGGATCTAATGGTTGGAACCATGCTAACGCTGTGTCTGTCAAAGTTAGACCAAAAGATTCATATTGGATCAAGAAATCTTCCTTGTTCGGCTCTGATTACTTGTTTAAATTCGGCTATATGATTGTAAGGTTCACTAGAGCCATCATAGTGGTTTCTCATGCATTTGGCAACTTGAATTGGCCTTAATCTTCTTCCTGCTTCAGGCATTCTAGGCATCACGGGGAAAATTGGTCTTCCTACGGGGATACCCTGTCCTCTAGGTACAGGTGGTCTGGTTGGGGCAGGAATTCGAGGTCTTGGGTCAACAGGTGGTTGATGTCGGTAATTAGGGTTATTTGCAGGCATTGCAAACTGCACATGTGGTCTAACCGGGATTTGTGTTTGTTGTGTTTGTTGTGTTTGCCCTGACTGTTGATATGAATCATTCTGAGACGTTCCAAGTGGATTTCGTGAAGTAGTGGCTTGCTCCCTAGGGGGAAACACTGGAATATTCTGATATTTCAACTCGGCTCTTTCTAATTCCATTAAGGGCCAATATCTTCTCTGATTCTTATCCAAATATGTGATGATGGTGGGGAAATTAGGATCTTGTAACTCATAGATGGTAACTGGATTAGGAGCAGCTTCCCACATTGAAGAATGTGCTCTAAGGAGAGGGTTCATTCCATTGATCAAGTATACATCCATTATGGAGTCATCTTGGGGAATCAAGTCTCCTCTCCAGACCCTAACAACCATAGATCTCCCTCTAGGAGTGGTTGCTTGCTCTTCATTCCCTTCTCCATTTAATTTTGAAGCATTGTTTTCTTCTCCAAGTTCATTAATGTTTTTAGGGTGTTCCGTGACAACATACTGGATATCTCTTTTGTCCATGTAAAATCCTCCTGCATACTTGATTGCTGGCCTAGGCACTATGTAAGCTTCTGAAGCCTTCTTTAGTCTTGCCAATGATGTGTTCAGACCATCCAAGTATATGGGTATCTCATGTTGGTTGGTGGTCACATATTCTAAAGAGGTCTAGTACTCTCCCTCAATAATTGACATCATGCCAATCATTGGTACCGTGTTCTGCATATCCTCTGAAGCCATGGGAATTTCTTCCTCTGACTCACTAGAGGTCTCCGAGTAATGTGAACGGCTACTTGGCTCCGCTACACTACCTACAGAAGAGATTACACTTCTTCGGCTTCCTAGGGTTCTTCCGGATCTTAGGTTCATCCACTTAACAGCTCTAATCAGCCCTTGCTAACCTCTCTCTTCTAGATTTATTTACTATGGATCAGAATTCTAGAGGAATTTGGCTGGAAAAATGACTAAAAAAGAAGCTTTCAGGTCACGATACTTGACTCCAAAATTTCACGATACACGACCTTTGGCAAAAAACGATACACGATACTTCAAGAAAACGATACACGATACTTCAAGAAAACGATACACGATAGTCCAAAAAGACGATACACGATACTTGATCTGGCACCACGATACTCGATATTTAACAGGACACGATACACGATACTCAGATAAACACGATACTTGGATAACCACGATACACAATCTGTGACAAGTATCGCGATCGGTGAATGCAGGATACACGATACTTGAATGGGCACGATACTCGATACTTCCAAAGATGATACTCGACACACGATACTTGATAAAGTATCGCGATGGAAGAACACGATACACGATATATGATCTCTAGCAAGTATCGTGATCGGTAGTCAACGATACACGATACACGATCTCTGGCAAGTATCATGATCGGTAGTTAACGATACACGATACACGATCTCTGGCAAGTATCGCGTTCAGTAGTCAATGATACACGATACACGATCTCTGGCAAGTATCGCGATCGGTAGTCAACGATACACGATACACGATCTGAGGGAAATATCACGATACTCAACCACAAGAGATCATGATACTTGTCAGGTATCGCGATACTCGACCGCGGGAGAAACACCATACTTGACCCTTTCTCAAATTTTTTGCTAGATTTTTTTGAGTTTGAATAAATACCAATGTTTTCCAAGTTCTTCTACCCTCTCCTCACTCCTGTATCACCCAAAATACACCTTTTACACCCTGTAAGTCCTCCACGATACCTAACGCAGATCGTTTTACACTGATATCTAATTTTTGAGTGATGAAAATGATTAGCAAGTGAATGGCTCACCTTGGATGCTCTTTCCCAACTCTCCTATCACCGTCTCTTGCTCCGCGCAAATCCCAATCGCCTTGTTTATCAGACGCGATACCCGACTGGAACTCCTCACGATACTTGTTCAAAAAAACAAGTAACTTACAAAATGACACTTTTTGGGCTTTTATACTTGGAATTTTCCTACTCACTGAAAATAAAACAACACTACCAGGATGAAAGCTACTCTAACTACCTATCCTACTCCCTTACTCCTCCTACTCTACTCATTCCACTCACCTCCCTAGACTAATGACTCACTACACACATTCCAAGAATGAGAAGTAGTAAGTGCGGCTGAAAATGACTTACCAAAGAAGAGAAAATCACCACTCCTCGTCTCGCTTCAATACAAAAAGCTACTTACCATCACACGAATTCCTCGGTTTGATTCGACACTCCCCGGCAACGGCGCCAAAAAACGTGTTGAGCTAAGCACCAACTTAGGGACTTGTGGAGAAAGAGACTATACCTCAATCCCCCTCAAGTGCATATAGTGGGGATTCACGCTTTAATTATCAATCCGATGAGTATACAAACCTAGCCGAGTGTATGAGTACATGCATTCAAATGATGATCAATGCAAATGAACTACTCAAAGAGTGCAAACAAGGTAAAGACTAATCCAAACAAGCTTCAACTGTCAATTATGATGTCACGATACTTGGTGCAACAGCCAATAGTAAATCGAGCTTTTCTCTCAACTCCGAACTCCAAATATAGCAAATAGCATATGCGTTTCGAAGCTCTCAAGAAGACGCATTAATGGTGGTGGGTTCACTCAATTCTGACACTCCTACTTCAAGTTATGAGCAAAATACTGAGTCGCAGGAAAACCTTCCTACGCTTCAGCACTTCCTACACTTTGCACACACCTTAACAACAGCAAACAAACACTTTCATGGATAGACAACACTTCCTAACACTCTTTCCAAGCAATACACATGCACACAAGCTCACAAAGAAGAAGATACAGAGAGGAGAAGACACAAATTCGAATTTTTGTGCTCTTGATTCTCACAATGGCAAAAAGTCTTTACAAAGAGTCACAAATTGACTTATATACTTGTGCCCTAAAAATGGTCCTTTCATACAAGAGATCGGCACTTTATTCACTAAAAGACTAATTTCCTACTAATTTACATGGGTAAGCTTCTAATCTTCTGTGGGGATGCATCTAGAGGACTCCTCTAGTGCATCTACAATGGAAAATATATTACAAGAATGGTTATAATACAAAAATAAGGTGTCCAAATTGAAAAACTTTTGGGGCCCGTCTTTTTCTCTGCCTTGTGCTCTCTTTAGCTCTGCAACACTCTCCCCCTCTTCGTCTCTGTTGTCCCTTGACAGGCTTTACCTTCTTGTCTTTAGTTTGTTGTCCGCATGCATCTTTTGGTCAGTTTTTCCGCCCGAATGGACTAACATTCCGTTTTAATGGCCCTGTTGTTGATTTTTCTTTTACATCCTCTCGGCCTGATGCATTTGTACTGCCTGTCCTTTTCTTTTCATCGCCCACAACCCTTGGTCTGTTCTGCCTATTTGTTAAACGGGTGTTCAGTTTTGATGGCCTCTTCTTAATTCTTGTTTTACATTCTCTGGGCCTGATGCATTTGTCTTGCCTAATAAGTCGGGTTGCCACGCACGCCACCAGTGGAAGGTATGAGGATATGATGCTTCAGTCTTCGATCTGGACCTTCCAAAGATCAAGAGGTTGAAGCACCCTCTTGTGGTTTCGGAACCGCTGGATATCTTCTTGCACTTCTTCATGGATACTTGTTCGCCTTGGTTCCTCCTTCCACCTACGTTCTTTTTCCTTGATATGTGCCCCTGCGGGGCTCTGTGCAGAGATGGGTGTTGCACCCCTGTGGGGCTTCTTGCAGAGATATGTCTTCAAATATTACCTTTTTATTGAAGCTTCTTTCGTTGTCTTCTTCTTTTCTTCTTTTTTTTTGATTCTCCCTCAACACCAGGTCTTTTGTAAATCCTCCAACCTTGTTTTCCAGCTGCAAAGCCATTGCGATCACCGCGTCTAGCGTCATAGCTCCCACACAACGTATGATCATAATCAGTTTAAGTTGCGGAGTCAAACCATTGATAAACCATTGAGTGATAACATCATCCGGTAGGTTGGCATGTGCTGGGGGCAATTGCCTCAAATGTGTTCTGAATAGGGTGGCGTATTCCTGCAGTGTCTGATTCATCTTTTGTCTATTGTTTTGTAGATAATCAAAAATTTCGGCTGGATTCTTCTTTAGTCTGAATCTTTGCAAAAATGCATCCCTTATCGCTTCATATGTGCCGAAATGGTTAGTATCATATTCTGTAAGCCACCTGGCTACTTCATTCACCAATGTAGACTCGAAGACAATAGCTTTATACGCCGGATCAGGTGGATAATTGAGCACGGCATAACTTATCTTAAATGTGCGTACATGAGCATCTGGATCATCACCTGGAAATCCACCGAATTTAGTGTACATTACTGCTGTTGGAGTCGGCCGGGGTGGAAATAACTGTTGCTAGTGCTGTTGTTGTTGTTGTTGTTGTTGTTTTTGTTGTTGTTGGTGTTGACCACTCATTGTGTTGGTGGTGGTACTGGGACTATCCTCTGTATCCCGACGCTGAATATCTAAACCGTTGGAATCTGTATCTTCAGCCTGTGCACTCTTCGGCTCGATAATATTGTTCAGTATATTTCGGATCTCAGCTTCGAACACGCTACCTTTTTTCTTGATGTCAAATGTAGGAAAGCTGACTCCAAATAGTGGTGACTGGACTAAAGATTCACCAAGAAATGGTAAACCGTCACCGGAACACTATGGACTCTTAGCAACTGGTACCGAAATGACACTGAAAGGTGTCGAATTTTCACCAAAACAAGGTGCTTTTTCTTCTTTACTGATTTCTTTGGCTAAGGCATTTCTATTCTTGAACAAATCTGAATCTTTACCCAATGGTGTTCAATTAACTTCATGCTGCATCTTGGTAGATTCTGGAGCCACTATAATTTCGACAGACTCTACCGGAATCGCACCGGAATCTGCCAGAGGGGTAGTGCGCTCCACCAGAATATGACCAGAATCACTACTAAGGTTCTTCACTTCCTTGGCAACTGGGTTAAACCTATCTGCGCTTCTACCTCCTGGAGGCGTCCTTAGCAAATTAAGTACCCAAGGTTGTTGGTACTTCGGATATGACTCACCAGATCGAGTAACCGGCATATGTCATCTTTTGTACTACTTGCATAATAATACTATCGATTCACAATCTATAGTCGCGTTGCTACAATCCATTTGCAACAATCTGATCTGTTGCTACCTTCCCACAGACGGCGCCAGTGTTAAACGTTGTTCTAACTGTCAGAAGTGCGTTTAAACGTTATTGGGTTCTTGGGAGTGGAAGGGGTCTATTAAAGAGAGGCCCTATACTTAGTTCCCAAACTAACCACCTCACACATAGCAATACACTAATGCTTAGAACCCTATCAAGTCTCCGTTGCACTTACAATCTTACAGTATTCACCCAAACTCTCCTACAGTTGACCGAACACACTGCACCAGACTATGCAGTATCGTGATACAGAGTTACTTGATTAACTTAATAGCCGTTTCGAATACAAACTACTGTAATGCTAAAGACAATATCAGTAATTTAACCTTCATCGAATAGGTATAAACAATCAAACAAAACCGAAAACACAGAAAAACTCAACAGTCTGAGACACACAGTACTGGGGTTCAGTACGCAACTTAAAAAGACCCTTACTGTAGCTAACCTTTACCATATGAGGACAGACCTCAACACTTAAGACCATACAATATGACTCGGAGTTCTCAGAACACTACTGCAACTACACAGACTTCATCCAACACGTTACAACACCTTACAAGAAAGAGTGACCCCACGATATGCTTAATCAACAGAACAATCACAACCGAGATCCCGCAAAACAACTCGCTCAGACAACAGTCTAACGATCAACTGAATGTGTATGTAACTCACGAACAGAAACACGTATCAAGAGATAGCCAGACAGAACAAGAGTAGGATACTCCAAATTAACCAACTCGACACACAGTAACGTCACAGACAAATCACCCAGATAGATAGTCTAGTGATTCCCACAAACGTCACTACTCATCTCTTTTTCATTGCTTTATATAGAGATTACAAGGTGTCTATGTAACAACCTTTCGCTCGTGCGAACAAGATTCAATTCTTACAACTTACAATCCGGCGGCCGACTAACAGCCCATTGGTAGATAATGTTCTGTGCAATATAGCTTCTATGGAGTCTTGCTTTCCTTAGGTCTTCTCGAGATTGGAGGTTCGACCAAGAGAATCCATTCGTATCTTTAATGTCCACTAGGTGGAGGTGGAGCTTGATTTTGTCCGAGATATCTTTCTCCTGACCATCAATGGTATGCCCCCTCTTCTCCCACCGATCTGAAGGGTTTTGCACCATGTTGAAGTCCTTGTAAAGCATCACATTGTGGGGAAGTGAGTCCTAAGAGGCCCAAGCATCAATATGCTCTGTCTCCTTGTTTAGGGTATACATGGACACCTAAGTGAACTGGAAGGGTCCTCGGAAGGAAGTAGTTATCAAAAGATGTTTTTGATCCTCGCACGAGATGACAAGTCTACCCAACCAAAAGTTATTTATTCCAATGGTTGATCCACCTACCCCCTGGGGTGAGAATTGGTAACTCAGACATGGGTCAAAGAGATGCATTTGAGAGTTTTCTAAAGGTCCACTCCATCGATTTTAATCTCTTCAATACATATGAAATCCATTTTTAGGCTATTATCGCAACATGGTGGATGTTAGCTTTTCACTCTCTCTTCATCTTAATGTACAAGAGGCACAAATGATGGATGACAATGAAGAGGCAACACCAGCAACAATGAAGAGGTAGCCAATTTTGAGAGGCCTTCTTTGTATTTCATATTTTGTGTGTCATTAATATATTTGTGAATTTCCTTTATAACTAAAATATTGTATCAACCATGTTCATATACTTTGCATTTTTTGGAGGCCTTTTCAGATTGAAGATCCACTGTTGTGAAAATACAAATTCTACTCACAAATGAGACTACCAACACCACACTCCTAAGAGAGAGCATGTATGCACCCATCCAACTCCACCTATATATATACCTCTAGCCCAAGGGGGTGCATGTCCTTGAGATTGGCCAAGTGTCCAACCAAGTGTCCCTCATGTGGACACTTTCCCAAGGGTGATCACATGCCTTCTAAATTCCCAAGGTCCATCACATGCCTTCTAAATCAAATGAGGATTCTTCTCTCACGTACACATAAGGTAGCTCATAGAGAAGCTTCTCCCAAGAGTAAGGTTCCCACACCTTAAGATAAATCAAGCCTAAGGTTCTAACCATTCAATTGGGAGCTCATATGAATAAATACTTCAAGGGTTAAAACCAAGGGTTTCACCCATAGGTTCAAGGCATGTTCCAAGGGTAATTCAAGGGCTAGAACAAAGCTAACATACATCATATTCTAACCTTTAGAATCCATATGTTTAACCTTTTGAACCCATGAATTATACAACATTCTTCGCCCCTTTAAGATTTTGTTCCTCGAAAATGCGTGTAGGTATAATATGTGAAGCATTCCCCCATGCACCATGATCTCTACTCTGAGCATGGTCATCCCTGCCTTATTTTAAAAAGAAATGAATCAAAATCCTTTCCGAAATCACTTTCTCTTAGTCCACATGAATGTACATACATGCCTTGTACCTATGGACTAGTGAAAAGGGTGGTTTTCTTTGGTGGTCTTTTTCTTTTGGCACTTTCGCAAACCTTGAGCTCCATAAAATAATATATTTTAGTACACTTTGTACTTCCCTAGAAATTTATGATTTTAGGAGTCTATGATAGAGATCCTATCTTTATCTTGAAAGGGTCAGAAACTAGATTCATCTTCCACTTTCAACAGAAAGGAGAGGAATCTTCAGATATTCTAAACTTAACTTGTTCTTTTTAAATCCTTTTCAAATACAAATATACTTTATTTGTATTTGATAGGACTTAGCAAACTGGATCTATTGAGTCCCTCCCAAAACATGCTCAATAAAATGAGGAGAAATACTATCTTCTCATTCCTTTACAACTTAGGTGGACTTATTTCAATCATCTAGGTTTTCTTGAAACATAAAGCTCAAGTGTTCCGAATGATAATATACCCAATCTACAAGTTCATGTCTACAAATGGATCCTATCTTGATCATGTTTGATCTCTCGATTACTTCTTAGAATAGAGTTTAATCCCTTTGGA
The DNA here is from genome assembly GCA_020310875.1 of Ceratopteris richardii. Taxonomy (NCBI): domain Eukaryota; kingdom Viridiplantae; phylum Streptophyta; class Polypodiopsida; order Polypodiales; family Pteridaceae; genus Ceratopteris; species Ceratopteris richardii. The sequence goes on along the minus strand of CM035417.1, from coordinate 176,177,701 downwards.
AGTTTTAACATTCAAGACTTAGATCCAAAGATGACTTTAGGAATTGGAAATATTTGGTAGACCATTCTCCTAGGTCTCTACCCCATTTGTTCGTCTTAGCTTAGCATGTTCTACCAATGAGAATCAGTACTAACTATCTTGAACCAACTGTGGTTTAGATATTTATGTATACTAACCTCAAAGTTCATCAAAGCTTTGCAAAGAGAAAAAAATCTGATTCCTTCAAATCCTCAAAAAAATACTTCATCAAGACACCCTCTAGATTTTCTATTGGATGGAGTTTAAATGATTCAAGTTTTGCAGCTTTAGTGTCAAGGTCTTGCAAGAAAGATACCTGTTTCTAGGCATCATGTCTCAGATCTCGCTAGGAACATTCTTGAATCACTTGTTCTCACCAAATATTCAAAAGAAGATCTTTTATAGATCGTTCTTTCATTCAAGGCTATTATACTTGAATAAGCTTGACTTACTTTTGGAGTTTAACTTCGTAAACTCCCAACATTCTTTACCCTCTTACTTATCCAAATTTATTGTTCGACATGAAATTTGGCTATGCATTTTATTAAGAAAAATTCATCTGCTTAGGAGGATAAAGGATAGCCTTTTCTAGGGTAAATGTCATGTTCATTCTATTTACCCTTTTGTTCATACAACTAGGTGTATTAAATTGGTTCAAGGAGGTACATTTCTACACCTCATATTGAACCTAAGACCTTAATCTAAATGGTCTTAGCTTTAATGCTTATCATGATGTTTTCTATCGGATCTTGAGCCTATTTTCTCTCTGGCCATCAGAGAAATATCTCAATGGGAGTTAGTTCTCACTGTCCCATACTAGTGAGTTCTTTCTCCAATCCGTAGAATGACATCCTCAACCTTTCCACATTCTTTGCCCTTATCTTTTCAATGCTCTCTGATCATTTACCATTATCATGAATTCCATCTTGGAACTCCTTGGCATCGTTTTCATGAGAGCAAAGGCTAAGGTTTCTAATGTCAAATAATTCAAAGGTCTATTTAGGTTGACCTTTGAACTTTACTTGGTATCGAACTATAAAAGGGTTTGATCATTTTGACCAATGTATGCCTCTTGGATTATCCAACCATAAAGGGTTGGATATCTTTGACCATGTTAGGTCACTTGGCTTTCTTTAAAATTCCTCTAGCTAATTTAACATGAGATAAGATCAAGTCTTTTCTCCTTTAGATCGCTTTTTCAATGATATTTACCCATGGGATTTTCTTGGGATCTTCAACTCATACCTTCACGAGTTGATATCTTTGCTTAAGTCTTCAACATCATGTTGATGTTCTTCCAACCATTAACTATTCTCCTTTTAGGGATCAACAATTATATGTCACCCTTTTGACTTAAGCAAGTTGACATGCTTAATCATCCAAACTTTGGATCCATCTTTATCCATTATTAAATACCCTACTCTAAATATGTTTCAAGTCTTTGGCTAGCTTACCTTAGTTTACTTGCCAAATTGGAATTTTTTAATGAATTCCCTTCTTGCATATCTAGTTCCTACTTTGTTTGCGAACATAATTAGGTAACTATACATCCAATGTACTCCTTAACTTTCATGAAAGAGTTGAGGAATATCTTTTGTTTAGGAGTATCATATTGATGATACCTTTCTTCCACCCTTTAAAGATTCTTCGTCCTTGAAAATTGTAGGAAATTGATGATCTTTTAATTTCCTATCCAAATGGGAGGCTCATATTATGCTAAATCCTTCACTCAAAAAGCTCTCCAATGTCCTTGAGCTTAAGCTTCAATTATCCTTAAGTTCAATGTCCCATACCACTGAACCCACTTAAGTGACATTCTAAACCTAGATGTCCCATACCATCCGATTTACAATCCCACCTTAGTATAGAAAACTTTAGCTCTTACTGAAGGATTAAAATTCATTCATTTAAGTCTTATCAAATATAATCAAAATCTTTGTAAGTTACATTCTTACAGAGTCTTGATTTGTTCTTTGAAAAATACGTTGAGCTTTCACTGAACTATTTCCTTGATTAGATACAATCAAAGTTATCTTTGTTTATGTCATTTGATGGTAGAGGTAGTATTGTCATACTAGATATCATCTATTGACATAAGTAGGTATGTGTATCAAAGGATATAGTCAATCATAAGCTTTGCTAAATGGTTACCTTGTTAACCATCTTGATAAATTGTTTCTTACTCATAGAGCACAATTTGGAGTAGAGTTCTGAAGGGTTTCTTTCAACCCTTTAATCTTCCTCTTCTCCTCATATGCTTAATGAGTTATAATTCTTTCACTCTTGAAGCAATTTTCTCAAAGCTCCAAATGAATCCTACCTCTTGCCAATGAAGGAAGAAGCTTATTGGGGAAGAAATTAATGCTTAAAAGGGTAAAAATGGTTCAACCATTTTTTGTCCCCTAGTATATCATTTGAGGACATTCTCTTCCCCCTTTTAGTGTGATCATTGTCCTCAATGATCAGATGTTGAAGTTCCTCTGAACTTCTTAAGATCGTTCACAAATGAAAAGTTATCCCATGTTTGTAGGGTCTCGTATAAGCTTCTATTTTTTCCTTTGGATTTTTCAATCCAAGTTCTTATTACTACCATTTTATGGTTTAATAAGAAGAGAAACTTGTTGGATTTGAAGCTTAAGTGCTTGGCCTTTATGATCAGGCATGCCATGGGTATTATGGAACTTAGGGGTCCATAAGTAGGACTCGAAACTTAAAGCTCCTCTTCCTAAGTTAAGTTTTGCTGGCTTTTAAATTAAGCCAACATATAAAAATCATAAAGGATAATGGCTATTGAGTCACATATCCTCAATATTCCATTAAACTTTTATGCTTTTGACTTCAGAGTTAGAAATCATTTTCTATCTTAAACTTAGAGAACTTAATTTCTCTCTCGTGTCCCATCAACCCATGCATATGAGATTCAATTCATGCGTACATGGTGTAAGCCAAGAATATGTACATCTCTCCTTGAGGATGCTTTAGCATGCATAAGGTCCAAAGGTTGAACCCCTCCTTAAAGCATGCATGGAATTCACATTTAGAACTCCATATAATGCATGAATACATGCTTGTGCTTTCCATTCATGTTCATGCCATGCTATGATGGACATTCCATTTCCATTCTTTGACAACCTTCATCTGGTGAGTCCATTATGTGCTAAATGAAAAATCCTTTACTATTTTTCTATGCCTTAAATGTAGCATGCAAAAAAGTTAATTCATGCTTCATTTTAAGTGTGTATGGATCTCAACTACTTCATTTAAAATGCATTCTTTCATGCATTACTCTTGCATGGCGAACAAATATGAAAGGAAAAATGGAAAGTAACACTTACCTCCATCAAAGCTACGTCCTTTCCTTTGAAATTCCCTTGTCCTTTCTCGGGCATATATTTATACTTATCCAAAAGTTCACTTAACTTTACAATATCAAAAATCTATTAAATGCATAATTGGATTCATATATGGAATCCATTTAATGCTTACATTTATCCTCACAAACATTCTAGAAATTTCAAAGGCATTTGTATATAAAATGCTTTTATACTTGGCATATCCATGAGATAAACATAATGCATGTTCATTGTATGTGATGCTAATATATAGGTTCACAAGAAAAAAAAATCATTTAATAAAATTGGACAATTTCCTTACTCCAAATGATAAGGCTTAATGAACTTTTCACACCGTCATTGACGACGAACTGCTAGCTTTGCCGCGATCTGAAAACTTCACCGGACCATTTAATCAATACGAGCGATGGATGGTGTGTGCGAAGGGCAAGGACGTAGTCGATGTGAGTTGATGACTTGCGCTTACTAAGAATTCCTCCTTGAAGATCAATAATTACAAGGATCTATCTCTATCTCGATGAAATTTCAAAATATTACTCGGGCCTATCGGCTGAGGTGGTAAACTTATTGAATTCATCAGTGTAGCGAGCATACAGCCCAAAACATCTAAGGGCATCAGAGACCTGTTATTGCCTTAAACTTCCGTGGTCTAGACCACCATAGTGCCTCTCTCACCCCACTAACTAAGAACGGTCATGCACCACCACCCATAAAAATCAAGAAAGAGCTCTGTTAGTTTCGAACTAAAGTGGATCATAATGATCAAACTTCCTTTATAAATAATAGTAATAATAATAAAGTATACATAACAAGAAGCAATAAAAATTACTTCCCCCAATTTCTCTGATTGAAAAGTCAAGACCGTCTGCTCAAGTTTAAAGTGAAGAACTCCCGTCTTTTCTTCATTTCTCTTGGTTTTGTCTTCAGTCTAATGAAGATGCCAATGGATGGACGTTCTCCGTGTTGGCGCATGTGGGCATATAATCCCATATACGAGGGGAGCTCAAAAGTTTATGTCTATATAAGTTCATTTCCAAGCAGCAACGTTATCTCCGTTATGCGCTCTATCTTTCTCTCTCTTCTGGACATGAATGCGCATGAGTGTGCTGCTCCTCCTCCACGTGAGTTGATGGAGACCAAGAACGTGCATGCGTGGATCAAAAGCCCTAGCTGCGTGGCTAAGAATGCCTCCGCTTAGTAGAGGGGGGCCGGGGTCACACGGACTGTCCTTTTAGCCTCCAAAAGGATATCTCACAGAGCTCCTCGCGGGCCGGAAAAACAAGAACTACCTCCTTGAGCTACTCGCAAGTGGGAAAAACGAGAACTTGTACTTCGAAGGTAGTGAAAAGAAACTAGAATCCTTCATAAGACTTAATAGGCTCTGCATACCAATGTGAAAATACAACTTCTACTCACAAATCAAACTACCAAGACCACACTCCTAACAGAGAGCACGTATCCACCCATCCAACTCCACCCATATATATACCTCTAGCCCAAGGGGGTGCATGTCCTTGAGATTGGCAAAGTGTCCAACCAAGCGTACACACAAGGTGGCTCATAGAGAAGCTTCTCCCAAGACTAAGGTTCCCACACCTTAGGATAAATCAAGCCTAAGGTTCTAATGATTCAATTGGGAGCTCATATGAATAAATACTTCAAGGGTTAAAACCAAAGGTTTCACCCAAAGGTTCAAGGCATGTTCCAAGGGTAATTCAAGGGCTAGACCAAAGCAAACATACATCATATTCTAACCTTTAGAATCCATATGTTTAACCTTCTGAACCCATGAATTATACAACATCCACCTTCTCATGGCAATCAAAAAACACATCTAGCCTTAGATATCAATGCTCTAACCTTTTGTATTCACATGCATCCATGTTATCCCACATGCAAGAGTTCCCTCACAAGGTCTCGTGCACTCTCATGCTAGCTCTTGTTATGCCACATAGGAGATGTATCTCCTTCTACTTCATAAAAGAGGCTCATTATCATGTTCTTTCTAGTGTTCTTTGATCCTCCATAGTTTGTGTATAGTTTGTAAGTACGTTTACCCATGTTTCTCAATATGATATCAGAGCATAGGTTATAGCATTTTTTTTTGAAGTCTAGTTTTCATTATTTTCATCAATAAACTTGTATTTCATTTCAAACCTCTCCCTCCCTCCCCTATAACATTTATTATAAAAATGCTGATAAGCACTGCCTTCTAATCTTATCATTCTCGCATTCACTTGTGCATTGATTCATTAAGCTTCATACCCTTTGTGTTCACCGGTCGCTTTGTTTCTCCATTCGCCCATATGGCATAGAATGTATTTTTAATACACAATGTTCTTCCCATTGCTTCCTTTAGGTCAAAGACATGGAATCTTTTCTGCTCTTCTCGAATTGTCTGAGAAGTACAACAGCGCATAGTCTGACGCATTCATCGTGTGAGCCTTGTATCTATGACAGACTAAGCGTATGAATGCGTTCTACTACTATCCGAGAGGAAAGGCAAGACAGACTAAGAACAGGCTCGATACTACGTACACCTCTATATATGTCGGAAGTTCTCTATACTCTTGCTGTAGTCGTGGAAACTCATGTCCTTGCAGGTGGCATCCACTATCATTGACTACCAAGTAGCTCAAAGTCACAGCCTGCTTTCTCCCCTGTGTACATGCATTGCATGCCTACGTGAGTGGCCAAAAGTGTCATTTGCGCTGCCGATCCAATGAACGCATTATGCGGGCGTTTTTCTCTTCTCTCTTGCTGCTACTGCAGAAGCGTTGAGGGTGACATTCGTGATGTCGGAGGAAGGGTGAGCCAGTGCCACAGTGCAGAAAAGGGGAGGTGCGTGTAGTGATGGCACTGAATCCAACCCAAGGTTTGCTTCTGATCTTGGAAGTGCTGCTGGATCGACATTGGTGTCGGAAAGGCGATGAAAGAGTCGGCTGCTAGGGTCACCATGGAGAATTCTCCACACTCATTGCAAGGAGGACTTCGTGGATCGGTACACGTAGCTGTGAGTACATATTGGTTCCAACCTCAGGTGCGTAGTCTACGAGCTGCAGACGTGCTCTGTCTTGCTGTAGGGTTAGGCGAAGATGGAAAGAGCGTGAGTAGCCTGCTATGGTTACCTTGCTGTGAAATGAGAGAGAGAGAGAGAACCAGCCGCCGGTCTTTCTTACATCTCTCGTGTATCGAACCTGAAGCATGATGTTTCATATTGACATCAGTGCTGATGTCAATATGGGTGACTTTTTTTTATCAAAAGGAAGTTCAGCTTTGGCCTATTCTCCCGGACTTTTATCAAACAAAGAGCAAGTTACAAGAGAATGGGACTAGTGCCCTTGGCACCCTTCGAATCGCACAACGTAGGGGCAGAACTTGGAGGTCTATAGAGTTTTACAAAGGAGGTTAACACCCTGCTGTCCCGCTCATGCGAGGCCCACTTTGGGTTTAAGCTTGTTGTTCTTGATGCGAAACACTTTATGATGCCTAAAAGGTGGAGACCTCTTACAGTTGAAGAATCTTTTGCCAAGGAGGAATAGAGACTTCTCGATCCACCAATGTTTAGGACGTTGTCCAAAAATGCTGACATACCGCTCTCTCCAAATCTTCTAAAGGGTTTCCCCTCTTATAGCATTCCAGAGTGCCACTAAGAAGCTGATTGCTTCACCAAGCAGCGCTTGCTTCCATGTGATTTGTGCCTACAGTCTCAAAATATTCCCAAGGGTTTGCTAGAGTAGGAGAGACTTGGGGCAAGCAAAGAAGATGTGACCCAAATCCTTGATGTTGCCGCGGCATCGCTTGCACCACGGTGGAGCTCCATAAATTTTGTTTGCCTTTAAGTTGGTCCACATACCACGATGGAGAAATTGCCACATGAGAACCAATTTTTTGATCTTCATGAGGGGATGCTAGATAGACATGAACTTGAGATCCCAATGCAACCTTGTCCAAGTCAGACACTATTTCTTATTTAGCATGATATGATTATCGGTGTTCACCTTCATTCTAAGAATTTTGGACAAGCGATTTCCATTATGCCACATGAGATCCTCATGGTGCAATGGATCCCGCCCAAAGAGGAATCCGGTCTTTGAATGATCCCAAGTGAAGCATCTACTATGAAGGGGATTCCATCCTTCATAGTTCACTTTTAATTCAGGGTCTATGTCCTCAAATCTGACCCATTAGCTAGTTTGTTGTTTTGAGAGGTGTTTCCAATGTGTGAACCCCTTGTTATATAGCCTCTTAGCATTTTGGAGGTTCCACAAACCACACCCCTGATGCGTAGATCAGAAACAAGATTGATTCATTTTGTTTAATAACAACCACCCATTTCCAATTGGTAAGGAGGTCCTAGTCCTTCCAACCAGGGACGCCCACCAACATAATCATGTTCTTGTTTGTGAAAATGAGCTTGGCCCAAGAGGTCTTATAGTTGCACCAAGCCTTGGAGATCCATTTTGTGGCCAACTTGTCAGCCATGCGTTCAATATCCATAGTACCCAAACCTCCACAACATTTTTGGCTGATGCATGTAGATCATTTAATTTTGGGAACCCCTCTTTTATTGTGGTCCCCCTTTCAAAATTTTTTCTAGATTCTTTCCAATTTTCTAAGCTCTTGATCTTTCGGTCTCCAACAAGAGAGAAAGTAAATGGTAGAGGAGATGAGGAAGGTATTAATTACCATGGCATCTCATGCAAGGTTGATTTGCACGTCCTTCCATTATAATAACTTGTTGTTTAGTTTGGAAAGTCCCTATTTCCATCACTGCTCCATTGGGACCCCAAAGCCCATCGGAATACCGAGTAGGCATAAGACCTAACCCCTGGGGATAATTTGGAAACCATGGTCAAATATAAGTTGGGGTGGTGGTTTGATGATGGTGCAAAAAGCGGTTTTGGAGTGGTTGATTTTTGAACCAGACACCTCGTAGAAAGTTTGAAGCCACGTCCAAAAGGCCTCAATGCTCGTGAAATCATTGTGCACAAATACATTCATGTCATCTACAGATAGTCTCATGATCATTTGGCCATGGTTGTGAGGTAGAGAGAGACCTTTAATATGGCCCATTTTCATGTGATGATGCACGAGATAGTTGCGCTCTTTTGTGGAAATAACAAAGAGGATAAGGTCCAATGGGCATCCTTTCCTAATAGATCATTTTAATGTGATAGTCTTTTATAACTTGTCATTGATATTTATTTGTGTCGATGCGTTCCCTAGCAATGTAGCAATCATCTTAGTGAATTTTTTACAACAACCGAGGGCTTTAAGAGATAAGAGAACAAAGTCCCATTCTAGCCTATCATAGGCTTTGTCAAAGTGGATTTTAAGGAATAGTACATCTTTCTCGGACTCTACGGCAAAATTGAGACCTTCCTAAATATCTTTAATCTCCACAAGGTCCAGGTGGATCTTGATTTTGTCCCACATATCTTTCTCCTGACCATCAATGGTATGCCCTTATTGTCCCACCAATCCGAAGGGTCTTCCGCCATGTTGAAGTCCCCAAAAAGCATCAGGTTGTGCAGTGATTCGAAAAAGGCCCAAGTGTTAATCCGCTGCCAGACCCTATTTGGGCCAAACATTTGAGACCACAATGAACTGGAAGATGCCTCTGAAAGAGGAAGCTATCGAACCATATTTTTTATCCTCATAGGAGTTGTCTAGTCTACCAAACCAAAAGTTATTTATTCCGATAGTTGTGCCACTAGCCCCCCTATGGTGTAAAGTGGTAACCCAAACATGGGTCGAACAGATGTGTTTTAGTCGTTTCTAAAGTCCTCTCCATTGATTTTAATCTCTTATATGAAATCTGGGTTTCGGCTATTATCCTCAAATCACTAGCCAATAATAGTCTATTTTGAGGGGTCAGTCAACCCCTTGGCGTTAAATGATCTGATAATCATTATCAATGGTTACCCTCTTTGCGGAGAGGGGCCTTGTCTTTTTTCTTCTTATGTTCATCTTTTTTCCTCAAACACGAGAGGTCCTAACAAGAAATCTTACCCTTGAGGGGGCTCTTCCATGGCATTTCCAATGGTTGTTTCCCCTTATGAGCCACCTTCTCTAGGAGTAAATTTAGTACTTTTTTCGCGAGTGTTGATCCAATGATGGAGCTCTCACTATCCGGGTTGTCTTCATGGCTAGTTGTGAAACCCTCCTCTTTGCTATTGGTATAGCCCTCTTGGATATCCTCTTGGTTTTCTTTTTTGTTGGTGGTAGTCTCCAAGGTTTTACCTTCATTGTCTACTTCACAAAGATTCCCTCCCGGAGAGTCCAACTTGTTTATCTCCTTTTCGAGGTTGTAGTACAAGTTATTTAAAGGACCCACAACCATGGTGTTCCTCTTAGAGGACCTCGTAGGGATTCTTTTCCTTCTATATCTATCTTTTGTGAACCCTTAAGAGTCTGTCTCTGAGTCCCTAGTGTCTTTCACTTCCTCAACTATAGGCGGATGAGCTTGTGCCCTAGAACTTATGTGGTCTTCTTTGGTGGCTCCTTGATTCTGTTTGTTTTTAGAGGTGTGTTGTTTCTAAGGACACTCTTTAATCCTGTGTCCTTGAAGAGCACAGTGAAAGCATGCACTTGGTAAATTCTTGTATGTGATTTCCTACTCCCAGACTTTCCCTTCCCCTAACTCTATGGAAATCTTTGAAGGGAGAGCATTGTTAATATCATTCTCGATGCCCATCTTCTGTTATCAGGATCTTTCTCATGTGCACATAGAGGTTATGGATGTTGAAAACACATAGAAAAATAGACACACCAAGATACGAGGCAGAACACAGTATTGGGTGCAATCTCCCCCCATGCACTCTGTTTTGACAGTCCACAGAGTGCATGTATTTATAGGAATTTTTTATTATGTCAAAATAGTGGTTACATGAGAGCAGCTTCAAAAAGTGTGCACAAACATAAACACTGGTAACTTTTGCATAAAGCATTTGCTTTTAATATAAAAAATTGTGGTATACACTAACTATTTCTAAAAATAGTACCCTCTATAGGGGTTTATTTACAAACTATATAAATTATAAATCAGATTATTGATGTCCACCCTTTCACGCCTTTCATGCCCTCATGAAGTTTCAGCTGCTATATCAAAAACACCAAAACACATGAATACATTAATAAATTAACACTCCAAAAATGTCTTGTTATCAGGATCTTGCTCACGTGCACATAGAGGTTACTGATGCTGAAAACACACAGAAAAATAGACACACCAAGAGACGAGGCAGAATGCAGTATTGGATGCAATCCCCCCCCCCCCCATGAACTCTGTTTCGACAATCCATAGAGTGCATGTATTTATAGGAATTTTTTATTATGTCGAAATAGTAGTTACATGAGAGCAGCTTCAAAAAGTATGCGTGAAAGTAAAAGTTGGTAACTTTTGCAGAAAGTCTTTGCTTTTAATATCGGAAATTGCAGTCTACAACAACCTTTATTCTAACCACTCCTTTGCTAACTATTTCTAAAAATAGTACCCTCTACTTAGGTTTATACACAATATATATAAATTATAAATCGGATTATTGATGTCCTCTTTTTCTCACATTTCATGCCCTCACATACCTTCAATTGCTATATCAAAAACACCAAAACACATTAATACGTTAATAAATTAACAGTCCAACAATGCCTTGTTCAACATATGCCATAATTCATAACATCTTTGGGTGCCATCATGTGTTGAAGGAATGCTTCACTCCTTCGTGGATGAAGCTAGCCACATCCTCCCTCGAGGCTAGTGGTGGACCAATAGGTGCAAGAATGTCCCCAGGAAGTCATATAGGAAAAAGGGAAGGTTGGGAAGCTCAACCAAGAGTGGGTAGCATAGGGGTTTAGACTTGTTTGTGATAAAATCTAGGAACCACTTAAAGAGGCATAAGGTAGACCTCCAAACTTGTTAGGCGTCCACTTTTAGCACTTGGAACACCATCTCCTCATTATCGAAGACCAAAAGTAAGTGGTTCATAGACAAAAAGTGGCATTTGCTCACAATCAAGCCACCCATGAAACACCCCTTGCCAAGCCATAGATGCACGGACTCTAAGGAGGCCTTGGGCAGAACAATTGGCCAATCAGGCACATTTTTAGTAGTTTTTCTCACTTCTCCAAGATAAATTCCCTGCTCAAGGAAACCACTAGGGGGAGCACAACCGACAGGATACCCTGCAACCTTGTAAAAACCAATGGCAGTTGGGATCCCACATCGCTGACTACTAATGAGCGGAGCACACTCACCATGGGAGCCGAGGGCGGGCCAAAGCTAGAAAAACTTCTTGACAACCACTTTAAACTAGACTGCGATCATCGAACTGTGATCACCTTCTCTTTTTAAATACTCGCAAAAGCCCAACCAAAACCGAAACAACGACTAACTTTCTCTCGAAAAGCGTATTCACTCGAGACTCATCTCATATTTCCTCGCTTCATTGATCCTTTGTCGAAGAAAGTTTGACAAGGAGGTTGACATTTGCAAGTAATAGTCTTCTTGGAGATGCAAAGGAACCAAAGCATCAAACGTTCACTTGTTTTAAATTGTCAATTGGTAGAGATGTGAGGGTGACATGATGATCGTGATCAAGTGATGTGGACAAATGGGAAGGTGATAAGTAATCAAAACCCACATACACATACACACACGCATAGAAGGAAGAGAAGGTATAATGCAAAAATGGAAGCTTCTATTCATAAAAAGGATTACAATCCCTCACAACTCTATTTTTCTAACTTTCTCCAACAAGTTTACCTATTTAAATAAGTCCTCAAGCTCCTTTTATAGTTTTTGAGATAATTTTGGGGGGTTTCATTTCTACCATGTAACATAATTAAAAATTAGGGTCCCTACTTAGTTTTGAGGCTCAAAAGACCTCCAAAAATGTGATATTTGATATGTACATTCTAGCTTAAATCATCAAGCTTGAGGACTCCTTGGGTTGGACAAAATCTAACTAATGTTTATAAAATGGTATTTGATCTTCATATTTTAGTGATGATAATCAGCATTTTGAAGAAAGTGAGGAGTTTTACTTTGTTTGCACTATATGGCTTTCATATTAAATGCTTGTGCATCTTGTATGCCTACTTGAGCAATGTCCTCCAATCATATTGCATGATGGCTTTAATGTTAATGGCAATAGATTGTTCTGCTATTCTTAGATTGTGTGCCATGTCATCATCAAATTTTAGTCAATCAATGGAAATTTGAGTGTCTAGTGATGCAAGAGATAGTGATCAGAATACTAGATTGTGTGACAAGAGAAAAGATGTATTAAGTTCATAGGCCTTGATATAAATACCTCTAAGTGATATTCTCAGAAGCTAATTGTGAATGCAACTTAGAAAGTGTGTTTGTAACAACTAGGGAGATATCTGATCCTACAATTTCATGCGTAGGAGATTTTAACAAATGCCTATATACTCATCTCATAGACCAAATATAGTTTTCCATTTTCAAAGCCTAGCATATTGAAATGAGGGCTTTAACCTTTTTGAATATTTTGAAAATTGTGAGCGTCATGTGAAAAATTTTGACGATAATTTTGGATGGAATTTTGAAACGTTGGATGGTTCCCAGCATATAAGCAATTTCTGGTGGCTCTTGCGGTGGTTCCAGATATGGATAGTTTTTGGATCATTCTTTTTACTTTAATATTGAATGGTTTTTAGCTCCTACAATGAGGGACTATTCCATAACATATTTTGTAGTATATGTAATGAAGATAAGCTTCATGATTTATGTGTATTGTTGTAGAAGATGAGCTCTCCAATTCGTTTGAAATATCATTCATTCGAGGTCGGCCTGAGGTAGGTCCTCAAGTTTGAATTGTGTTACAAATAATGGTTGTTTTTCTAGCTAGCTTATAAATGTCTACATTATACTCATCCATCAACACAAAATATGGATAGTACCATAATGCATCCATATTGATGGACCTCCTTGGTACAAACTGTTAGAAATTTGCAAACTTCATAATGGAATCTTCTAAGAGTTATAAGGGAGCTTGTTGCACTTCTATGCATGTCAAATGCATTTTACCAATCTCCTACATCTTTTTTATCCATGCAACATGTTGTAAACTCAAATATGTCTTGTCCATCCTACCAATCATAAGATGGGGCTCATATTCTTCTTCCTATACAAGGTTGAGGGGGATTGTGACAACCTCTTCTAGTTTCAATTGTTGAGGCAAGGACGCTGGTCCGTCAAGTGAGAGCGGCATATTGACCTCATATTCTTGGATTTGGGAAATCATGTCCTAGATCTATTTGTAGGGATTCTATTATGCCACCATAACTTCTAGAAATGTATTAGGGATTGTGCTTGTGAATGGGAGACCTAGTGGGTCTTGTACTTGTTACATTACTTTTAGTAGTGCAAATTCCTTGGTAATATTATCATGATCCTTAAGTAGAGTTTTTAATCCTCTAGAATAAATATAATACTATCACTTGGTATGGCTTTAAAACATGATGGGTTGATAGGCATGGTTGCATTGAGATCCATGGTAGCCTCTAGATTCTCTTCGATATACCTTTGCAATATTTTATTCTCTTCTCTTGTAGTGGGGAGGTGGCTACAAATCAATCCCATGTTCAATATTATTTTAGCATCTTGATCTATCTGTACTTGGTCTTCAAATTCTTTAATGACATCCTTGTTTTGTTCTTGTTGCTGCACCTCAAGTATAGTATGTGTTTCCTTCAAGATGATATACTTTGGATTTAGGAAGGCAATGTCCACCAATAGAGAGATAAACTGGTATGAGTTGAGATAAACTGGTATACTCATCATGACTTGATTTATGCATGAGAGTATCTGGTTCAAAGCATATTGTTGCACCCAATTGAATAGACAAGATTTATATGTACACATGTAGAACTAAGGAGTGGAATGTGGTGAAGGGGATTGTTGAAGGGATATTTCTTATGCTGGTGAGTGGTGATGGTGGAGGGTGGATGGGGTATAGAGGAGGTTAACTAGTGGTGGAATAGTGGTGGGAGCTCAGATGTCTATGGGGTTAATGAATAGTGATTGTTTTGATGAAATAAGGCTGATTCATGAATTACTATGATAACTTCTTAGTTTTGAGCTTAGCCTTGATACTCCATATATAATACAATTAGTCTTAATGCTAAAGTGTAAATTTAATAATCCAATCTACAGATAATAACACGTTTTAGGGTATGAAATGATTTAAAAACAAAAAAAAAAAATTTGAAACAAAGAATTGTCTCAAAATCATGAATAATTCCCACTTTTCTTGAATAGGCTTGAAATTATGAAAAGTAGCATTGCTGCATGTTGTGAAGACCTGAATGATGTGAAAATGGTAATGTTGGTGATGCAAGATTGGGGAAGCAGCAAAAGGATTATATTAGCTTGCAAATTTCATGAAGGAGGGTGGAGAAAGTTGAGGAATGGTTGGGAGAAAAAGATGTGTTCCATGGAGAGGTTCCATGATCGTTAAAATGAAAAGAAAGGGGTTGAGGTTTTGGTAATTTGTGTCCTGATGGTTTTTTGTGAATGAAGATGTTATGGAATTGAAGAACCAACCCTAGTGAAGGGGCAGATACTACAATTGGTGATGTGAGGCTAGGTTGGGTCTCAAAGTTGGATTGGAATTTTTGTGATAAAGATTCTAAAGTGACGAGGGAATGTGGGGGGGGAATGTTGAAGGAAGGATCTCGATGGGTGGGATAGGTAGTGGGAGCTTGATTCCACTTTTAGTGAACTCAATGATGAAAGCATACATCAATTAGGAGATATCATGATAGTTTCTTTGGTTTAATGGCTAGAATCATGCTAGGGTGGTGCCTTTCAAGGTTAATCCAAAGGCCTTGAGTTTACTAAACAATTCTTCTACCTAATCAAATCTCAAAACTTGATTGAACTTTGAAACATGATCATAAGGATCTCCCATGCCATCAACGTAGTTTTTTATGGCCTTTACTTCTTGGGAAGGCATTAGAAATCTAGGATGTTCCGTTGGTCTAGGTAGGGGGAACTTTTTAGTATCTCGATGTGTTCTATGTCTTCTTGGTATCTCTCTCTCTCTTTGGTTGCCTAATGATGTGCTTAGACCTTTGTACACATAGACTATGTAAAGAACTCTCTTTTGGGGTTTCCTTCAATTTCTCCTTCTAAGCACTAGTGGGTTAGAGTTTCCAACACTTGTTTTCTTGTGAGAAACAATAGGCATATGCAAGGGAAATACTTTCTCACCGTTACAAACATGGGTTTGCATAATGTACTCCAAAAATAGATACATCCATTTTTATTGATGGTCCATATAGGTCACTTTGCATGAGGTGTCTGGATCCTCAATTTCATTGATTAGGAACTCATCCTTGGTGTAGGGTTAAGTTAGTCAGAATCTCCAAAGGGCTTCTTTTATGAGTTTATTCATGAATAGCTCTATGCCTTCATTACCCTATGCCAATTTGGATGTGGAAATGGTCCATTTCAAGAGTGATTTTCCTCTAGCAATGCTAGGTCCTTGGTCATGCTCCTCTTGCTCAGTTCTCTTACTTCGGAGTAGGGAAGGATGGTTCCAAAATCATTGGTCCTATCTAGAAACCTGGTTACTGCATAAATGCTCATTCCTCAAATTTGATAACATGGTGATAAATCCCAAAAGGGTGTTCAAGTTCTCTAAGTTGGACTGTTGATGTTCTCAGACCATCCTCATAAATGGGAGCACCTAGTGGATTGGTATGCATGTATTCCAATTGGTTCTTGTATGGCCCTTATGAAGTTTCTAGGTATAGTAATCTAAAAAATGTTGTGTGTCTCTTTTCTATACAAAATACTTGATTCATTGATTTCTAAGCTCATATTAGAATAGTGACTACCTAATTGCTTACACAAGGACTTGGTCATGGATTTGATAATGGCCTCAAAAGATTATAAGCTTTGTGGATCCACCTTGCCAAAATATTTGCCTAAATGGAAGTTTATGAAATATCCAACCCTTTCCCTTCGAGTGTTTTCTGAGCACGTATTGCTTCCTTGTTTCTCAATCACTTTTTCTTTTCTCAACATTTATTATCAAGTTCTTGTCTATGTCTAGCGACACAAGGAGTAACTTCATTGAGTTGACTTTTTTGTTTCATTTTTTGGTAATGTTTGTCCCTTGAGGCTTTCATATTTTTAGTATACTTTTCACTATTGAGCTTGATGTTCCTTAAAGTATCTTGCATGCAGTTGATTCTAATGCAAACGTAAAAGTTAGCCCTAGAACTATGTAGTTTTCCTAGGCTAGAATTGACCAAGAGGGTTAAGTATTTTCCAGCCTCTATCCAAGTTCTTTGAGATGTAATTCCAAGCTTAAGATGTCCTCGAAAGCTTAATTTATGTGCTTGAGCAATGCTACACCATGAAGTAGAGCGAGTTGCACATCTTAGATGATTGATAGACCCTATAAATCACTAGAAAAGCATTCATTTTTCCCAAAAGTGCAACTTAAAATATCATTCCTAATAGTCAGCCTATCATGATAGACTCGTCTATCATGGCAAAGGGTGTCTCTCATGATGGAGCACTTTATTGCAATAGAGTCGTCTATCACAATAGAGAGGGTCTATCTACTCTTTTTTTGGTGTGTCGTGTAAGAATGGTCTATCACGATAGAAGAGGGTTTCTCATTACAAAGGAGGGCTTTGTTATGTCTGTATCTTGTGATAGAGAGTCCTTCTCATGATAGATGGGATCTTTCATGAAAAAGTGTCTTTGTCGTGTTATTTGCTATGTCACAATAGTTGTTCTTGTCCTAATACAACTAGTTTGTCATGTTAGAGGTTCTCTATCATGTTCTTTGGTCTATCGTGCTAGACAATGTTTGTCGCAATGGATTGGTCTCTCATGACAAAGGGTTCTATCATGATAGAAAACCTTTGTCAATGGGGATTGGTCTATCCGAATAGATCAAGCTTGTCATGATGGGATGGTTTGTCTTGACCAACAATATTTTTAATAATAGAGCCCATCTGGCATTGGATTGGCATGCCATGATAGAGTGAAAAACCGAAGATTTTTTTAGTGTGTCTAGTGCATTAGGAAAATACTAGGGAGGGCCATTTTCCTTTAGTGATGCATCTCCTAGAAGGTAAAATTTGTTATCTATCATGACATTACCAAACATGTCATATCAGGCACATTAAAGAGATCTATTGTACAGATGTAACCTACAACAGAGATGATGAATACAATATGCAAGAAAACAAAAAGAGCATGGAAAAACATGCATAATCTTTGGCTCTCTCTCACTTTTTCTAAGTCACACACACTATACAACTTGGGCTACAGTTGTTTGGCATCAAAGTTATTTTTGTAGAGTTCTTGTGTACTTGGCCTAAGGGTTAATGAATCCTAATCAATGGGATGCTCAAACGCTCCAGAACACACTATGCCATTGGGTTCAAAACGAGATATATAAAATGAATTTCCATTGCACTATTATTGCCTACTGGATAGCCTACTGCTTAATGATTAAAGAAATAAAGGAGAAACTTGATCGACAACCAACTTTATAGAGATCAAACACAAATAGATGGAACCAAAGTATATTATGGTCCAATTTCAAGTACAACATCAGAGTGCAAAATATGATGGATACATTGGTGTCACTTACTTCTTCAAGAAGTGTTGCACAACTTTCAGGATAAGATGACTAGAACATTCAGCTATTCTTTGGGTAGAGGGGGTATTGTGCTGATGAATTTTACACATAGAGTTTTAGATAAGAAACAAAAGATGTAAACCGAACTTAAATATATGGAAACATATTATTTTACATTCCCCAATTTAGAAGCATGCTAGCACTAGTACAATGTGGCTAACCTTTTGGTTTTGCCAAGAACTTCTATAAATCTTGCAGTAACATGCCAAGGAGGCAAAAAAATGACACATGTGGAGGAAGAAGTTGTTCCTTTAGTAGGAAGACTTCCACAAGTAGATGAAAAACTCAAATATTCAATGGGAAAAAAAACATAGAAGTGATGTTGCGATCTATGCAACACACATGTTGCCTCAAGAAGCACCAATTTTCTCGATCCTCTATAGCCTCACCCTCCTCATCAATCCACGATATTTAAGTGGTTCCCCAACAGGACACTTGTACTCTACACATAGGTCGACCCAAAGATGCCCTTGCTTCTGATACCTTCTCCAATTCTTTGAACAAACTGACCTTCACTTCAATTATTGCTTTCTCTCTATTTATTGCCTTTCCCTCTATGCACATAAATCTATCAAATGCACTCTCTTCTCTTTGAACATCCTCTTCTTCACAAGCACACACTCAACAAGCTTCTCTCTATCTAGAGATTTCCACACCTCCTAGTTTTTGTCTTCCTCTTCCACACTAATTGACCTCTACACAATGATGTCTTCCTAGATCCTACTCTCATGTCACACACTATGACACTACATCTACTCATGAAATCTCAAGCGATCCCTATTGCCATTGTGACTACTGTCTCCTAGTCCATAGGCCTACGTCTCCTGCATGGTTGTATATCTATGTATATCTCTATGATTGTTTGTATGCCCCTTTATATTGTGTGAATATTCCTATCTCATTGATGCACTTCAAGACTCTAGCTTCTTGTGTCTCTATGATGTACGATCATTGTTACGACATACCACCAAAGAGATAGATCGTTCACAAGGGTAAGATGGGGGAATATCTGATGCATCCTATCAATAGGTGTTGAAGGTAGGAAAAGGATGGTTTTTGGTGTGAAGCACAAGTATAGTTATTATGATAGATGTCACTAGGCACAACAAGATTAAGTTGGGTCCATTGACACATTAGAAAAGAAAAACAAATGATTGTGGAGGATTGAACTACACCAGGTCATTGGATGTTAGGATCATCAAAATGTTGAACTTACAAATTCCAAAGAGGACCATGAGACTTTGGACTGTTTTGCCCACATAGATGAATAAGGAGTACCAAAATCATAGGATACCACAATTGAGAGTGATTTAAAGCCTTTTGCATTGAGTTTCGGCCACCTTTGAATCCTAAAACAACATGAGTTGGACAAATTCCCACCACCAACAGTTGCTCCGCCTTGGAGAAGAAAAAACAAGGTTCTACAATCAAAAGAGGGGAAGAGAGACCTACCTACACTCAAGGATCTGAAGAAGGGATATGAACTGGGATTGATTCAACTCTCATACACAAATTTTTTTACTTATACAAAATGAAAAGGAAAACCAAAATATGATTTATATAGTTTGTGAAGAGAGATGGATGATGCAATCCAAAGATGAGTTGGTGCTGCCACAACCCGCTTCACACTAGCCAACTAAGACTTCAGAGTTGATTAGTAGACCCTTTGAGCTTCCTAAATCCACCAAAATATCAGCCAAGTACTTTGGAATATGTATCCCAAAAGTCTAAGTGAAGACAGACTAGTTGCGAAATGACTAGCTCCCAAAACTTGCTATTTTTGGACATACACCTGCTGGAAAAATTGAGCAGTGCTCTCAACCTGGTAGGAATTAGATTAATTCCTTTTCGGCATAGCAAATACACTTAGCAAGCTTCCCAATCCAAGTTAAAACACTTCAAATGATGGATTGAGCACTGAGAACAAGATTCATCAAGTTCTAGAACATGCCCACCATTCTCGGGGCTCTACAAAGATAGACCAGTGAGCACTAAAATGCAGATATCTCCAGAAATATAAATCCAATGACCTTGAACATTTAAATACATAATTAGACTGTAAGAGCTATCCAACGCACATTAAAACAGTGAAAAAAGTTGAGTAGAACTCGAGATATGACCTTCTGAAGTCAGTGTTCTGAGTGAGTATAGCAGAGAACAAAATTGAGAAGTAGATAATGACAAATGTATAGATTCACATATGATTACAGCCACATTGGCAATGAATGTTTGCGCAATGGGAGTAGAATGATAGAGCTATTGAGTAAGCTCTTCAATATCTACAAAATGACATGAAGTGGTCACGTACAAGGCTTGCTAATCACCTCTTCCTTCTTGCTCTTTTTATAGCTATTCTTGGAGGGAGTTTTGAATTCGAATTCGAATGGCTCCACTTAAAAGTGATCCCCAAAGTTAGAAGATATTACCTCAGCTCAAAAATTTGTGGTTTTAGGTAGTTAGACCCACGAATTTGCTTTTACATCATGGATGAGGTAAGGCATCTTTTTCCTTTTTCCTTTTTCAATTACAAGAGATAAAAATGAACTCTTTTACAAGAGGTGTTCACATGACTACACATGTGACTTACAAATGATCATAATATCAAGCATGTAGGCTTGGGTAAAATGCACCAACAGCTCCCCCTCAAGCCTAACATGCTTGGCCTTCAAATAATTCTTCAATTGTCCTTGATTTCCTGCAAGCCAATCATCAACTTGAATCCACTTAACTTTGTACCATCAAGAGCTTTAGTCAACATGTCTGCACATTGCATATCTGTAGAGACATAGAATAGTTGAATATCCTTGCTCAGTAGCTTCTCCCTTACATAATGGTAGTGGACTTCAATATGCTTGGTTCTAGCATGGTATACCGGATTAGCTGCTAGATGTAGTGAGCTTGTGTTGTCACCAAAAATGTGAGGTGTTGAAGAATGAAGTCCAAGACCTGTGTACAAAGACTTTAACCACATGATTTCTTGAGTTGCATTAGCCAAACCTCTATATTCGGCTTCGGTAGAAGATAATGCCATGGTTGGTTGCTTCTTGGATGACCAAGAAATGATTTTTGAACCTTCAAACGATATATACCCAGATATGCTTCTTCTATCATCTCTAGATCCGGCCCAATCTGCATCTAAGTAGACCTTTAGCTCAATATGGGAAGTAAATGAATAAAACAAACCTTCATTCATGGTCCCCTTTAGGTACTTGAGGACTCTCTTTGCCGCTTCCATATGTGGTCTTCTCGGCTTATGCATAAACTGACTCAATATGCTAACACTATAGCATATATCCACCCTTGTGAGTGTTACATAGTTCAAACTTCCAACCAAGCTTTGATAGCTTGTGATGTCTTCAATTGGCTCTCCTTCATAAGCACTAAGCTTATGATTTTGCTCCATAGGTGTACCTGCACACTTGGTATTTTCCATCTTGAACTTGACGAGCATGTCATGGACATACTTCGATTGTGTGATGTATATACCTAAATGTGTGTAGATCAACTCCAATCCAAGAAAGTAAGTGAGTGGTCCGAGGTCACTTATTTTAAACTCCTCCTTCATTTGAGTCTTTACCTGTTTGATTCCTTCAAGATCATTGGCTATGATAATAATATCATCAACATACACACATAAATAGATCACTTCACATACATTCCTCTTTATGAACAAAGAGGTATCCGCCTTGCTAGCTTTGAATCCTTGGTCCTACAAATAAGTCACCAATCTGAAATTCCAAGCTCTTGGAGCTTGCTTCAATCCATACAAAGCTTTCTTTAGTTTAGGAGGTTGTGCCATATACACTTCCTCATAAATCCATCCATTCAAGAAAGCATTCTTTACATCAAGTTGATAGAGATTCCAATTTCTAGATGCAGCAAGACTAATCAGAACCCTAATTGTAGGCATTTTTGCAACAGGAGAGAAAGTCTCCTCATAATCAATACCATGGGTTTGAGCAAACCCTTTAGCAACTAACCTTGCTTTGTGTCTATTTATACTTCCATCTGGATTCCTCTTGATTTTGTATATCCATCGAGATCCAATTACCTTCATAGATGGCTTGTTAGGTACAAGCTCCCAAGTGTCATTCTCCTTCAAGGCTTCCATTTCTTCATCTATTGCATCTCTCAAAGATTTCTTGCTTTGTGCTTCTTCGAATGTGGTAGGTTCTTCATTGGTTGAATCCTTTGTAGTGTAGATTGAGTGCTTGGTGACCAAAGAAGTATCATAACCAAACCTCTCTGGTTTCTTCTTCTCCCTTGAAGAACTTCTAACTCGTTGATGTGAGCTCTCAGGTCCATATGTAGCATCCTGCATCTTTGCTTTACCTTTGTTCTTCCATAGCTTTAGTCTTTCCAAGTCTTCTAGGTCAATTTCCGAATCACTTTCTTCAATCTGCTTTGGCTCCTTTGGTTGAAGTGATGGAAAATCTTCATCCAAGTCATAAGGCAGCTTCACTTTCTTGTCATCATCAAACCATGATTTGTTTTCATCAAAAATTACATCTCTACTTACAGAAAATTCTTTATTGGTTGGATTGTACAATCTATATCCATTTTGGTTATGATCATAACCAATGAATACACACGTCTCTGCCTTGGGATCCAATTTCCCTCTTACTTGAGAAGGAATGTGAGCATAGGCTAAGCAAATTTTACAATGCTCTAGACTAGGTCTTCTTCCATTCCACACTTCATATGGAGTGGTTCCATCTAGTGACTTAGATGGAAGTCTATTTATGAGATATGTGGCTGTAGACAAAGCCTCTGCCCATAGGTATTTTGGCAATCCTTTTTTGTTGAGCATGGACCTTGCAGCTTCGACGATGGCTCTGTTTCTCCTCTCTGCTACACCATTGAGTTCGGGTGTATACCTTATAGTGACTTCCCTTTTAATGCCTCTTTCATGCAAGAAGGCATCAAATTCAGAAGAGAAGTATTCTGCTCCACCATCTAATCTGAGTCTTTTCAAAGTCCTACCTGTTTGGTTTTCAACAAGAGCAATATTCTTCTTAAAGCAATTAAACACTTCATCCTTGTGCTTCATGGAAAACAAAATGTTCCACCTACTACAATCATCTATGAAAGACACATAATATCTTGAGCCTGATATAGATGGCTCCTTACTTGGACCCCACACATCCGTGTGCACTAGATCCAAAGGATTTTGATACATATATCCTTTCTTATTGAAAGGTTGTCTATGAGACTTGCCGATTTGACAAGCTTCACACTTATAAATCATGTGTTGCCTTGTGATATTAGGCTAACCAAGTACACTTTGGTCCCTGCAAATTTGTTTGAGTGTCCTCTCACCAATGTGAGCAAGCCTTTTGTGCCATATCTCCAACTCTGTAAGAGTTTGAGATCCATTGGTAAACAAAGCTATGTTCTGTGTATCTTCCACTTCAAAAGTTAAAAGCCTTCCTGTCTTTTCTCCTTTGGAAATCCTTCGAAAGCCTTGCCTTGGGTCTTCAACATATGCTCCAAATCTGTTGAATCTAACCTACAATCCTTTTTCAACAATCTGTCCAACACTTATTA
Source organism: Ceratopteris richardii (assembly GCA_020310875.1). Classification (NCBI taxonomy): domain Eukaryota; kingdom Viridiplantae; phylum Streptophyta; class Polypodiopsida; order Polypodiales; family Pteridaceae; genus Ceratopteris; species Ceratopteris richardii. Next base: position 176,154,084 of record CM035417.1, on the reverse strand, counting down.
AATTTTTGGTAATTGTAGGGACATACAAGACTTTGCTTAAGAGGTTCATATTCCCATCTGATGTCTTCACATTACCTATCTTCTCCATTGAGTGCTTTCTGTCATCTCCTGTCTGCACTTCATGCTTGTTATGAGGATCTTCCAAATCAGAAAGTAAAGCCACATTTCCTGCTACATGGTTTGAGCATCCCGAATCAATGTAAAATATGTGATCATCATCCTTACCCTTCTTAACTGATAGATTCATAATCAATAATGAATCTTCTTGAATTTGGTCCTCTGCATAGTTATTGTAGTATCTTCTTCCTCTATGGCCACTTTGATAGTTGTTGAAGTTGTAATTGTTGTTGTAGTAGTTGTTGTTGTTGTAGCCTCCATTGTATGTGCCTCTATTTGATCCATAGCCACCTCTATTGAATCCTCTTCCTCTTGAGTTCCTTGGATTCCTGAAACATTCTTCAGTAGTATGGTTAGATAAGCCACATATGTTGCAAGGTTGAGATGATTGGAATCTCCCCCTGCCTTGCTTTCCACTTCTGCCTCTTCCTCTAGCTCTTCCTCTACCTGCAAAGTTTGCTTGGAAAGAGCTACCTTCATCTTCATTCTTCCCATTCTTTGACTTGTCCTTGACCTTAGCTTTATCAGAATATAAGGCAGAAGTTTGATTACCTCTTGACGACTCACCACCTTTGCTAGTCTTTGCTTCATGAGTGAAGAGTTGGCCCATGAGTGTGTTGAGGTCGGGTACATGCATATCCATGTATAAATCCATGGCTGTTGTGAATGACTCCCACTTTTCTTTTGCTTTGATTCCATTTATGATTTGTCTAATGATTTGCTCCTCTTCAGTTACCTCTCCAATGCTTCCAAGTTGGTCGGAAATCTCCTTCATCTTTGTGACATAATCTGTCACATTTTGCTTCGGGCTTTTCTTCATTGTTGTGAACTCCATCCACAATTGGTTCTTCCTTGTTCGAGTGTTGGAAGAGAAGAAAGAAGCAAGTGCATTCCAGGTCTCTCTCGATGTCTTGCATCTCTTTCCATGAGGTAAAAGAAAATCACAGATTGGGTTTAGAATATAGGACCTTGCAAGTGCATCCTTCAAACATCAATTTGAAAGTCCTTCCACTTCTGCATGTGATGGTTGCCCTTTGTTCCTCATGGTTGGCATTGCTTCATCTCCGGATATGAATCCATAGAGATTCCTCCCTTGATGGTAAGCCTCCATCTTTAGAGACCATGCCGGGTAGTTGTTTCAATCCAATTTGTCAATTGTTGATGGAAATCCATCTCCCATGTTGCTTGACTATGCTCTGATACCACTGTGAAGAGAGATGGTGGATGCAATCCAAAGATGAGTTGGTGTTGCCACATTCGGCTTCACACCAGCCAACTAAGACTTCAGAGTTGATTAGTAGACCCTTTGAACTTCCTAAATCCACCAAAATATCATCCAAGTACTTTGGAATATGTATCCCAAAAGTTTAAGTGAAGACAGACTAGTTGCGAAATGACTAGCTCCCAAAACTTGCTATTTTTGGAAATACACCTGCTGGAAAAATTGAACAGTGCTCTCAACCTCGTAGGAGTTAGATAAATTCCTTTTGGGCAAAGCAAATACACTTAGCAAGATTCCCAATCCAAGTTAAAAAACTTCAAATGATGGACTGAGCACTGAGAACGAGATTCATCAATTTCTAGAACATGCCCACCATTCTCGGGGCTCTGCAGAGATAGACCAGTGAGCAGTAAAATGCAGATATCTCCAAACCTGTAAATTCAATGACCTTGAAAATTTATATGCAGAATGTAGACAGTAAGAGCTATCCAATGCATGTTGAAACACTAAAAAACGGTTGCATAGAACTCGAGATATGACCTTCTGAAGTCACTGTTCTAAGTGAGTATAGCAGAGAACAAAATTGAGAAGTAGATAATGACAAATGTATAGATTCACATATGATTACAACCACATTGGCAATGAACGTTTGCACAATGGGAGTAGAATGATAGAGCTATGGAGTAAGCTCTTCAATATCTACAAAATGACATGAAGTGGTCACGTACAAGGCTTGCTAATCACCTCTTCCTTCTTGCTCTTTTTATAGCTATTGTTGGAGGGAGTTCTGAATTCGAATTCGAATGGCTCCACGTAAAAGTGATCCCTAAAGTTAGGAGATATTCCCTCAGCTGAAAAGTTTGTGGTCACTTAGACCCATGAATTTGCTTTTACATCATGGATGAGGTAAGCCATCTTTTTCCTTTTTCCTTTTTCAATTACAAGAGATAAAAATGAACTCTTTTACAAGAGGTGTTCACATGACTACACATGTGACTTACAAATGATCATAATATCAAGCATATCAAGCATGTAGGCTTGGGTAAAATGCACCAACATAGTTGGCATCGATAGCCATCTAGGTGTGATATAGTTTGAGCCTAGGTATATTCAAAAGTGGTAATGGCTCATCTCTTAGTGTAGAAATGTGAGTTGATCCTCGACTTAGTAATGTCACCACTTTGGATGGTTCTTCCCATGTTGAGGTAAAATTCCCTTTGTTTTGCATTTCTTGGCCAAATTTTAGATCAGTACCGATGAAATATCCATCATAACATCAGCTTATTCATGGATTTTTTCTAGCCTATTCAAAGTGACTAGTCAAGAGGCTAAGGAAATCCTATCATTCTGAGTGACCTAGGTGCTTTGCATCGTGATGTGATTGGATCCCATCAAGAAAGCTAGAGGGACTAGAGATACAAGCCCATAGACAAATTGGAGAGGTGAATGTTATTTTTTGCCTTATGTGCCACTTGGTGAGCCCACATAGTGCCTTGAAAGAGGCTGCAAAGTTTCATACACATATTTGGAGCTAACTAATGTCTCCTTATTACATGAATGTATGGTTAAATTTCATCTCCCATAAAAGAAACATCACGGTTAAGTTTTTAGTCTATGGATGATAAAAATGATAGCCTTTGCTTTTAGAACTGTACCTAGCACAAATACATTTCACTAATTTATTGTGCAATTTTTGTGGTGTTATTGAGGCACATATGAAAAACCACCAAAGACATGCAAATGAGCAATGGATGGGTAGCAACCATGGCAACCCTAATATGGAGTGATAGATTGCAATGCTTTGGTGGGAAACCTATTAAGTACATATGTTGCACATATAACAACCTCTAGCTAAAAGTTGTGTCATAAAGGAAAACTTTTGACCATACACTTCATTATCTCCATGAGAGACCTATTCTTTCTTTCAGCATCTTCATTTTGTTGAGGTGTATATGACACTATACATTGATGTTTTATCCTACGTTTAGCAAGAAATGCATTAAAATCACAAGATATGTATCCCCCCCTCGATTAGAATGGAGGATGCCCAATTAACATGCTAATAGACTCTTAGCCAAAATGAGAAAGTGTTTGAATCACATAAACACTTTGGACTTTGCTTTCAATGGATACACCCATGCATCCCTAGAGAAATCATCAATAAAAGTCCTGAAATAAAGGTAGTTCCCAAAAGAAGGTTTCTACATAGGACCATAGACATCATTATAAATAAGCTACAATTTCTGAGTGGCTCCAGTTGAACTATGTTTTGGGAAGGAGGAATGCTGCATTTTTTCCGAAAATACAACCTTCAAAGAGATGTTTACAAAGTGCCTCAAGTTTGGGTAGAGAGGACATGATTTTCATATTTTTTCACATGTAGCAAACTAGCATAATTAGATGACCAAAGTATGCACGCCAAAGCTTTGCAACTAAGATAGCCTAAGAATCTTGTATTACATGTTGAATTATCCACATATTTTGCAAAGTCTTTGAGCTTATACAACCAATGACATGAAATGCATGAAACAATAATAATATCGCAGTTGTGGAAAATAATGCCTTAGCTACCCCTTGCTTAAGCACACCCCTTGCTAGTTGTTCCCTGTATATTTTGAAGAGGTTGCATTTTATACACTCTATCTCTATAGATGATCTTGGTATAATAGTTGTTTCTCCTTCATTCAGAATCCATTTCTAGTGACTTATTCTTTTGGAAACCTTATAATTTCTTCTTTGAGTGGTATAAGTCTTGGGATCACTATCTATACAATTTCATAAAAATGTCTAGAATATTTTCTATGTAATTATGTAATACTCCATGAAGAGATCAAGTAGTATGTTTTAATCCAACTTGTTGAGGCATCATCCAATGTCAACATGGAGTGATTTTACTCTCATTTGAAATCTTTGATTCTTGGTTTAGTATGCAATGTTTTCTATACATTTTACACATGTATGTAGAGAAATCTAGAAAAAACGAGCCTCTCTCTAAGAAAAATCAAGATCCTAGGAGGGTTCATTTGTTCTCATTGTGCACATAGGAGTGTTTATCCTCCAAAAATGGTATCAAAGCTATAGGTGGAGTATCAAAGATAGAAAAAAGGAGCTATCAAAGAGAACTAAACACCTAATCAAAGTTTGAAGGAAATAAGCAAAGAATGTGCATCAACAAGGGGTATCAAACAAGTCATTGAATCAAAGATGAGACTTCATCAAGAGGAATAACTCTATTTTTTTGAGGTAAAAGCGATCTTTTTTAACTTCATTGAATCAAGGGGGAGGTTCAAAGGAGCTAGAAGGCATCTTTGCTCATCTCAATGCGCAAATTGAGAAGCTAAAAAAGGGAAACTACAAACCAGGGTGAATTAGAATAAGCAATTTTTTGATGGGGAAATGTTTTTGGGGACTGGTGGAAAGCTAAAACTCTATATAGATGATTTGAATCCAACCAATGACCAGAGAAGAGAAGTGAGACAGTGAGTAAAAGGGACAAAAGATTCATTTTTATTTTATCTTAGAATATTTGCTACTCCATGCTAGGACATATTCAAATTTTGGGTACTCCAGAGAAGGCGTTGAAGTGCTTGGAGAGATTTTACTTCACATCCATAAAATCTAGGAAAATTCTACTCAAGAATGAGCCAAATATTCTCATGAAAGGTCCTTCTCAAGGTTCAATCGATAGTTCCCTAGATAATGAGGATCTTGTAGCCCACACCCTAAATCGACTTAGGGAGATGGAACATGAAGGGATTCAAAATGTCAATTTATGTAAGGGACTCTCTTCTTGATTTTGATCAAATAATCACTCTCATGGTGACAAAGGAGATGATCCTTGGTGCGAATCATGCCAAGGATAGCCAAGGGCAATTGTTGTATGTAGGTAGAGGAAGAAGAAGACACAACCAAGGTGCTAAAAGATCAAGATCAAGATATCAAACCAACCAAGGAGGTCAAGAACAACAAGAAAATCTAGGTCAAAGAGGTTGAAGATAAAACAAAATAGAGGAAGAGGTGGAAATTTTGGTGAAAGAGGACCACACACTTCAAATGGATGATTTTTATTTAGTAAGCTAGGTCATTTTTCAAATGAATGCTATCATGGAGCTCTAAAAAGAAGGAATCAAAGAAGAAAAAAACAATTAGAAAGGGCAAGGTAGTTATGCAAACACATCATCTAGCCAAGGGAATGATTATTTACTTGCCATGAGGTGTGTTGAAGATATAACTTAAGGTAGTGAAGATGTATGGTATGTAGATAGCAGATGTAGCAGTCATCTATAATTCCATAAGGATCTTTTTAGTAACTTAAGGTACCAAAGCCTCAAGGAGATTCAATAACAAGTGAAATCTATTTAATGATCTGCATCATCATATGGAGCATATAAAGGCTAAGAAATTGCCTCATTTGAACCATCACTTGACTATCCACCTATAAAATGCGGGAGCAAAGTGTCATACACATCTTTGGAGTTAATTGATGTCTCCCTAGTACATGAAAGTAATGGTTGAATTGCATATTCCAAAAAAACAACATCATGGTTAACCTAAATGTGTTTAGTATGTGGACGATACAACTCATAGCCTTTGCTTTCATAACTATACCCAACACAAATACATTTCACTCCTTTTTCATCCAATTTTTTGCATTGTTGTTCAAGCACTACTGCATATGCCACCACCAAAGACATGTAGTTGCATAACCATTGGCTTGCAACCATTCCCAACCTCACATGGAGTGATAGATTGCAATGCTTTTGTGGGACACCTGTTAAGTGCATATCTTGCACACATACAATGTAGTGTTTCCTCAATCACAATCTATCCCCAATCACAATCTTTCGATTACTCAGAAATAACAGTGGAGAGAAGAACGCAGAGATTGCACAAGGTAAAAGAAAATCTGATGCGGAAGAGTAGAACAAATATGGTGCAGAGAAGGAAGAATTCTGATATTATAGATGTGAATCAATGGTTACAATAGCTTTGGACAATAGCTTCTTCACGAAGCCTCTACCTCCCGACCACCCCCGAGCTATCACAATCGCATTCTCACTCGCACTCTCAATCACACTCTCACTCTCACTCTCACTCTCAATCACACTCTCAATCACAAGGTAATTCTCAGATTTCTGTGTGTCCTCCGTGTTGATGCGCAGGCCTTCTTATCTTTTTTTCTGTTTGATCGCAGTCGTGCTCCCCCAAAGAAGTGTGCGATCCACCAAATTTAGAAAAAGTTGAGTTTCTCCAAAACTTTCGCAAAAAGCCATGCGATCGTAGTGTACTTCCTTTCTTTAGCATACTTGTCAAAAATAGCAGAAAAACACCAAGAAGACATATCCGAAAACATACATAATTAGACATGGTGACACGTGAGCATGAGAATCACGGATTCGAATAGAATTAGACAAGCCCTCGTTTTTTTTTTTTTTAAGTGTTGGAAAAAACGGCACTTTTCAAAGCCCTGTAACTCAAAAACAATGAGGAATTAGGTTAAGCTTGTGAGAGACACTTTTATTCAATTTTTTGATCTGCACAATAGTGTTAGAGACGTCTGAGGTCCAAATCCACCTCTAAATGCCACTTTTGAGCCCTACAAGGTTTAAAATTCTAGAGAGAGAGTAAAATCAAGGCATTTTCTTACAATGAACTAAACGTAGGACCCTGAACGAGGTACTTAGAACATGATTCACAAAAATCTCACACAGGCACTTTTATTCACTTCTACTTGCTCTACCTTTCCCTCATATAGAGTTTTCCTTAATTCTTTCATCTTCACCTTCAAAATCCCACTAGAAAACATGATGCAATTAAGGTCTAGAGAGAGAATATGAAACTTGTCAACCCAAAATTTTTCCTACATGCATAAAATGACCTAATTATTCGTTCTAAGCATTATCCCCACAATGAAATTCAGGAAGTTCAAAATGAATTATTTCACTAGAAAAGAGGCTTATTACATACAACCTCAAGCCAAAAACTCTGTGGTAAAGCCTAACTTTTGACCATACACCTGGCCATATCCATGAGAGACTTTTTCTTTATCTCAAAAAATCCATTTTGTTGAGGTCTGTACGACACTTTATGTTGATGTTTTATCCCACGTTCACGGCGAAATGCATTAAAATCACAAGGCATCTATTCCCCCCTTGATCAGAATGGCGGGTGCCCAATTTATGTTGATAGATTCTCAGCCAAAATGAGAAACTATTTGAAGGTTATAAACACTTTGGATGTTGCTTCCAATGATACAACCATGCATGCTTGAAGAAACGATCAAAAGTCATGATATAAAGGTTGTTCCCAAAAGATGGTGTCTGCATAGGACCATAGGTGTCACTATGAACAAGCTGCAATTTTTGAGTAGCTCAAATTGAACCATCTTTTGGGAAGGAGGAATGCTACGTTTTCCAAACATATAGTGCTCAGAGACATGTTTACAAAATTCCTAAAGTTTGGGCAAAGATGAAACTGTTAGTATATGATCAATGTCTACCCCTCATGATTGTATGCACATTTTGTAAGGCCCCCTTTATGAGGAGAAGCCAAGCATGCATTACCCAATTGATGGGAATCCAACTTGCATGTTGGATGAAGTTCATATTTGACCATGTAAGGTATTGTAAGGAAAGAGAGTTACCAGGGTCCCCAATTGTGGGGTCCGAGGCAGCAGTGAGCAGCTCTAGGGGGGTCCAAGGGGGGCTGGTAGGCCCCTTGGCTGGGGGGTCCCAGGGGGCCAGCAGGCCCCTTGGTGGGGGTCGGGGGGCAGCGCCCCCGGGTGACGGTAAAGGGAATATTCCATGGAATATTCCTTGTTGGAGTCAGAAATCATTTATATTTATTAGGTCGGTTCAACAGGTCTAAGCCGTGTTGGCAATTATGCGGGCGGTGGCCGCCCACGCTCTACCGCCCATGTATAGCCGTCCATGGCAGGCCACCCATGATCCTATATATACATGATTTTTGCACTACCTCAGACATCGAGTTGAGCCAGCATACCTCTACCTTGTATCTCCCTGTCTAGAGTTGTCTAGATCACCATTTAAGCTCTATCGTGAGAGCGCACGAGTGGACAATGCCATCATCTTTGTACTTGCAGCTAGTACAAAATTGTTGAGATTCTCCTATATCTGTTATCTTCTCTACTATTGCTCCCGTGTTATATTGTGTAACTATTGTCTTACATGGTATCAGAGTTGTAAGATTCGAATAGCTTGAGAAGTATCACTCCTTTAGCCTACTAGCAGACTAGAATATCAGTAGATTATTTGAGTGATTACATGATGGCTTCATCGTCGAACACTGGTCTTGGTGTTTCAGCTAATGTTAATGTTGCACCTATTCAAATTCGCCCACCTGCATTCACTGAAGGGAAGCTGGATGGAACCAATTATACACTCTGGAAGTTCAAAATTTCAGCAATTTTGGACTCCTATGAATTACTTGACACTGTCATGGGACTGATGGGATTGGATCTAGAGCCTATACCAGTTGAAGATCTAGTAAATTCAAGATTGATGATTCAGCCAAACCCAGATCTTCTACGAGCTTGGAAGAGGTGGAATGTTGATGCATTATGTGCGATTGTCACTAGTGTAAGTGATTATGTGCTTACTTTTGTTCAACATACTACTAAAGCACATGAGGCTTGGGGCATATTGGCTCATCCATATGAGACCAAGAATCACACTACGATACAGAATTTAGAAAATCAGTTGGCAAATGAAAAGCATTTTGATTCTAAAAAGGATGAAGATTTTATCAAATGGATAAAACATCTTCAAGATCAATTGGCTGCAGTTGGTGTTGTTATAACACCAGAAGAGCTAGCTCGAAGATGTGTACGTGTTCTTCCAGAAAAGTATAATGGATTAAAAACAGCCCTTAACACTCAAGTAAGACCAACTCCCCTTACATTTGAAGAGTTTTGTGCGATGCTTTTAGAAGAAGAGATGTAGAGAGATGTAGCTGAAGAATCGGCAAAGTACAAGTGTTGCTCCATTCTCAGCAAATGCAAAAGGTAAAGGCTCTTCTGATGGATCAAAGAGGAAGCCAAAGAAGAAAAAGTTCACAAGAAGTTGCTTCTATTGTGAAAAGAAAGGTTGTGCCATCAAGGATTGCAGAAAGAAGTAAGTTGATGAACGGAGGATGCAAAGAACAGAGATGGTTGCTCATTTGCGTGCATTTTCAAAGTTGCAGGAACCTTGTGAAGCTTGTATGATGGGCAAGCAACAACGAAAGGCATTTCCAAGAGAGACCAGCAATCGATCTCAAGCTCCTCTAGAGTTGGTAAATGCTGATCTCTATGGTAAAATGTCTACACATACTTTAGGAGGATCTTTCTACTTTTTGCTGTTAGTCGATGATTATAATAGAAAGATGTGGGTTTATTTCATTTGAGAGAAGGCTGATGCTTTTGAAAAATTAAAAACGTGGCATAAGTATGTGGAAAATGAATTAGGAAGGAAATTGAAGAGATTCATAACAGATAGAGGAGGTGAATTCTTGTCAAAAAAATTCAATAATTACTGTATGGAGCATGGTGTGAAAAGGCAACTTACCACAGCTCATACACCTCAACAAAAGGACAGTAGTTGAAATGGCTCGTTGTATGTTAAAGGCTCAAGACATGCCTGATTCACTCTGGGCAGAAGCAGTCAATACATGAGTCTACATCCTCAATCGACGCTACACAAAAACACTGAAGGGGATGACTCCTCAAGAAGCATATTCTGGTAAAAAGCCTTCAATTTTGCATTTCAGAATTTTTGCATATTCTTGATTCAACAAGATCAAAGTTGGATTCAAAAAGCAAAAAGTGTGTCTTCCTAAGATATAGTGAAGAGTCTAAAGCATACAGGTTGTGGGATCCTGAGGCAAGGAAGATTTTTGTCAGCGGAGATGTGTTGTTTGATGAACGACCACACTTAGTAGAAGATAAAGGTAAATCTACTATCTCATCAAACGGAGAAATATCTTACCTTGTGCCTATCAAAAGATAGGTTAAAGTTGAGGAGGAGGAAACACCTGATGGAGAAATTTCCTCAATAAAAAGCCAAGCAGTTGTAGCTGCATAGCATAAGCCACTACCAAAGTGGGCACAACAGCTCTTTGATGATCACAATCCACATGTAGATGTATGAGAATCATCCTTGGATGGATTACGAAGATCAAAGAGAATAGAGGAGCAAAGAAGAGCCTCATAACAAATTGTTAACATGGCCCTAATGGAAAATATCATGGGCTCGATAAAGGAACCTACCACCATTGAAGAAGCCCTTGATGATCCAGGTTGGAGAGCGGCAATGCAGTCTGAGTATGATAGTATACTCGAAAATGATACATGGGATCTAGTCGACTTGCTGCCAAAGAAGAAGGTAATAGGTACTAAATGGATTTCAAAAGCTAAGTATAAATCAGATGGAACATTAGAAAAGTATAAGGCAAGATTAGTCGCACAGGGTTTTTCACATATCAAAGGATTTGATGTTCAAGAAACTTTTGCACCAACAGCACACATGACAAATATTCAAATGGTACTTGCAGTAGCTGCACAAAAGGCTTGGCCTATTTTCCAGATGGATGTCAAATCTGCATTTTTGAATGGTCACCTCAAGGAGGAGGTATATGTATCTCAACCACCAGGTTTTGAGGTGCCCAATTCAGAAAATAAAGTTTGCAGGTTGAAGAAAGCTTTGTATGGACTTAAGCAAGCTCCATGGGCTTCGTACCAACGGATAGATAATTTTTTCAAAAATATGGGTTTTGAAAGAAGTACTTCTGATGCTAACTTGTATGTAACGAAAAGGGATAGCAAGCTAGTTGTTGTCATTGTATATGTAGATGATTTGATCATTACAGGAGATCATCAAGAACTCATCAATCAAACTCGGATCAGCTTGGGAACTGAGTTTGAAATGACAGACTTAGGTCTACTCCATTTTTGTCTGGGAATTGAAGTATGGAAAATGAAGGATGGCATTTTCATCTCACAATAAAAATATGCCAAAGAAATTCTCAAGGCATTTGGAATGATGGACTGCAAACCAACTAGCACACCTATGGAGGTAAATCATAAGCTATCTATGGACAATAATATGCATGATGTAGATGCTAAGAATTATAGGAAGCTCGTTGGAAGTCTTATTTTTCTGTGCAACACTAGACCAGACATTTGCTATGCTGTTGGAGTGTTAAGCAGGTTTTTCAACAAACCTAAGGAGAGTCACTAGAATGCTCGAATGCAAATTCTAAGGTACATTGCAGGTACCTTGGATTTTGGTATTTTGTATACCATAGGTGATACACTTCAAGGATATTGTGATTCAGATTGGGTTGGAGATTGTGATTCTAGAAAATCAGTTTCCGGATATTGTTTCTCACTTGGTTCAGAAATATTTTCTTGGGTAAGTATGAAGCAACCAACTCTCGCACTCTCCTCCACTGAAGCAGAGTACAAAGCAGCTTGTTTTGCTTCTTGTGAGGCAGTCTGGTTAAGGAGAATTCTTGCAGATCTAGGCTTTCTATCAAATATGTCGACTGTACTCAAGTGTGATAATCAAAGTTATATGGCTATTGCAAAGAAACCAGTATTTCATGGTCGCACCAAGCACATAGAAGTACAGTACCATTACATTCATGAGCTAATTGAAGATGAAATTGTGGAGCTAGAATATTTCCCAACAGAGGCAAAATGTGCTGACGTATTCACTTAAGCACTTGGAAGAGAGAAGCTCAACAGGCATCTTCAACAGATGGGCATAGGACCGAGACCTACTTGATTTATCATCGGTAAACATTGAGGGGGGTGTTAGTATATGATCAATGTCTACCCCTCATGATTGTATGCACATTTTGTAAGGCCCCCTTTATGAGGAGAAGCCAAGCGTGCATTACCCAATTGATGGGAATCTCAACTTGCATGTTGGATGGTCATATTGGACCATGTAAGGTATTGTAAGGAAAGGGAGTTACCAGGGTCCCCAATTGTGGGGTCCGGGGCAGCGGGGAGTAGCCCCAGCTGGGGGGTCTAAGCCGTGTATGGCAATTACCCAGGCGGTGGCCGCCCACGCTCTACCACCCATGTATAGTCGTCCATGGCAGGCCACCCATGATCCTATACATACATGACTTCTGAACCACCTGAGACATCGAGTTGAGCCAGCATACCTCTACCTTGTATCTCCTTGTCTAGAGTTGTCTAGATCACCATTTAAGCTCTACCTTGAGAGTGCACGGGTGGACAACGCCATCATCTTTGTACTTGCTGCTAGTAGAAAATTGTTGAGATTCTCCTAAATCTGTTATCTTCTCTCCTATTGCTCCCGTGTTATATTGCGTAACTATTGTCTTACAAAACTATGTTGAGATTTTTGCAAGTGTAGCAAACTAGCATAATTCACATGACCAAAGTGTGCATGCCAAAGCTTTGCATCTAAGATACCATGAGCATCTTGTACTCCACATGCTGAATCATTCATAGACTTTGCATAGTCTTGTTAAAAAGTAAAGAAGCAAGGTGGTACATATCTTGCAAAAAGGATTTTCTTCAAATATAAGTAAAATACAAAAATGAAAAATGGAAGCATTTACTTTAGCAAGTAGTGGAGGCCAAAAAATAATCAATCCAAAAAACTAAAACAAATGAGAAGAGTGGTTGTTCAAAGAATTGGAGGAGTTATGGAGAAGAGCTCAGGAAGTCATCATCAGAGCTCATGGTCACTTGGCTACAAAAGAGGCAAGGGAGAACACTCAAGTACAGAGGAAGAAGGCATTGAAGTCCCCTTGTAGGTAGTTCATTTGGTTTTATTCATTTTGTTTTCTACAGTCTCATAGACTATGTGCAACTGCTCAACATTTCTAGGTAGCTTGATTGTGGGAGTCACATCTCTCAATGTATGTATCCATTTTTTCAGATTTTAACATGTATGTTGTCTGAAAGAGTTTTTTCAAATTTTTTATGCTTTGTGAGTTATTAAGTTTTTCATGCAAACTAGTTTTCAGCCTAACTGAGTGGATAGGCAACCTATTTTAAGGCAAAGAGTTTCCAAACCAAAACTACTCCGAATCGAGTGTTTGATAGCTCATTTGGAAGTTGTTAGTGTCTACTTTGAATGAACAAAGCCTCAAGTTCATTGTATTCTTCAATTGGTACTAGTTTTCATTATAAGGTTCAACTATAGGTAAAATTCTTGATCTTGAGAAGTTCTTCGACACTTTTGACTGCACATAGGAGAGGAATTCTCCAATAGTTGCTAGAGAGTGGGAGATTGAAAAGGCAAAGCATTGGAAATAAATTGAAGCAAATGAAAATCTATAATTCAAGGGGGAGCTCCATAAAGTCAAGAAAGAGCACCACAACATTTTAGCTAAACTTCAAACTTCAAACATTTTAAGGGGCCTATCATTGTACTGGGAGACTTCAACATGGTCACTACTATTAGGGATAGACTTGATAAAAAGGGGAACATTATCTCAGGTCAAGAATGGCAGGCCTGGATCAAACTTTCCACCACTCATGACTTGTTTGACTTCTCCTCCAATGCTAGATTGACGTGGAGTAACAAGCAGAAGTCCCCCCTCCTCTATGCTCCTAGATTGGACCTAGCCTAAGGCAATCTTCCATATCTTCAGCAGTTCAGTAATACCAAATGTGAGGCTAATAAAACCATTTGTATTTTCTGATCACTCCTCCATAAGGGTGGTGCTCAAGCAAGATAGACCGCATGCTAGGATGGGTCGGCCACACCTGGACCCTACCTTGCTTAAAGTCCCTTGTGTTATTGATAATACTAAGGCTATTATCACCCATTTCTTCTAGAAGTATGCTAACCCTAGTATAGCTTGGGCTAAAGCTATTAGAGACACCTAGGTTCTCTTCACTCACTTCAAGAATTTGAAAAGAGAAGCTAGAGCCAAAAGAAGATGTGTTCTTGCCAAGAAAATACATCTTCTTGCTTCCTCTCAAGACCCTTATAAAATGGACTTGATTATATCCCTTCAGGAGAAACTGAGATATGAAGAGTACCTTGAGACTAGCAGTATCCTTACCTCTTCAAGAGAATTTTGGGTTGGGAATCTTGACAGACCTACCCAAAGTATGTTCACTCTTTTGAAAAAGAAGAAGATCAAGGATTATATTCCTTTCCTCAAGAAGAAGAATTGTGGATTTGTTATATCTGTTGAGGAGAACTTGCAGGAGGCTAGTAACTTCCTTACGAATGTTTTCTCTAGTACTCCCAAGTGGGGGGAGGATATCCGCAGAGCCAAAGCCCTCATTGCTATTAAAAGGAAAAAAACTATTCCTACTGGCCTAGCTGCCATGTTGGACCTGCCCCTCACTACCAATGAGATTAAAGAAACCATTGGTAATTTGAAACACTGCAAGACTCCTGGTTTGGAAAGACTTCCTAATGAGTTTTTCATTGCTCTAAAAGATTTCATAGCTCCTTACATTCTGTTGACTTGGAAAGATTTTGTTAGTCGGGGCACTCTCCCTATTGAAGTTAACACTGGATTTATAAAATTGATCCATAAAAAAGGACCTAAAGAGGATTTGAACAAGTGGAGACCTATTGCCTATCTGACAACCATCTACAAAATTTTTGCCTCTACCCTTGCTAGAAGATTTAGCCCCATCATGAAGGATATCATTCTCCCTGAGCAAAAAGGATTCATTAAAGGCAAGTTTATCCTTGATGCTATTATCTCTCTATGGGAAGGATGGGTTATGCCAAAGACTCTAATCAACATTGTTTTTTCTTCAAGATAGATTTTGAGAAGGCCCATGAGAGGATTGAATGGGATTTCATTCTCCAGTCCCTGCATGATATTGGTGCTAGTAAGAGGTTCACTAAAGCTGTTGGTACTCTGTTTAGAAATGCCCATTCTAGAATTTCTATAAATGGTAGCCTCTCCCCTCACGTTAGACTTAGAAGTTCTATTCATCAGGGTCATCCCTTAGCCCCCCTTTTGTTTGCCATTGCTAGTGATGCCCTTGGTTGGTTGATTAAGGATGCTATTGAAGAAAAAAAAGGTTGAAGATATCAATCTACCTAGATCTAATAAACAACTCTATTTGCAAGCCTTTGTTGATGACACTAATATACTCAATAAAGTTGATGATTAATATGCTAAATGTATTTTAAACTGTTTCAATACATTTTACTGGGCCAGTGGTTCCCACATAAATCACAAGAAAACTGCCTTCAAAGCCTCTGATAATATGGTTCCTAATTGCGTGAGTAATCAGGGTTGTGAAATAATAAGAGATGGAGAAATATTCATATTTTTGGGCATACCTATGGGTTTTCAAGTCTCTCTAAATCAAAGGTGGGAGTAGGTTATGGAAAGATTAAAAAAAAAAAACTTTTTACTTGGTATGCCTATCAATATTCTCTTTCTCACCATGTCTTTGTACTTAACCATTACATTTTGCCTACTGTTGTTTATTTCCTTTCTTTTTGGATGCCTAATAAAGCTCATATCAGTCAGGTTATTGGTCTTTCCAGAAGGTTCCTTTGGGGGGGAGTCTTATACATAATAAAACCCCTAAAGTTTCTTGGAAAATATTTTTCCTACCTAAAGAGAAAGGGGGGCTTGCAATATTTTGTCCTTTGAAAATGTCCTTTAACTTGTCTACCAAATGGATAGTTAGGGCTTTGGACTCTCAAGACTGCTGGGCTCTGCTAACTAAAAGGAATGTTCATAGATTTAGAGTTATCAAGATCTTGCTCACACGCACACAGAGGTTGCAAACAGAGAAAACACATTGAAAAATAGAGATGCCAAGAGATGAGACCAAATGCAGTATTGGGTGCAATCTCCCCCCATGCACTCTATTTCAGCAGTCCTCAAAGTGCATGTATTTATAGGAATTTTTTATTACGTCGAAAAGAGTGGTTAAATGAGAGTGGCTTTGAAAAGCATGCGTGAAACTAAAAGTTGGTGACTTTTGGAGAAAGCCTTTTCTTTCAATATCAGAAATTGCGGTCTATAATGACCCTTATTCTAACCACTATTTTTCTAACTATTTCTAACAATAGAACCTTCTATGCGGACTTATTTACAAACTAAATTATAACTCGGATTTATTAATGTCTGTCCTAAAGTCGGATTATTGATGTCCACCCTTTCACGCTCTCAAGCCCGCACGAACCTTCAGCTGCTATATCAAAAACACCAAAAACACATTAATACATTAATAAATAAACACTCAAACAATGCATTATTCAACATATTCCATAAGTTGTAACATGCCCCTCAGTTGAAAAAGAAACTGACCTCAGTTGATCAAGCAAAATAAACATGGATGGTCAGTCACATGTTCGATCACTGAATGGAAATAAGCATGTTCCATGTTAAAAAAAAATGCATGGACATGTTCATGGAGGAATAAAATTAATGTGTTTGTGTATGATATGCAAAAAATTAAGTGGTCATAATGATGTGTTAATTGTGTTTTATGTATCCATTGACATTCTTCAATAGAGTGATTTTTGTACTTAACAAAATATCGATGGCGTTGAGTACATGTGCATTTAGTAGTGACATCATGATCAATTATTTTCTTAGGAACCAAGATTTCCTATTTTTCTTCAATCGAACGAGGGATCAAGAAGTTGAGTGAGTGGTAAAGTTCCTTTAAATGGTTTAAGTAAACTAATATGAAAAGAGTTAGATATCTTTGAATGAGATGGTATATCTTATCTAAATGAATTATCATTAATTTTTTCTATAATGTTAAATGATCCATAAGAACGTGGTGCAAGTTTAATTTTAGGATGTTGCAAAATATTTTTGAGATGTCTTTTAATGATACGCAACCATACAAGATCATTTTCCTTGAATTCCTTATCTAATCATTTTGTATTGATATTATGTGTGTAGTGCTCTTGGATTTTCCTAATGTTTTCGTGAACATTGTGAAGTATAGAAATGTCATCCTGAGCAATAGAATTAGCCATTGGAATGTCCGTTTCAATGAGTGACATGGGAGTGGGAATCTTTTTACCATAAACAATTTCAAAAGGTGCACAACCAGTAGTGGTGTGTGTGGTGTTATTGTAAGCAAATTGAAGCAATGGAAACTTTTTTTCGAGTTAGTGGGACTATCTAATGAATAACAATGCAATAAATCAAGAATAGTACTATTTGTAGCTTCACTTTGTCCATTACTTTCCGGATGAAATGCAGAGCTAAAATCTATGTTAGAACCAAAATGTTGAAATAAGGCAACCCAAAAATGATTACAAAATCTAACATCATGATCAGATAACATTACTTTGGGAAATGCATGATGTGGGAAAATGCATTTAATCAATAATTTTGTAGCCTGAGGTGCAGAAAAAGTTTTCCTACATGGAATGAAATATGCATATTTACTAAACCTATCAACTATTGTCCAAATCATATCATTATGTGATGAAGTGATGGGAAGACCTATGATAAAATCCATAGAAATATGTTCCCATGGTTCGTTTGGAATGGGAAGTGGCATTAATAATCCAAATGGTTTCCCATGGTTCGTTTGGAATGGGAAGTGATGATGTTTTACATGTTGACATACGCATTGAGAAACATAATGTGCAATATGTTTTTCCATGTGTGGCCAAAACAAGAAATCTTCGCAGGCAGAAATGGTGCGGTGTATGCCTCTATGACCCATCTAAGATGGTTCATGCATTTCTTTGATGACAAAATCTTTAAAAGCTTGATTTATGCATAATCTATGTTAAAAATAAAGAAAACCATTATGAAATGTATAATGTTCATCAGATAAAGATGCACCATTGTTGAAGTCATGCCATGCACGTGAAAAATATAAATTAGAGCATAAGTGGAAACCATTTCTTGAAAAGAATGTATTTGGATGGCAAAAATATTATGCAAAACAACACAATGTGAAGGAAATCAGCTAAGAGCATCAGCTACAAAATTAGCTTTACCAGGCTGATATTGGATCATGGATTCGAAATTTTGAATGAATGATGCCCATTTAAGATGGCGATCAAAGATTAAGGGCTGATTTAATAAATGCTTAATAGCTTGTTGATCAGTTTTGATTAAGAGCTTAGAGCCCATAAGATAGTGTTTGCAAATTCACAAAGCATGCACAACTGCTAACAATTCTTTCTCATATGTACTATAATTCTTTTCTGAGGGCTTAAGCTTCCTACTCTCAAATGCAATGGGATGATCATTTTGCATTAAAACAACACCTATCCCTGAACCACTAGCATCAGTAACAACATGAAAGGGTTGTGAAAAATCAGGTAATTGTAAAACAGGTGCATGTGAGAGTGCATGTTTGAGTTTTTCAAAGGATTGTTGTTGGGTAAGTCCCCATGAAAATTTTAATTTCTTTTTCAATAAGGTAAGGGGCAATGCTAAATAAGAAAAATTTTGGAAAAACTTCCTGTAGAAACTAGCCAACCCAAGAAAAGAACGAACATCATTAACTGATTGTGGTGTGGGACATTCTACTATAACTTTAATCTTTTTTGGATCCACATGCATACCTTCACTTGAAATAGTATGTCCTAGATATTGTAGCTTACGTTGAAAGAAGTAACTCTTTTCAGGATAAGTGTAAAGTGTGTTCTCTTGTAGTAAATGAAAAACTGCTTTAAGATGCTTCTCATGCTCAGTATCATTCTTACTATAAACAAGAATATTGTCAAAAAATACAAGAACAAAAGTTTGGTAATCAAGAAAAATTTTATTCATCATTTGTGCAAATGTAGCAGGGGCATTAGTAAGTCCAAAGGGAAATACCATAAACTCATAATGTCATGTTTGGGTTCTAAATGCGGTCTTAAAAATATCACTTTGCGTCATACGAATCTGATGGTATCCTGATTTTAGATCAATTTTACTAAAGACATGAGCTCCTCGTAATTTATCTAAAAGATCATCTATTCGAGGAATAGGGTATCTATTATTTATTGTGATCTTGTTAAGGGCTCTATAATCAATGCACATTGGATAAGTTTTATTCTTCTTCTCTACTAAAGGAAATGGTGCTCCAAATGGGGAAGAGCTAGGCCTTATAATTCCTTTCTATAGTAGGTATTTTACTTGGTTTTCTATTTCCTTTTGGTGTAGTGGTCCATGTCTATAAGGTCCTTTATGAGGAGGAGAACTACCAGGGACTAAGTCTATGCTATGGTCAAAGGATCCTCAAGATGGTGGTAGTTCAGAGGGATACTCAGACATAAAACAATCCTTATAAGTACTCATGAAAGGTTTATGTGCATCAGGAAGTGTACGAGTATAATCATTGATGACATTGACAAAAACAAT
Organism: Ceratopteris richardii; assembly: GCA_020310875.1. Classification (NCBI taxonomy): domain Eukaryota; kingdom Viridiplantae; phylum Streptophyta; class Polypodiopsida; order Polypodiales; family Pteridaceae; genus Ceratopteris; species Ceratopteris richardii. The sequence goes on along the minus strand of CM035417.1, from coordinate 176,134,439 downwards.
GCATGAATTGAATCCTTTCCTAAATGCATGTTTTACTTGAGTATGACTAATCAATAGAAATGGTTGGAAATCATGTCGTGCAGATAAAGTAATGATTTGACCTTTAAATTCAAAGTTAAAAGTATGTGTGTGGTAGTCAGTGCGTGGGTCATAATGATGATGAGAAGGCATATCTAGTATAACATCGTAAGATTGCAAAGGTGCAATTAAAAATGTTTGTGAATCAACATACGGGCCTATGCTAATCGTAACATCTTGCACTTCTCGTGTTACATTATAACGATTACCTTGAAATGCAGCTTTTACTTTATACAAAGAAGGAAACATTTTTAATTTAAGTTCCTGCACTAATAAATGTGAAATGAATTCATGTAAACTACCATCATCATCTAAAATTTTAACGAGTTTGTTGTTTATAGTACCCTACATGCAAAGTAGAGAATGAAGAGAGATATCATTACCCAAGGTACTTAAGTCCTTCTCCAATGATTCCTCTGTCCAAAGAGGAGGAATTTCTTCATTATGGGCCTCCATGTTATGTAATTGAGTTGCAGCAGGTTTCATGTTAAGAGTTCGCAATCAGCACTTTGTTTTTATATGTCCACGTTTACCACAACTCCAGCAGGTGATTCGTGGTCACTTTTGCTGGGTATCCATCACTAAAGTTTTTAGGGTAGGTGCTTTGGTAGGTTGGAGAGATGAAGCAACAGGTGCAATTGAGTAATTGGATTGCAATGGATGAGGAAAAATAGGGTAAGATGGAGCATTAAAAGTATATTTCATGGGAAGATGTGGTTTTACAAAATGTGGTCGTTGATGTGGTTGTTGTAGACAGAGTGACTTGGTTATGGACTGGGATTCTTTCTCTCCATCATAGGTGAAAGATATAGGCTCGTTCAGGGTTGTAGGTCGTAAGGTGTGAAGCTTATCTTGGATTCCCACCTCGAAACCATCTTCGTATTTCCGTTGCAAGCTATCCTCCGGTACATGTTCAAGCATTCGAACCAATAGTAAATTTTGCCAGAACCGCTCTATGTAGGTAGTAACCATATTTCCCTCCTTCCATGTAAGGGTCGTCCATGCACGTCAAACATGTAAATGGTATTGAGGAGGAAGAAAAGAATCATTCACTTTATCTTGGAAAGCCTTCCACGTTGTTGGATGCTCTGTACTGTGCCACAGGACATTCCACCAGAGTTGAGCTTTTCCTACTAAATAGTTAGTGGAAAATTTTACTTTTTCACTTTTAGCATATGTTTCATCAGTATAAAAATCATCAAACTATGAAAGGCATGAAAAGATTAAAGGGCCATACTTCCGGCCATCAAATCGGAAAAACTATTAATTCTTAACGACAATCTTAGAATGTGTGTCATCTGACTGGGTAAAGAAAATAGCTTTGACCACCCTCGTAAGGTTTTCTTCATCAATTTGCATCTTTTTTAGTATTTCATTGTGTTGTTAGATCTCGTTCTGAGCGCCTCGTAATTCATGCCGCAGGAGCTCCAGTTGTTGCTCGAGTGTTACCGCGGGTAGAGGTGACTTGTCGAAATCCTCCATGTTGTTCATAGGGTCCATGAGGATGTATAGAAAAATCCCTCTTGCTAGATATGTAAAAAAAAATTTTTAGTTTGTTTGAGTTAAAATGTAAAAGGAATGGTTGTTCTTGGGAATGGGAAAAGTAAGAAAGAGATGAAATTTGTGTTAAATATAAGAGAAGAGAAGTAAAGTGACAACAAAAAGAGATAGTGTAGTGGTACAACACTTCCCTTGTGTGGGTGAGGTTGTGGGTTCAAATCCTCCCACCTTGGTGAATATGAAACTCCTTATTTCCACTCATAAGTTATAATTGGTTCACGCATAGCCAACGTCTCTACCAACGGTCGCCAGAGGGATCTTGGGTGCGAGAGATGCCAAAGTAATGCCTTAGTTATGCCTTAGTTATGCCTAAGTTCTATGCCTTAGTCGATGCCTTGGAGTAAGCCAAAGGAGTAAACGTAAGTGTAAACATAGGTAAGACAAAGGAGTAAACGTAGGTGTAAATGTAGGTGTAAACATAGGTTCTAGTTCTGGAACAGGAACAGAAATAGAAACCAAAACTAGAACTAAAACTGAAACTCGAAACAGAAACGAAAATGGAAATAAAAACGGAAATGAAAACAAAAACGGAGGCGGAATCAAAATCGGAATTGGATCATGAACAGAGAACAACAAAACAGAGATCAATTCGCCAAAATGAACAGAAATAGATCCCTCCATAGTGACGTGTTCCCTCCGTAGTCACGCATGCAATGCTCTGATTCCACTGTAATTAGGATCTTGCTCACACACACACACACACAGGTTGCAAATGCAAAAACTACAAAGAAAAATAGAGATGCCAAGAGACGAGACCGAACGCAGTATTGGGTGGAATCTCCCCCCATGCACTCTTTTTGGATAGTCCACCGAGTGCATGTATTTATAGGAATTTTTTATTATGTCGAAAAGAATGGTTACATGAGAGCAACTTCGAAAAGCATGCATGAAACTAAAAGTTGGTGACTTTCATAGAAAGACTTTTCTTTTACTATCAGAAATTGCGGTCTACAATGACCCTTATTCTAACCACTATTTTTCTAACTATTTCTAACAATAGAACCTTCTACGGAGATTTATTTACAAACTAAATTATAGATCAGATTTATTGATATCCGCCCTAAAGTCAGATTATTGATGTCCGCCGTTTCATGCTTTCATGCCCTCACGAACCTTCAGCTGCTATATCGAAAACACCAAAAACACATTAATGAATTCATAAATTAACACTCCAACAATGCATTATTCAACATATTCCATAAGTTATAACATTTATTTTAGCTGATTACAAAGCTTGGAATAACCACTTTGTTTGGGATATTGTTGCTTCTCCCCACACTTTCCTTCCCACTAGCTCCAGCTTGAGTTGTAGGATGTGGAATGTCTAGATGAATGTGAAAAGGTATTTTTGTCCAGATAACAGATTTTTTAACTTTTTTTACTTTTTCCTACAAGAAAGCCTGTGGATTGGCTGGCTGTGTCTCTGGAATAATGGTCATGTGGGGATCTGAGAACATAAATGTTATAAGCTTGGATATACCACCTTGAAAGATCTCACTAGTGATGGTGAGATTCTATCTGACGAGCAAATTATGGGTTCTAATGCTTCCCGTGGTTGTGTAGAGGTCCTCCTCAAGCATAAGAGAATGCTGGTGGACACGGCTGACATTTCTCAAGTGAGCAAGAACATCTTTCTGTCTGATATTTCTCAGGATATGTTGATGAAGTACAAGAAGAAAAGAGGATCCATGTTAATGATCCTCCCTAAACTCAATAATAAATGGAAAGTCAATTGGAAGCCTGAAGAGTGGTGTCATAGATTCTTCTATATTTGGAATCTTCCCTACACCATCAAACACTCTGTTTTGCTTTGGCTTACTCTACACAATGCACTCTGGTGTGGTAGCATATATATTAATTCTGGTGTATGTAAATTTTGTGATCACAATGTGGAGGATGTCCCCCATCTCTTTCTCAACTGCAAGCATGCTCAAATTTTTTGGCAGATCCTTCACTCATTCTGTTTGAAGTACAAACTTAAGCTTAGCTCCAAAGAGATTACTCTTGGCTGTTGTAACAAATTTGACTTTGTACTGTGGAATACATGGAGAGCTCACATCCTCTGGAATATATGAAGGAGCAAGAATAAAGCTTCCTTCAATAGCAAAGTTTATAGCTCCTTTTTTATCTCCTGCTACAAGGGCCTCATAAGCGTTGGCCAACAATGTTTGGACTCTATGGCTTCTATCCCTTCTATTGATTTCTCGCTGAGAAGGCACCTGCAAGATAATGCTGCCCAAAAATGGAGAAGTTCATTGTTGACTCTATACTCTCCCTCTAGACTTGACATGGTTGTGTTGTGTAACAATAGATGAGCATATGTCCTGATGTACACCATTTTCTCTTATACATTGTAACACCATGTCAACCTCTCTGAGGTTGGCCTTCTATTAGCTTGTTGTTGTTTCATTGAGGTGGGGGGATCTCAGCCCTTTGTACATTTTTTCATGCCAGTTTTAATATACTTCATGTCTCTTCAAAAAGAAAACAAGTTGAGAAGCTAGATAAAGGTAATTTTCAATCTTGGAGGTATCACTACTAGAAATAGGGGGCATAGCGATGCCCCCGAATTGAAAAAACAAGCATGGGTCATCGCTTATATGACACTAGCGTCACATAAGTGACGATCCTATTTTTTAATAAAAAAAGACATGTCTTCGCATAAGTGATGCCATCGTTGCTTATGCGACACTAAAAATAAGTGGTGCAAAGAGCGTCCCTTACCAACGATGCTTTTAACGATGTTGTCAAATTGCTTTGATGCTGAATCATCATATACACGACATCCTAGTCTTCCAAAGCATCACATAAGTGACGCTCTGGAATGTTAAAAAAAAAAATTGATTTCTCCCAACACATTTGTGTCGGGATTAGGACGCACGCACACGAGAGAGAGAGAGAGAAAGAGAGAAAGAGAGAGAGAGAGAGAGATTGACACATGCACATCTCGTGAAGCAAGGTATGCACACACACACATAGATTTACACACACACACACATACACACACACACACATACACACACATACATATGCATACACACACACATATACACACATAGACACACAAACATACACACACATAAAGACACACACATACATATTGGAAACATACACACTTACAAACACACACAAACACACATCCACACACATACACATGCATACATACATATATATACACATACACAGGTATATGCAGAGAGACACATGTACACACATAGATACACACACATACACACATACACACATGTTTACATGCACACATATACACACTAATTTATATACACACATACACATCCATGCACACACACATATATACACACAAGGACACAAGCATACACACATAGACACACACACACACATACACACATAGACAAGCACACACACACACATAGATACACACACACAAATCCACACACATTTACACACACACATACACATACATACAGACACATATATATAGATACACACGTATATACACACATAGACACACACACACACATACACACATAGACACACACATACATACATCAGAACAGGGTGGTGGCCACAGTCTAGTCCCTTAATCACATAGGCTAGGCATAGGCTTCCCTTGCTTTGGTGTGGTCAAACATGGAGAAACCAGGTAGGATTCGTGGGTTTGCTTTAGAGAATGGTTTTGAAAAGAGCAAAAATCATTAAGAACCCTTGGATTGCCTCAAAAATCCAAAGGCTAAGATGAAATAGCAAAAGTCAAGGCAATTGTAGTTTTGGACTGTTGGATCGGCTTGATAACAAACGGCTACGATCATATACATGATGAGAAAATGCACGAAAGCTCTAGCACCATTGGATCGACTGACGAATCTGATGGTCCTACTTGAATTCCGATAAAAGTAGGCCCTTGCATGCGTAGCCTTAGGATCTCGACTAGATCTAATGGTTCTTATGGCTCCATTTAAATGAGAAGGTGCCATTTAATATGTGCCATTGGATCTTCTTGCTCATCGAATGGTTGGTGCCGATTTTTGGAGATGTCTCAGTGCCATTTGTGCTAGATCGTAGGATTCCTAGTGCTCTAATGGTTAGAATTTTTGCAGAGAGAGTGGAGCAACTTGTCCCACACTCCCACGAATTTTGACATAGTCTCTCTCTAGCTTTACATCATTTTCAACATGAGCCATTGATCAAAATAATCTGAAGGCTACAGATGCTCACCGAGGAGGATTCAATATACACAAAATCTTCAAAGAATATTTTATTCTGCAATACCACTAGTAGTTTTTTTTGGCCTCTAAATCTCATGTGTTAAGATCTTTAATCCCTAAAAATTAGGGATCCTTACAAGGCCCATGCAAGGTTCACCTTTTTTCGTAATGCATATATATGCACACACACACATAGAGAGACATACACACACATACACATACATGCATACATATGCATACATAATGCATATGCATATGCATACATACATACTTACATGCATACACACACATATAGATACATACACACATATGCATACATAATGCACATGCATATGCATACATAATGCACATGCATATGCATACATAATGCACATGCATATACATAATGCACATGCATATACATAATGCACATGCATATGCATACATAATGCACATGCATATGCATACATAATGCACATGCATATGCATACATACTTGCTTACATGCATACACACATACACACACATACACACGCATAAACACATACACATACACACATAGACACACACACATAGACACACATATATGCATACACACACATAAAGAGACATACACACACATATGCATACATGCATACATATGCATACATGTGCATACATAATGCATATGCATATGCATACATACATACTTACATGCATACACACACATATGCATACATATGCATACATAATGCACATGCATATGCATAGATACATCCATACACATACACACACATAGACACATACACATACATACACACTCATATACACACATATATGCATACACACACACGTAGAGAGACATACACACACATACACATACATGCATACATATGCATACATAATGCATATGCATATGCATACATACATACTTACATGGATACACACACATACACACACATGCATGCATATGCATACATAATGCACATGCATATGCATGCATACATGCTTACATGCATACACACACATACACACACATACACACACATACACACATACACATACACACATATATATGCATACACACACACGCGCATAGCAAGACATACACACACATACACGTACATCCATACATATACATACAAAATGCATATGCATATGCATACATACATACTTACATGCATACACACACATACACATACATGCATACATATGCATACATAATGCACATGCATATGCATACATACTTGCTTACATGCATACACACACATCCACATGCATACACACACATCCACATGCATACACACATACACATGCACACATAGACACACACACATACACACACGTTTATGCATAAACATACACATAGAGAGAGACATACACACACATACACATGCATGCATACATATGCATACATAATGCATATGCATATGCATACATACATACTTACATGCATTCACACACATGCATACACATACATAATGCACATGCATATGCATAGATACATGCATACACATACACACACATAGACACATACACACAGATAAACACATACACACACATACACACATATACACACAGATTTACACACACATACACATGCATACACACACATACACATGCATACACACACATACACACATAGACACACACACACACACATACACACATAGACACGTACACATACACACACATACACACATAGACACATACACACATAATGCATATACATATGCATACATACATACTTACATGCATACACATACATACACACACATATGCATACATAATGCACATGCATATGCATAGATACATGCATACACATATGCACACATAGACACATACACACACATACACACACATACACACACATATACACACAGATTTACACACACATACACATGCATACACACGCATACAAACATAGACACACACACATACACACACATACACACACACATACACACATACACACATACACACATAATGCATATGCATATGCATACATACATACTTACATGCATACACACACATACACACACATATGCATACATATGCATACATAATACACATGCATATGCATACATGCATACACATACACACATAGTCACATACACTCACATAGACACATACACTCACATAGACACATACACACACTATACACATAAACACATATACACTCATAGACACATACACACTTACACACACACACACATCCAGACACATTTACACACAACATACACATGCATATAGACACATATATATGGATACACACATATATACACATAGACAAACACATACACACATAGACACACACACACACATACACACATAGACACACACATACACACATACACACACATATATGCATACACACACACACACGTAGAGAGACATATACACACATACACATAGATGCGTATACATGCATACACACACACACATAGAGAGACATACACACACATACACACCCATGCATACATAATGTACATGCATATGCATACATACATGCTTACATGCATACACACACACATACATATACACACATAGACACACACACTTACATGGAGAGAGACACACACACATACACACATATATATGCATACACACACACGTAAAGATACATACACACACATACACATACATGCATACATAGACACATACATATACACACATATACCCACACACATAGACACACACATATACACACACATACACACATACACACTTACACATACACACACACATCCACACACATTTACACAGATACATACACATGCATATAGACACATATATACAGATACACATGTATATACACACATAGACACACACACATGGACACATACACACACATATATGCATAGACAGACACATAGAGACATACACACATATATATGCATACACACACATAGAGACACATACACACACACATACACATACATGCATATATATGCATACATAATGCATATGCATATGCATACATACATACTTACATGCATACATACACAGACACATACACACACATGCATACATAATGTACATGCATATGCATACATACATGCTTACATGCATACACACACTCACATATACACCTACATACATGTATACACACATACATATGTACACGTATATATATTAAATTTCTAACCCATTTTGTCTTATATGTACAGGTATTATGGATCCTAGTAGATAGAGAAAGGTGAAACTCACTCTCATAAAAAGTCTTATGAGAGCAAGAGTTCCGCCTGATACTCTAGGGATCATCATGCATGAGTACTCGGAGATGGCTGATGATGAGCTGGATTATACGATCTAGATGCTTACCCAGCGATCACAGAAGGGCTCTTCTATGGCTCCACATGCAAGAAGACAGATATCTTCTCATAGGTATGCTTTTTTTCACAAATTCTTTCAATGATATTATAACACATATTTTTATTTATTTTATCTATCTATTTTCAAAATGCCTATACCACCTCCAGATCATGATAGCAGAGCACATGTGCCTATGAGGACATGCATAGGCACCTTAGGGCTAGAGTGCGATATAGAGCCAGAGGGGAACATTGTGTACATAGGGAATGGATTGGAGTTCAAGAGAAGAATGCGAGCATTATGCGACTCTTACCTATGCCTTGTGCACTTACAATGGAAGTAAGTATAGATTTTACATATAAATTGATATAAATATCTTATATTTTATTTACATGATTTCTTTGAATTTTTCTCGTGAGCATGATGAGAGGGATAAAAAATATGTACTTAGTCCACTTGAGACAGAGTTTGGGACAAGATGGTTGTATAAGTGGTGTCTAAAAGAGATGTGGACACTTATGGCTCATCGTCGCGACAATGCATAGTAAGCATTGGTTTTATGTATATATATGTGGATATGAGTATGTGTGTTTATGTATGTATGTATGTATATGATAGAGAGAGAGAGAAAAGAGTGAGACTAGAGGTACAAATACACGCATACACACACATATACATCATACATGGACATTTACACACATATACACATACATGCACACTTATACATACACACACATACATGCACATTTTTACACACACATACACTTGCATGCAGTTACACACATACAATATATACACACATAGACTCATACACATACACATACATAATCATATGTAGACATACATAGACTAACATAATTATATTTACATGCATATATACACATACACATGCATGCACACACACAACACATGCATACACACATATAGATACACATACATACACACACATGCATATATATATATATATATATATATATATATATATATATATATATATATATATATGTGTGTGTGTGTGTGTGTGTGTGTGTGATATATTCCAAAGATGTACATGCTTGGAGGAATGGGAAGTTCCTTGCTCGGGGGATAGCCAAGGCCAAAAGCCGAAGAGTTCATATGAGGTACCTACTCATGATGGCTAGATGAGTAGAGGAACCTTAGAGAGAACTCTAGATGGTGACTAGACAAGGGCTATAAATAGGCTGGTAGGTGAGTCCTAAGCATGTCATTCTCCACTTCTCACATTTGGTATCTGAGCTTGAGGGAGAGAGAGATCTTGAGCAAGGAAATGGAGAATTCTTGAGCGAGTAGAAATTTGGAAGGTTTCCATCCTAATTTTAGAGATATTGATCATCCACGAGAGCGAGCAGCCATGGAGGGAAGTTGTTTGGGTCCAGCTAAAACATCGAATAGCCTCAAGGAGGTGTGGGTGTCAAAAAAGAAACATTGCACCACTCAAATTCAAAAGCAACTATGGTTCAAACTTAGAACACTGACCAAGTCCAACTAGACGCACATGGGATTCAAAATCTATACCTTGTATACATCATGAGGTGAGCTAACCATGTGACCCTTCAAGAGAGGATGCCTGCTTATCGCGGATGTCCTTCATAATCCAGATCAATTCAGAGGGACATTTGGGCAATCTCTACATATAAGTGTTCAACCTTTCCTAATATTTCTCTCACACACATGCTTAAAGTGACATACCCCAAAGATTTCAAATAGAAGATATGGATGTGAGAGAAAGAAAATAAAGATAGATAGAGAGAAGGAGAAAACGGAAGAGAAAGAGAGAAAACAAGAGAGATAGAGAAAGAGAAAAGATGGAGAAAGATATAGAGATCGAAATGAAGAAAAAAAATGGATAGAGAGGAAGAGAAGGGAAGAGAGAAATTTCAAGAAAGAATGAAAGAAAGAAAAGTAGAAAGAGAAGAGAGAAAGAGAAGAAGTAGAAAGAGAAAGAAAGAGAACGAAAGAGAAAGATATGGAAAGAGAAAGAAAGAGAAAGAGAAGAAGGAGAAAAGAGAGAGATAGAAAGAGAGAAGCCAAGAAAGATAGAGAAAAAGAAAGAGATGGAGAGAGAGAGAGAAAGAGAGAAAGGAATAGAGAGAGAATGAAAAGATTAGAAAGAGAGAGAAGAGTAAAAAAGAGCAAGATTAGCATACCTACCTTCACAAAAATGGTCGTAATGCTCTCAAACGATATCCAAATTGGATGATTCCACTTGGTATAGCAAGTAGCCTTCAAGGGCTTTCCAATGGATGGCTGGAAGATATGATTGGATATTTAGAAACCACTTGTAGAGAGCATTTAATTCTCTGCATACTTCTTCAAAGAGGTATGCTACCCACTCACCTAGCTTCATTGTTTTGTCCATACCTTCCTAATGGAAGGTCCAAATCAAGAAATTCAGCTTGGTATAGATTCTACACTTCAAGACTTTCTTTTGACTGGTCATAATCCATATTTGGACCATTGGAAGCCATCTCTGCACAAGCTTTGAGATGGCTATTGACTGGCGAGAAACCCTTTTTGAGTGAATTGAGTGTTCAGGATTGCAATCCAAATAGAAGAACCATGAACAATGCAATTTGATGTGCGTATTATTCAGTTCAAATTACATTTCTGAATTTAACAGAGATCAATTTACCAGAAACACAAGAAAACATCACATGTATTAAAATGGTTATTGAAATATAATCAAATCATATGAAAATTGAACCAAATCTACTAGAAAAGAGCAAGGCGTCCATCTCAGGAAAGAAACAAGGGCCTGTGGAGAAGGAAACATGGAGAAAAAGTAGTGTAGGTAGAAAGGGTAGTTTAATAGTGTAGAAGAGAGCACGACTTTAGGATTTCCACAATTTATAGAGAACCGTGTGGATGAGGTTAGGTTAAGTCCCTATAATTAGTGGGTTGGGCTTAGGTGTAAGAGCCCCCTAAACTACACTATTGTCAATAGGTATGAAGAGCTTTGGCATTCTTAGTGTGATATTGAGCATACTCTGCATATTTTTTATCACTCCCCCTTGATCATTAAATTATCTAGAAAATATCGTGATTAAAAAGCTATATGCCCCCATTTAGATGCCTCATTACTTGGAATCCCTTGTGTCATCAACAAAGCTAAAGATATGTTTAAAAACACCTTAGCAATGACACCCCCCTATTCTTGCTTGGGAAAGGTCTATAAGAGATATTCAGGGTTGTTCACACATTATAAGTTTTTTGCCAAGCAAGTCATATATATATATATATATATATATATATATATATATATATATATATATATATATATATATATATATATATATATATATATATATATATATATATATATGAAGAACGATGATTACCAAAGAGATTTAAAAAATGAGGTCTAACTAAACCAATGACCTAGTTGGGTGTCAGAGGATCCTATATCTTCAGTAGAGACTTGACCATTGCTAGTAGAGGCTAACATATGCACTTTTTGGAGCTTAGATGGTGTTCCAAAAGCACGCATTGAGCTAGTATATAAAACACTATGTACAAGCCTAAATTGGATGTCATGGTCTCATCATGATTTGAAGCATTGGGTTCCAATCCTAACAAAAGCACCATGAACACTACAATTTGATGTGAGTATTATTCAGTTCGAATTGCATTTGTTAATTTGATGAAGATCAATTGGCTGAAACAAAAGAAAACATCATATGTATTTAAATGGTTGTTGCAAGATAATCAAATGATATGAAAATTCAACCAAATCTGCTAGAAAAAGCAAGGTTTCCATCTCAGCAAAGAAACAAGGGCCTATGGAGAAGGAGAATTGGAGATCAAGTAGTGTAGGTAGAAGGAGTAGTTGAATAGTGTAGAAGAGAGCATCACTTCAAGATTTCCACAATTTATAGAGAGCCTTGTGGATGAGGTTAGGTTTAGTCCCTATAACTAGTGGGTTGGGCTTAGGTGTAAGAGCCCCCTAAACTACACTACTATCAATGTGTATGATGCTAATAACTCTAATGACATATTAGAGTGGTGTACTGAGATCACTAGGATTAGAGCAGACCTCATTTTTTTAGGTGATTTTAATATCATTGGAGAACCTCATGAAATGAAAATTAAAAAAGAAAATATTGTCTAAGGTAAGGAGAAAAACGTTGGATTTCATATGATGAATAATAACGATCTTGTGGATATCTCTATTAGTTCTCGTTGTACTTGGAATAAGAGAATTAAGGATAATGTGATGTCTCCGGGACTTGATAGGGTGTGTATGAAAATCAATAGGCACGAAGAGCTTTGGCATCCTTAGTGTGATATTGAGCATACTTTGCATATTTCTGATCACTCCCCCTTGATCATTAAATTATCTAAAAGCTATCATGATCAAAAAGCTAGATTCCCCCATCTAGATGCCTCCTTACTTAGAATCCCTTGTTTCATTGACAAAACTAAAGATATCTTTAGAAGACACTTTAGCAAGGACACCTCCACTATTCTTGCTTGGGAAAGGTCTATAAGAGATATTCAAAGGTTGTTCACACATTATATGTTTGTTGCCAAGCAAATTAGATATATAAGAAGAATGATGATTACCAAAGAGATTCAAAAAATTAGGGTTAGTTAACCCAATGACCTAGTTGGGTGTCAAAGGATCCTTGATCTTCAGTAGAGATTAAGATATGAAGATTACAATTTAACTTATGGTTCTCATATCACATCAAGATAATTTTGGGCACACACATTGCTAGAACTAACAAATAGTATGTTTGATATGATGAAAAATAGAAAAGCTAAGGAGTTTATACCTATGTTGAGGAAGCATTCAAGTTGTCATGCAACTCATATCAAGGAGAAATTATAGGAGGATGATGGCTTCTTTACCAATGTTTTCTCCATTCCTCTAAAGTGGGGGGGGGGCTTCTAGAGAGCACTCATTTCTCATAGCCTAGCTTCTATCATGGACCTACCCCTTACTATTGGTGATGTTAGAGAAAACATTCATAAAATGAAACATTGTAAATTCCATGGTTTTGATGGGATCCCTAATGAATTCTTCATGGAACTCAAGGACTTTTTGATTCTAAGTCTCTTGATATGGCATGAAGATGTGAAAAAAGTTACTCTTACTATTTTTATCAACACTTGAGTTATAAAAATTGTGCATAAAAAGGACACAATGAGGACTTAAACAACTGGAGACATATCTCTTGTCTACATCTTTGTATAAAACCTTCTCCTCTTCTTTGGCCAAGTGACTTAGCCCTATTATGGATATGATAATCCTTCATGAGCAAAAGCCTCTTATTTAAAGAGATTTATTCTTGATTTCATTATCTCTATCTAAGAAGGTCTTGAGTATGCTAAGGAGATTAATGTCGATTGATACTTTTGCAAAGTAGATTTTGATAAAGCACATGATAGGATGGATTAGAACTTCATCTTGCAATCTCTACATGATATAGAAACTTCATCAAGTCTGTTAGTGTTCTTTTTGGAAATGCTCACTCTATGGTTAGTATGAATGGTCAAGTCTCTAGTCCCCCTTCTCTTTGCCATTGCTAGTGATACCCTTGTTTTTTTGGTTAGCAATTGAATTGGTTAAGAAACCATAAAGGGGATTGACATCCCTAATGCTTCCTCTCCCCTTTTTCTTTAGATGTTTTTTGATGATACATGTATGATTACTAGAGGTGATAAAAGATATATTGATAGTTTTTTTTGTTTCGCTAGTGGTTGGATTGTTAACCATAAAAAGACTTCCTTTAAGTCAAGTAATAACACCCCCTCATTGTATTAATGCTGATGGTTGTGAGATTATTCGAGATGGTAAGATTTTTAATTCTTGTTTTACATTCTCTGGGCCTGATGCATTTGTCTTGCCTAATAAGTCGGGTTGCCACGCACGCCACCAGTGGAAGGTATGAGGATATGATGCTTCAGTCTTCGATTTGGACCTTCCAAAGATCAAGAGGTTGAAGCACCCTCTTGTGGTTTCGGAACCGCTCGATATCTTCTTGCACTTCTTCATGGATACTTGTTCGCCTTGGTTCCTCCTTCCACCTACGTTCTTTTTCCTTGATATGTGCCCCTGCGGGGCTCTGTGCAGAGATGGGTGTTGCGCCCCTGCGGGGCTTCTTGCAGAGATATGTCTTCAAATATTACCTTTTTATTGAAGCTTCTTTCGTTGTCTTCTTCTTTTCTTCTTTTTGTTTGATTCTCCCTCAACATCAGGTCTTCTGTAAATCCTCCAACCTTGTTTTCCAGCTGCAAAGCCATTGCGATCACCGCGTCTAGCGTCATAGCTCCCACACAGCGTATGATCATAATCAGTTTAAGTTGCGGAGTCAAACCATTGTTAAACCATTGAGTGATAACGTCATCCGGTAGGTTGGCATGTGCTGGGGGCAATTGCCTCAAATGCGTTTTGAATAGGGTGGCGTATTCCTGCACTGTCTGATTCATCTTTTGTCTATTGTTTTGTAGATAATCAAAAATTTCGGCTGGATTCTTCTTTAGTCTGAATCTCTACAAAAATGCATCCCTTAGCGCTTCATATGTGCCGAAATGGTTAATATCATATTCTGTAAGCCACCTAGCTACTTCATTCACCAATGTAGACTCGAAGACAATAGCTTTATACGCCGGATCAGGTGGATGATTGAGCACGGCATAACTTATCTCAAATGTGCGTACATGAGCATCTGGATCATCACCTGGAAATCCACCGAATTTAGTGTACATTACTGCTGTTGGAGTCGGCCGGGGTGGAAATAACTGTTGCTAGTGTTGTTGTTGTTGTTGTTGTTGTTTTTGTTGTTGTTGTTGTTGTTGTTGGTGTTGACCACTCATCGTGTTGGCGGTGGTACTGGGACTATCCTCTATATCCCGAGGCTGAATATCTAAACCGTCGGAATCTGTATCTTCAGCCTGTGCACTCTTCGGCTCAATAATATTGTTCAGTATATTTCGGATCTCAGCTTCGAACACGCTACCTTTTTTCTTGATGTCAAATGTAGGAAAGATGACTCCAAATAGTGGTAACTGGACTGAAGATTCACCAAGAAATGGTAAACCGTCACCGGAACACTGTGGACTCTTAGCAACTGGTATCGAAATGACACCGAAAGGTGTCGAATTTTCACCAAAACAAGGTGCTTTTTCTTCTTTACTGATTTCTTTGGCTAAGGCGTTTCTATTCTTGAACAAATTTGAATCTTTACCCAATGGTGTTCAATTAACTTCATGCTGCATCTTGGTAGATTCTGGAGCCACTATAATTTTGACAGAGTCTACCGGAATCGCACCGGAATCTGCCAGAGGGGTAGTGCGCTCCATCGGAATATGACCAGAATCACTAGTAAGGTTCTTCACTTCCTTGGCAACTGGGTTAAACCTATCTGCGCTTCTACCTCTTGGAGGCGTCCTTAGCAAATTAAGTACCCAAGGTTGTTGGTACTTCGGATATGACTCACCAGATCGAGTAACCGGCATGTGTCATCTTTTGTACTACTTACATAATAATACTATCGATTCACAATCTATAGTCGCGTTGCTATAATCGATTTGCAACAATCTGATCTGTTGCCACCTTCCCACAGATGGCGCCAGTGTTAAACGTTGTTCTAACTGTCAGAAGTGTGTTTAAACGTTATTGGGTTCTTGGGAGTGGAAGGGGTCTGTTAAAGAGAGGCCCTATACTTAGTTCCCAAACTAACCACCTCACACATAGCAATACACTAATGCTTAGAACCCTATCAAGTCTCCGTTGCACTTACAATCTTATAGTATTCACCCAAACTCTCCTACAGTTGACCGAACACACTGCACCAGACTATGAAGTATCGTGATACAGAGTTACTTGATTAACTTAATAGCCGTTTCGAATACAAACTACTGTAACGCTAAAGACAATATCAGTAATTTAACCTTCATCGAATAGGTATAAACAATCAAACAAAACCGAAAACACAGAAAAACTCAACAGTCTCAGACACACAGTACTGGGGTTCAGTACGCAACTTAAAAAGACCCTTACTGTAGCTAACCTTTACCATATGAGGACAGACCTCAACACTTAAGACCATACAATATGACTGAGAGTTCTCAGAACACTACTGCAACTACACAGACTTCATCCAACACGTTACAACACCTTACAAGAAAGAGTAACCCCATGATACGCTTAATCAACAGAACAATCACAACCGAGATCCCACAAAACAACTCGCTCAGACAACAGTCTAACGATCAACTGAACGTGTATGTAACTCACGAATAGAAACACGTATCAAGAGATAGCCAGACAGAACAAGAGAAGGATACTCCAAATTAACCAACTCGACACACAATAACGTCACAGACAAATCACCCAGACAGATAGTCTAGTGATTCCCACAAACGTCACTACTCATCTCTTTTTCATTGCTTTATATAGAGATTACAAGGTGTCTACGTAACAACCTTTCGCTCGTGCGAACAAGATTCAATTCTTAAAACTTACAATCCGGCGGCCGACTAACAGCCCATTGGCAGATAATGTTCTGTGCAATATAGCTTCTATGGAGTCTTGCTTTCCTCAGGTCTTCTCGAGATTGGAGGTTCGACCAAGAGAATCCATTCGTATCTTTAATGTCCACTAGGTCGGGGTGGAGCTTGATTTTGTCCGAGATATCTTTCTCCTGACCATCAATGGTATGCCCCCTCTTCTCCCACCGATCCGAAGGGTTTTGCACCATGTTGAAGTCCTTGTAAAGCATCACATTGTGGGGAAGTGAGTCCTAAGAGGCCCAAGCATCAATATGCTCTGTCTCCTTGTTTAGGGTATACATGGACACCTAAGTGAACTGGAAGGGTCCTTGGAAGGAAGTAGTTATCCAAAGATGTTTTTGATCCTCGCACGAGATGACAAGTCTACCCAACCAAAAGTTATTTATTCCAATGGTTGATCCACTTGCCCCCTGGGATGAGAAGTGGTAACTCAGACATGGCTCAAAGAGATGCATTTGAGAGTTTTCTAAAGGTCCACTCCATCGATTTTAATCTCTTCAATACATATGAAATCCATTTTTAGGCTATTATCGCAACATGGTAGATGTTAGCTTTTCACTCTCTCTTCATCTTAATGTACAAGAGGCACAAATGATAGATGACAATGAAGAGGCAACACCAGCAACAATGAAGAGGTAGCCAATTTTGAGAGGCCTTCTTTGTATTTCATGTTTTGTGTGTCATTAATATATTTGTGAATTTCCTTTATAACTAAAATATTGTATCAACCATGTTCATATACTTTGCATTTTTTGGAGGCCTTTTCAGATTGAAGATCCACTGTTGTGAAAATACAACTTCTACTCACAAATCAGACTACCAACACCACACTCCTAAGAGAGAGCATGTATGCACCCATCCAACTCCACCTATATATATACCTCTAGCCCAAGGGGGTGCATGTCCTTGAGATTGGCCAAGTGTCCAACCAAGTGTCCCTCATGTGCACACTTTCCCAAGGGTGATCACATGCCTTCTAATTTCCCAAGGTCCATCACATGCCTTCTAAATCAAATGAGGATTCTTCTCTCACGTACACATAAGGTAGCTCATAGAGAAGCTTCTCCCAAGAGTAAGGTTCCCACACCTTAAGATAAATCAAGCCTAAGGTTCTAACCATTCAATTGGGAGCTCATATGAATAAATACTTCAAGGGTTAAAACCAAGGGTTTCACCCAAAGGTTCAAGGCATGTTCCAAGGGTAATTCAAGGGCTATAACAAATCAAACATACATCATATTCTAACCTTTAGAATCCATATGTTTAAACTTTTGAACCCATGAATTATACAACATTCTTCGCCCCTTTAACATTTTGTTCCTCGAAAATGCGTGTAGGTATAATATGTGAAGCATTCCCCCGTGCACCATGATCTCTACTCTGAGCATGGTCATCCCTGCCTTATTTTAAAAAGAAATGAATCAAAATCCTTGCCGAAATCACTTTCTCTTAGTCCACATGAATGTACATACATGCCTTCTACCTATGGACTAGTGAAAAGGGTGGTTTTCTTTGGTGGTCTTTTTCTTTTGGCACTTTCGCAAACCTTGAGCTCCATAAAATAATATATTTCAGTACACTTTGTACTTCCCTAGAAATTTATGATTTTAGGAGTCTATGATAGAGATCCTATATTTATCTTGAAAGGGTCAGAAACTAGATTCATCTTCCACTTTTAACAGAAAGGAGAGGAATCTTCAGATGGTCTAAACTTAACTTGTTCTTTTTTAGTCCTTTTCAAATACAAATATACTTTATTTGTATTTGATAGGACTTAGCAAACTGGATCTATTGAGTCCCTCCCAAAACATGCTCAATAAAATGAGGAGAAATACTATCTTCTCATTCCTTTACAACTTAGGTGGACTTATTTCAATCATCTAGGTTTTCTTGAAACATAAAGCTCAAGTATTCCGAATGATAATATACCCAATCTACAAGTTCATGTCTACAAATGGATCCTATCTTGATCATGTTTGATCTCTCAATTAATTCTTAGAATAGAGTTTAATCCCTTTGGAAGTTTTAACATTCAAGACTTAGATCCAAAGATGACTTTAGGAATTGGAAATATTTGGTAGACCATTCTCCTAGGTCTCTACCCCATTTGTTCGTCTTAGCTTAGCATGTTCTACCAATGAGAATCAGTACTAACTATCTTGAACCAACTGTGGTTTAGATATTTATGTATACTAACCTCAAAGTTCATCAAAGCTTTGCAAAGAGAAACAAATCCGATTCCTTCAAATCCTCAAAAAAATACTTCATCAAGACACCCTCTAGATTTTCTATTGGATGGAGTTTAAATGATTCAAGTTTTGCAGCTTTAGTTCCAAGGTCTTGCAAGAAAGATACCTGTTTCTAGGCATCATGTCTCAGATCTTGCTAGGAACATTCTTGAATCACTTGTTCTCACCAAAGATTCAAAAGAAGATCTTTTATAGATCGTTCTTGCATTCAAGGCTATTATACTTGAATAGGCTTGACTTACTTTTGGAGTTTAACTTCGTAAACTCCCAACATTCTTTACCCTCTTACTTATCCAAATTTATTGTTCAACATGAAATTTGGCTATGCATTTTATTAAGAAAAATGCATCTGCTTAGGAGGATAAAGGATAGCCTTTTCTAGGGTAAATGTCATGTTCATTCTATTTACCCTTTTGTTCATACAACTAGGTGTATTAAATTGGTTCAAGGAGGTACATTTCTACACCTCATAATGAACCTAAGACCTTAATCTAAATGGTCTTAGCTTTAATGCTTATCGTGATGTTTTCTATCGGATCTTGAGCCTATTTTCTCTCTGGCCATCAGAGAAATATCTCAATGGGAGTTAGTTGTCACTGTCCCATACTAGTGAGTTCTTTCTCCAATCCATAGAACGACATCCTCAACCTTTCCACATTCTTTGCCCTTATCTTTTCAATGCTCTCTGATCATTTACCATTATCATGAATTCCATCTTGGAACTCCTTGGCATCGTTTTCATGAGAGCAAAGACTAAGGTTTCTAATGTCAAATAATTCAAAGGTCTATTTAGGTTGACCTTTGAACTTTACTTGGTATCGAACTATAAAAGGTTTTGATCTTTTTGACCAATGTATGCCTCTTGGATTATCCAACCATAAAGGGTTGGATATCTTTGACCATGTTAGGTCACTTGGCTTTCTTTAAAATTCCTCTAGCTAATTTAACATGAGATAAGATCAAGTCTTTTCTCCTTTAGATCGCTTTTTCAATGATATTTACCCATGGGATTTTCTTGGGATCTTCAACTCATACCTTCACGAGTTGATATCTTTGCTTAAGTATTCAACATCATGTTGATGTTCTTCCAACCATTAACTATTCTCCTTTTAGGGTTCAACAATTATATGTCACCCTTTTGACTTAAGCAAGTTGACATGCTTAATCATCCAAACTTTGGATCCATCTTTATCCATTCTTAAATACCCTACTCTAAATATGTTTCAAGTCTTTGGCTAGCTTACCTTAGTTTACTTGCCAAATTGGAATTTTTTAATGAATTCCCTTCTTGCATATCTAGTTCCTACTTTGTTTGCGAACATACTTAGGTAACTATACATCCAATGTACTCCTTAACTTTCATGAAAGAGTTGAGGAATATCTTTTGTTTAGGAGTATCATATTGATGATACCTTTCTTCCCCCCTTTAAAGATTCTTTCGTCCTTGAAAATTGTAGGAAATTGATGATCTTTTAATTTCCTATCCAAATGGGAGGCTCATATTATGCTAAATAATTCACTCAAAAAGCTCTCCAATGTCCTTGAGCTTAAGTTTCCATTATCCTTAAGTTCAATGTCCCATACCACTGAACCCACTTAAGTGACATTGTAAACCTAGATGTCCCATACTATCCGATTTACAATCCCACCTTAGTATAGAAAACTTTAGCTCTTACTCAAGGATTAAAATTCATTCATTTAAGTCTTATCAAATATAATCAAAATCTTTGTAAGTTACATTCTTACAGAGTCTTGATTTGTTCTTTGAAAAAGACGTTGAGCTTTCACTGAACTATTTCCTTGATTAGATACAATCAAAGTTATCTTTGTTTATGTCATTTGATAGTAGAGCTAGTATTGTCATACTAGATATCATCTATTGACATAAGTATGTATCTGTATCAAAGGATATAGTCAATCATAAGCTTTGCTAAATGGTTACCTTGTTAACCATCTTGATAAATTGTTTCTTACTCATAGAGCACAATTTGGAGTAGTGTTCTAAAGGGTTTCTTTCAACCCTTTAATCTTCCTCTTCTCCTCATATGCTTAATGAGTTACAATTCTTTCACTCTTGAAGCAATTTTCTCAAAGCTCCAAATGAATCCTACCTCTTGTCAATGAAGGAAGAAGCTTATTGGGGAAGAAATTAATGCTTAAAAGGGTAAAAATGGTTCAACCATTTTTTTTCCCCTAGTATATCATTTGAGGACATTCTCTTCCCCCTTTTAGTGTGATCATTGTCCTCAATGATCAGATGTTGAAGTTCCTCTGAACTTCTTAAGATCGTTCACAAATGAAAAGTTATCCCATGTTTGTAGGGTCTCGTATAAGCTTCTATTTTTTCCTTTGGATTTTTCAATCCAAGTTCTTATTACTAACATTTTATGGTTTAATAAGAAGAGAAACTTGTTGGATTTGAAGCTTAAGTGCTTGGCCTTTATGATTAGGCATTCCATGGGTATTATGGATCTTAGGGGTCCATAAGTAGGACTCGAAACTTAAAGCTCCTCTTCCTAAGTTAAGTTTTGCTAGCTTTTAAATTAAGCCAACATATAAAAATCATAAAGGATAATGGCTATTGAGTCACATATCCTCAATATTCCATTAAACTTTTATGATTTTGACTTCAGAGTTAGAAATCATTTTCTATCTTAAACTTAGAGAACTTAATTTCTCTCTCGTGTCCCATCAACCCATGCATATGAGATTCAATTCATGCGTACATGGTGTAAGCCAAGAATATGTACATCTCTCCTTGAGGATGCTTTAGCATGCATAAGGTCCAAAGGTTGAACCCCTCCTTAAAGCATGCATGGAATTCACATTTAGAACTCCATATAATGCATGAATACATGCTTGTGCTTTCCATTCATGTTCATGCCATGCTATGATGGACATTCCATTTCCATTCTTTGACAACCTTCATCTGGTGAGTCCATTATGTGCTAAATGAAAAATCCTTTACTATTTTTTATGCCTTAAATGTAGCATGCAAAAAAGTTAATTCATGCTTCATTTTAAGTGTGTATGGATCTCACCTACTTCATTTAAAATGCATTCTTTCATGCATTACTCTTGCATGGCGAACAAATATGAAAGGAAAAATGGAAAGTAACACTTACCTCCATCAAAGCTACGTCCTTTCCTTTGAAATTCCCTTGTCCTTTCTTAGGCATATATTTATACTTATCCAAAAGTTCACTTAACTTTACAATATCAAAAATCTGTTAAATGCATAATTGGATTCATATATGGAATCCATTTAATGCTTACATTTATCCTCACAAACATTCTAGAAATTTCAAAGGCATTTGTATATAAAATGCTTTTATACTTGGCATATCCATGAGATAAACATAATGCATGTTCATTGTATGTGATGCTAATATATAGGTTCACAAGAAAAAAAAAATCATTTAATAAAATTGGACAATTTCCTTACTCCAAATGATATGGCTTAATGAACTTTTCACACCATCATTGACGACGAACTGCTAGCTTTGCCGCGATCTGAAAACTTCACTGGACCATTTAATCAATACGAGCAATGGATGGTGTGTGCGAAGGGCAAGGACGTAGTCGATGTGAGTTGATGACTTGCGCTTACTAAGAATTCCTCCTTGAAGATCAATAATTACAAGGATCTATCTCTATCTCGATGAAATTTCAAAATATTACTCGGGCCTATCGGCTGAGGTGGTAAACTTATTGAATTCATCAGTGTAGCGAGCATACAGCCCAAAACATCTAAGGGCATCAGAGACCTGTTATTGCCTTAAACTTCCGTGGTCTAGACCACCATAGTGCCTCTCTCACCCGACTAACTAAGAACGGTCATGCACCACCACCCATAAAAATCAAGAAAGAGCTCTGTTAGTTTCGAACTAAAGTGGATCATAATGATCAAACTTCCTTTATAAATAATAGTAATAATAATAAAGTATACATAACAAGAAGCAATAAAAATTACTTCCCCCAATTTCTCTGATTGAAAAGTCAAGACCGTCTGCTCAAGTTTAAAGTGAAGAACTCCCGTCTTTTCTTCATTTCTCTTGGTTTTGTCTTCAGTCTAATGAAGATGCCAATGGATGGACGTTCTCCGTGTTGGCGCAGGTGGGCATATAATCCCATATACGAGGGGAGCTCAAAAGTTTATGTCTATATAAATTCATTTCCAAGCAGAAAAGTTATCTCCGTTATGCGCTCTATCTTTCTCTCTCTTTTGGACATGAATGCGCATGAGTGTGCTGCTCCTCCTCCACGTGAGTTGATGGAGACCAAGAACGTGCATGCGTGGATCAAAAGCCCGAGCTTCGTGGCTAAAAATGCCTCCGCTTAGTAGAGGGGGGCCGGGGTCACACGGACAGTCCTTTTAGCCTCCAAAAGGATATCTCACAGAGCTCCTCGCGGGCCGGAAAAACAAGAACTACCTCCTTGAGCTACTCGCAAGCGGGAAAAACGAGAACTCATACTTCGAAGGCAGGGAAAAGAAACTAGAATCCTTCATAAGACTTAATAGGCTCTGCATACCAATGTGAAAATACAACTTCTACTCACAAATCAAACTACCAAGACCACACTCCTAAGAGAGAGCACGTATCCACCCATCCAACTCCACCCATATATATACCTCTAGCTCAAGGGGGTGCATGTCCTTGAGATTGGCAAAGTGTCCAGCCAAGCGTACACACAAGGTGGCTCATAGAGAAGCTTCTCCCAAGACTAAGGTTCCCACATCTTAGGATAAATCAAGCCTAAGGTTCTAATCATTCAATTGGGAGCTCATATGAATAAATACTTCAAGGGTTAAAACCAAAGGTTTCACCCAAAGGTTCAAGGCATGTTCCAAGGGTAATTCAAGGGCTAGACCAAAGCAAACATACATCATATTCTAACCTTTAGAATCCATATGTTTAACCTTCTGAACCCATGAATTATACAACATCCACCTTCTCATGGCAATCAAAAAACACATCTAGCCTTAAATATCAATGCTCTAACCTTTTGTATTCACATGCATCCATGTTATCCCACATGCAAGGGTTCCCTCACAAGGTCTCGTGCACTCTCATGCTAGCTCTTGTTATGCCACATAGGAGATGTATCTCCTTCTACTTCATAAAAGAGGCTCATTATCATGTTCTTTCTAGTGTTCTTTGATCCTCCATAGTTTGTGTATAGTTTGTAAGTACGTTTACCCATGTTTCTCAATATGATATCAGAGCATAGGTTATAGCATTTTTTTTGAAGTCTAGCTTTCATTATTTTCATCAATAAACTTGTATTTCATTTCAAATCTCTCCCTCCCTCCCCTATAACATTTATTATAAAAATGCTGATAAGCACTGCCTTCTAATCTTATCATTCTCGCATTCACTTGTGCATTGATTCATTAAGCTTCATACCCTTTGTGTTCACCGGTCGCTTTGTTTCTCCATTCGCCCATATGGCATAGAATGTATTTTTAATACACAATGTTCTTCCCATTGCTTCCTTTAGGTCAAAGACATGGAATCTTTTCTGCTCTTCTCGAATTGTCTGAGAAGTACAACAGCGCATAGTCTGACGCATTCATCGTGTGAGCCTTGTATCTATGACAGACTAAGCGTATGAATGCGTTCTACTACTATCCGAGAGGAAAGGCAAGACAGACTAAGAACAGGCTCGATACTACGTACACCTCTATATATGTCGGAAGTTCTCTATACTCTTGCTGTAGTCGTGGAAACTCATGTCCTTGCAGGTGGCATCCACTATCATTGACTACCAAGTAGCTCAAAGTCACAGCCTGCTTTCTCCCCTGTGTACATGCATTGCATGCCTACGTGAGTGGCCAAAAGTGTCATTTGCGCTGCCGATCCAATGAACGCATTATGCGGGCGTTTTTCTCTTCTCTCTTGCTGCTACTGCAGAAGCGTTGAGGGTGACATTCGTGATGTCGGAGGAAGGGTGAGCCAGTGCCACAGTGCAGAAAAGGGGAGGTGCGTGTAGTGATGGCACTGAATCCAACCCAAGGTTTGCTTCTGATCTTGGAAGTGCTGCTGGATCGACATTGGTGTCGGAAAGGCGATGAAAGAGTCGGCTGCTAGGGTCACCATGGAGAATTCTCCACACTCATTGCAAGGAGGACTTCGTGGATCGGTACACGTAGCTGTGAGTACATATTGGTTCCAACCTCAGGTGCGTAGTCTACGAGCTGCAGACGTGCTCTGTCTTGCTGTAGGGTTAGGCGAAGATGGAAAGAGCGTGAGTAGCCTGCTATGGTTACCTTGCTGTGAAATGAGAGAGAGAGAGAGAGAGAGAGAGAGAGAGAGAGAGAGAGAGAACCAGCCGCCGGTCTTTCTTACATCTCTCGTGTATCGAACCTGAAGCATGATGTTTCATATTGACATCAGTGCTGATGTCAATATGGGTGATTTTTTTTTATCAAAAGGAAGTTCAGCTTTGGCCTATTCTCCCGGACTTTTATCAAACAAACAGCAAGTTACAAGAGAATGGGACTAGTGCCCTTGGCACCCTCCGAATCGCACAACGTAGGGGCAGAACTTGGAGGTCTATAGAGTTTTACAAAGGAGGTTAACACCCTGCTGTCCCGCTCATGCGAGGCCCACTTTGGGTTTAAGCTCGTTGTTCTTGATGCGAAACACTTTATGATGCCTAAAAGGTGGAGACCTCTTACAGTTGAAGAATCTTTTGCCAAGGAGGAATAGAGACTTCTCGATCCACCAATGTTTAGGAGGTTGTCCAAAATTGCTGACATACCGCTCTCTCCAAATCTTCTAAAGGGTTTCCCCTCTTATAGCATTCCAGAGTGCCACTAAGAAGCTGATTGCTTCACCAAGCAGCGCTTGCTTCCATGTGATTTGTGCCTACAGTCTCAAAATATTCCCAAGGGTCTGCTAGAGTAGGAGAGACTTGGGGCAAGCAAAGAAGATGTGACCCAAATCCTTGATGTTGCCGCGGCATCGCTTGCACCACGGTGGAGCTCCATAAATTTTGTTTGCCTTTAAGTTGGTCCACATACCACGATGGAGAAATTGCCACATGAGAACCAATTTTTTGATCTTCATGAGGGGATGCTAGATAGACATGAAGTTGAGATCCCAGTGCAACCTTGTCCAAGTCAGACACTATTTCTTATTTAGCATGATATGATTATCGGTGTTCACCTTCATTCTAAGAATTTTGGACAAGCGATTTCCATTATGCCACATGAGATCCTCATGGCGCGATGGATCCCGCCCAAAGAGGAATCCGGTCTTTGAATGATCCCAAGTGAAGCATCTACTATGAAGGGGATTCCATCCTTCATAGTTAACTTTTAATTCAGGGTCTATGTCCTCAAATCTGACCCATTAGCTAGTTTGTTGTTTTGAGAGGTGTTTCCAATGTGTGAACCCCTTGTTATATAGCCTCTTAGCATTTTGTAGGTTCCACAAACCACACCCCTGATGCGTAGATCAGAAACAAGATTGATTCATTTTTTTTAATAACAACCACCCGTTTCCAATTGGTAAGGAGGTCCCAGTCCTTCCAACCAGGGACGCCCACCAACATAATCATGTTCTTGTTTGTGAAAATGAGCTTGGCCCAAGAGGTCTTATAGTTGCACCAAGCCTTGGAGATCCATTTTGTGGCCAACTTGTCAGCCATGCGTTCAATATCCATAGTACCCAAACCTCCACAACATTTTTGGCTGATGCACGTAGATCATTTAATTTTGGGAACCCCTCTTTTATTGTGGTCCCCCTTTCAAATTTTTTTCTAGATTCTTTCCAATTTTCTAAGCTCTTGATCTTTCGGTCTCCAACAAGAGAGAAAGTAAATGGTAGAGGAGATGAGGAAGGTATTAATTACCATGGCATCTCATGCAAGGTTGATTTGCACGTCCTTCGATTATAATAACTTGTTGTTTAGTTTGGAAAGTCCCTATTTCCATCACTGCTCCATTGGGACCCCAAAGCCCATCGGAATACCGAGTAGGCATAAGACCTAACCCCTAGGGATAATTTGGCAACCATGGTCAAATAGAAGTTGGGGTGGTGGTTTGATGATGGTGCAAAAAGCGGTTTTGGAGTGGTTGATTTTGGAACCAGACAGCTCGTAGAAAGTTTGAAGGCACGTCCAAAAGGCCTCAATGCTCGTGAAATCATTGTGCACAAATACATTCATGTCATCTAAAGATAGTCTCATGATCATTTGGCCATGGTTGTGAGGTAGAGAGAGACCTTTAATATGGCCCATTTTCATGTGATGATGCACGAGATAGTTGCGCTCTTTTGTGGAAATAACAAAGAGGATAAGGGCCAATGGGCATCCTTTCCTAATAGATCATTTTAATGTGATAGTCTTTTATAACTAGTCATTGATACTTATTTGTGTCGATGCGTTCCCTAGCAATGTAGTAATCATCTTAGTGAATTTTTTACAACAACCGAGGGCTTTAAGAGATAAGAGAACAAAGTCCCATTCTAGCCTATCATAGGCTTTGTCAAAGTGGATTTTAAGGAATAGTACATCTTTCTCGGACTCTACGGCAAAATTGAGACCTTCCTAAATATCTTTAATCTCCACAAGGTCCAGGTGGATCTTGATTTTGTCCAAAAGATCTTTCTCTTGACCATCAATGGTATGCCCTTATTGTCCCACCAATCCGAAGGGTCTTCCGCCATGTTGAAGTCCCCAAAAAGCATCAGGTTGTGAAGTGATTCGAAAAAGGCCCAAGTGTTAATCCGCTCCCAGACCCTATTTGGGCCAAACATTTGAGACCACAATGAACTGGAAGATGCGTCCGAAAGAGGAAGCTATCGAACCATATTTTTGATCCTCATAGGAGTTGTCTAGTCTACCAAACCAAAAGTTATTTATTCCGATAGCTGTGCCACTAGCCCCCCTAGGGTGTAAAGTGGTAACCCAAACATGGGTCGAACAGATGTGTTTTAGTCGTTTCTAAAGTCCTCTCCATTGATTTTAATCTCTTATATGAAATCTGCGTTTCGGCTATTATCCTCAAATCACTAGCCAATAATAGTCTATTTTGAGGAGTCAGTCAACCCCTTGGCATTAAATGCTCTGATAATCATTATCAATGGTTACCCTCTTTGCGGAGAGGGGCCTTGTCTTTTTTCTTCTTATGTTCATCTTTTTTCCTCAAACAGGAGAGGTCCTAACAAGAAATCTTACCCTTGAGGGGGCTCTTCCACGGCATTTCCAATGGTTGTTTCCCCTTATGAGCCACCTTCTCTAGGAGTAAATTTAGTACTTTTTTCGGGAGTGTTGATCCAATGATGGAGCTCTCACTATCCGGGTTGTCTTCATGGCTAGTTGTGAAACCCTCCTCTTTGCTATTGGTATAGCCCTCTTGGATATCCTCTTGGTTTTCTTTTTTGTTGGTGGTAGTCTCCAAGGTTTTACCTTCATTTTCTACTTCACAAAGATTCCCTCCCAGAGAGTCCAACTTGTTTATCTCCTTTTCGAGGTTGTAGTACAAGTTATTTAAAGGACCCACAACCATGGTGTTCCTCTTAGAGGACCTCGTAGGGATTCTTTTCCTTCTATATCTATCTTCTGTGAACCCTTAAGAGTCTGTCTCTGAGTCCCTAGTGTCTTTCACTTCCTCAACTATAGGCGGATGAGCTTGTGCCCTAGAACTTATGTGGTCTTCTTTGGTGGCTCCTTGATTCTGTTTGTTTTTAGAGGTGTGTTGTTTCTAAGGACACTCTTTAATCCTGTGTCCTTGAAGAGCACAGTGAAAGCATGCACTTGGTAAATTCTTGTATGTGATTTCCTACTCCCAGAATTTCCCTTCCCCTAACTCTATGGAAATCTTTCAAGGGAGAGCATTGTTAATATCATTCTCGATGCCCATCTTCTGTTATCAGGATCTTTCTCATGTGCACATAGAGGTTATGGATGTTGAAAACACATAGAAAAATAGACACACCAAGAGACGAGGCAGAACACAGTATTGGGTGCAATCTCCCCCCATGCACTCTGTTTTGATAGTCCACAAAGTGCATGTATTTATAGGAATTTTTTATTATGTCAAAATAGTGGTTACATGAGAGCGGCTTCAAAACGTGTGCACGAACATAAACACTGGTAACTTTTGCATAAAGCATTTGCTTTTAATATAAAAAATTGTGGTATACACTAACTATTTCTAAAAATAGTACCCTCTATAGGGGCTTATTTACAAACTATATAAATTATAAATCAGATTATTGATGTCCACCCTTTCACGCCTTTCATGCCCTCATGAACTTTCAGCTGCTATATCAAAAACACCAAAACACATTAATACATTAATAAATTAACACTCCAAAAATGTCTTGTTATCAGGATCTTGCTCACGTGCACATAGAGGTTACTGATGCTGAAAACACACAGAAAAATAGACACACCAAGAGAGGAGGCAGAATGCAGTATTGGATGCAATCCCCACCACCATGAACTCTGTTTCGACAATCCATAGAGTGCATGTATTTATAGGAATTTTTTATTATGTCGAAATAGTAGTTACATGAGAGCGGCTTCAAAAAGTATGCGTGAAAGTAAAAGTTGGTAACTTTTGCAGAAAGTCTTTGCTTTTAATATCGGAAATTGCAGTCTACAACAACCTTTATTCCAACCACTCCTTTGCTAACTATTTCTAAAAATAGTACCCTCTACGTAGGTTTATACACAATATATATAAATTATAAATCGGATTATTGATGTCCTCTTTTTCTCACATTTCATGCCCTCACATACCTTCAATTGCTATATCAAAAACACCAAAACACATTAATACGTTAATAGTCCAACAATGCCTTGTTCAACATATGCCATAATTCATAACATCTTTGGGTGCCATCGTGTGTTGAAGGAATGCTTCACTCCTTCGTAGATGAAGCTAGCCACATCCTCCCTCGAGGCTAGTGGTGGACCAATAGGTGCAATAATATCCCCAGGAAGTCATATAGGAAAAAGGGAAGGTTGGGAAGCTCAACCAAGAGTGGGTAGCATAGGGGTTTAGACTTGTTTGTGATAAAATCTAGGAACCACTTAAAGAGGCATAAGGTAGACCTCCAAACTTGTTAGGCGTCCACTTTTAGCGCTTGGAACACCATCTCCTCATTCTCAAAGACCAAAAGTAAGTGGTTCATAGACAAAAAGTGGAATTTGCTCACAATGAAGCCACCCATGAAACACTCCTTGCCAAGCCATAGATGCACGGACTCTAACGAGGCCTTGGGCAGAACAATTGGCCAATCAGGCACATTTTTTGTAGTTTTTCTCGCTTCTCCAAGATAAATTCCCTGCTCAAGGAAACCACTAGGGGGAGCACAACCGACAGGATACCCTGCAACCTTGTAAAAACCAATGGCAGTGGGGATCCCACATCGCTGACTACTAATGAGCGGAGCACACTCACCATGGGAGCCGAGGGCGGGCCAAAGCTAGAAAAACTTCTTGACAACCACTTTAAACCAGACTGCGATCATCGAACTGTGATCACCTTCTCTTTTTAAATACTCGCAAAAGCCCAACCAAAACCAAAACAACGACTAACTTTCTCTCGAAAAGCGTATTCACTCGAGACTCATCTCATATTTCCTCGCTTCATTGATCCTTTGTCGAAGAAAGTTTGACAAGGAGGTTGACATTTGCAAGTAATAGTCTTCTTGGAGATGCAAAGGAACCAAAGCATCAAACGTTCACTTGTTTTAAATTGTCAATTGGTAGAGATGTGAGGGTGACATGATGATCGTGATCAAGTGATGTGGACAAATGGGAAGGTGATAAGTAATCAAAACCCACATACACATACACACACGCATAGAAGGAAGAGAAGGTATAATGCAAAAATGGAAGCTTCTATTCATAAAAAGGATTACAATCCCTCACAACTCTATTTTTCTAACTTTCTCCAACAAGTTTACCTATTTAAATAAGTCCTCAAGCTCCTTTTATAGTTTTTGAGATAATTTTGGGGGGTTTCATTTCTACCATGTAACATAATTAAAAATTAGGGTCCCTACTTAGTTTTGAGGCTCAAAAGACCTCCAAAAATGTGATCTTTGATATGTACATTCTAGCTTAAATCATCAACCTTGAGGACTCCTTGGGTTGGACAAAATCTAACTAATGTTTATAAAATGGTATTTGATCTTCATATTTTAGTGATGATAATCAGCATTTTGAAGAAAGTGAGGAGTTTTACTTTGTTTGCACTATATGGCTTTCATATTAAATGCTTGTGCATCTTGTATGCCTACTTGAGCAATGTCCTCCAATCATATTGCATGATGGCTTTAATGTTAATGGCAATATACTGTTCTGCTATTCTTAGATTGTGTGCCACGTCATCATCAAATTTTAGTCAATCAATGGAAATTTGAGTGTCTAGTGATGCAAGAGATAGTGATCAGAATACTAGATTGTTTGACAAGAGAAAAGATGTATTAAGTTCATAGGCCTTGATATAAATACCTCTAAGTGATATTCTCAGAAGCTAATTGTGAATGCAACTTAGAAAGTGTGTTTGTAACAACTAGGGAGATATCTCATCCTACAATTTCATGCGTAGGAGATTTTAACAAATGCCTATATACTCATCTCATAGACCAAATATAGTTTTCCATTTTCAAAGCCTAGCATATTGAAATGAGGGCTTTAACCTTTTTGAATATTTTGAAAATTGTGAGCGTCATGTGAAAAATTTTGACGATAATTTTGGATGGAATTTTGAAACGTTGGATGGTTCCCAGCATATAAGCAATTTCTGGTGGCTCTTGCGGTGGTTCCAGATATGGATAGTTTTTGGATCATTCTTTTTACTTTAATTGTGAATGGTTTTTAGCTCCTACAATGAGGGACTATTCCATAACATATTTTGTAGTATATGTAATGAAGATAAGCTTCATGATTTATGTATATTGTTGTAGAAGATGAGATCTCCAATTCGTTTGAAATATCATTCATTCGAGGTCGGCCTGAGGTAGGTCCTCAAGTTTGAATTGTGTTACAAATAATGGTTGTTTTTCTAGCTAGCTTATAAATGTCTACATTATACTCATCCATCAACACAAAATATGGATAGTACCATAATGCATCCATATTGATGGACCTCCTTGGTACAAACTGTTAGAAATTTGCAAACTTCATAATGGAATCTTCTAAGAGTTATAAGGGAGCTTGTTGCACTTCTATGCATGTCAAATGCATTTTACCAATCTCCTACATCTTTTTTATCCATGCAACATGTTGTAAACTCAAATATGTCTTGTCCATCCTACCAATCATAAGATGGGGCTCATATTCTTCTTCCTATACAAGGTTGAGGGGGATTGTGACAACCTCTTCTAGTTTCAATTGTTGAGGCAAGGACGCTGGTCGTTCAAGTGAGAGCGGCATATTGACCTCATATTCTTGGATTTGGGAAATCATGTCCTAGATCTATTTGTAGGGATTCTATTATGCCACCATAACTTCTAGAAATGTATTAGGGATTGTGCTTGTGAATGGGAGACCTAGTGGGTCTTTTACTTGTTACATTACTTTTAGTAGTGCAAATTCCTTGGTAATATTATCATGATCCTTTAGTAGAGTTTTTAATCCTCTAGAATAAATATAATACTATCACTTGGTATGGCTTTAAAACATGATGGGTTGATAGGCATGGTTGCATTGAGATCCATGGTAGCCTCTAGATTCTCTTCAATATACCTTTGCAATATTTTATTCTCTTCTCTTGTAGTGGGGAGGTGGCTACAAATCAATCCCATGTTCAATATTATTTTAGCATCTTGATCTATCTGTACTTGGTCTTCAAATTCTTTAATGACATCCTTGTTTTGTTCTTGTTGCTGCACCTCAAGTATAGTATGTGTTTCCTTCAAGATGATATACTTTGGATTTAGGAAGGCAATGTCCACCAATAGAGAGATAAACTGGTATGAGTTGAGATAAACTGGTATACTCATCATGACTTGATTTATGCATGAGAGTATCTGGTTCAAAGCATATTGTTGCACGCAATTGAATAGACAAGATTTATATGTACACATGTAGAACTAAAGAGTGGAATGTGGTGAAGGGGATTGTTGAAGGGATATTTCTTATGCTGGTGAGTGGTGATGGTGGAGGGTGGATGGGGTATAGAGGAGGTTAACTAGTGGTGGAATAGTGGTGGGAGCTCAGATGTCTATGGGGTTAATGAATAGTGATTGTTTTGATGAAATAAGGCTGATTCATGAATTTGAGGAATTATCTAGGTCCCATGGATAATAATTACTATGATAACTTCTTAGTTTTGAGCTTAGCCTTGATACTCCATATATAATACAATTAATCTTAATGCTAAAGTGTAAATTTAATAATCCAATCTACAGATAATAACACGTTTTAGGGTATGAAATGATTTAAAAACAAAAAAAAAAAAATTCGAAACAAAGAATTATCTCAAAATCATGAATAATTCCCACTTTTCTTGAATAGGCTTGAAATTATGAAAAGTAGCATTACTGCATGTTGTGAAGACCTGAATGATGTGAAAATGGTAATGTTGGTGATGCAAGATTGGGGAAGCAGCAAAAGGATTATATTAGCTTGCAAATTTCATGAAGGAGGGTGGAGAAAGTTGAGGAATGGTTGGGAGAAAAAGATGTGTTCCATGGAGAGGTTCCATGATCGTTAAAATGAAAAGAAAGGGGTTGAGGTTTTGGTAATTTGTGTCCTGATGGTTTTTTGTGAATGAAGATGTTATGGAATTGAAGAACCAACCCTAGTGAAGGGGCAGATACTACAATTGGTGATGTGAGGCTAGGTTGGGTCTCAAAGTTGGATTGGAATTTTTGTGATAAAGATTCTAAAGTGACGAGGGAATGTGGGGGGGGAATGTTGAAGGAAGGATCTCGATGGGTGGGATAGGTAGTGGGAGCTTGATTCCACTTTTAGTGAACTCAATGATGAAAGCATACATCAATTAGGAGATATCATGATAGTTTCTTTGGTTTAATGGCTAGAATCATGCTAGGGTGGTGCCTTTCAAGGTTAATCCAAAGGCCTTGAGTTTACTAAACAATTCTTCTACCTAATCAAATCTCAAAACTTGATTGAACTTTGAAACATGATCATAAGGATCTCCCATGCCATCAACGTA
The DNA here is from genome assembly GCA_020310875.1 of Ceratopteris richardii. Classification (NCBI taxonomy): domain Eukaryota; kingdom Viridiplantae; phylum Streptophyta; class Polypodiopsida; order Polypodiales; family Pteridaceae; genus Ceratopteris; species Ceratopteris richardii. The sequence goes on along the minus strand of CM035417.1, from coordinate 176,099,410 downwards.
GTTTTTTATGTCCTTTACTTCTTGGGAAGGCATTAGAAATCTAGGATGTTCCGTTGGTCTAGGTAGGGGGAACTTTTTAGTATCTCGATGTGTTCTATGTCTTCTTGGTATCTCTCTCTCTTTGGTTGCCTAATGATGTGCTTAGACCTTTGTACACATAGACTATGTAAAGAACTCTCTTTTGGGGTTTCCTTCAATTTCTCCTTCTAAGCACTAGTGGGTTAGAGTTTCCAACACTAGTTTTCTTGTGAGAAACAATAGGCATATGCAAGGGAAATACTTTCTCACCGTTACAAACATGGGTTTGCTTAATGTACTCCAAAAATAGATACATCCATTTTTATTGATGGTCCAAATAGGTCACTTTGCATGGGGTGTCTGGATCCTCAATTTCATTGATTAGGAACTCATCCTTGGTGTAGGGTTAAGTTAGTCAGAATCTCCAAAGGGCTTCTTTTATGAGTTTATTCATGAATAGCTCTATGCCTTCATTACCCTATGCCAATTTGGATGTGGCAATGGTCCATTTCAAGAGTGATTTTCCTCTAGCAATGCTAGGTCCTTGGTCATGCTCCTCTTGCTCAGTTCTCTTACTAGGAGTAGGGAAGGATGGTTCCAAAATCATTGGTCCTATCTAGAAATCTGGTTACTGCATAAATGCTCATTCCTCAAATTTGATAACATGGTGATAAATCCCAAAAGGGTGTTCAAGTTCTCTAAGTTGGACTGTTGATGTTCTCAGACCATCCTCATAAATGGGAGCACCTAGTCGATTGGTATGCATGTATTCCAATTGGTTCTTGTATGGCCCTTATGAAGTTTCTAGGTATAGTAATCTAAAAAATGTTGTGTGTCTCTTTGCTATACAAAATACTTGATTCATTGATTTCTAAGCTCATATTAGAATGGTGACTACCTAATTGCTTACACAAGGACTTGGTCATGGATTTGATAATGGCCTCAAAAGATTATAAGCTTTGTGGATCCACCTTGCCAAAATATTTGCCTAAATGGAAGTTTATGAAATATCCAACCCTTTCCCTTCGAGTTTTTTCTGAGCACGTATTGCTTCCTTGGTTCTCAATCACTTTTTCTTTTCTCAACATTTATTATCAAGTTCTTGTCTATGTCTAGCGACACAAGGAGTAACTTCATTGAGTTGACTTTTTTGTTTCATTTTTTGGTAATGTTTGTCCCTTGAGGCTTTCATATTTTTAGTATACTTTTCACTATTGAGCTTGATGTTCCTTTAAGTATCTTGCATGCAGTTGATTCTAATGCAAACGTAAAAGTTAGCCCTAGAACTATGTAGTTTTCCTAGGCTAGAATTGACCAAGGGGGTTAAGTATTTTCCAGCCTCTATCCAAATTCTTTGAGATGTAATTCCAAGCTTAAGATGTCCTCGAAAGCTTCATTTATGTGCTTGAGCAATGCTACACCATGAAGTAGAGCGAGTTGCACATCTTAGATGATTGATAGACCCTATAAATCACTAGAAAAGCATTCATTTTTCCCAAAAGTGCAACTTAAAATATCATTCCTAATAGTCAGCCTATCATGATAGACTCGTCTATCATGGCAAAGGGTGTCTCTCATGATGGAGCACTTTATTGCAATAGAGTCGTCTATCACAATAGAGAGGGTCTATCTACTCCTTTTTTGGTGTATCGTGTAAGAATGGTCTATCACGATAGAAGAGGGTTTCTCATTACAAAGGAGGGCTTTGTCATGTCTGTATCTTGTGATAGAGATTCCTTCTCATGATAGATGGGATCTTTCATGAAAAAGTGTCTTTGTCATGTTATTTGCTGTGTCACAATAGTTGTTCTTGTCCTAATACAACTAGTTTGTCATGTTAGAGGTTCTCTATCATGTTCTTTGGTCTATCCTGCTAGACAATGTTTGTCGCAATGGATTGGTCTCTCATGACAAAGGGTTCTATCATGATAGAAAACCTTTGTCAGTGGGGATTGGTCTATCCGAATAGATCAAGCTTGTCATGATGGGATGGTTTGTCTTGACCAACAATATTTTTCATAATAGAGCCCATCTGGCATTGGATTGGCATGCCATGATAGAGTGAAAAACCGAAGATTTTTTTAGTGTGTCTAGTGCATTAGGAAAATACTAGGGAGGGCCATTTTCCTTTGGTGATGCATCTCCTAGAAGGTAAAATTTGTTATCTATCATGACATTACCAAACATGTCATATCAGGCACATTAAAGAGATCTATTGTACAGATGTAACCTACAAGAGAGATGATGAATACAATATGCAAGAAAACAAAAAGAGCATGGAAAAACATGCATAATCTTTGGCTCTCTCTCACTTTTTCTAAGTCACACACACTATACAACTTGGGCTACAGTTGTTTGGCATCAAAGTTATTTTTGTAGAGTTCTTGTGTACTTGGCCTAAGGGTTAATGAATCCTAATCAATGGGATGCTCAAACGCTCCAGAACACATTATGCCATTGGGTTCAAAACGAGATATATAAAATGAATTTCCATTGCACTATTATTGCCCAATGGATAGCCTACTGCTTAATGATTAAAGAAATAAAGGAGAAACTTGATCGACAACCAACTTTATAGAGATCAAACACAAATAGATGGAACCAAAGTATATTATGGTCCAATTTCAAGTACAACATCAGAGTGCAAAATATGATGGATACATTGGTGTCACTTACTTCTTCAAGAAGTGTTGCACAACTTTCAGGATAAGATGACTAGAACATTCAGTTATTCTTTCGGTAGAGGGGGTATTGTGCTGATGAATTTTACACATAGAGGTGTAGATAAGAAACAAAAGATGTAAACCGAACTTAAATATATGGAAACATATTATTTTACATTCCCCAATTTAGAAGCATGCTAGCACTAGTACAATGTGGCTAACCTTTTGGTTTTGCCAAGAACTTCTATAAATCTTGTAGTAACATGCCAAGGAGGCAAAAAAATGACACATGTGGAGGAAGAAGTTGTTCCTTTAGTAGGAAGACTTCCACAAGTAGATGAAAAACTCAAATATTCAATGGGAAAAAAAACATAGAAGTGATGTTGCGATCTATGCAAGACACATGTTGCCTCAAGAAGCACCACTTTTCTCGATCCTCTATAGCCTCACCCTCCTCATCAATCCACGATATTTAAGTGGTTCCCCAACAGGACACTTGTACTCTACACATAGGTCGACCCCAAGATGCCCTTGCTTCTGATACCTTCTCCAATTCTTTGAACAAACTGACCTTCACTTCAATTATTGCTTTCTCTCTATTTATTGCCTTTCCCTCTATGCACATAAATCTATCAAATGCACTCTCTTCTCTTTGAACATCCTCTTCTTCACAAGCACACACTCAACAAGCTTCTCTCTATCTAGACATTTCCACACCTCCTAGTTTTTGTCTTCCTCTTCCACACTAATTGACCTCTACACAATGATGTCTTCCTAGATCCTACTCTCATGTCACACAGTATGACACTACATCTACTCATGAAATCTCAAGCGATCCCTATTGCCATTGTGACTACTGTCTCCTAGTCCATAGGCCTACATCTCCTGCATGGTTGTATATCTATATATATCTCTATGATTGTTTGTATGCCCCTTTATATTGTGTGAATATTCCTATCTCATTGATGCACTTCAAGACTCTAGCTTCTTGTGTCTCTATGATGTACGATCATTGTTACGACATGCCACCAAAGAGATAGATCGTTCACAAGGGTAAGATGGGGGAATATTTGATGCATCCTATCAATAGGTGTTGAAGGTAGGAAAAGGATGGTTTTTGGTGTGAAGCACAAGTATAGTTATTATGATAGATGTCACTAGGCACAACAAGATTAAGTTGGGTCCATTGACACATTAGAAAAGAAAAACAAATGATTGTGGAGGATTGAACTGCACCAGGTCATTAGATGTTAGGATCATCGAAATGTTGAACTTACAAATTCCAAAGAGGACCATGAGACTTTGGACTGTTTTGCCCACATAGATGAATAAGGAGTACCAAAATCATAGGATACCACAATTGAGAGTGATTTAAAGCCTTTTGCATTGAGTTTCGGCCACCTTTGAATCCTAAAACAACATGAGTTGGACAAATTCCCACCACCAACAGTTGCTCCGCCTTGTAGAAGAAAAAACAAGGTTCTACAATCAAAAGAGGGGAAGAGAGACCTACCTACACTCAAGGATCTGAAGAAGGGATATGAACTGGGATTGATTCAACTCTCATACACAAATTTTTTTACTTATACAGAATGTTAAGGAAAACCAAAATGTGATTTACATAGTTTGTCAAGAGAGATGGATGATGCAATCCAAAGATGAGTTGGTGCTGCCACAACCCGCTTCACACTAGCCAACTAAGACTTCAGAGTTGATTAGTAGACCCTTTGAGCTTCCTAAATCCACCAAAATATCAGCCAAGTACTTTGGAATATGTATCCCAAAAGTCTAAGTGAAGACAGACTAGTTGCGAAATGACTAGCTCCCAAAACTTGCTATTTTTGGACATACACCTGCTGGAAAAATTGAACAGTGCTCTCAACCTGGTAGGAATTAGATTAATGCCTTTTCAGCATAGCAAATACACTTAGCAAGCTTCCCAATCCAAGTCAAAACACTTCAAATGATGGATTGAGCACTGAGAACAAGATTCATCAATTTCTAGAACATGCCCACCATTCTCGGGGCTCTACAACGATAGACCAGTGAGCACTAAAATGCAGATATCTCCAGAACTATAAATCCAATGACCTTGAACATTTAAATACACAATTAGACTGTAAGAGCTATCCAACGCACATTAAAACAGTGAAAAAAGTTGAGTAGAACTCGAGATATGACCTTCTGAAGTGAGTGTTCTGAGTGAGTATAGCAGAGAACAAAATTGAGAAGTAGATAATGACAAATGTATAGATTCACATATGATTACAGCCACATTGGCAATGAATGTTTGCGCAATGGGAGTAGAATGATAGAGCTATTGAGTAAGCTCTTCAATATCTACAAAATGACATGAAGTGGTCACGTACAAGGCTTGCTAATCACCTCTTCCTTCTTGCTCTTTTTATAGCTATTCTTGGAGGGAGTTTTGAATTCGAATTCGAATGGCTCCACTTAAAAGTGATCCCCAAAGTTAGAAGATATTACCTCAACTCAAAAATTTGTGGTTTTAGGTAGTTAGACCCACAAATTTTCTTTTACATCATGGATGAGGTAAGCCATCTTTTTCCTTTTTCCTTTTTCAATTACAAGAGATAAAAATGAACTCGTTTACAAGAGGTGTTCACATGACTACACATGTGACTTACAAATGATCATAATATCAAGCATATCAAGCATGTAGGCTTGGGTAAAATGCACCAACAGCTCCCCCTCAAGCCTAACATGCTTGGCCTCCAAATAAGTCTTCAATTGTCCTTGATTTCTTGCAAGCCAATCATCAACTTGAATCCACTTAACTTTGTACCATCAAGAGCTTTAGTCAACATGTCTGCACATTGCATATCTGTAGAGACATAGAATAGTTGAATATCCTTGCTCAGTAGCTTCTCCCTTACATAATGGTAGTGGACTTCAATATGCTTGGTTCTAGCATGGTATACCGGATTAGCTGCTAGATGTAGTGAGCTTGTGTTGTCACCAAAAATGTGAGGTGTTGAGGAATGAAGTCCAAGATCTGTGTACAAAGACTTTAACCACATGATTTCTTGAGTTGCATTAGCCAAACCTCTATATTCGGCTTCGGTAGAAGATAATGCCATGGTTGGTTGCTTCTTGGATGACCAAGAAATGATTTTTGAACCTTCAAACGATATATACCCAGATATGCTTCTTCTATCATCTCTAGATCCGGCCCAATCTGCATCTGAGTAGACCTTAGCTCAATATGGGAAGTAAATGAATAAAACAAACCTTCATTCATGGTCCCCTTTAGGTACTTGAGGACTCTCTTGGCCGCTTCCATATGTGGTCTTCTCGGCTTATGCATAAACTGACTCAATATGCTAACACTATAGCATATATCCACCCTTGTGAGTGTTACATAGTTCAAACTTCCAACCAATCTTTGATAGCTTGTGATGTCTTCAATTGGCTCTCCTTCATAAGCACTAAGCTTATGATTTTGCTCCATAGGTGTACCTGCACACTTGGTATTTTCCATCTTGAACTTGACAAGCATGTCATGGACATACTTCCTTTGTGTGATGTATATACCTAAATGTGTGTAGATCAACTCCAATCCAAGAAAGTAAGTGAGTGGTCCGAGGTCACTTATTTTGAACTCCTCCTTCATTTGAGTCTTTAACTGTTTGATTCCTTCAAGATCATTGCCTATGATAATAATATCATCAACATACACACATAAATAGATCACTTCAGATCCATTCCTCTTTATGAACAAAGAGGTATCCGCCTTGCTAGCTTTGAATCCTTGGTCCTACAAATAAGTCACCAATCTGAAATTCCAAGCTCTTGGAGCTTGCTTCAATCCATACAAAGCTTTCTTTAGTTTAGGAGGTTGTGCCATATACACTTCCTTAGAAATCCATCCATTCAAGAAAGCATTCTTTACATCAAGTTGATAGAGATTCCAATTTCTAGATGCAGCAAGACTAATCAGAACCCTAATTGTAGGCATTTTTGCAACAGGAGAGAAAGTCTCCTCATAATCAATACCATGGATTTGAGCAAACCCTTTAGCAACTAACCTTGCTTTGTGTCTATTTATACTTCCATATGGATTCCTCTTGATTTTGTATATCCATCGAGATCCAATTACCTTCATAGATGGCTTGTTAGGTACAAGCTCCCAAGTGTCATTCTCCTTCAAGGCTTCCATTTCTTCATCCATTGCATCTCTCAAAGATTTCTTGCTTTGTGCTTCTTCGAATGTGGTAGGTTCTTCATTGGTTGAATCCTTTGTAGTGTAGATTGAGTGCTTGGTGACCAAAGAAGTATCATAACCAAACCTCTCTGGTTTCTTCTTCTCCCTTGAAGAACTTCTAACTGGTTGATGTGAGCTCTCGGGTCCATATGTAGCATCCTGCATCTTTGCTTTACCTTTGTTCTTCCATAGCTTTAGTCTTTCCAAGTCTTCTAGGTCAATTTCCGAATCACTTTCTTCAATCTGCTTTGGCTCCTTTGGTTGAAGTGATGGAAAATCTTCATCCAAGTCATAAGGCAGCTTCACTTTCTTGTCATCATCAAACCATGATTTGTTTTCATCAAAAATTACATCTCTACTCACAGAAAATCCTTTATTGGTTGGATTGTACAATCTATATCCTTTTTGGTTATGATCATAACCAATGAATACACACGTCTCTGCCTTGGGATCCAATTTCCCTCTTACTTGAGAAGGAATGTGAGCATAGGCTAAGCAGATTTTACAATGCTCTAGACTAGGTCTTCTTCCATTCCACACTTCATATGGAGTGGTTCCATCTAGTGACTTAGATGGAAGTCTATTTATGAGATATGTGGCTGTAGACAAAGCCTCTGCCCATAGGTAGTTTGGCAATCCTTTTTCGTTGAGCATGGACCTTGCAGCTTCGACGATGGCTCTGTTTCTCCTCTCTGCTACACCATTGAGTTCGGGTGTATACCTTGTAGTGACTTCCCTTTTAATGCCTCTTTCATGCAAGAAGGCATCAAATTAAGAAGAGAAGTATTCTGCTCCACCATCTAATCTGAGTCTTTTCAAAGTCCTACCTGTTTGGTTTTCAACAAGAGCAATATACTTCTTAAAGCAATTAAACACTTCATCCTTGTGCTTCATGAAAAACAAAATGTTCCACCTACTACAATCATCTATGAAAGACACATAATATCTTGAGCCTGATATAGATGGCTCCTTACTTGGACCCCACACATCCGTGTGCACTAGATCCAAAGGATTTTGATACATATATCCTTTCTTATTGAAAGGTTGTCTATGAGACTTGCCGAGTTGACAAGCTTCACACTTATAAATCATGTGTTGCCTTGTGATATTAGGCTAACCAAGTACACTTTGGTCCCTGCAAATTTGTTTGAGTGTCCTCTCACCAATGTGAGCAAGCCTTTTGTGCCATATCTCCAACTCTGTAAGAGTTTGAGATCCATAGGTAAACAAAGCTATGTTCTTTGTATCTTCCACTTCAAAAGTTAAAAGCCTTCCTGTCTTTTCTCCTTTGGCAATCCTTCGAAAGCCTTGCCTTGGGTCTTCAACATATGCTCCAAATCGGTTGAATCTAACCTGCAATCCTTTTTCAACAATCTGTCCAACACTTATTAAATTTTTGGTAATTGTAGGGACATACAAGACTTTGCTTAAGAGGTTCATATTCCCATCTGATGTCTTCACATTACCTATCTTCTCCATTGAGTGCTTTCTGTCATCTCATGTCTGCACTTCATGCTTGTTATGAGGATCTTTCAAATCAAAAAGTAAAGCCACATTTCCTGCTACATGGTTTGAGCATCCCGAATCAATGTAAAATATGTGATCATCATCCTTACCCTTCTTAACTGATAGATTCATAATCAATAATGAATCTTCTTGAATTTGGTCCTCTGCATAGTTATTGTAGTATCTTCTTCCTCTATGGCCACTTTGATGGTTGTTGTTGTTGTAATTGTTGTTGTAGTAGTTGTTGTTGTTGTAGCCTCCATTGTATGTGCCTCTATTTGATCCATATCCACCTCTATTGAATCCTCTTCCTCTTGAGTTCCTTGGATTCCTGAAACATTCTTCAGTAGTATGGTTAGATAAGCCACATATGTTGCAAGGTTGAGATGATTGGAATCTCCCCCTGCCTTGCTTTCCACTTCTGCCTCTTCCTCTAGCTCTTCCTCTACCTGCAAAGTTTGCTTGGAAAGAGCTACCTTCATCTTCATTGTTCCTATTCTTTGACTTGTCCTTGACCTTAGCTTTATCAGAATATAAGGCAAAAGTTTGATTACCTCTTGACGACTCACCACCTTTGCTAGTCTTTGCTTCATGAGTGAAGAGTTGGCCCATGAGTGTGTTGAGGTCAGGTACATGCATATCCATGTATAAATCCATGGCTGTTGTGAATGACTCCCACTTGTCTTCTGCTTTGATTCCGTTTATGATTTGTCTAATGATTTGCTCCTCTTCAGTTACCTCTCCAATGCTTCCAAGTTGGTCGGAAATCTCCTTCATCTTTGTGACATAATCAGTCACATTTTGCTTCGGGCTTTTCTTCATTGTTGTGAACTCCATCCACAATTGGTTCTTCCTTGTTCGAGTGTTGGAAGAGAAGAAAGAAGCAAGTGCATTCCAGGTCTCTCTCGATGTCTTGAATCTCTTGCCATGAGGTAAAAGAAAATCAGAGATCGGGTTTAGAATATAGGACCTTGCAAGTGCATCCTTCAAACATCAATTTGAAAGTCCTTCAACTTCTTCATGTGATGGTTGCCCTTTGTTCCTCATGGTTGGCATTGGTTCATCTCCGGATATGAATCCATATAGATTCCTCCCTTGATGGTAAGCCTCCATCCTTAGAGACCATGCCGGGTAGTTGTTTCAATCCAATTTGTCAATTGTTGATGGAAATCCATCTCCCATGTTGCTTGACTATGCTCTGATACCGCTGTGAAGAGAGATGGTGGATGCAATCCAAAGATGAGTTGGTGTTGCCACATTCGGCTTCACACCAGCCAACTAAGACTTCAGAGTTGATTAGTAGACCCTTTGAGCTTCCTAAATCCACCAAAATATCATCCAAGTACTTTGGAATATGTATCCCAAAAGTTTAAGTGAAGACAGACTAGTTACAAAATGACTAGCTCCCAAAACTTGCTATTTTTGGACATACACCAGCTGGAAAAATTGAACAGTGCTCTCAACCTCGTAGGAGTTAGATAAATTCCTTTTGGGCAAAGCAAATACACTTAGAAAGCTTCCCAATCCAAGTTAAAACACTTCAAATGATGGAGTGAGCACTGAGAACGAGATTCATCAATTTCTAGAACATGCCCACCATTCTCGGGGCTCTACAGAGATAGACCAGTGAGCAGTAAAATGCAGATATCTCCAAACCTGTAAATTCAATGACCTTGAAAATTTATATGTAGAATGTAGACAGTAAGAGCTATCCAATGCATGTTAAAACACTGTTGCTCTAGCACAATGGTGAGAACCACGTTAAGAAGCTTCACCTCCTTAATGTCAATCCGCGGAAGAGATAGGAGTGATATGAAGATCGTGAATGTGAGATGAAGTGAGAGTGAAGGTGAGAAGCATAGAAATGCACACACACATACACACACATGACGAAGAGACAAGCAAGACACAATGGAAGGTGAGAAATCAACTCTATTACTCAAGAACACTATTACAAGCTCAAAAGAACTCTAACCTCAAACAAGCTAACCCCAAAAATGAGCTCTCTAGCTCTTTTTATAGTTTCTAGACTAGTTTTGACCGGTTTCACATCTAGTGACCGGCATAGTTAAAATTTAGGTCCTAGATGCTATTTGGAAGGGTAAACGGTGTCTAAAAATAACGAAAATTGATACGCATGTTCTACCTAAGCTCCTCAAGCTCGAGGACTCCTCGGCTTGCACAAAATGGAGCTAGAAATTAAGAAAAGGGTTTTCTCTATGTTACATATGTTACAATAGTGATAAAAATCACTGTTGGAGGTTTTTGAAAGTATTTTTTAAAACATGATTCTTTGAAAAAAGATTCCACTGGCTCACTGCTCCGTCATTACATGCTTCCGCGTCTTCTATGCCTCTGGCTGCTTCCAACACCCCCCTCCCTCTCGCTTCTGTCGTCCCTAACAGAACCTTGTTGTGAGGTTTGCCGGATATAGTTCTGTAGGAGGTCTTGAGCGAGGGTGTGCTCGGAGATACGAATGCCTCGGGCCAGATCTGCCTCAAGTTTCGCCCAGTCGATTGGTTGCGGTTCTTCCGGTGGCGTGAGCTGATAGTGTGTGGAATAGACCATTCGTTCACAGGCAAATAATTGTAATAAATGTGTAGGCCTGCTTATGAATACCTCTGAATGGTATTCCCAGAAGCCGGTTGTGAACATCTCTTCGAACGTCTGCTTGTAGCACGCCGGTAGGTACTTGATTCTGCAATGCTAGGCATAACACACCCGTAGCGACGGCGTTGTACTCATATCATATACCAGATCGAAATTGCCATGCTCAAAACCCGGGGTGTTTACATGAGGTGCCTTGACGCGTCGGAAGACTTTAAAAATCATTTGCATCATGTCAAAGATTTTGACAGTCATGTGCGCCGCTATATCATCCATGTGCTTTAGTCTAGGGAGCCAGTGGCGAATTGTAGCCATCATGTAGCCAACAGTTGGTAACTCAATGGGTGGCTTAAAATAGGGGTAATTCAACCAGTCCTTGCACTGCTTATTGTTTTGTACCTTAATAGCAAAGGCAGTCCAGGAGCGGCGTCGTGGTACTGGTCCCCAACACGGGTTATACTTCAAATGCAAAGGTGCCTTTACCCATGTACTCATCATTTCTGGATACTTCTGTAGTAAGTCTTTGCGCCACTCTGGTTGATAGATCACTCCTTGCTGCGCATCAAGTGGTAGATCGGCCTCCTCGAATTGAGTTGCATGCGATGGTTTCTTACCTGTTACTTTCTCAATGGCTAACTGGTATTCAGCCATTAACATAAAATATGGTTTATACTGTAGCTCATGCCCAGATATGTATCGTCGCGGGGCCAACTGAGCAAAGAATGGAGACTGTAAAATTCTTTCCTCTATCATCGCCATGGCATGTAATTGTGCCTCTACTCTAGCTGAGTGTGTTGTCCCAAGTTCCTCAATAGTCTTCATCCACGCGGGGATCGGGAGTTCGTAAGTCATCTGGCCTTCGGCCGTGACACGTCCGCCTGGGATGGGTTGTGGCTCGTATGCCTCTTCAAACGTTTCCTCCACCGGGATGGTGACAGTTTCTTCCTCAGCTGGTAGCTCCGGTGGTGAATCTGGCCTTGGTGGTGCTTCATATACTGCAATCCTTGATTCAAGGTTGGATACCTAGGCCCATAATGCATTGAGTTCCTCTAAGATGTCAGAAGAGGGATCCACAGGTGCTGGTAGGTCTTGGTGTGCTGGTGCTCGTAACTGGAGTAATTTATGATCTTCTTTGAGTTTCTGTAACTCCTCGTTCATGCAGTCATATTCATCTAGCAGTCTTACATGATCGTCTAGCAGCATCCTCATCGAGTCTGAGGGAATGGCTTTGAACCTGCTAGGACTGAGTGGTTGGTCTGGGTGGTCGAGTGCTACTTCTAAGTTTTCTCGGTTCTGATCCTGTAAACGCTGATTTTCCTCCTTGGTAGCTGCTAGGTGTCTTCGTAGTAAGCCCATGTTGCATGTTAGCATTGCATTGCGGATTGTTTGGGCTCTTAATAAGTTATCCAGGTCAGTAGTGGCTGCTTTAGCGTTTTCTTTGCTTTCGAGTTCCAATTTGTGATATGCCTCGCGTAATTCCTGGTATCGGGTGTTCAGAGAGGCATTCTCAATAGACAATAAATTAAGCTGCGACTGTAAGTCATTGGTTGTCCTCTACAGCTGCTGGTAATTATCGCCAAGAGATGTGAACTCATCTCTTACTTGCGTCATACACATGAACATCTGTCGAAATGCATTATCTACAGTGGGTGATAGTACTAATGAGGTGTTAAATGAAGATGCAGTGGGTGTAGATGCAACGGGAATGGGGAATGGGGGTGGGGGTGGGAAGGTGGATGTTGTGGTGATTGTGGAAAATTGTACGGTGACTACATTTGTTTGTGTTGTGAGTGAAATGAGTGATGGTGCAGCGGGTGGTGAGATGTCCATGTCATTGGACATGCCCAGTGCGGTGACTGTGAATATGGGTGTGACTGTGGTTGCTTGTGCTGGTATAAATACGGGATTTACAAAGGTTGAGGAGTAATTTACAGGGGGGCTGGCTGGAGCAGCTTGGTGGAAAGGGGAAATAGGGGTTACAGTGGGTCGGGGAGGTGAGACGGGGGAGAAGGTTAATGGCGATGGGAATGGGAAGAGGGGTCGTCGAGTTGTGGGGAAGGATGGAAAAGCTGGAGGAAAGAATGGGTTGAATGAAAAGGTGGATGTGTGAGGGGGTAGACTAGGTCTAATGGGTGCCGGAATTGTAGGCTGGGTGGTCGTAAAGACGATTTTTGCTACGCCACTAGCGAATGAAGATGTTGGTCTAGGGGAAGGAGGGTGAAGAGGGGAGACTAGATGGGCGGGCGGTGATGGGGGAGCGGTTGGGGTGGTCGGTACTTCAGTGACTACTGAGGTATGTATAGCTGTAACACGAGGTGCGGAATCTACAAGGATGGTTTCTGCTGCCAACGAACTTTCGGGAACGAGGCGTGCCTCCCATTAGGGGAAAAAATGAACCCTGCATGGGCCTTGTAAGGATCCCTAATTTTTAGGGATTAAGCTTAATTCTGTTCTTGTTTAAGGGGACAAAGTGCATTTAATAGGGCACTTTTTAGTAGGCTGGAGTAGGCTTTTTTTTAGGCTTCAATAGGCCTCTCTCTTTCTTATTCTAGAGAGAGAGAAAGAGAATCTACTTTCCACATCATCAAACTCGTACATGTATTTGAATAAAAAAATGATTTTTTTAAAAAAGTCTCATTTTTAGTGTATATTAACTCAAAAGAGCCTATTTTTTAATATATATGTCAGAAGTCACTTTTTTGGGCCCATTTTCTGAAGTTTCTTTAAGAAAAAGTATAATTTTCAAACTCCCTCCAAAAGTAAGTGCCACATCATCAAATCCGTGACTATGCTTCCCCCAAAAAATGACTTTTTTCAAATTTCATCATTTTCAGCCGTATTCAGTGGAAAAACACACTTTAACCCATACACATACAAGAAAACATATTTTTTGAGCAAAACCTATGCTTTAGACTCCCTTCCAACCGGTTTTTCATCTTTGTTTTTGATATTGTTGGTCATTAGCAAAGATGGTGTTGACATGTATCACAAACTTCACAGTAGAACGTCCTCATGCTCCTGCATCAACAAGTATCCATGTTCGTGTGCCTAGAGAGTTTGCTCCAAATACACGATGCAACAATGATGCCAATTCTCAAAATGAACGTCGTGCAGCTGGAGAAAAAAGTATTGATCTTTGGGCTCATGGTTCACTCTATCCTCTTGATCCAATATCTTCTTACCATCCAACATTCCATAACCTCTCAACTTTACTTCAGTTCATTGGTGCGGGTGAAGCTGGACTATTAGGTTACTGCAAGAGATTATCTACACATTCACTTGCTACTGCTAAGTATTGGTTCCAACAACATCACATCCATCATATGAGGGTGGTCACTTTAGAAAGCACAATCATATCTTTACAAAAACAACTTGCAGATTTGGAACAGGATACTGAAGCAAAACAAAGCACAATTTCAAAGTTAACTGCCAATCTCCAGCAGCTGAAAGAGACTCCACTTGGTATGAGACATAGGAAAAGATCATTGTCATCCTTTGAAGCTCTTTCAAAAGGTGGTGGAGCACGCAAACGACGTATATATGCAACAAGGTGAGTGTTTGTTTTACTTTCATATGTTTTAATGAAGATTTGTAATGGAATATTTCATTGTGTAGGTCGTTTATTGAAGACATAACTGCTTCATCAACAACACAAGACCAATTCAAGCTGATGAATAGCTGTATAAACACCAAAGAAATCACTTCTGCTTTAGACTCACGCATAGGAAAGTGTATTAGAGTTGTTCTTGAAGCTGAGTTTTCAAAGAAGTTAAAAAATCTTATCACAGTGCAAGATGTGCAGGCAATATGTGACGAAGCAGGCATCAGTAGAAATGGGTATACTGCAATGTACACCCTTCTCAGGCAAGCCTTACAATCACAAGGTATTTCTCAAAGTATATTTCCATGCCCATATAAATTGTCTATCAATAAAAAAACTTCAAATGAGGATGTGACTCGTACTATTGGACAATATTTATTCATAGAAGAAACTATGCCTGCCTCTATTTATCATCCAAATATTCCCAAGAAGCAATCAAAAATCCTATCTACACAAGGATTTACTTACACTAAATTCAACAATATATTTGTGGGTCTTCAGAAGCTTCAACAAGCAATGGTTCACTTTTATAGTTCAACAATCAAAGGTACCCCTACAACATTTTATTTGGTGTTGAAGTTCTATTGCATTCAAGTGTCATATTAAGATAATGTTTTCTCTTTTGTGCAGACTGTAATGTTAAGTTAAAGTTCATACTGAAGCTTGATGAGTGTCAAATCATAAAGGGTCGGCGACTAGAAAGGTTGAGTGTGACGCTAATGAACGAAATTATGGACCATGCAATGAGTGATGAAACTTTAGGAGGGAGGGACCATTTGACTTACAGTGTGCAATCAGAGAGAGATATCTGGTGGTTAGGTGCTATAGAAGTTCCCAAAGAAACAAATAATGTTATTTCATGGATTTTTAGTAGGACTCCGTGGATTACGGAAGTAATCTCTTCTCAAATACATGGGCAAAAGCTTTTTGTAGATGATATAGGTGATTTTGATGTAGAATGGCATTTGGGTGGAGACCTTAAGAGTATAAAATGCATGTTAGGTTGTAAACAAGGAGCATCTTCTCTCTATCCTTGCCCATATTGTACACAAGGTTACAAAGGATCTAAGAGACAGTCTAAACATGCAAGGGCATTGACGAGAGTTGATGACTCTGAAGAAATTGATGAAACAGACTCATTGAATCACAGGGAATGGGAGATATCACTTTTGAGGTGTCCAATGTTACAGGAACCGACTCGTGATAAAATAAGCAATGATTGGAACCCCATTATCCCATTTCCATTAGTCAATGTTCACTTTTGTACTTTGCATGCATTCATGAGGATCTTTGATAGGCTTTTGAAGCTCCATGTTGAATATGCATTTGCAATGAAACCACTAGAGAGGTCTACAATAGCAATCCAAAAAATAGAAGATCTTTTGAATTCTATAGGTTGTCATGGTGGCCACGTATCTTTAGTTGTTAAGAAGTATGGTGAGTCTCAAGAGATTTTACAACAAGTTTCAATGACTGGGAAGAAGGCACGACGTTTCTTTAAAAAAGATGTGAATAGTCAAGATGATGGGAAATGGGAGCTTTGGAAGGACCTCTGTTCAATTACAACTGACAATGATAGTCAGGTTGATCTCATTAACAAGCGAAAGAAGGTTTGGTCATCGTTCGATCAATTGTTACATTTGATGTGTTTGGCTTCCACTAATGCTTCACAACGAGAATTATTCCAAGTGACTTTGAAGGAGTTTACACAGTCATTCATCTTATCTTGGGGAGAAATCAACATTACACATTACATAGTAAGTTTCGCTTACATTTTTTTATTTGGTCTTAAACACTATGTGTATATCTTATTGACCAGATCATAGCATATTCTTTTTGCACATGGAGCATATTTTATGGATCGATATGGGTCACTGGACATTTTTAGTACACAAGGAATGGAGAAGTCACATTACAGGGCTAGAGGTGTTTACTTTAAAAACACTCGTCATGGGGGTGGTCTACTCCAATCAAACTATTTAGAAGAAATGTTCAATTGGTTCTTTCGTGCGACATTTGCTAGAAAATATGTAATGGAAAAGGCATGTGAGTCACAACTAGCAAAGATTACACGAAAGCTACAACATGATATTGCAAGAGAGAAGTGGATGTCCTCGTCAGGACCCGAACATCATGCCCAATGGCGTGCACAAAGAGTCCGCGAGGGTTCTGCTTGGAAATAATTTCCAAACTCTTAAAATGCATTATACTTTTCAAGGTTTTTATAACCCCTTTCACTTCAAATAAAATTCTACTATTTTTGTGAATATACTTTTAATGTCTTAAAACTAATTTTTATCCATTTTAATGTGAACAGGACAATTCTTAAGTGAAAGACTATAAATAGAGGTGTCCTTCCTCATTTTACCACTTTACAACCTAAGAGAATGGCACGCACAAAGCAGACTGCTAGGAAGGATCATGTCGTCTACCCTAGCCATGTGCAAGGTACTCAGCGCCCAACATGGATGACACCCCACAAGAAGCGTCGAACCACAAGCCACTCTTCAAGACGAAACTCGGGTGCAGGGACACAGTCTGGTAGCATTGCATCGCGGGGGGATGAAGGTTCACCAGAGAGAGATGTATCCCAAGAAATAAATTATTCCCCTTCTGCATCTCATGATGAGCCCCCAATTAGGACACCAATGAAGGCAAGGCCCAAACAACGAGGACATAGACGAGTTGTGATTGAGACATCAAATTTATCGAGTTCCTCAGATGAAGAAAGTATAAATGAGCCACCATGGAACAATGATGACATCCCCGTGAACCATCGAGTAACACAAGGAGGCAAGACACTCCCCCCAGGACAAGGACAAAGACCAACCGATGAAGAAAGAGAGCAAGGTCGGGCAGAGGAAGTAAATGATGAGGGAGGACCATCTAGGCGTCCTCCAAGAAGAAAGAAGAACTATCAACCACGTCGTAGACCACAACGACCACAACCCAACATCCCCCCAAATGCAAGAGCACCACAAAGGCGCAGAAAGCAAACCAGAGCCTTTGCGGAGATTCGACACTATCAAAAGTCTGTGGAGCTTCTGATTCCACGAAGATCATTTGCAAGAGTTGTGAAGGAAGAGATCCAACGCTATTGCGCTGGACTTCGTATCCAAGGGATAGCCATTGAAGCTCTCCAAGAAGCTGCAGAGGCGTATCTTATATCAATGTTGGAGGACTCTAACCTATGTGCCATCCATGCAAAGAGAGTGACAATACAACCTAAAGATTTGCAGCTAGCTAGGAGAATTAGAGGGAATAACCATTAACCATAATTTGTACTCCCTTGTTTGGATAACCTTTTGTATATCCCATACGATGAATATTTTGTAAAACCCAAATGATGAATATAATCTTTGTCTTCTCATATTTGCTCTCCCAAATGTTTATCTCTTAGTGTACATGTTTTGAAGTTTATTTCTCCTATGTTTGTAGGTGTGTTTTTCCAGTACATCTTTGAAGTGTTTTTCATAGTTGTATCATTCTTTTTTCTGTACTTGTTGTAAGTGGTAATGCTATTTAATGCATTTCATGGCTTGGAAATGCCAAAAAAAGGCCTGCCACAGAAACGCGGGGATGGGCCCTGCAAAAGTTTTGCAGGGCCTATCCCCGCGTTTCTGTGGCAGGCCTTTTTTTGGCATTTCCAAGCCATGAAAACCCATGCCATGCACATGGGGGCATATGATTGGCCTTGGCTAGAGTGCACTGCATGCTAATCCCCTGACCAATAGCTAAGCAATGTTTATGAACATACATGCACTGATTTACTGCTGCATGCTTATATGCACCCAGAGGAGTCTTACTTTTCTCTAATTATTGCATATAAGAAGAGTGCTCCACATTTCCCCAAGTGAAGGTGCTAATTGAGAAGATAGACTTGCAATACAGGTAACCTAGTGCATAGGATGGCCTAGGAATGCAAAAAAAAGGCCTGCCACAGAAACGCGGGGATGGGCCCTGCAAAAGTTTTGCAGGGCCCATCCCCGCGTTTCTGTGGCAGGCCTTTTTTTTGCATTCCTTAGCCATTCCATGCATTTTGGGCAACACAAATTACAAGAAACAATGGAAAAAGACTGATTAAACTATGCAAAAGTTATGAGATTGTCAAACCATAAAGATATAATAGATTGAATACACATGGAAATTGGAAAAACAAAACATTGGTATTATAAAGTTTTTACAATTGGCTCTTGGCCTTGAGCCTCTCCACTACATTCTTTCTTCTCTGAAAAGATAGAGGCAATTGGTAAGTCAAAACTGATTGGGATATTAATTGAGGGTCTGTCAATCCAAGACCCAAAGCTATTCCTATTTGACCTAATATTTTTCCTCTAAAGTTAACTCCTAGGGTAGTAAGGGCAAGGGACTTCCTAACTAGAAATATACAATTGGTCCCTTGCATTATTGTAGATAGGCACAAAACTTTACTCAAGGCCTTCATACACCAAGTCATGAAGTGTCCTTGAGGGGAAAAGTCCTTGTGGATTATTACAAAATCTTCCTTTGGCAATTTTCCAATGTACTGTGCCAAGGAAGAGCCATGGCCCCGGGAAACACGGTCACCACCACTCCTTGCTGCAAATTTATCCACTTCAATTGTTTCCTGCACATAAACAATCATAAAATTAAATAGATACATCTTGTATGAATATGAGACAACCATAAATGTCAGTAGAGACTTACATCTTGAAGCCTGTCTTCATCCTCTCCTCTTCCCATTGCATCTAGTGGAATTGATGAATGGGCCATGCCACTTTGCTCCACAACAGGGGATGTTGGAATCTTCTTCTCCAAAATTCTTTCCCTTGCTGTGGCTAGATCTTCTTCACTGGCATCTTGGTTGGCATGGCTCAAAATCTCTTCACACACAAATGCAATGGTGTCCGCAATTGATTCACCAAGTGGAATTGTTGCCTTTTCGATAATGTCAGAAGTGTTGTCCATGGGAACATCCGAGGTTGAGCTGAAAATACTAAGGCATTCGTCGAGGCGTAGACCGAATGCCTTCTCAATATCGTGCAGGAACAAAAATTCCTCTCCATCAACAAGTACAACTGAAAACATTTCCATCTCTACCTCTGGTAGAGTGGGTTCCACGGGGTCTAAGTTGGAGGGTGGACTCTTCTATGTACTGGCTTCCTTTAATTTGTCCACTACTCCTTGAGGAAATTCTCTGGAAATTTGTTGACTCTCTTCTAATAAGTTGAGAGCTTCTGTCTGGGGTTCCTTCTTGTCATCTACAAAACCCCCAGTAACAAGATGGGGTAGGTCCATGGGTGAAGGTTCCGGCTCCTCATTGACAAAAAAGATTGTTGTTGCTATGTAGGAAAGATATTTTCTTCCCATTTTCCTTTTCTTATTTAATTGTTTAATTAAGGGCACTGTGTCATCTAACAGGTGCCCTGAAGCCTCAGCAATCGCCATGAAACGCTTTAAGCGCTTCGCAAATGCCTCATCTCCTTTATGAATGTAAAAAAGCAGGTCACAGGGGACCCATTTACACTCATATGCTGGAATATCTATGGCATATCTTAAAATATAGAGTTCCATAAAATCTGTGATCTCATCGATCACATCGGAATTCGTGGCTATTGTCCCTTCAAGATTAGGGACTCTACAGACTAGGTCATACAAATCCGTACGACCATTGTAGTCTGTAGTTTCCAAAAACTCCATGAATAAATCTCGAGGAGATTTCATGGGAGTGGAAGTGCTAGCAGCCATTGCTTGCGCGCGAGATTTCTAGAGGCTTGCAGTCTGTGCTTTCTAGCTCTTTGAGAGTGCAAATGTGAGAAATGAGCACATAGAGCCATTTTTATAGCAGTTTCAAGTTTTTAAATTGGCTGGGCCCACTTTTAAAAGTATAGAATAGAGAAGTGCAATTTCAAAAAATGAGTTTTGGATGACAAAATAATGCACAAAAAAAAACATGAGCAACCACATTTCAAAGTAGTGAACAGAATTTTTGACATTCCAAAAGTTTTGAAATTATCATTGCAGAGAATAAGGTATATACAATATCTAACATGAATCAATTGTCCTACTTTTTACAAGGTTCTTGAAAGTGCAAAAACCATGAGATACAATGACTAGGGCCCAAGAAGTGACATTATCAGGTTGCAAAAGAACTATGACAATGAGAGCTCTGTTCCATCTTTGCTCCAATCTACAGGGACTTTCATTTTGTATTCCATTCTTCTGCCCAGCTGTAATCAATTTGCAACAAATTGAAGTCATTAAAGTAAAATAAACAATAACAAAAAGATTACTTTAACAAAAACATGAAACATTTCTCACCTTATGTCCTTGAATTTTGAAGATGGATTGAGTTAGTCCTTCAAACCCCATAATCATCAAGTGTTCTCTCAGATTAGCCAAGGTCCAATGATTATTCACTAAAATAGTTTCTGTTTCATTGTTGGGCAATCTAAGCTTTATTTCAAATGAATGCAAAGATCCCTCTGAACTTTGAAATGGTATCCATTTGCCAAGTTTGCACATCCAACGATCATAGTAGAATCTGATGTATAATGAAGTACGTTGTTTCAAATATCGAAATGCTATACCTGTTCCACCTATTTTACAGAGATATTTATCACCTTTTGCAATTCCTTCCATCAAACCCCAATTTTCACCAAGAAGACTTTCGACTTGCTCATATGTGATATCTTTACACATGAACATGGTGGAAGTCTCTTGGAATGAGAATCCTTGGAATAAATATACAAAACAATGAATGGGAAAAGACCAGTGCAAACCTACAGACCTAGACACTTTTGTGAATTTCAAAGAGTTATGTATATCCATTACCATCTTTTGCTTCAAAGATGATATGGACCATATATCAGGTTTTGGCCACTCCAAGCTAAGAAGAGAATGTACTTCAATTCTCTCTAACCTTCCAAAACCATTCATTGTAGAGGGTACAACATATCTATGTGTGTAAAAGAAAAATCTATCATGGTAAAGTTGAGCAGGAGATATATTTGGAAAGACTAGTGCACCAACATCTGCATGCAATGCCTGGAAAGTACCTGTAAGACTATGAAGTGGTTGCTCTTCCACCAAAGTAGAAGGAAATACATCTGAAACAAACAAAAACATATCTAAATAGTTCAGAAATATATCCGACACAAGAAAACATAAAATATTGTAGAGTAATACTTACAGTTCAAAGGATATCTCATACTACTAGAGTTTTCAAGTTTCATAGTTGCCATTGTAAAAACATGTTGTACAATAGCAACCATCCCATTGTCTCTATGCTTCTTGAAGCCAAGTAACTTTCCCTTCCAATGAAGATCTAAGTTTCCACGATCTCTAACTCGATGAGGCCCAACTCTAGAGGGTTGCATGTACACCCATGCACCTTTGGAGTACTCATGTGATAGCCACTGCCCATCTGTGGCTTTGATATTGTGACATCTTAATGTGAGGATTTCATCTTTTGGTCGCCTAGAAGCTTTAGATGTTGCCATTGAAGCTAAAGGTCTTCAAGCTACAATAGTAATTCGAGATAGGAGATGCAGGTAGGTTGGAGTGTAGAAACAGGAGCTTCAATGGTGTGCTACAGAGTGAAAGTAGTGGGAAAAGATGACTTTTTGGGACCTGGGTATGAAAATGTGAGGTTTAGGAGGGAAATAACTCTTTTTTGAGTTTTTTTTTTTAAAACTCATTTTTTCAGCTCAAAATATGCACGGATTTTGAATTTGGGGTCAAAAAGAGTACTTTTGACCCTAAAAAGTAATGGGGGGTCCATTTTCAGGTGTTATGATGAGTTTTTTAACTTTTCAGAAATTTTGAATTTTTGGGCCCAACTGAGTTACGAGATTCATTCTCTCTCTAGAGGCAACTCATTAAATAAGGGAGAAATATGTCCCCTCTCCACCCTTCAGCCTAGTATTTTATAGGGCATAGACTGTGGCCACCACCCTCTTCTGATTGGTCCATCACTAATCACTCCTTAATCTAAAAGGCCCATTCAGGGTTCATTTTTTCCCCTAATGCCTGGCTTGTTCTGAAGACTATGCTCCTGTTGCTACACGAATGTATTCGCCGGGCTTTGAAAGTAGTCGTACCCTGCGGGGGTCAAACTGTGGTAGTGGCTTTCTTTGCAAGTATCTGAGCGCTTCGTTGGAGCCTACTGATTTGACTAACTCGCGGAATCCTTTGATGTTTGCGTCTTCGAATCCGCCTGTGACAAGTTCCTGTTCTATTATTGTTTGACTCTCTTCCTCTGTCAGCTTTTTGTGAGCCCAAACTTTTTCCATAGTTCTATACAGCTTTTTAATAGCCAGTGTGTAAGCTGCTGCTTCGTAAGTTTCATCTTCATGGGTACTTGTATCACGATGTGTGTCGGTTTGTTGTCCTTGGCCATCTGTCTGCTCCTGCTCTTGGGAGTCCTGAGTGCCCTGGCTGGCTTCGTCGTCTCCTTCGTCGTCAGAGCTAGACACAATCTATCCTTGTGGCTGATCCCTGGGTGTGGTAGGGTAGCTAGGTCTTTCATATTCTTGAGAAAACAAATGTCCTTCTGAAAACTGGAACTCATTGGAGAATGCATCAGGCATCTCAAAATCAAAAGTTTGGTCCAGTGGCTCTGCTTGTCCTGCTTCCAAATGGGGTATTGGAAAAGAGAAAGCTTCCGTACCAATAGTGGTGGGAAGTTCAGCTGCTGTGGTGATAGGTTCTGTGGTTGTGGCTGCTTGGGGTTCAACAGAACTGGTGGCGCCCTCCGGCCTAACTGGTCTTGATAACCGTATACGAATTGGTGGTACCGTGGGAGTGGCTGTTGTTGGTGACTGCTCTGGAGATGGTTGTGGCGAGGGTGATTCTGGGACTTGTAAGCATGGGATGGTGCCTCTCATCCGCTTTCCGGCTCTGCCTTTGCTAGACTTTCTAGCCTTCTTAGTGGTCCCTTTGAATTCTTTCAGTTCCTCACTTGTCATGGCACGCTCAATCGGTAAGTCATACGCCAAGCACATATATATAATTCTCGTAAGCGCACAACATCCATTGATGACTTTCTTTCGTTCCCATCTATGTTGGGCCAAATAGAGCTGATCAATTATCCAGCTGGCTAGATCAACCGTTTGAGGTCCAGTACATGCTAAGTATAAACCAAACCAGATTCTCTTGTGGGGCATGGTAAAACGATCCTGAGCTGGGAAAGCAAAGTGCTGCATGCATATCCGTAATGGCTTAGAAAGCTCAGGTGTTATAGCCGAAATGTCCTCCCACTTAGTTACGTCACCACGTTTCATCTGCTCGGGGACTAGCCGTTCTCTTTCCGTCGGAGTGTGTGTTCCATGTATTTTGAGAGCTGCACGAATTAAATCTTTGGACAAATAAAACCTTTTGAATGGAGGGTCATTTACCAAGGATGGTAACATGAATGTTCCGGGTAGATCCTTGTTCTCTGAAGCCGTTAAGGTGGTTACCAAGTAAAAACATCTGTAAAAATCAGGTTTCGGTAGAGGGTCAATAAAGTATCCTGTAAATCCCGCTCGTGCCCAAACGTGCGTTAAATCTTGTGTATTTTGTAGTCCTTCAAATTCTCTTGAAAAGAACTGGTACTTGGTCCATGTGCGCAAGTCAAATGCCAAATTGGCCTCAAATATGAAATTTGCATCTGCTAAGGGTCCTGCTAGGCCTTGAAACCAGTGAGAATTACAATGAATCTTCTCAGTGTATCCTCTAGGAGGGTCGTCTATTGGCATGGGTCCTGGAAAACCTTGAAACTCTGGTGGTTGTACCGTCGGATAAGATTCCGTGAGTAATTCTCCAATATGGGCCATTGGTGTGCTTGGGCCAGCTTCTGGTGGTCCTGCTTCGGTTTGCATGATGACTGACGAGTAAATGGAAAAGATCTGCTACAAACGATTAACACATTAGTATGGAAATTAATTATGATCCCAATAAAGTGAGACCGCAATCCCTTTCCATAACCGATGCGTAACCCATGTAGCCAAGTGTCGTGAAATGATTGATGCAATGATCTTTTTGCAGAGCTAATGCAGGTCTCTAGACACCTACATGGTTCAGATTATGCATACATTTCTTGATGAGCTTTTATCATGCATGACGTGGGGTATGGAGTGTGAATTTATACAAGGTTTGGTTGAGGGTGAATTATTACAAGGGTGGAGTTTAAACGGGATGGGAGAATTGTTAGATAATGGGGTACAAGAAGACGTCTAAATACATTTCGGTATCCATTTCTTAAGAGTCCTTGGGTGGGTGGTGTGGTTCTGCTGAGGTACAGAAAGTGATATCGGGTTTGGTGGTATTGAAGGATGAAAAGCTTTCTGAGGGGTATATATTACATGGCTAGAGGGTTGGGCTATAATACATTGTTTGGGTACCCAAATCTGCATGGGTGTGGGTCTATGGATAAGGTATTTCTTGGCAATCCAAATCTGTCGAGTATTGGTACTTGTAGAAGAAGATCGAGGGGACTTTGAATGCTGACTCTGCTTTTTTTGAAACTTTGTCCTGTTCTTGTCTTCAGTGTTGCTGATAGGCTGTGGTTGCTGTCCTTTTGGCACCCATATTTGTCTCGTGCCACTTGTTCTGTGATTTTGATACGGCTACTGTCTTTGCCTTATCTGGTGGTGTCGTCGGTCTTGGTTCCTCTGTTGTGGTTGACTCCTTCGTGGTTGGGTTTGAGAGGTCCATTGGACGCTCTGCTTTGGAAAAGAAGGGAGATCCAACACTTGCGTGACCTGCCCATTAGGAAGTGATTTGTTCGTTATCTTTAATCTAGGCCAGCCCGCAGCAAGTTTGGAAGGATGAGCACTGCAGGGTGTTGTGCTCATTTGGCCGCTGATGCAACCCACCTGACCGCTGATTGTGTCCATCTGCCCTAGCGGTTGGGTAGCTGCCCCTTCTAGTTTGCAGGAAGCCCCAAGGAAGATCTCCTATCGTCCTTCTGATTGACAATTGTCTATAGCCAAGCCCGAGTGGGTTTGTGTAGACGTAACGTGATTGATCTGACCCAAGATCTTCCGGTCTTCCATCACATGTATTTCATAGGATCTAGGGTTACAAACCTCCGACCGAATGCCATTAGGGAAGTCAAGCGGTATCACTCGCTTCTGTTCTAAGGTTCCAATCTATAAGGAGCCTTGTCTAAGATTTAGGTCCACTGAGTGATCGTATAGCCAATCTTGGCCAAGGATTAGGGGTTTTATCAGGTCGTCATCATGGCACACTAGTAGCTGCGCTGTCATGGTCACATCCTTAATGAGGATAGGAAGGTCCACCTCACCCATGCAAGGGGTTTCCATGCCTCCTAGCCCTATGAGGTATGCCTCAATTGGCCGCATTTCTATTCCTGAATCCTTATAGTGGGACCATCTAATCGCACTAGTCGCAGCACCTGAGTCAATTAAAGCCCTGAGCTCTTGGCAAGGGTTGCCGTGCTCTAGCCTAACTGTAATGAATGGTCTCCTGTCCACTATACTAGGATGAATGGTTGACTTTACTTGACACATAGCCATGGGATATCTGGGTGTAGTTTCCAGATGGTTATAATGTTCTTTCCCTAGTCCTTGTCTTCTTAGCTTCATGCGCTTAATGCGTTCTATAGCTTCTGCCTGAGCTTCAGCTCGTATTCTATTTTCTTCCTCCTTACGCTTCTTTGCCAACATGAGTCGTCTAAGCATATCCTCAGTAAGAGGTTCCTGATATAATCTGACTCTACAGCCATTAATATGATTAGGCATTATGTTTCCTTCTAAGGTGGCTAACTGTACTGCTCCACTTGTCGAGAGTCTGTTAATGATCATAGGTCCATAACCTCGCTTTTCTAACTTCCGTGCGTGTTGTTTCAGCGTATATACTAGAACTAAATCTCCTTCTTTTAGGCCTTTATCTTTCACATGTGCATCAAAATATGCTTTCTGTCGCTTCTTCGTTGCATATATTCCTGCTGCTGCCTTTAGCTTGGTTTCTCCTAATCGTTCCAAGTCCATTATTCTTGCTGATAATTCATGGCCGGTCCACTGATGTTCTTGTGCAACCTTAAGGGTTGGTATCAAGAAGTCCAAAGGAAGCACAACATTCTGACCAAAAACCATCTGAAAGGGAGTGGCATTGAGTACGGTCTTGTAAGCCACTCGATATGCCCAAACAGCGTGGTGTAACTGTTTGTCCCAATCTGAACGTTTGTTGTTCACGAGTTTTGTCAGTACGTTACAAAGGATCTTATTAGTGCTTTCAGCCTGACCATTGGCTTGAGGATGATATGGTGCAGATTTCTTGTGAATCACCATAAAATCCTGTAACAAATATTCAATGACTTGGTTTAGAAAGTGAGTTCCGCGATCGCTCACTAACTCAATAGGCAATCCATATCTTGTAAAGACATTTTCAAATAAGAATTTTGCAGTTGTGTGTGCATCATTCTTTTTTGTGGCTTTTGCCTCTACCCATTTCGTAAGATAATCTGTGGCAACAATAATGTATTCAGCATGTGTACCTTTTGCAGGGGGGTTAATGGTTCCTACAAAGTCTATACCCCACTTAGAAAATGCACGTCCTCCCATCATGGGTTTCAATGGAATTTCATCTTTGCGAGTAGGAAACTGAGTTCTTTGGCACACATCACATCTCTTAACCTAGGTATGAGCATCCATGTGAAGAGTGGGCCACCATAATCCTGCAAAGAGGATGGCTTTGATTATCCTATCGGGTCCAAAATGACCTCCTGCAACACCTTGGTGTGCAGTCTCTAGTATGCTCAGATAGTCGCTTTCATGAACACATTGTCTTAGATATCCATCTCGTCCTCTTTTGTATAGATTATCACCAATAAGTGAATAGTCTTGAGCTTCCTGCTCCAGACTACGTTGTCGAGCTAAAGTCATTCCTTGAGGGAATGTGTTCGTCCGCAAGTATGTCACTAAGGGTTCACTCCAGTCTGGTGTGAGAGACACGTGATATAATGTAGCATGCTCTACTGGTGGTCTTTCACAACAAACATGGCATTCTTTACACAACTTGTAGACATTTGCTTCCATTGAAGGCCAATATACTCCTAGTCTATGCAGAGTCTGTAATGTTCGATGTTTCGAATGATGTTGCTTTAATGCACCTACGTGTGCTAATCGCAACCAATTCGCATGTTCTGATTCATCTACACAACAAGCAAGAACCTTTTGATTGTCCTGTTTATATATGCTTCCTGCTAAGATTTGGTATCTCTGAGACTTGGTAATCTCTCCTTCTTTGATCTTTATCCTAGGGTTCTTGGGTCCGTATGTTAGGATAGGGACTATAGACTTAGCCCATTCTGGTGCTATCTCAAGATTAAACAAATATGCATCTGGTAGATCATCCATTACTCCTTGAGGAGCTTCTCCTGATGTTAATCTGGAAAGGTGGTCAGCTCTAAGATGTGTCTTTCCTTTTCGGACTACTACTTCAAAATCGTACTCCATGAGTAATAGAAACCAACGTATTAGTCGTCCCGTGTTACATGGTTTGTTGACTAGGTACAATAGGGCTTGATGATCTGTAAAGAACTTGAATTTGTTGGCCAACAAGTAATGCCTAAACTTCTTTACTGCGTAGATCATCCCTAATCCTTCTCGTTCCGTCGTGGTGTAATTTCTTTTTGCTGCGTTCAATTGTCTGCTTGCGTAAGCTATGGGGAGATCTATGTTACCTTCACTCGTGGGTTCTGCTAACACACATCCTATGGCGTAATTGGATGCATCCACATGTACATGGAATGGCTGACTCCAATCTAGGGTAGTCAATATAGGTGCTGAGCACAAACGTCGTTTAAGTTCGTTGAATGAATTCTCACATTCTTCTATCCATTCAAAATTGGTTAAAAGAGAGTACAATGGCTTGGCTATGATTGCATACATGTGTATGAATCCCCTATAATAGCCGCAATGGCCCATAAATGCCTGTACCTCTTTCACATTAGTTGGGCTAGGTAATTCTGCAATTACCTTCACCTTTTCTTCATCCGTAGAGATTCCATTTTTTGACACAATGTGTCCTAGAATTTTGCCTTGTCTGACCATGAACACGCATTTTTCTGGGTTCAAACAAACCTGATATTCTCGACATTTGTCAAATATTTGTCTTAACTCTGGGATATGCGTCTGCCTTACATTAGAATGAGCACATATGTCATTCCTTAAAAACATGACACATGAGTCGCTGGAAAGTGGCGGGTGCATTTGTTAAGCCAAAAGGCATTACACGAAATGCAAATATGCCCCATTCAATGGCAAAAGCCGTCTTGTGTTGGTCCTCTAGAGCAATGGCTACTTGATTATAGCCTGAAAATCCATCAAGAAAGCTATAAACTTCCTTGCCCGCAACTCTTTCCAATAGATGTTCTGTGATAGGAAGAGGATAACTGTCTCTAATCGTGGCGGCATTAACTTTTTTAAGGTTAATACACACACGCAGTTTTCCATTCTTCTTGGGCACTACCACAATGGGGGATACCCATTCGGTATGCTCAATTTCGTAAATGAATCCTGCTTCGATCAACCGATCTATCTCCTCTTTAATCTTCACAGCGTAGTTATCATTGTACGTGTATGGTTTCTGTTTCGTAGGTTTTGCATCTGGAGTCATAGGGATTCTATGAGAACATATATCTGGATCTACTCCTTTCAAATCTTTGTAACTCCAAGCAAACACATCTCTATATTCGCGCAATAGAGCAACTAATTCTTCTTCTTCTTCAGCTGTCAAATCATGCCCTATGTATGTACATTTTTCTTCTTCTCCTTCTATGGCTACTATTATTTTCTTGGTTTTCTCTCGGTTATCATATACTTGTCCGTCATTCGCCTTTCTATTAGGCATTCGTACCAGGATCCTTCTATCTTCGATTTCATATTTCTTGAAATTCTCCGGTACTTCAAACAAGGATTCTTCTTTTCGTGACATGGTTTCTTTCTTCTTTCTTTTCTTGCCTTCACTTTTGCTAGTCACTTGAGTGGCTATTCTCACGTCATTCATAACTTCCTCGTGTCTCTGAGGGTGAGTCTCTACTTCGTAGAAATATTCTTCCTCTGATGCAAAGGGTGGGTCCATGATAATTGATTCTAAATCGAAATCGCTTGCATCCTCAAATGCATCAGTGTTAGGTTCACACTCTTCTAAAATTGCATCGCACATGATTGGCTCTATCATGAAAACTGAAATGTCATAGCCATCCTCGTCACAGTGGGGTGTCCATTGTTCTTCATTGATGGCTACATCCATGGTTGCTAGGATTTCTGCCCAACCATGGGGTTCAAACTCTTCGTCAGGGAATACTACAGGTGCGTAAGCTGGATCTTGAAGGGTTCGTGGATGTTGTTCTGCACCTAAGGTCCTTGCTTCTAATCTTTCTTCCTCTTATTGTGCAACTTTACACATCCATAAATGAGCGTCCTCATGCAACCAAGAAGGATCTGATTCTAATGAGTGCACGGATTCTGTCTCTACTTGTGTCTTATGGATAGTATTCCATTGTATTGGGGGTACGTCTCTGTGTGAATATTCTTTAAGATTGACTTTGGTAGTCACTCCTCAATGTTGCAAGTACAACGAATTAGTTCCCCAATCTTGTACA
Source organism: Ceratopteris richardii (assembly GCA_020310875.1). Classification (NCBI taxonomy): domain Eukaryota; kingdom Viridiplantae; phylum Streptophyta; class Polypodiopsida; order Polypodiales; family Pteridaceae; genus Ceratopteris; species Ceratopteris richardii. The sequence goes on along the minus strand of CM035417.1, from coordinate 176,069,198 downwards.
ATTTGCAACTCACGCATGAATGGTCGTCCCAATATCATCTCATAAGCATGGTTTTTACTAAAATCACAAATGGCAAAGGTATGCTCAAATTCAACACCACAAGTGGTGAGAGATATTCCTTCTAGTAAGCCTAATGGTTTTTCTATGTGTCCGTCAGCCATTTTTAGTTTCATTCTGGTAGGTTTGAGTGCTGGCTTACCCCAACGTTTCCATAAAGCGGTGGTAGCTATGGCTACTCCGGTTCCTGAATCTAAGATGGCTTTCATGGTGTAGCCCTGATGGGTTATTGGAAGATAAGTGTTACCTTCCTCTCCTTCGCTTACATCTCCGATCTTTTCCACGGGTATCTCTGGTACCTTATTTTGTGATCCTATTTGTGAGGGAGTAGTAGCAAGCTCGGGGAATTGATTTGCTACATGCTTCCACAATTCTGGTTTTACCTTTAACAACTCCTCTAGAGTGAGATTACACTGTACCTTAGTGTTCTTGATCACTTCTGTGTTTCTAGGGATTACTGATTCTTCATTCCTCACTATTATCGTGGGTGCTCTCATATTAATAGACTTTGCTTCCCAAGGTCCTGTGAACTGAGGTAATTCTTGTAAAGAATTAGATTCAAAGCCTGTGTGTTCACTCAGTTGTTCTTCCTCTACATCATCATATATAGAGGGGATGTCTTGGGGAAATTGCTCCTGCAAATCATCTATTTCTTGAATAGGAGGATGAGTTCCTTGTCCTTTTCTCCATTTCTCTTCTTGGATATCTCTCGAAAATTCATGTGAGTACCTATGTATAGAAGACAAATTGTCTTGACTTTCTGTATTGGGTACTTGAGACAGGGATGGTGTATTATTTTCCTGTGTCTCTGGGACAATAGGGTTCCTAGGCTGATCCTTTTTCTCTTTGCTTTCAATCAAGTATTCTAGCCTCTCCATTAGTCCTTGAAAGTGTAACTCCGGTTTTGTCATGTTATTCCAATTAAGATATCTAGAGGCTTCGAACAAAGCTTGTGCTAGTTCTACCATCTTCATGCAGAGTTTAGTTCTCTCCATTTCTAGATCAGCTCGAGGGTAGTTCTTACTCATTTCAGCTACTTGAGGTCCCTCTTTTAATCTAGCCTGATATGCACGAAACATCATGTCTAGATTCTCTGGTATGGGTTCCGCTAAAACTGATCCTGATTTCTGAGCTGGATTCTCTTGATTCAATTCCTGTGAGGTCAATTCTTGGATTTTGGCTCTAGATTCCTTTAAACTTCCTTCCAACTAAGTTATCTTTTTACTCCATTTTCTCTTAATTCTTTCTCTAGAATCTTTCCAAGATTTTGTCTTTTTACTGCTAGATTCTGCAACTTCACTGCTTCCAGCTACTTTCCCTTGATTAAGCTGTTGGTTCTGTAAGAGCGCCTGGGCTCTTGTTATAGCTTGGATAGGCACATATGTAGGGTTGGATCCATCTGCGTTATTTACAATACCTATCACGTTGATTGGTGTCACACTCGAAGCATTAACTGGGTTCTTAGGACAATCTTTGATTATATGCTCTTTGCCACAATCGGCACAAAAGCCTTGGATGTTATAGTACTGTGATTGTCCTGCTATCGGAGGATGTGGACAATCCTTTATGAAATGATCTCCTTGGCACCTAAAGCATGGTCCTCTAGGGCCCTGTGGTCTCTGTTGTCTCAATTGAGGCCGTGGATTTGGGTTTGTGTACATCACATGAGCGTAGTCGGGCTCCCAACTAGGTTCCACTGAAGGGCTATCATAATGATATGTCTCCACATGTTCTGGTGACTCCGTGTAATATGCAGGTGGACTATCTACATGCGTAGAGTCAAAACTATTTGAGTTTGGGTCACTCTCTGTGATCAACGGTGAAGAAGGCACTAAGGCCCTACTTAGGTTCTCTTCTGCAACAGCATATTTGACTGAGATGACATTCGCTGGTGGGGGTGGCTGCTGAGCTAAGACAGGTTGAGGTCTCTGTTGAGCCTGGTATGGGTAGTTCTGCGGAGGCCTATAGTAATAAGGCTGAGCATTGTAATGGCCTTTGTAGCTCAGTGATGAGTAGCACCTCCTTTAATGTCAATCCGGGAAGACGTGAGGATGGTATGAAGACCTTGAGCAAGTGGAGGCGCAAGTGCGTGAGTGAGAAGCACACAAACATGCACACACATACACACACACGCGCACGCACGGCAAGACAAAGAGTGAGAATCAATGGAGTTCTTTTGATTACTTTCAAAAGGCTCTTACAAGTTCATTTCAATTACAAGCTAACCTCAAAAATGAGCTCTCTAGCTCCTTTTATAGTTTTTGACTAGCTTTGGTCCTATCCAGACTTAGTGTCCAGCCTAGTTAAAAATTAGGTTCTAGGGCCAATTTGAGGGCTTAAACAGAGTCTAAAAAATACGAAAATTGATATGTAGGTACTTCTAAGGCTCCTCAAGCTCGAGGACTCCTCGGCTTGCACAAAATGGAGCCACAAAAAGGTGAACATGGTATTTACAGGGGTTGTTAGTGATGAGAATCACTTTTAATTGGTGTAAGGTTTTGAAAAATTAAAGGTTGCCTTAGTGCTAGATCTGCGTGAATGCTCGTACTTGCTTCTCCATGAAGAAAATTATTGGCCTACTTGCCAGATCTTCGTTGACTGCCATGTCTGCTTGTGCTGTCCCTTCGCTCTGACTCTCTTCGTCTTGTGGCTCCTTCGGTTCCCCGACTGCTGCCAACACCCCCCGACTCTCGCGTCTGTCGCCCCTGACAGACCCTTGTCTAGAGGGTTTTTGAACATAATATTGGACGACATCGGAGGCTAGGTGGTGTTCTTCTAGTCGTAAGCCGCGTGCTAGATCTGTGAGCAAATCATCCCAATTCACAGGTTCGGGAACATCTGGATGAGGCATCCTCAATTGTTCTGAGTAAATAGTTCTCTCCACAGCAAATAATTGGAGGAGATGTGATGGTCTGGGTATGAAGATTTCGGAGTGATATTCCTAGAATCCTGTGATGAACATCTCCTCAAATGTCTGTTTAAAGCAGGCTGGGAGGTACTTGATTCTGGTGTGCCAAGCATATATTACTTCAATGGATGGGGTGGTACTCATATCGTACACCAGATCCTGGTTTCCTGTCACGAAGCCTGCTCCTGAGAAGTGGGAGTCCTTAATGTTCTTAAACGTCCTGAAAGTGATCAGCATTAATTCAAATATTTTCATACACATCTGGGCCATCACGTCGGGATTATTGCGTAGCCGAATGCTCCAGTGACGGATTGTAGAAATCATGTAGTTCACCGTGGGGGGTCCTCGTGGAGGTGCTAGGTAAACGTAATTTAACCATTTTGCGCAGGCTTTGATGTCTCTGACGGCAATAGTGAATTCAGGCCAGGTGCGTCTTCGAAGAACTGGAATGTAACAAGGATTATATTTAATAAACAACGGCATATTATTCCAGGTTCGAACCATTTCAGGATAAGTTTCCAAAAGCCTGATCCTCCAGGTGGGTTGATGGATGGACCCACACCTAGCACTTTCCGGTATATCATCTGGACCAAATTGTGTAGCAAATGTGGGAGGCTTGTCGCATCGTCGTTGAATCTCGGCGTTGTAATCGGCCAAAAGTATGCAGTACGACACATATTGGTCATCATTGGTGCCGATCCATCTATGATGAGACATGCTTCTGAAATATTCTGACTTTATGATAGTTTCTTCTAGGTTCGCTAGTGATTGGATCTGAATGGCCACTCCTTCTTCGTGGGTGTTCGCTGTCTTTTCCAGTGTCTGAAGCCACTCGGGTGCTTCCACTTCCAAGGTGTCTAGTCCCTTTGAGGTGCGTTGCCCTCCTGGCATCGGCATAGGAACATACGGTTCTTCGTATGAATCATCTACCTCAATAGGGTTCAACTCTTCTGGCTCTGGTTCTACTACCGGAGAGGGCTGCCTCTCGTATGTCAGTAACCTCTTTTGTAATTCTGCCACCTGCTCAGTTAAGGCCTTTACCTCGTCTGAGGCAGAGGTTGATGGGGCACTTTTCGGTTGCTCTTCCTGTTCCTTAAGTCTTCTCCGTAGTGTGTCACGTTCTCTTTCCAAGTCATCATGGGCTTCAAGAAGATCTACATAGCTTTCCAAAATGGTTTTCATCGTCTCCGAGGGAACTGCTTTGAACTGCTCTGGATCTATCTCGTGGGGAGAGCCTTCCATTGCCGCTGCCAGATTCTCTTCATTTTGTTTTTGCAGTCTCTTGTTCTCTTCAAGTGCTGTGGCCATATGTTTCCTGAGTAGCGCCAAGTTACGTCGGACTCGTAGGTTATCGGCCTGGTATACTTCGAGCAAGGCTTCTAGTTGTTTGACGCCTGGTTCTTTCGATGGTTGGGGTGCCTCTAGTAGTGTTTGGTGAGCCTGCTCAAGCATTGTATAACGTTGATTCACATCTGCATTTTCCTCTTCAAGAATTGTAAGTTGCCTTTGTAAGTTCTGGTGATCTATTGTCAGTTGTTGATACCGGTCGTCCAAAGCTCTGTACTCATTCTGAAGTTGATAGACACATTGATTTAAAGCTTGGAATATACTATGTACATTAAATGATGCGGGGAGGGGTGAAGATGGGGGCGGGAAAGGGAGTTGTGAATGATGTGGATGCAAGTGGAGATGTGGGTGGAGGGGGTATGGGAGATGGAGGTGGCATGGGGGGAGGGAGCGGTGCAGTGGCAGGAGATGTTTCTATAGTTTCAAGTGTTTGAGTGACCGTGTAGATGGGTATCGTGGGTGGGGTGGATGTGACGTTAGTGAAGAGAGTGGTGAAAGTGGGCATGGTGACTGCCCCGAATTGGATTCCCGGAGAGAGTGGAATTCCCATGCGATTGTGGTGGTAGTGGACGTGGTGGTGATAGTGTCATGTGGTGGAGTGAGTTGTGTAGTGAGAGGTGGGGAGGGTGGTGACAGTGGTGCTTCCTGATGTTCGTCTGCTTTCGTTGTATCTCCTGGTGCTGATACATTGATATGAATTTGTTTCCCGGATCTCATGGGACGGGCGGGAACTCCTTTCTCAAATCGGTGAATGTAGGTCATTGCCTCATGAATGGCCTTATCCAATCCTACTGCATCTGCGTGTAGGTTGATGGACTCGATGAACAGATCATCCACACCTTCCTCTGCCAGCATTTGGTTCATGAGTTTCTTGCCTGCTTCAAGTGACATTTTATGTTGTTCTTGAACTAGCTGCATGGTTCGATATAGTCTTTTTATTTGTGCCGAATACGCGGGGGCACTTGCTAACTCTGAAAGTTCATCATACGCTTGTTCTTCGTAGGTTTCTTCCTCTTGTTTGGTCTCTTGTTCATCTACGTCGACTTCTACCACTTGCGGTCGGGTGGGGGCTGACGTTGTTGTATGGGTTTGTGGTTCCTGAGTTTGCTCGGTTTTAGTTTCGAGATTAGAGTCGTAGATTAGCCTAGCCACTTCTTCATTAGTAAGATCATTGAGGGTAAAACCCTGGGGGAATTCCAAGTCCGATGGGACTGGTGGAAACACCAGATTGGGTCCCTCTGTACTTGGTCTTGGTAGCCGAATGGTGAATGGTCTAACGCGTCGTGTCTGGGGAGGGGTAATCTCTGGTGTAGTGGTGGCTCCCCTTGGTTGAGCGCAGGGTAATTGGACTCCCCCTCTCATCTTCTTTGATGGAGGACCTGCAGCTGATAGCCTTCTCTGGAATTCCTGGGCCCGGGACCATACGAGTGCCCGCTGACTAGGCACGTCATAGGCTAGACATCGATAGATTATCTTGGTCAGAGCACAACACCCGTGGAGCACATTTTTCTGCTTCTTGTTCCACCGTTGATGGGCTAGGTGGATCTGATCTATGATCCAATGTGGTACGTTGATAGGGAGGTTTTCTATCTCTGCCAAATACAAGTTAAACCATATCTTCTTTGGGGGCATGGTGAATCTTTCCTGTGCAGGGAAAGCAAAATGCTGCATGACGGTCCGTAGGTGAAGAGCGATGGTCTGTGTCATTGCTACCATGTCCTTCCGCTTATTGAGATCTTTATGTTTCATTCTGCCTGGAACCATTGTTTCCTTTTCAGTAGGAATGTGCATACCATACATGCCCAATGCTTCTCGTACCAGATTGAGGGTTAGTTTGAATCTTTTAAGTTCGTGACCCGGAAATAGTGAGGGTACCACAAAAGTGCTGTCGCCTCCCTTAGCCCTGCTAGGAGTGATGGTACTGACAAGATAAGAACAACGTAAGAAATATGGCTTCGGTAAGTGGGCTCTGAAATAACTGTCCAGGCCAGCTTTGGTCCATACTGAACGCATGACTTCAACATTCTGATAGCTCTCAAATTCGCGCGTGAAAAAATGGTAGCGTCCCCATTTACCATTAAATTCCAATTCAGCTTCCCAAAAATAGGTTCCATCACCCAATGGTCCTGCAACATCACTGAACCAATGAGCGTGTTTGCCCACTTGAGAGGTGTGCCCTTGGGGAGGATCTTGAACTGGGAGTAGATGCACAGCTTGAAGTTCTTGCGGCCTTTCGGTGAGATGTGGTTCGAGGAGGAGTGTTTCTATATCCACAATCTGTGCGCTGGATCCGGCGTGAGAACTGGCACCTCCGGCTTCTGCCATGGCCCTGCTTGCTTGTTGGTTCTGTGAGAATATAGAACCAGGTGTTAACATCGTAATGGACAGAATAAATCCGTTGTTGTCCCCGTTACAACATTAACGTGAGGTAGATGATGAGTCAGTGGTTAGTAAGTGCACGATGACAGTGTGTGTAGTTAATGCCTGGATAGTCCTAGGAGCTAGATGGAAAGATGCACTGTCTGACTAATGTAGTTAGTAAGTGGAGATGAATTCACAGATTGGGATCGGGGGGTTTATTACAAGTCTTAGGTTGCCAAACACCATGAATGGCTTTTGGTCTTGGTTTTGTGGAGATTCGGGAGGGTTGCATGAGTAATTCTGCTGGGAGTTGTTGTGTCATTGGGACCCATTTACGAGTGAGTCTGTGCGTGCTTCTAGGTGGTAGTGTGTTCGAGTGTATCAGACAAGAGTGGGCGGCGGCTGCTTGAGCAAGTGAACCCTGCCGTGTATGATGTGAATTGTGTGGGGATAGTTGAGCCCGCAAGCAAGCCTTAGGCACCCAAATTTGTCTTGATTGTGGGTCAGCCTTCATCGACTTCTTGGGTACCCAAATGGATTTCACTTTCTCAACAGAGGTTTTAGGAGTCCTCTTATTAGCATCAAGTCGTTGATTACTAATAGGAAGTTGAGCCCGTTGTTGCGACTTAGTTACGGTCGGCAGCTCGTCTTTCCGCACCCACATTTGTTTCATCGGCTGAGTTGTTCTGCTTCGCGCGTCCTTTTGGTCTCTCGCCTGGAGAGTCTTCAGTGATTGATCTGCCCTGAGTTGCTGCCTCCTTCTGGCCTTTGGAAAAGAAGGGAGTTCCATTGTGGTTCTGACTCCTTCTTTGAGATCTTCGTTCTTCTGTATCACATAGCCTTGTACAAGAATAGCATGGTCAACTTCATGTGTACCCCTGGAGGGACCAGGAGTTTGTGCCTTTCCTAGTTCCTTGAGTGCTCCATTATTTAACTCAATTGTAATTCTAGTTTGATTCACCCATACCTGAAGAAGTCCACTTCTTAGGTTTAAGTTGACTGCTTGGCCATAGATCCAGTCTTGACCCAAGACAAGGGGTTTAGTGAGGTCCTCATCTTGACATACTAGTACTTTAACTGCCATTGCCTCATCATGAATATAGAGGGGAAGTTCCACCTCACCTATGCAAGGGGTTTCCACGCCTCCCAATCCTATGAGATATGCTTCCACAGGATTGACAGTCAATTGCAACTCTTGACACTAAGACAATTTAACAGCACTAGTGGCTGCACCTGAGTCAATCAAGGCTCTTACAGTCCTTGCACTCTTTCCTTGTCCTATATCTAAGGTTATGAAAGGACCTCGATCAGTTATCCTCTGTGAGCTAATACCTGAAACTTCACACATAGCCACGTCATATCCTTGATCTGCATATGCATCTTGCCTAGGGTGCTCTCTACCTTGTCTTCTAAATTTCATTCTCCGTATGCGCTCTAGGGCTTCTGCTTGAGCTTCTTCTCGAATTCGCTTTTCTTCCTCTTTGCATTTCTTAGCAGTATTAAGTCGACTTAGCATTTCCTCTGTGAGAGGTTCCTGATACAACTTGACTCTGCATCCGCTGATATAACTTGGGAGAACATCGCCTTCTAATGTGGCTAGCTGCACTGCTCCACTTGTTGAGATTCTATTAATGATCATGGGTCCGTAGCCTCTCTTCTCCAGCTTCCTCGCATGTTGCTTCAAAGTGTATACTAGTACTAGGTCGCCTGCCTTCAAACCTTTATCCTTAACGTGGGCATCAAAATACGCCTTCTGTCGTTTCTTAGCTGCATATATCCCTGCAGCTGCCCTTAGTCTTGTTTCTCCTAATTGTTCAAGGTCAAAAAGTCTAGAGGAGAGTTCATGACCCGTCCATTTGTGCTCTTGTGCTACCTTCAATGTAGGTATCAAGAAGTCCAATGGTAACACTGCATTTTGGCCAAACACCATCTGAAAGGGGGTGGCTTGGAGTACCGTTTTGTAGGCGACTCGGTATGCCCAAACAACATGGTGTAGCTGTTTGTCCCAATCAGAGTGTTTATTATTCACGAGCTTGGTCAACACATTGCACAGAATCTTGTTTGTGCTTTCGGCTTGCCCATTAGCTTGTGGGTGGTAGGGTGCAGACTTCTTATGAACTACCAAGAATTCTTGGAGCAGATTTTCAATTACTTCATTCAGGAAGTGAGTGCCTCTATCACTTACTAACTCTATAGGTAGCCCGTATCTTGTGAACACATTCTCAAATAAAAACTTAGCTGTTGTTTGAGCATCGTTCTTAGTTGTGGCTTTTACCTCTACCCACTTTGTTAGATAGTATGTCACAACAATGATATATTCTGCATGGGAACCCTTATCTGGGGGATTAATAGGACCTACGAAGTCTATTCCCCACTTAGAGAATGCACGTCCACCCATCATAGGTTTCAGTGGCATCTCATCTTTACGTATAGGATATTGAGTTCTCTGACAGACATCACAGTGTTTCACATAGGTATGTGCGTCCATGTGAAGGGTCGGCCACCAAAAGCCCGCAAATAGTATTGCCTTGATCACCCGATCTGGACCAAAATGTCCTCCTACTACACCTTGGTGAGCAGTGTCTAAGATCTTGAGATACTCACTTTCATGGACACATAGTCTCAAGTAACCATCTTTACCACGTTTGTATAGATTATCGCCAATGAGAGAGTAATCCTGGGCTTCTTGTTCTAAACTCCTTTTCCTAGCAAGCGTCATGTCTTGAGGGAATGTTTTCGTCCTCAGGAAGGATACTAGTGGTTCACTCCAATCTGGCACCAAGGACACTTGATAAAGAGTGGCATGTTCCACAGGTGGTTTAGTGCAACAGATTGGGCATTCCTTGCACAACTTTTGGACATCAGCTTCCATAGTTGGCCAATGTACTCCTAGTCTCTTTAGTGTTTGTAGGGTTCGTTGCTTTGAATAGTGTTGCTCTAATGCACCTACATGTGCTAATTGCAACCATTTAGCGTACTCATCCTCTTCCACACAACAGGCCAAGATCCCTTGATTTGTGTGCTTGTACATACTTCCAGCCATGATGTGATACTTTTGGGCTTTTACTACCTCCCTATCCTGCGTGTTTATTACTGGGTGACTAGGCCCGTATGTCAATACTGGCACTAGTGGCTTGGCCCACTGTGGCACCACTTCCAAATTAAACAAGTAAGCATCAAGAAGGTCATCTGACACTCCTTGTGGGGCTTCTCCAGATGTGAGCCTAGAAAGATGATCAGCTCTCAAATGAGTCCTCCCTTTCCTTACCACAACCTCGAAATCATATTCCATTAGTAAGAGAAACCATCTTACTAACCTTCCTGTAATGCATGGCTTGTTCACTAGATATAACAATGCTTGGTGGTCAGTAAAAAATTTAAACTTATTTGCAAGCAAATAGTGTCTAAATTTCTTGACTGCATATACCATGCCTAATCCCTCTCTCTCTGTAGTGGTATAATTTGGTTCAACTGCATTCAATTGTCTACTAGCATAGGCAATTGGAAGATCCATATTACCTTCACCAGTAGGTTGAGCAAGCACACACCCAATGGCATAATAGGATGCATCCACATGAACATGGAAAGGCTTGTTCCAATCTGGTGTGGTCAAGATTGGTGCTGAACATAATCTTCGTTTAAGCTCCTGGAAGGAATTCTCACATTCATCCATCCACTCAAAGTTAGTCAGAAGTCCGTACATGGGCTTTGCAATGACAGCATACATGTGAATGAACCGGCGGTAGTAACCACAATGCCCCATGAAAGCTTGTACTTCCTTGACATTCCTTGGCCTAGGTATCTCTGCTATGGCTCTCACCTTCTCTTCATCAGTGGATATGCCATTCTTTGACACTATGTGTCCTAGAATCTTGCCTTGCCTGACCATGAAAACACATTTTTCTGGGTTTAGGCAGACTTGATATTCTCTACATTTGTCAAAGATTTGTCTGAGTTCGGGAATATGGGTTTGCCTAATGTTGGAATGAGCACAAAGATCATCAACATAGATTTCTAAATTCTTCCTTAGGAACTCCTTAAATATATGGCACATCAGCCTCTGGAAGGTTGCTGGGGCATTGGTAAGCCCAAATGGGATTACCCGAAAGGCAAATATACCCCACTCTGTGGCAAAAGCTGTCTTATGCTGATCTTCTGGAGCTACGGCTACTTGATTGTAGCCAGAGAATCCATCCAGGAAGCTGTACACTTCCTTGCCTGCTACTCTTTCTAAGAGATGTTCTGTGATGGGAAGCGGATAGTTATCTCAGATTGTGGCTGCATTGACCTTCTTCAAGTTAATGCATACACGCAGCTTTCCATTTTTCTTGGGCACCACTACAATGGGGGATACCCACTCAGTGTGCTCAATTTCATAGATAAATCCAGCTTCAACCAGTCTGTCTATCTCCTCTTTGATCTTAGCCGCATAATTATCGTTATATGTATATGGCTTTTGCTTAGAGGGTTTGGCATCTGAGGTCATGGGGATAGTGTGTGAGCATATGTCAGGGTCCACACCTTTTAAATCCTTGTAACTCCAAGCGAATACATCTCTGTATTCTCTTAGCAAGGCTATTAACGCATGCTCTTCTTCCTCTGTTAGGTCATGACCTATGTATGTACATCTCTCCTCTCCTTCTTCTAGGGCCACTACTATTTTCTTGGTGGTTTCTTTGTTATCATAGGCCTCTCCTGATTGCGCCTCCCGTTTAGGCATTCTTATCATGACTCTCCTGTCGTCTATCTCGTACTTCTTAAAATTTTTCGGGACCTCAAACAAATATTCTTCCTCTTCTGGTGTGACTGCTCTCTTCTTTCTTTTTTTCCCTTCTTCCTTTGGGGTCACATGTGTGGCTAGCCGCACATCATTTGTAAGCTCTTCGTGCCTTTGGGGTTGAAATTCTACTTCATAGAAATATTCTTCATCTGATGCAAAAGGTGTGTCAATAATGATTGAGTCTAGATCAGAGTCACTTGCATCCTCAAATGCATCAGGGCTAGGTTCACATTCTTCTAGAACTGCCTCTCCCCTGATTGGCTCTATGGAGAAGACTGAAATGTCATAGCCATCCTCATCACAGTGAGGTGTCCATTGTTCCTCATTGATGGCTACATCCATTGTTGCTAGGATTTCTGCCCAGCCGTGGGGTTCAAATTCTTCGTCAGGAAAGACTACAGGTGCATAGGCTGGGTCTTGAATGGGTCTATGTGTTTTGTTTGCACCTATTTCTCTGGCCGTTTCCCTCTTCTCTTCCTCTACTGCTACTTTGCACATCCACAAGTGAGTGTCTTCATGCATCCATGAGGATCTTGATCCTATGGAATGCACCGATTCCGTATCATCTTTGGCTCTATGGATGGGGTTCCATTGGATAGGAGGGACATCTCTATGAGAGTAATCCTTGAGATTGACTTTGGTCGTAACACCTAAGTGCTCCAGGTATAAAGAATTGGTTCCCCAATCCTGTACCACTTGCAACTGTCGCATAAAGGGTCGTCCCAAGATCATCTCATAGGCATGATTTTTGTTGAAGTCACATATAGCAAATGTGTGCTCAAACTCGACACCATAGGTGGCGAGAGTTATTCCTTCTAGCAATCCTAAGGGTCTCTCAATATGACCATCGGCCATCTGCAATTTCATTCTCGTTGGCCTGAGTGCTGGCTTGCCCCAACGCTTCCATAGGGAAGTGGTGGCAATTGCAACTCCTGCACCTGAGTCCAAAATTGCCTTGGTGGTGTACTCCTAGTAGGTAATGGGAAGATAGGTGTTCCCTTCTTCACCTTCACACATATCTCCTATCTTATCCAAGGGTATCTCTGGCACCGTCCTATGGGATCCTACCTGGGAACGAGGTTTGGCTATCTCGGGCACTTGATTGGCTACATGTTCCCACACTTCTGGTCTAACCTTAAGCAACTCTTCCAAAGTGAGATTGCAGTGCACTTTGGTGTTCTTCACTACCTCTGTGTTCCTAGGTATGACTGAATCTTCATTTCGTATTATGACTGTGGGGGTTCTCATACAACTAGACTTGGCTTCCCATGGGCCCGTGAAGTGGGGTAATTCCTGTAGAGAGTTAGACTCAAAGTCTAATCTCTCTTGTGATTGGGTACTCTCCTGCTCTCCATAAATGGAAGGAAGGTCTTGTGGGAATTGATCGTGTGTGTCATCCACCGGTTCAATGGGAGGAGGGACTTCACTTTCCTTAGCCCATTTGTCTTCTTGAATCTCGCGTAGGAATTCTGGTGTGAACCGATTCATAGAAGATGATGTGTCTGGCTCCGTAGAGTTAGGCACATAGGCTTCAGGCACATAGGCTCTCTAGGTAGGAAGACCTGCTCTTTCACTAGCCTTGTTATGGTGTTGAGGGGCGAGTTCCTTTTGTGATTGTGCCATTGGATTCTCTATTCTTTCTAGGGAGGGGGGATTGTCTGATTCAGTGGAATTGGGCACGTAAGCTTTTGATGGGGGATGGGTCATGTTTTTGCTTGCTTTATCTCTTTCTTGATTTTTTTCTTCCTTGGTAGATCTTGCAATTATGCCCTCTAACTTCTCTAGAAGTCCATCCAAGTGTAATTGTGTCTTGGCTGAGCCCGAGTAATTGAAAAGGCGACTGGCTTCAAACATAGTCTGAGCCAATGCGACCATTTTCGCGCAAAGCTTGGTTCTTTCTATCTCTAGGTCAGCTCTAGGGTAGCACTTGTCATGATCCGTGACATTTGGCCCTTCTTGGATTCTGGCCTCATATGCTTTAAGCATCATGTCTATGTCTTCAGGAGGGGGATCAGCTAATACTGATCCTGCTCTAGGGGTGGTGGAATCGTATGAGGTGGGTTGGAAGGTGGCGGGTCGGATAGCGATGGGAATGGTGGTGGTGGGGTAGTGTGAGAGGGAGTTTGAGATGTGAGTTCAGTTATCCTGGCTTTGGTTTCTCTTATGCTTTCCTCAAGTTCACTCATCTTTTTAGCCCATTGTCTTTTCATTCTTTCCCGACTATCTTTCCACGCTCTAGTCCTTTTCTTTGTCATGCTCTCGGTTTCACTAGCCTCTAGGTTCTTATCCTGGTTTACCCCTTGGTTCTGCTACAATTCCTGAGCTCTAGTCACTACCTGTACTGGTGCGGTGGATGTCACACTTCCTGTGGAGTCTACCATCAACCCAATAACGTTAATAGGAGTGATTTTTGGCATATTATTAGGATTCTTAGGGCAATCTCGTAAGAGATGCTCCTTTCCACACTCTTGACAATAGCCCTAGATTGTTACTGACTAGGGTTGTGTAGGTCGAGGCAAGGGACAGTCACGAATGAGATGATCTCCTTGACATCTGTAGCATGGTCCTCTAGGGAATGGGGGTCTTACTTGTCTAGGTTGGGGTCTAGGGTTGGGGTTTGCATACATGTCGTTTGTGTAATCTGATTCCCAACTAGGTTCATCTGGCTCTTCACTATAGTAAGACTCACCATGTTCAGGAGACTGCATATAGTAAGCCTGGGGACTATCAACATGTGTAGAATCGAAGCTATGGTCACTGGGATCACTTTCTGAAAGCAATGGCGTTACGGGGACTATAGCTCTGTTCAGGTTTTCTTCTGTAGCTGCATACTTTACAGGGATCAAGCTGGATGGAGCTGGAGGTTGTTGGGCTAACACAGGCTGAGGCCTTTGCTGGGCTTGGTATTGTGTTTGGTAGGTTTGTTGAGGCCTAGCATACTGTTGTGGTGCGTACTGGTTCTGATATCTGCCTTGTTGAGGGTATGGTTGAGCGTAGGTTTGCCTAACAACTTTTTTATTGTATGGGCAGTCTTGTGCTGTGTGATTTGTGTATCTTCGTTCTATGGTGCAGTACTGGCTACTAGGATTTACTTGGGGTTGGGCCATAATGGGACATACATTCGCCATGTGGTCGCCACCACAAGTGTAGCATCTTTTCACAGGGGCAAACCTTGGGATTTGTTTACTAGTGACACCTAATTTCTGAGCTACTTTCTCCGCAAGTTCCTCAATTGATGTGGATTGCATGGAAGAGAGGTTAGAGGCACTATCCGAATCTTTGTATATCTTGGAAAGCTCTAACTCCTCCCCTAGGTTATCCTCAATGTCAATGCACATGCGCACACAATCTTCTTTTGTCCTAGGGTCCTTCAAGTACACATACGATCTCAATTTGGTACTTAGCAATCCATCCAAGAATAAAGCCACTTGCTTAGCTGGTGTGGGTAGCTCCGAAACAGGGCATCTTTCTAAGTATTGCCTAAATCTTCTTCCTCCAAGTCTCACGGTTTCTTGCGGGGTCTGCTTGAAGCTATGGATCAGTGAGGAGGTATTATGTCTTATGCCACTCTTAGAGAATTCAATAATGAAAGCCTCTAGGAGTTGGTCTATGCTCCTGAACTGTCTCTCGTTTAGTGGCTGAAACCATGTCAGGGGAGTGTTCCTAAGGGTCAGACCAAAGGCATTGTACTGCGTGAATAGATCCTCCACTTGTTCAGCTCTCAGGACTTGTCTAAACTCATCCACATGATCGTATGGATCTCTAGTGCCATCGAAGTAGTTCTTCATGGACTTAACTAGCTGCGTTGGTCTCAAAGTCCTGGTGTGTTCTCTAGGTCGTGGTAGAGGGAACTCATCTGCGTTTCTTTGATTCCTGTGAGCTCTAAGTACCTCAGGCTCTACTCTATTTGTTTCTGTCCTCGTTCTCTCTCTGCCCCCTGAGTTGGCAAAGCTCACTTCTGGCCTATCTCTACTTCTGTCTCTTTGAGTTCCATGAGCTTGGGATGTTCCCGCTCCAGGGTGACCGTAGGACACATTTGATCTTGGTTGGGGGAAAATAATTTCACCTTTCCAAGTGTAAGCATGCCTATCATTTTCTGTCACCACGAAGATCCTCTCTGAGGCGTGATCTAAGTAGGTCACTCTACCTGGGCTATCAGGATCCTTAAACTCATAGATCATGATTGTTCCAATATCAAATGGCCGATCAGATTTATATCTCCAAAAGGCTTCTTCAGTTTCTCGGTTCAGAAGAAGATCTATGCTCTTATTATCTTGGGGAATCCACTCTGGTGTGATAATCCTCGTAAGAACAGATTTCCCTCGAGGGGTCCTCGGTTCTACCCCCATGTTTCCTTGCTCTAGGTCATCTAAGTCCGATTCTGGACTACATTCCCAAATTCATCAGTCCTATCGGGATGACTGGTGACTACATATATTGTCCCTTCCTTGTCTAAGTACGCTCCGTTTTCGAACTTGACAGCTGGGCGCTCTAGTCCAATGGATTGATTAGGATTCTTAATCTGTTCCACAGATCTTCCTAGACCGTCCTCATAGATGCTGGCACCTAATCGGTTGGTCCTAAGGTATTCCAACTGCGTTTTGTAAGGGCCTTCCACTCTGTGCAAGTATGGCACTCCTGAACTTCCCGTAGGTCTGTCCATGCCTTGAGACATCTCTGATTCACTGGTATCAGAGCTATGGTAGTACGAGTGGTGGCTCAACTGCTGGGCCCAAGACCTAGTAGTATGATTGACACTAGCCTCTAGGGACCTAAGGCTTTGTCTCTCCCTCACTAGATGTCGCCCTGATCTAAGGTTCATATGCCTAACTGATTAACCCAATTTTCCCAGGTACAACCACGTTTCTGAATCCTTTGTATCAATTACTTATTCCCCTTTTTATGTTGATTACCGTGTTTATACTCTTGTCTGATATCACGTCGTTAGGAATACTTGAGTTTAATTTCGCACTTTAGTTTGGTCGTTTCACGTTGGGTTCTTTTCCTTTAAGGTTGTCGTTCGCACACACAGGTTATCTCTTGACTTGAACTTGATTTCTGAGATAGTCTTTGATTTCTCTCGTGCCTATCGTTGCCTGGAATTACTTCTAACACTACCCGCACTTAGCCTAAACTAAGAATTGACAGAGGGCGTTGCGGGTTTTCCAACCTTGAGTTCCTTTCCTTGAGTTGTTGCCCTGGTGTGCCCAGGACGCGTGTTCCCAAGCCTGCACTTACTCTTGCTTTGCGTACCCTTCGATGCTCTCAAAGGACCTGTAAAAAGCCCTAGATTAGCTCAAGATTTAAATTCAAAAGACAACCCCAAGCACTTCCATTCATGTAACTCAAACACCAATTAGCCCATTGGTTTTATGGAACTTAATTCTAGGGATCCCTGAATTTTGTTCCCCCTGGGTATGGTCAACTTCAAAATACCCTATCTGAAAATCAATGCATTATTCTTATAAAAAACAGTTGAGGGCGTGTAGTATATGCCACGAGGTTTCTGACAAGCCCTAGAGCTCAAAAAATGGATTTCGTATGAAAAAGTTATGACCGTTCAGGGTTTTGGAGTTAAAACAGGAGTCAAAACAGGCTAACAGGTAAACAGGAATTCTCGAGTTGCTTGTGGCACGGCCTCGCGATGCAATACTACACCCTAGTGTTTGCCCCACACTTAGCCAAAATTGAGACCACTATTTTTTTTCCCAAAAAATTTGACCTAATTTGCCCTTCTAATGTGTTCGCAAAGTCTGTCGGTCGCGATTGACAGGTCAGTCGTGATTGATGTGTCGATCGCGATTGATAGGTCCGTCCTGGC
>CM035417.1:176039424-176044424 GCA_020310875.1 Ceratopteris richardii | reverse complement strand
ATTTTTTAGGACTGTAGTAGACTATGACCAGTGATCACCTCGATGAGCTTTTCTCTGAAATGGATGAATAGAATCTGTTCAAATTCTGATAGTATGTAGAGAACTTTGGGATGAATCAAACAACCTTTGAATCTTTGAATTTGGTGAAGAAATGACTGAGATATGCACTCCACAAGTTGACAGACTTTCAACTAGTATGACAAAGAACTCAAAAATGACTATTGAAGATATATGTATTAATGAATACTTGTATAAAAATCCATTGGAATGAAGAAATTGCCAAATGGTGTAGATAGGTGTGAGCTAAAGTGTAGGCCTCACACACACTTAGAATTAGTAATGAGAAGCTCGAAAATGATGAGTTCTAACCGCGACTTTTCCATAACCACTTTTATATTGATTGAGTAGAAATTTGAATTCAAATTCAAACTTTTGGCTCCCTATGATCAAGCTCCGAATATCCTAGGAGATATTCCTTCAATCAAAAGCTAAATTTTTTTCACGAATCCTTTCGGTAGGTGGTTACAAAGATTCCAAGTCAAATCTGACTTTTACAAAGAGATAAAGTGGTAATTGGCCACTAGCACTAGTTCCTATGCTTCTCCATATGTGTATGGACTTCAACGTATCCTTCAAGCCAAATGTGTAGGCTTGTGAATTACACCAACAGCTCACCCTCAAGCCAAACATTTTGGCTTGGTCTTCATCCTTCATTCTTCATGTAAATTTTGCAATCCAATCATTGTTTTGAACCTTCAAAGTTTGGTTCCATCCAAAGCTTTAGTCAACAAATTTGCACACTGCATATTGGTTGATACATAGGTTAGTTGAATGTCTTTGTTTAGCAACTTCTCTCTCACATAATGGTAATGAACCTCTATATGGTTGGTCCTAGCATGATAGATAGGATTAGCTGCAAGGTGAAGTGAACTTGTATTATCTCCAAAGATTATTGGTTACCTAGTATACAAACCCAATTTTGTATACAATAGTTTGATCCATATGGCTTCTTGTGTGGCATTAGCTAGTCCTCTATGCTCTGCTTCTGTAGAAGACAAAGCAAAACTAGGTTGCTTCTTTGAAGACCATGAAATTGGTTTGTCACATGCAAATGAAATGTATCCAGAAGTGCTCCTCCTATCATCCTTGCATCCTGCCCAATCTACATCTGAATAGATCTTGATATCAATGTCTAAAGTGTAAGGGAAATACAGACCATGATTTTGTGTACCCTTGAGATACTTTAATATCCTTTTGGTAGCCTCTAAGTGAGGTGCTCTTGGCTTGTGCATAAACTGACTTAGCACACTAACTCCATATGTAATATCTATCCTTGTTTAGGTAGCAGAGTTCAAGCTACCCACCACACTTTGATAACCTATAATGTCATTAACTTCATCACCTTCATGGGCACTTAGTTTTAGATTTACCTCCATTGGAGTACTTGCTACTTTGGCATCCTGCAAATGAAACTTCTTCAACATATCATGTATGTACTTTTTCTGAGTAATGTATATTCATGAGTTAGTATAGACTAACTCAAGTCCAAGAAAATACTTGTAGACCAAGATCATTGATGTTGAACTCCTTCATCATCTAGCTTTTGATTTGTCTGATTCCATTAACATCATTACCTGTAAGTATGATGTCATCAACATAAACACAAAGGTATATTACCTCTGAATTACTTCTCTTGATGAATAGAGAAGTATCTGCCTTGCTCATGACAAAACCTTGGTCTTGGAGGTATGTAGTGAACCTCTAATTCCATGCCCTAGGTGCCTGCTTCAACCCATATAAAGCCTTTTTCAATTTGCAAACATATGTTACCTTCTTAGGGTCCTCATAGCCAGGAGGTTGTGACATATATACCTCCTCTAAAATCCATCCATTCAAGAAAGAATTCTTGACATCCAATTGGTACATATTCCAATTTTTTGATGCAGCCATACTTACCAACACTCTGATTGTTGGCATCTTGGCCATAGGAGAAACTGTCTCTTCATAATCAATGCCTTGAGTTTGTGCAAAGCCCTTGGCTACCAATCTGGCTTTGTACCTATTAATTGAGCCATCAGAATTTCTTTTAAGTTTATAGATCCATCTGGATCCTATTACCTTCATGGATTCCTTCTTTGGTACTAGCTCCCATGTATCACTTTCCTTGAGTGATTCAATCTCCTCATCCATAGCTTCTTTCCATTCTGTCTTGGTTATGGCTTCTTCATATGATCCTGGTTCCTCAATTGACAAATCTTTGGCAAGATAAACAAAGTGTTTAGTAACAAGAGATTTATCATACCCATATCTGATAGGTTTTTTGCTCTCTCTTTATGATCTTCTGATTGACTCATTTGAAGATTCAGGTATGTCTTCAAGCTTCTTCATTTTGACTTTGCCTTTGGACTTCCATGCTTTGAACTCTTCAAGGTTGATAACGTCTTCATCATCTGAAGTTGAGTCTTCATTCTGAGCAGGTTCTTCCTTAGAAAGACTTGGAAACTCCTCTTCCAAGTCATAGGGTAGTTTAACCTTCCTGCATTCATTCTCATACCAAAAATCATTTTCATCAAAGACAACATCTCTACTCACCATGAATCCCTTATTGGAAGGGTTATAAAACCTGTAACCTTTTTGATTTAGGTCATATCCAATAAAGATGCATTTTTCAGCCTTTGGGTCTAGCTTACCTCTTATCTGAGAAGGAATGTGTACATATGCTACACATCCAAATATCCTGCAATGGTGTAGTGAGGGTCTCTTACCATGCCATGCTTCATAGGGTGTCATCCCATCAAGTGACTTAGATGGTAACCTGTTTATGAGGTAAGTGGCAGTAGAAACACTCTCTACCCATAGGTAATTAGGTAACTTTTTATATTCAATATAGACCTAGCTGTTTCAACAATCAACCTATTTCTTCTCTCAGCTACCCCCTTCTATTCAGGAGTGTACCTTGTGGTTGTTTCTCTTTTGATGCCTCTGTCCTGCAAGAAGTCTTCAAACTCATTGGAGAAGTACTCACCTCCTCCATCTGACCTTACTCTCTTCAAGTTCTTTCCTGTTTGATTTCCAACTAGTGCAATATATTTTTTAAAGCAATTAGACACCTCATCCTTGTGCTTCATGAAGTACAATACAGTCCACCTGCTATAATCATCAATAAAACATACATAGTACCTTGATCCTGAGATTGAGGGGTCTTTACTTGGTGCCCCATACATCTATGTGAACAAGTTCTAGGTATTCTTCATGCATGTAGCCTTTCCTTGAGAAGGGTAACCTGTGAGACTTCCCAAATTGACAAGCACTGCATTTATATATCATGTGTTGTTTGGAAACATTGGGTATTCCAATTACACATTGATCCCTGCATATCTGTTTGAAGGTTCTTTCTCCTGCATGCCCTAATCTTTTGTGCCAAATCTCAAGTTCCAAAAGTGTTTGATCTTTATAACTGTATAATGCAATATTCTTTGTATCTTCTAGCTCAAAAGTAAAAAGTCTACCTAATTTTTCTCTTTTAGCAATCCTCTTGAACCCCTGCTTAGGATCCTCCACAAATGCTCCAAATTGATTGAATCTAACCTGCAAACCTTTCTCCACAATCTGTTGAACACTCATCAGATTTTTGGTAATGGTTGGTACATAGAGTACCCTACTCAACAAGTTCTGATTTCCATCACAAGTCTTAACATTTCCAACCTTAACTACTGAGTGCTTGGTGTCATCACCTGTTTGGACTTGATGCTTAACTTTTGGTTCCTCAAGATCAGAGAGTAGTGCTACATTGCGAGCCACATGATTTGAGCATCCTGAGTCAATGTAGAATAGGTGGTCATCATTAGTACCTGGTTTTGAAGTCATGTTCATGATTAGAAGAGAATCATCCTGCTCTTCTGTATAGTTGTTGTAGTCCTTTCTGGATTTGAATCCTCCTTGGTAGTTGCCATTGTAATTGTTGTTGTAATTGTTGTTGTAGTTGTTGTAGCCTTGGTGATGGTTGAATCTACCTCTTGACTGTGAGTATTCACCTCTTTGGTATCCTCTTCATCTTTGATTCTTGTAATTCCTGAAACACTCATCTGTAGTATGATTTGATAAACCACAAATGTTGCATGGTGAGGAATTATAGGATCTCCCCCTACCTTGCTTACCTCCTCTGCCCCTTCCTCTTGATGATCTACCTCTCCCTGTATAGTTGGCTTGGGAGGTAGAGCCTTCATCTTCCACCTTCTTGCTCTTGCCTTTATCTTTAGATTTTTTATCAGTATATAGGGCAGAAGAGTTATTACCTTTGGATGTGTCTCCATTCTTGCTTCAAGGGTGATTAATTGTCCCATGAGAGTTGTAAGATCTGGAATCTGCATGTCCATGTAAAGGTCCATGGCAGTGGTAAAGCTTTACCATTTTTCATCAGTTTGATCCCATTGATCACTTGCCTCACAATCTGCTCTTCTTCAATGTCTTCTCCTATGCTTGCTAACTCATCTGCTACATCTTTAATCTTGGTCACAAACTCTGAAAACAGCTTGCTTAGGTTGCTTCCTTAATGTGGTGAATTCAATCCACAACTGATTTTTTCTAGCCCTTGTGTTGGAAGAGAAATAAGATGACAAGGTTTCCCAAGTCTCTTGTGATGTCTTACAGTTCCTAATGTGTGGCAAAAGAAAATCAAAGATGGAGTTGAGTAAATAAGACCTTGCCAATGCATCCTTAGCACACCATGTGTTGAGATTTTCATGTTCTTCCTTTGTCGGCAATCCTCTTGTTTTGAATGAGGGCAATTCCTCATCTCCTAAGATGTACCCATAAAGACTCCTTCCTTGTAGGTAGGTCTTCATCCTTAGAGACCATGCCTGATAGTTGTTCCTGTCTAATTTATCAATAAATTAAGGAAAACCATCTACCATTTTACCTTTGTTTGCTCTGATACCACTATTGGGATAGATGGATGGACACTCCAAGGGATTGAGTAGGTACTGCCAAAACCTGCTTTG
>CM035417.1:176031924-176034424 GCA_020310875.1 Ceratopteris richardii | reverse complement strand
CAACAATTATTCAGAAGATCAACCACATGAAGACTCATTAGTTCTTATGAACCTAAGCCACAAAGAAGGTAAAGAAGATGATCATTTGTTCTACATAGATTCAGGATGCTCGAATCATGTTGCAGGCAACATTGCTCTTCTATCTGACTTGGAAAGTCCAAAGCATAGACATGAAGTGCAAACAGGGGATGACACGAAGCACAATGTGGAGAAGATTGGTAATGTCAAAGCTTCCAATGGCAGGACAAACATTCTGAGTAAGGTTCTCTATGTACCCACTATCACTAAAAACCTAATCAGTGTAGGCCAAATAGTTGAAAAAGGCTTGCAAGTTAGGTTCACCCAACATCGAGCTTTTGTGGAAGATCCATGTCAAGGCTTCAAGAAGATAGCCCGAGGTGGGAAGCATGGTAGGCTCTTTACTTTTGAAGTAGGAGATACCAGGAACATAGCTCTATTCAACTTTGGGTCTCAAACCCTAAGTGAGCTTGAAGTGTGGCATAAGAGACTTGCTCATGTGAATGAAAGAACCTTGAAGGATATATGCAGGGATCAAAGTGTTCTAGGACTGCCGAACATATCAAAGCAACACATGATCAATAGGTGTGATGCATGTCAGATTGGGAAGGCACAAAGACAACCATTCAATCACAAAGGCTACATCCACAACAACTTATTGGACTTAGTACATACAGATGTATGGGGACCAACTCAAGAACCTTCATTGGCAGGATCAAGGTATTATGTCTCATTTATTGGCGACCATAGTAGGTGGACTGTTCTATACTTTATCAAGAGTAAGAATGAAGTGTTTGATTGCTTCAAGAAGTATCTTGCACATGTGGAGAATCATATAGGTAGATCACTAAAGAAGCTCAGATCTGATGGAGGGGGAGAATACTTCTCCAAAGAGTTTGATGAGTTCTTGCAAGAAAAAGGTATCAAAAGGGAAGTGACTACTAGGTACTCTCCTCAACTAAATGGAATTGCAGAGAGGAGAAACAAGACATTGGTTGGATCAGCCCGAACAATGCTTGAAGAGAAGAAGTTGCCACATTATCTATGGGCAGAAGCTATTTCAACTGCAGTGTACCTTGTCAATCGACTACCATCCAAATCACTTCAAGGTATGACTCCTTATGAAGCATGGCATGGAAGAAAACCTAGTCTTGGACATTGCAAGGTTTTTGGTTGTTTAGCTTATGTTCATGTACCATCACAAATAAGAGGTAAGCTAGATGAAAGGGCAACAAAGGCAGTGTTTATTGGATATGATTCAACTCAGATGGGTTACAGGTTCTTCAATTCTTCAACAAAGCAATTCACTACAAGTAGAGATGTTGTGTTTGAAGAACACAAGTTTTGGTATGATGAAGAAAAACAAAAGGTAACACTACCATATGATCTTGATTATGACTCTCATCAATTAGGAAGCAAGCATGATACACAGGTCCAGGATCCAAGAAGTGATACAGACGATGACCAAGATGAAAGAGAAAGGGATTACAAGCTATGGAAGTCAAGAGGCAAAGCAAAGATGCAAGAGGTTGGAGAATGCTCCAAACAAGCACCTAGAAGATCAGCAAGAGAGAAGAAACAACCAGAAAGGTATGGATATGATTCCACATTTGTTACAAAGAATTCAATCTACTTGGCAAAAGACTCTATTTCAGAGGAACCCTCAACCTATGAAGAGGCAAAGGGAAACCCTAATTGGGAAAAGGCCATGAACGAAGAGATAGATGCATTGAAGGAAATGGACACTTGGGATTTGGTTCCAATGTCGCCGAATCAAAAGGTAATTGGTTGCAGATGGGTATATAAAGTTAAAAGAAATTCAGATGGATCAGTTTGCAGGTACAAGGCAAGATTAGTTGCCAAAGGATGCTCACAAACTCATGGTATAGACTATGAGGAAACATTCTCACCAGTTGCAAAGATGAATACAATTAGGACATTGATAAGTGTAGCTGCTACAAGGAATTGGAGACTCCTCCAACTTGATGTGAAAAATGCATTCTTAAATGGTTGGATAAGTGAAGAGGTATACATGTCACAACCACCAGGTTTTGAAAACCCTAATCATCCATCTTATGTTTGCAGACTTAAGAAAGCATTGTATGGATTAAAACAAGCTCCAAGAGCTTGGAATTACAGGTTGGTTACATATCTTCAAGACCAAGGGTTCAAAGCTAGTAGCTCAGATCCTTCTCTATTCATCAAAAGGGATCACAATGAGGTTATCTATCTATGTGTATATGTAGATGATATTATTGTGATAGGTGATGATCTAAATGGCATTCAAAGGATCAAGAGACACATGCAAGAGGAGTTCAAAATCAGTGACCTAGGTGAGCTCACATATTTCCTAGGTATGCAGGTGATATATACAGATGAAGGAATGTATTTGACTCAAAGAAGATACATTCAGGATCTTCTTCTCAAGTTCAAAATGGAGAACACTAAACCTGCAGGTACACCTTTGGAGATGAATCATAAA
>CM035417.1:176016924-176021924 GCA_020310875.1 Ceratopteris richardii | reverse complement strand
TTGATTCTCTACCTACCACAAATCACGAATTCGTGGCTCCTCTTTCCTCTTTTTATCAAGTGGACTCAACCACTTAAGATTCTTTCACTTTTACATTAAGTAAACTCTTCAAAAGTTACAAGAGGTAGTTCACAAGTGAACTTTGCATAGTCTTCATTTTAAAGCTTCTTCTATGACTTTGTGAGGCTCAAGCCAATACTTAGGCTTGTCATAGACTTGCTCCAACAGCTCCCCCTCAAGCCAAGTATGCTTGAGGTCTTCAATCTTCCAAGATTACATGTAAACCAATCATAGCCTTGAATTTGCAAAGCTTTGTACCATCCAATGCTTTGGTTAGAATATCTCCACATTGTTGATGAGTGGACACATATGATATTTGAATCTCTTTGCTTAGAACCTTCTCTCGTACATAGTGATAATGAACTTCAATATGTTTAGTTCTTGCATTAAAAATAGGATTAGCAGCTAAGTGAATAGAGCTCATATTGTCACCAAAAATAGTTGGAGTTCCAAACTCCAATCCAAGATCTTTGAATAATGTCTTCATCCACATAGCTTCCTGAGTAGCTATGGCAAGACCTCTATATTCAGCTTCAATAGAAGAGAGAGCAATTGTGGGTTGCTTCTTGGATGACCATGAAATAAGCTTTGGACCTGCAAAGGTAAGATAACCTGAAGTGCTCCTTCTATCTTCCTTGGAGCCAGCCCAATTTGCATCAGAAAATAGCTTCAAACCTAAATCAGATACATAAGGATAATAAAGTCCTTAATTTATGGTTCCTTTGAGATACTTGAGAATCCTTTTGGTAGCATCCATATGTGGTTTCCTTGGTGTGTGCATAAATTGACTTAGCACACTCACACTGTAACATATATCTACTCTTGTCAATGTAACATAGTTGAGACTACCCACTAGACTTTGATATGATGTGATGTCCTCTATGAGTTCACCTTCATGTGAGCTCAATTTGTGATTGAACTCCATTGGAGTACCTGCAATCTTACAATCTTGCATCTTGAATTTCGCCAACATGTCCTTAATGGACTTTCTTTGAGTGAGAAACAAACCATGATCTTTGTAGACAACTTCCAAGCCAAGGAAGTAGGTAAGTGAACCCAAATCACTTATATCGAACTCTTCTCTCATCTGATCTTTGATCTTCTTCATAACATCTGCATCATTTCCTGTCAATATAATATCATCTACATATACACATAAGTAGATGATCTTAGAATTACTCTTTTTAACAAAGAGTAAAGGATCTCCCTTGCTTGGTTGAAAGCCTTTGTCCTGCAAGAATGAAACAAGCCTGAAATTCCAAGCTCTTGGGGCTTGCTTGAGACCATACAATGCTTTGTTAAGTTTACACACATAATCAGGATAAATTTGATTCTCAAAACCAGGTGGTTGTGCCATATATACCTCTTCTGTTATCCAACCATTCAAGAATGCATTCTTTACATCTAGTTGAAGTATCTTCCAATTCTTGGAAGAGGCAATACTATTAGGCATCTTTGCCACAAGAGAGAAGGTCTCCTCATAATCAATTCCCTCAGTTTGTGCAAAGCCTTTCGCTACAAGCTTTGCCTTATACTTGTTAATGGAACCATCAGAATTCTTCTTGAGTTTATAGCCCCATCTTGAGCCTATTACCTTCATGGATGAAGTCTTGGGCACCAAATCCCAAGTGTTGTTTTCCTCAAGTGCTTCAATCTCTTCCTTCATTGCATGCTTCCATTTTGTTTTTGCTTTGGTCTCTTCAAATGATGATGGCTCCTCTTAGTTTATGTCCTGTTCTATGTAGATAGAATGTTTAGTTACTAATGAGGTGTCAAACCCATACCTTTCTGGTTTTTTCTTTTCCCTCAAAGATCTTCTTAGGCCATGATGTGATGATTCTGTCTCATGTCCAAGTTCCTGCAATTTTGCTTTACCTTTAGACTTCCATGCTTTGATCTTTTCCATATGAGATTCTTCATCATCCTCTGAGGTGTCTTGTTCTTCAATCTTTGGTTTTTCTCTACCAAGCTTTGGAAAATCTTCTTCAAGATCATATGGTAAATTGACCTTCCTGCATGAATCTTCATACCATGAATTGTTCTCACCAAAAACTACATCTCTGCTTACCAAGAATCTATTGTTGGTAGGGTTGTATAACATGTAGCCCTTTTGATTGTTGTCATATCCAATAAATACACACCTTTCTGCCTTTGGATCCATCTTGCCTCTAA
This sequence comes from Ceratopteris richardii, assembly GCA_020310875.1. Classification (NCBI taxonomy): domain Eukaryota; kingdom Viridiplantae; phylum Streptophyta; class Polypodiopsida; order Polypodiales; family Pteridaceae; genus Ceratopteris; species Ceratopteris richardii. The sequence continues at coordinate 176,019,692 of CM035417.1, read as the reverse complement.
CCTGTGAAGGAACATGAGCAAAAGCAATACATCCAAAAATTTTAGAATGATCTAAGCTTGGTCTTCTTCCATTCCAAGCCTCATATGGAGTCATCCCATCAAGGGATTTTGAAGGCAACCTGTTAATCAAGTAAGTGGTTGTAGATACAGCCTCATCCCATAGATAATTAGGTAAATGCTTTTCATTTAACATGGACCTTGCAGCTTCAACAATGGTCCTATTCCTCCTTTCTGCCACTCCATTTTGCTCAGGAGTGTACCTTGTAGTTACCTCTCTTTTGATTCCTCTTTCTTGAAGAAAAGAATCAAACTCATGGGAGAAGTATTCTCCCCCTCCATCTGACCTTAGCCTTTTTAGTGATTTACCTGCTTGATTCTCCACAAGAGCCAAATATCTTTTGAAACATGAAAAAACTTCATCAATAAAGGAGACATAATACCTTGATCCAGATATTGAAGCTTCCTTGCTAGGTCCTCATACATCTGTATGAACCAACTCCAAGAGATCTCCATGCATATAGCCTTTCTTCATGAATGGTAGCCTGTGAGACTTTCTAAATTGACATGCACTACACTTATAAATCATCTGTTGTTTTGACAAATTAGGGAGTCCAAGTACACTTTGGTCCCTGCAAATTTGCTTTAATGACCTTTCACCAATATGTGCTAACCTTTTGTGCCATACTTCCAATTCTGTGAGTGTCAAACTACCATAATTAAAGAGAGCAATGTTTCTAGTGTCTTGTAATTCAAATGTGAACAATCTACCTGCCTTTTCACCTTTTGCAATTCTTCTGAATCCTTGACTTGGATCTTCAACAAATGCTCTTGCTTTTGTGAACCTGACTTGCAACCCTTTCTCTACTATCTGCCCAACACTTATCAAATTCTTTGTAATGGTAGGGACATAGAGTACCTTACTGTTGGAGCAGAGCAATCATCAATAAGTGATTACATGAAGTCGAGAAGTGAAAAGATAGGTGGAAGATTGAAGATTAGTTTCAAAGACAGAGAATAGAATCCTTATAAATATTTATAACTCGTCATCCTTTTGTATATTATCCTTATAAATATTTCAATGTATTTAAAAGGATGACGAGTTAGACTCATATATATATATATATATATATATATATATATATATATATATATATATATATATATATATATATATATATATATATATATATATATATATAGATACATACTCATAGGAGGAGAGAGAGATATAGATGAGATAGAGAAGACAATAGATGAGTAGAAGATGAACATTGTATGTATCATCAATCAGATGTATGAAAAGTTATGAGAAGGAAAATGTTGCAGAGAATTGCACGTCGATCTTTTCTCTTATTCTCCTTCTGTGCTTAATCTTATGAGAAATCCTTTTGTACACATCTAAGTCCATAGTTAATTAATCTATGGCTAAAGTTTGAGAGTCCAATTGCAAAGAGGCTGAGAGAATTTTGAATAGGAACATTTGTATGTGAAAAGTTCTGAGTGTCTTCTGCAAATCAAGGAAGGCTTCATTATGGGCAGAGTTTACTACTTTCGAGAAGAAGGCTTCCCAATCAATATCTGATTATGTGACAAAGATGAAGGACATTGCAGATTCTTTAGGTGTAGTGGATGAGGATATTGAAGAAGACAAATTGGTAAGACAAATTCTCACAAGGCTAAGAGGAGATGAGAAGTGGAAGCCTTTTATTTTGTCTATAGAACTTTCATTAAACCATTTCACTCCTGATTTGAATCAATTGTTAGGACATATGCTAACTTTTGAGAATGATATCAAAGGAGATGTTGACAAGAGTGCAGGTCATGCAATGTACTCTAAAGACAAGAAGAAAGCTAACAAAGGAAAGCAACAATTAGGTGAAGAAGAAGGTACTTCAAGCCAAGCAAACTTCCTAAGAGGAAGAGGAAATAGCAGAAGTAGAGGAAGAGGCAGAAATAACAAAGATAATGTCAGAGCTTGTTGGATATGTGGGAAGAAAGTGCATCCTTGGAGCACCATGTGCTCAATCTTTCTTGCTCTTCTTGTGTTGGTTGACTTTTGTTCGTGAAACTTGGCATAACTTCATCTCCAGCCACATAACCATATAAACTTCTACCTTGGAGATAAGCTTCCATTCTTAATGACCAAGCTGAGTAGTTACCTCTGTCCAATTTGTCAATTGATGAAAGAAATCCATCTACCATGTTGTCCAACCTTGCGTTGATACCACTGTGAAGAGATGGATAGGTATGTGCTTGAAGATGAAGAGGTGTTGCAAAATCCTTGATCTACACCAGCCAAATGAACTCTAGGAGTATGTGGTGGTCCCTTTTAGCTTTCCAATGGATGTATTAGACACCCTATGTACCTTGGAACATCACTCATAAAAAGATAAATCAAAACATATAAGTTGGAGTTAGCTCAGAGGTGAAGAACTTGCTATTTTTGGTTCATACACCTGTCTAGTGTTTTGCATAATTCTCTGATGTAATAAGCCCTTCCATAGTCGATAGTATCCATGATGAAAATGAATTTTAAATAACCTTTTATTGAATGCCATGTGATTGCATGTTGGGTTAGGATCCATAAATCAATTGCAAAGCTCGTGCTCATGCTCTATGTGAGTATGCATATGAACACCTGTATGTGTTACTTAATGTCTGTATGTAATCAATAGTTGAGTATGTATGAATGTGTGGAAGCGCATGTGGATGTGAGCTTAAGTGAGTGCACATTCATGTGCGTTCATATGAGTGTGAACGGATGTGCA
>CM035417.1:175991924-176001924 GCA_020310875.1 Ceratopteris richardii | reverse complement strand
CTGTATGTCATTACATCTTCCAATGGTTCTCCATCATTTGAACAAATCTTTGTATTTGTGTCCATGGGTTGAGTAAGTGGTTTGCATTCACTCATTCCAAATCTGAAAAGAACATCCAACAAGTACTTCCTTTGCATCAAGTAGATGCCACTCTTTCCATAAACAACTTCAATTCCTAAAAAATATTTGAGCTCTCCAAGATCTGAAATCTTAAACTCCTTACCAAGCTTCCTTTTGATATCTTTAATCCCTGTAACATCATTTCCTGTTATGATGAGGTCATCGACGTATATGCAAATATATACCTCTCTATTTTCTTCCTTCTTCATGTACAACGAAGGATCTTCACTACTTGGGTTGTATCCACACTTAGTTAGATACTCTACCAATCTCTGATTCCATGCTCTTGGTGCTTGCTTCAAGCCATAAAGTGCCTTCTTCAACCTGCAAACAAAATCTAGATGGTTTTCATCTTCAAATCCAATCGGTTGACTCATGTATACCTCTTCTTATAGTTCTCCATTAAGAAAAGCATTTTTTATGTCCAGTTGATATAATGGCCATCTCCTTGAAGCACCAATTGCTATTAAGATTCAAATAGTTCCCATCTTTGCAACGGGGCTGAAAACTTCATCATAATCTATGCCTTGTGTTTGTTTAAATCCTTTGGCAACTAATCTAGCTTTATATCTAGCTAGTGAACCATCAGCATTCCTCTTTACTTTAAACACCCATTTGTTTGGAACAATCTTCATACCTTCTTTCTTTGGCACTAGCTCCCATGTGTGATTATCTTTGAGAGCTTTGATCTCCTCTTTCATAGCTTGCTTCCATTCCTTTTGTGTGCAAGCTTCTTCATATGTCTCAAGCTCTTTGTCTTTGATAACCTGCATCATGTATGCAAAATGTGTCGCCATAAAACTATCATAACTCAACCTTTGAGTTGGATACCTTGTCCTTGAAGATCTTCTTTCATTGCCTTTAGAGAGTTTCTTCTTTAACCTATTTAGCTTTACCATCGGAGTGATTACCTCTTCATATTCTTCTTCACTTGCATCTACCTCACTGTTTGGAGTAGCACTTGCATCTTTGGCTCTACTATGAGTTGAATTTGGAGACAAAGAATGGCTCCCCCTCCATGTTGAACATTCTTCATTTGATGTAGATGCCTCTGTGTTGGTGCATTTTACCCAAGCCTACATGCTTGATATGCTTGATATGCTTGATATTATCCCCATTTGTAAGTCACATGAGTAGTCATGTGAACACCTCTTGTAAAAGAGTTCATTTTTATCTCTTGTAATTGAAAAAAAGAAAAAGGAAGAGTATACCTTACCTCATCCATGATGTAAAAGAAAATTCGTGGCCCTATCTACCTAAAATCACGAATTCTGGAGCTGAGGGAATATCTCCTAACTTTGGGGATCACTTTTAGGTGGAGCCATTCGAATTCGAATTCAAAACTCCCTCCAAGAATAGCTATAAAAGGAGCAAGAAGGAAGAGGCGATTAGCAAGCCTTGTACTTGACCACTTCATGTCATTTTGTAGAGATTGAAGAGCTTACTCCATAGCTCTATCATTCTACTCCCATTGTGCAAAGATTCATTGCCAATGTGGTTGTAATCATATGTGAATCTATACATTTATTATCATCTACTTCTCTGTTTTGTTCTCTGCTATACTCACTCAGAGCAGTAACTTCAGAAGGTCATATCGCGAGTTCTACTGAACCTTTTTCATTGATTTAACTTGCGTTGGATAGCTCGTATTGTCTACTTTGTGCATATAAATTTTCAAGGTCATTTGATTAACAATTTTTGAGATATCTGCATTTTACTGCTTACTGGTCTATCTTTGCAGAGCCCCGAGAATTGTGGGAATGTTCTAGAAATTGATGAAACTTGTTCTCAGTGCTCAGTCCATCATTTGAAGTGTTTTAACTTGGATTGGGAAGCTTGCTAAATCTAGTTGCTATGCCCAAAAGGAAGTTTTCTAATTCCTACCAGGTTGAGAGCACTGTTCATTTTTTCCAGCAGGTGTATGTCCAAAAATAGCAAGTTTTGGGAGCTAGTCATTTCGCAACTAGTCTGTCTTGACTTAAACTTTTGGGATACATGTTCCAAAGTACTTGGCTGATATTTTGGTGGATTTAGGAAGCTCAAAGGGTCTACTAATCAACTCTAAAGTCTCAGTTGGCTGGTGTGAAGCTGGTTGTAGCGGCACCTACTCATCTTTGGATTGCATCCACCATCTCTCTTCACAGTGGTATCAGAGCATAGTCAAGCAACATGGGAGATGGATTTCCATCAACAATTGAAAAATTGGATCGAAACAACTACTCCGCATGGTCTCTAAGGATATAGGCTTACCTTCAAGGGAGGAATCTATATGGATTCATATCCGGAGATGAAGCAATGCCAACCATGAGGAACAAAGGGCAACCATCACATGAAGAAGTGGAAGGACTTTCGAATTGGTGTTCGAAGGATGCACTTGCAAGGTCCTATATTCTAAACTCAATCTCTGATTTTCTTTTACCTCATGTCAAGGGATGCAAGACATCAAGAGAAACCTGGAATGCACTTGCTTCTTTCTTCTCTTCCAACACTCGAGCAAGGAAGAACCAATTGTGGATGGAGTTCACAACAATGAAGAAAAGCCCGAAGCAAAATGTGACTGATTATGTCACAAAGATGAAGGAGATTTCAGACCAGCTTGGAAGCATTGGAGAGGTAATTGAAGAGGAGCAAATCATTAGACAAATCATGAATGGAATCAAAGCAGACGACAAGTGGGAGTCATTCACAACAGCCATGGATTTATACATGGATATGCATGTACCCGACCTCAACACACTCATGGGCCAACTCTTCACTCATGAAGCAAAGATTAGCAAAGGTGGTGAGTCCTCAAGAGGTAATCAAACTTCTGCCTTATACTCTGATAAAGCTAAGGTCAAGGACAAGTCAAAGAATAGGAAGAATGAAGATGAAGGAAGCTCTTTCCAAGCAAACTTTGCAGGTAGAGGAAGAGGCAGAGGTGGAAAGCAAGGCAGGGGGAGATTCCAATCATCTCAACCTTGCAACATATGTGGCTTATCTAACCATACTACTGAATAATGTTTCAGGAACCCGAGGAACTCAAGAGGAAGATGATTCAATGGAGGTGGCTATGGATCAAATAGAGGTAGATACAATGGAGGCTACAACAACAACAACAACTACTACAACAACAATTACAACAACAACAACAACTATCAAAGTGGCCATAGAGGAAGAAGAGATTACAATAACTATGCAGAGGACCAAAGTCAAGAAGATTCATTATTGATTATGAATCTATCAGCGAAGAAGGTTAAGGATGATGATCACATATTTTACATTGATTCGGGATGCTCGAACCATGTAGCAGGAAATGTGGCTTTACTTTCTGATTTGGAAGATCCTCATAACAAGCATGAAGTGCAGACAGGAGATGACACAAAGCACTCAGTGGAGAAGATAGGTAATGTGAAGACATCAGATGGGAATATGAACCTCTTAAGCAAAGTCTTGTATGTCCCTACAATTACCAAAAATTTAATAAGTGTTGGACAGATTGTTGAAAAAGGATTGCAGGTTAGATTCAATCGATTTGGAGCATATGTTGAAGACCCAAGGCAAGGCTTTCGAAGGGTTTCCAAAGGAGAAAAGACAGGAAGACTTTTCACTTTTGAAGTGGAAGATACAAAGAACATAGCTTTGTTTAGCTATGGATCTCAAACTCTAACAGAGTTGGAGATATGGCACAAAAGGCTTGCTCACATTGGTGAGAGGACAGTCAAACAGATTTGTAGGGGCCAAAGTGTACTTGGTTTGCCTAATATCACAAGGCAACACATGATTTATAAGTGTGAAGCTTGTCAACTCGGCAAGGCTCATAGACAACCTTTCAATAAGAAAGGATATATGTATCAAAATCCTTTGGATCTAGTGCACACGGATGTGTGGGTTCCAAGTAAGGAGCCATCTATATCAGGCTCAAGATATTATGTGTCTTTCATAGATGATTGTAGCAGGTGGACCATTTTGTTTTTCATGAAGCACAAGGATGAAGTGTTTAATTGCTTTAAGAAGTATATTGCTCTTGTTGAAAACCAAACAGGTAGGACTTTGAAACGACTCAGATCAGATGGTGGAGGAGAATACTTCTCTTCTGAATTTGATGCCTTCTTGTATGAAAGAGGCATTAAAAGGGAAGTCACTACAAGGTATACACCCGAACTCAATGGTGCAGCAGAGAGGAGGAACAGAGCTTTGTCGAAGCTGCAAGGTCCATGCTCAACAAAAAGGGATTGCCGAACTACCTATGGGCAGAGGCTGTGTCGACAGCCACATATCTCATAAATAGACTTCCATCTAAGTCACTAGATGGAACCACTCCATATGAAGTGTGGAATGGAAGAAGACCTAGTCTAGAGCATTGCAAAATCTTTGGATGCTTAGCCTATGCTCACATTCCTTCTCAAGTAAGAGGGAAATTGGATCCCAAGGCAGAGAAGTGTGTATTCATTGGTTATGATCAAAACCAAAAAGGATATAGATTGTACAATCCAACCAATAAAGGATTTTTTGTGAGTAGAGATGTAATTTTTGATGAAAACAAATCATGGTTTGATGATGACAGGAAAGTGAAGCTGCCATATGACCTGGATGAAGATTTTCCATCACTTCAACCAAAGGAACCAAAGCAGCTTGAAGAAAGTGATTCGGAGATTGACCTAGAAGACTTGGAAAGACTAAAGCTATGGAAGAACAAAGGTAAAGCAAAGATGCAGGATGCTACATATGGACCCGAGAGCTCACATCAACCACTTAGAAGGTCTTCAAGGGAGAAGAAGAAACCAGAGAGGTTTGGTTATGATACTTCTTTGGTCACGAAGCATTCAATCTACATTGCAAAGGATTCAACCAATGAAGAACCTACAACATTTGAAGAAGCACAAAGCAAAAAAGCTTGGAGAGATGCAATGGATGAAGAAATGGAAGCCTTGAAGGAGAATGACACCTGGGAGCTTGTACCTAACAAGCCATCTATGAAGATAATCGGATCTCGATGGATATACAAACTCAAGAGGAATCCAGATGGAAGTATAAATAGACACAAAGCAAGGTTAGTTGCTAAAGGGTTTGCTCAAACCCATGGTATTGATTATGAGGAGACTTTCTCTCCTGTTGCAAAAATGCCTACAATTAGGATTCTCATTAGTCTTGCTGCATCTAGAAATTGGAATCTTTATCAACTTGATGTAAAGAATGCTTTCTTGAATGGATGGATTTCTGAGGAAGTGTATATGGCACAACCTCCTGGATATGAGGATGCACATCATCCTAACTATGTATGCAAACTAAAGAAAGCTTTGTATGGATTGAAGCAAGCTCCAAGAGCTTGGAATTTCAGATTGGTGACTTATTTGCAGGACCAAGGATTCAAAGCTAGCAAGGCGGATACCTCTTTGTTCATAAAGAGGAATGGATCTGAAGTGATCTATTTATGTGTGTATGTTGATGATATTATTATCACAGGCAATGATCTTGAAGGAATCAAACAAGTAAAGGCTCAAATGAAGGAGGAGTTCAAAATAAGTGACCTCAGACCACTCACTTATTTTCTTGGATTGGAGTTGATCTACACAGATTCAGGTATATACATCACACAAAGGAAGTATGTGCATGACATGCTCGTCAAGTTCAAGATGGAAAATACCAAGTGTGCAGGTACACCTATGGAGCAAAATCATAAGCTTAGTGCTTATGAAGGAGAGCCAATTGAAGACATCACAAGCTATCAAAGCTTGGTTGGAAGTTTGAACTATGCAACACTCACAAGGGTGGATATATGCTATACTGTTAGCATCTTGAGTCAGTTTATGCATAAGCCGAGAAGACCACATATGGAAGCGGCCAAGAGAGTCCTCAAGTACCTAAAGGGGACCATGACCGAAGGTTTGTTTTATTCATTTACTTCAGATATTGAGCTAAAGGTCTACTCAGATGCAGATTGGGCCGGATCTAAAGATGATAGAAGAAGCACATCAGGGTATATATCATTTGCAGGTTCAAAAATCATTTCTTGGTCATCGAAGAAGCAAACAACCGTGGCATTATCTTCTACTGAAGCAGAATATAGAGGTTTGGCTAATGCAACTCAAGAAATCATGTGGTTAAAGTCTTTGTACACAGATCTTGGACTTCATTCTTCAACACCTCATTTTTTTGGTGACAACACAAGCTCACTATATCTAGCAGCTAATCCGGTATACCATGCTAGAACCAAGCATATTGAAGTCCACTACCATTATGTAAGGGAGAAGCTAATGAGCAAGGATATTCAACTATCCTATGTCTCTACAGATATGCAATGTGCAGACATGTTGACTAAAGCTCTTGATGGTACAAAGTTAAGTAGATTCAAGTTGATGATTGGCTTGCAGGAAATCAAGGACAATTGAAGTCTTATTTGGAGGCCAAGCATGTTAGGCTTGAGGGGGAGCTGTTTGTGCATTTTACCCAAGCTTACATGCTTGATATGCTTGATATTATCCCCATTTGTAAGTCACATGAGTAGTCATGTGAACACCTCTTGTAAAAGAGTTCATTTTTATCTCTTGTAATTGAAAAAAAGAAAAAGGAAGAGTATAGCTTACCTCATCCATGATGTAAAAGAAAAGTCGTGGCCCTATCTACCTAAAATCATGAATTTTGGAGCTGAGGGAATATCTCCTAACTTTGGGGATCACTTTTAGGTGGAGCCATTCGAATTCGAATTCAAAACTCCCTCCAAGAATAGCTATAAAAGGAGCAAGAAGGAAGAGGCGATTAACAAGCCTTGTACGTGACCACTTCATGTCATTTTGTAGAGATTGAAGAGCTTACTCCATAGCTCTATCATTCTACTCCCATTGTGCAAAGATTCATTGCCAATGTGGTTGTAATCATATGTGAATCTATACATTTATTATCATCTACTTCTCTGTTTTGTTCTCTGCTATACTCACTCAGAGTAGTAACTTCAGAAGGTCATATCTCGCGTTTTACTGAACCCTTTTCATTGATTTTACTTGCGTTGAATAGCTCGCATTGTTTACTTTGTGCATATAAATTTTCAAGGTCACTGGATTAATACGTTTTGAGATATCTGCATTTTACTACTTACTGGTCTATCTCTGCAGAGCCCCAAGAATTGTGGGAATGTTCCAGAAATTGATGAAACTTGTTCTCAGTGCTCAGTCCATCATTTGAAGTGTTTTAACTTGGATTGGGAATCTTGCTAAATCTATTTGCTATGCCCAAAAGGAATTTTTCTAATTCCTACCAGGTTGAGAGCACTGTTCATTTTTTCTAGCAGGTGTATGTCCAAAAATAGCAAGTTTTGGGAGCTAGTCATTTCGCAACTAGTCTGTCTTGACTTAAACTTTTGGGATACATGTTCCAAAGTACTTGGCTGATATTTTGGTGGATTTAGGAAGCTCAAAGGGTCTACTAATCAACTCTGAAGTCTCAGTTGGCTGGTGTGAAGCTGGTTGTAGCGGCACCTACTCATCTTTGGATTGCATCCACCATCTCTCTTCACACTCTGGACCTGAAGCCTTTGTGCTTGATTGTTGAACTTCTCTTTGATTTGTTCCTGCATAATCATCACAATCTTCTTCAAGAATATTTTCCTTTCCTTTATCTTCATACCATGGTCTTAGTTCATCAAAGACCACATCTCACGAGAATCTTAATTCCTTTGTTCTAGGGTTGTAACACTTGTATCCTTTTTGCTTCGTCGAGTAGCCGATGAAAATGCATTTTTCTGATCTTGGTTCCGTCTTTGTTCTAACTTCTTGTGGAATGTGAACAAAGTAAAGACATCCAAAAACTTTTAGGTGTGTAAGATCAGGTTTCTTATTGGAATATACCTCTTCTGGAGTCAAGTGATGTATTCCCGATGTTGTGCACCTATTCATCAAGTAAATGGCGGTTGTGGTATCTTCAGCCCAATAGTACAATGGTACCTTCATCTCGTTGAGCATGCATCTTCCAATTTCAGCAATTTGCCTATTTTTCCTCTCAGCTACTCCATTTTGTTGTGGTGTGTACCTACAAGTGAACTGCCTTTTGATTCCATTCTCTTGTAGAAAATCTGAAAATTCTTTGGAGAAGTATTCTCCTCCACCATCGGACCTTAAGGTTTTGATAGACCTTCCTGTTTCCTTTTCAACTTCAACTTTGAATCTTTTGAATATAGAAAAGACGTCTGATTTTTGCTTCATACAAAACAGCCATACCTTTCTTGAGTGATCATCAATGAAGGTGAGAAAAAATCTATTACCAGCCATTGATGCCTTTTGGGTTGGTCCCCATACATCCGTATGTATCAAGTCCAAGACATTTGGAGCCACATAATTACTCCTCTTGAATGGCTGCCTCGTTTGCTTTCCTAGTTGACAAGCTTCACATAACTCATGTAGTCCAATGCTATTAAATTTTGGAAGACCTCTTACCACTTCATGTTTGCTCATGTCCTTCAGCTTTGGAATGTTGATGTGTCCTATTCTTTTGTGCCATAAGTCCAGCTCTGAAATCTTCTCGTTCCCACATTGAATGTACATGACCTTTCCATGTGGATGTTGGACATCCAAAGTGAACATCCTTCCTTCTCTTCTACCTCCAGCAATGACCTTGAAGCCTTCTTTTGGATTCTTTATGAAGCACCCATTCTCATTGAATATGACATGATAACCCTTCTCTACCATTTGTCCTACTGAAATCAAGTTCTTTGAAATTGTAGGAACATGAAGAACATTAGATAGTACCTTTGCTCTGCTTGTATCTCCAAGCCTTATATCTCCAATGTGTTCAATCCTGTGTTGAGTATCATCACTTGTTTCAACACATCCTTTTCCACTTGGTACCTGTAGATTAGTGAACAAACTTCCTTGGCATGACATATGGTTACTACAACCTGAATCAATGTACCATTTTTTGTCATCTTCACAAGAGCTTCTATACTCATGTCTCATTGCAAGTAGTGTGTCCTTGCTTCCTTCACTTGAGGTGCTTGCATAGTTGCTTTGGTTCCTTTGATTGCCTCCATTTGGTCTTCCATTCTTCAGCCAACAATCACTAGCATAGTGTCCTACTTTACCACAATGATAGCATGTTATACCTTTATGAGAATTGTAGGAGCTTCGGCCTCTTCCTCTACTTCTACCTCGACCTCTTCCTTGTGTGTTGGCATTTAATGCATCCTTGTTGTCTTCCAAATTGTTTTGATTGTAGTTGGAGTGGTTGTGACCTCTTCCTTTTTCTCTTGAGCCTCCTCTTGAGTTTCTTCCTTTGCCTTGACCTGCATATGACATTTGGTTGTGGCTGTCCTTTCCTTTGGGACCACCGACGCTAAGCTCTTCTATGACAAGATGAGGGATTAGTTGTTCAAAACCTGGATATACATCTTTCAAGTTAATGGAAGTTATAAAAGGCTTCCATCTTTCATCTTCTCTCAAGCCATTGAGAGTATAACACACAAGATCTTCGTCTTCAACCGTTGTGCCAATAGAAGCTAAAGCATCGCTTAGCTCCTTAATCTTCAAAGTATATTTAGCTATGGATTGACTCGAACTTTTCTTGATTGTGTTCAACTCATTCTTGAGTTGAAGTTTCCTAGCTTTGGTATTTGTTGAATACATCCTTTCAAGAGCTTCCCAAGCATCCTTAGCTTTCTCTAGATGTTGAATATGACCTACCATGGCATTAGTAATGACTTGCGAAATAAGGAACATGACTCTCCTATTCCTCTCCTCCCATTCTTTTGCTTGCCTCCTTTGGACTTCGGTGGCCATAGCTTGATTGATTTGAGGTTGAGCATCATCGCCTCTCACAATACCCCATAAGCCTTTGCCCATTAGGTAGTTGGTCATTCTAAACCTCCACACTAGATATTTATCCTTATCCAACTTCTCTACTTGTTGGCCCA
>CM035417.1:175849423-175934423 GCA_020310875.1 Ceratopteris richardii | reverse complement strand
GGATACATCTCAGGAGATGAAGACATGCCAATCTTGAGGAGCAATCAGCAACCAACAAAGGAAGAGCAAGAGAGGCTAACCATGTGGTATGGAAAGGATGCTCTTGCCAGGTCATATCTATTAAACTCAATCTTTGATTTCTTGTTACCACATGTTAGTAATTGTAGGACCTCCGAAGAGACTTGGGAAGTACTTTCATCATACTTCTCCTCAAACATGAGCTAGGAAAAATCAGTTGTGGATGGAATTCACAACTCTGAAGAGAAAACCAAAGCAAGGAGTAGCTGACTATGTAACCAAAATGAAAAATGTAGCAGATCAGCTTGCAAGCATTGGAGAAGAGATAGATGAAAAGCACATATTGAGGCAGATCATCAATGGAATAAAAGCTGATGACAAGTGGGAGTCCTTCACCATAGCTATGGACCTCTACATGGATATGCAAACATCTAATCTCAACACCTTGATGGGACAACTCTTCACCCATGAAACAAAGCTCGATAGAAATGGTGACAAATCAAGAGGTAACCAATCTTCTGCCATTTATAGAGATAAGAATAAATCTAAGGATAAAGGTAAAAAGTAAGAAACAAGATGAAGAGTCTAGTACCTCTCAAGCTAATTATGCAGGTAGAGGAAGAGGTGCTAGGGGTAGGGGTAGAGGAGGAAAACAAGGTAGGAGGAGGCCCTACAACAATTCAGCATGCAACATATGCGGTCTCAACAACCACACTATAGAAGAATGATACAAAAATACAAGGAACCAAAGGGGAAGAGGCTTCAATAGAGGAATCTATGGAAAAAATAGAGGCATGTACAACAATGGTGGACGCAACTACAACCATAACTAAAATCAAGGCTACAACAACAACAACAATTATCAACGAGGCTTTAGAGGAAGAAGGGAAATCAACAACCATATTAAAGATCAAGAAGAATCTTTACTAAATATGAACATGACATCCAATCAAGGTAAAGATGATGAGAAACTTTTCTACATTGACTCAGATTGTTCCAATCATGTGGCAAGAAATATAGCTCTATTATCAGATCTTGCGGAACCCAAGGGGAAGCATGAAGTACAAACATGTGATGACACTAAACACTCAGTCAAGCAAGTTGAAAATGAAAAAACTTATGATGCTAGTATGAACCTTTTGAGCAAATTTCTATATGTACCTACTATAACCAAAAACGTAATTCGTGTTGGGCAGATTGTAGAGAAAGGTCTACACGTCAGATTCATTAAGCATGGAGCATGTGTGCAAGACCACCAACAAGGATTCAAAAGGATTGCCAAAGGTGAGAAGTCAAGTAGATTGTTCACATTTGAGGTTGAAGACACAAGGAACATAGCGCTATTCAATTATAAAGATCAAACCTTATCTGAGTTGGAAATATCGCACAAAAGGCTAGGGCACATTGGAGAGAGAAATCTAAAACAAATTTGCAGGGATCAAAGTATGCTTGGCATTCCCAATGTGACCAAGCAGCACATGATATACAAATGTGGAGCTTGCCCATTTGGTAAGGCTGAAAGGCAACCATTCAACAAGAAAGGATACATCCATGAAGACTATTTGGAACTTGTACACACTGATGTGTGGGGTCCTAGCAAAGATCCATACATCTCAGGCTCAAGGTACTATGTTTCATTTATTGATGATTATAGTAGGTGGACGATTCTCTATTTCATGAAGCTTAAGGATGAGGTATTTACATGGTTCAAGAAGTATTTGGCACTTGTTGAAAACCAAACAGAAAGTATCTTGAAGAGAATCAAGTCTCATGGAGGTGGTGACTGCTTTTCACATGAGTTTGATCTATTTTTACAAGACAGAGGTATAAAGAGGAAAGTAACAACCAGGTATACTCCCGAATTAAATGGAGTTGCACAAAGAAGGAACATGTCAATTGTTGAAGTAGCTAGGTCTATGTTAAATGAAAAAAATTACCTAATTATTTATTGGTAGAGGCTATTTCCATAGCAACTTGTTTATTCAATAGGCTTCGATCCAAATCATTGGATGGTATGACACCATATGAAGCATGGAATGGTAGGAGACCATCATTGGATCATTGCAAAATTTTTGGGTGCATTGCCTATGCACATATCCCATCACAAATCAGAGGGAAGCTTGACTCTAAGGCTTCAAATACAAGCGATTAGAGGATCTACCTGAATCTTAAAATCAAGCTTTAAGGAGATCACAAAGAGAAAGTAAGAAGCCCTTAAGGTTTTGATATGATACCTCCCTAGTCACAAAGCACTCTGTATACATCACTAAAGATTCTATGGTAGATGATTCTTCTTCATTTGAAGAGGATAAGATGAAGAAAGAGTAGAGAGAAGCCATGCATGAAGAAGTGGAAGCATTGTAGGAAAACCACACTTGGGATCTAGTTCCCAAGAAGCTAGATATGAAGGTAATTGGTTCAAGGTGGATATTCAAAATTAAAAAGAACTCTGATGGTTCTATAAACAGGTACAAGGCAAGGTTACTAGCAAAGGGATTTTCCCAAACACATGGAGTAGACTATGAAGAAACATTTTCACCTATGGCGAAGATGCAAACAATCATGGTACTGGTAAGTCTTGCTGCATCCAAAAACTGGAATTTATATCAGTTAGATGTCAAGAATGCATTTTTAAATGGTTGGATATCAGAGCAAGTGTATATGGCACAATCACCATGCTTTGAAGATGAAGAAAATGCAAGTTATGTATGCAATCTTAGAAAAGCACTCTATGGTCTCAAGCAAGCTCTTAGAGCTTCGAACCATAGGCTGCTTACCTATTTGCTTGATCAAGGCTTTGTAGCAAGCAAGGTAGACTCTTCTTTATTTTTTAAGAAGAATTAATCTGAGATCATCTACTTATGTGTCTATGTAGATGATATCATTATTACAGTTAAAGATTCTGATGGTATCAAGTAGGTCAAGGCTCAATTAATGAAGGAACTCAAAATCAGTGATGTAGGGTTATTAACCTACTTCCTTGGCTTAGAACTTGTGTATATATATTCAGGTCTATTCGTCACACAAAGGAAGTACACACATGATATGTTGGTAAAGTTTAAGACGGAGAACACTGAGGTTGTAGGTATTCCTATGGAGATCAATCATAAGCTAAGTTCACATGAAGGTGAACTACTTCAAGATGCTATAGGTTATCAAAATCTTGTTGGTAGTCTTAATTATGCTACTTTGACAAGAGTAGATATTGTCTATGGAGTAAGTACATTGAGTCAGCTCATGCATGTACCAAGGAAGCCTCATATGGAAGCACCAAAGAGGGTGCTTAAGTATCTAAAGGGTACAATGAATGAGGAATTGTTCTACCCCTTTACTTCTAACATAAATATAAAGATGTATTTTGATGCAGATTGGGCTGGCTCCAAGGTTGATAGGAGGAGCACTTCAAGGTACCTATATTTTGCAAATTCAAAGCTTATATCTTGGTCATCCAAGAAGCAACCAGCTATGGCATTATCTTCCATAGAAGTAGAATAAAGAGGTTTGGCAAATGCAACTCAGGAAGCTATGTGGCTTAAACAATTGTATGCAGATTTGGAGATACATTCCTACACTCCAATTATCTTTGCAGATAACACTAGTTCACTTCATTTGGCTACTAATCTTGTGTACCATGCTAGGTCTAAGCACATTGAAGTGATTTATCATTATGTTAGAAGAAGATTCCTTATCAAGGATATCCAATTGTCCTATGTATCAACTCTTTTGCAATGTGCAGTTATAGTCACCAAAGCATTGGATGGAACAAAGATGAACAGGTTCAAATCGATGATTGGGCTACAAGAGATCAAGGAGCAATGAAGATCAAGCATGTTAGGCTTGAGGGGGAATTTTTTGGTGCAATTAAGCCAAAGCCTACATACTTGACCACCTCACATAAACTTGATGTATTGGCATTACACTTGGAAAGCTTCACATGTACAACCTCTTTTAAGTTTGCATTACAATTACCCATTGTAAAAGTCAAGAGAGAATCAATCCTATACTTTAGTATTCAATTTTAGGTGTAGATTTGAATTCAAATTCAAATCTTTGGCTCCAACAAAAAGCTATAAAAGAGGATATGAAATGCCCACATGTATCTCAAGGTTGAGAGATCATATGCATGTATTTTCATTGAGAATAGGATCTCACCTCGTAGCTCACTCTTTCCTCACTCATTGAGAAATGATTAATTTCCAATGACATTGTTATTGTACATGGTTTCATACATACATGATCATTACTTCTTACTCTCATATCTCTCTCACACTCCATCAGAACAGTGAACTTGTCTGAGCTTGTTCTCATTGTATAGTAGATCATTTTTATTATTGATTTAAAGCATGATAGCTCAAGCATACTATCTAGTTTAATCCTACAAATTTTCATTAATACTGCTTCTCGAGATCATCAGGTATTAATCAATCTTTGCTGATTGTTCTATGAATGTCAAGGCCTGTAAAAGTCAGGATGGATGCTTAACTTGCTAAACATAATTCTCTGCATATAGTTCAAAATTTTAGATGCTTTCACTCATGATTGGTAGCTTTTTAATCTAGTTGAAGTTCCCAAAAAGGAATTTTATCAATTGTTGTTGTACCGAGAGAATGATTCAAAACTCTATGTAGGTGTATCGACCAAAATAACAAGTTTTGGACCTTGGATCATATGCCTACCTATCTGTTTTGATCCTATCATTAGTACATCATCTTCCTAGCAACATATGTGATTACTTATGCTTATTAGCTAGCTAAAGAGGCCCACAACACTCTCCAACCATTCCTTATAGCAGGTGTGAAGCAGCTTTTAGTTACACTAACTCATCTCTTGTGATTATCCACCATCTCCTCCAAGATTTGTGAGCTTTGAGCAAAACTATGAGTACTTCTATTCCCAAAATAGAAGGTTTTCTCACATTCCTTGCGTGTGCAAGTTATCTAGTTTGATACAAACTTTCAAGAATGATATTACAAAGTAGCTAGTGGTTGTAAATGCATTATTATGAATTAAAAGGAGCCTACTAAGCATCCTTACAGTCAACTTGGTAGGTGTAGAGCAGGTTTTGTGCAACACCAACTCATCTCTGGAGCATATCCCTCCATCCTCTCCGAGTGGTATTAGAGAAACAACAAATCAACATGGGAGATGGATTTCCTTCATCTATAGAGAAATCGGATCAAGGTAGTTACCTTATCTTGAAGGGAGAAACCTCTATGCTTACATTTCTAGAGATGAGATGATGCCAATTCCCAGAATCAAAGGGCAACCAACTCAAGAACAACAAGAGAGGTTACCCACATGGTGCTCAAAGGATGCTCTAGCTAGATCATACATTCTTAACTCAATCTCTTATTTTTTACTTCCATGAGGAATTGCAAGACTTTAGAAGAGACTTGGAATGATCTTGAAGCATCACTCTCATCAAGTACCAAGGAAAGCAAAAACCAAGTCTGTATTGAGTTCACTACACTCAAGAAGATGTCCAAGCAAAGGTAATTGACAAATGGGAAGCTTTCACCATAGCCATGGACCTCTACATGGATATGGAGGTTTGTGATTTCAACACCCTCATGGGACAATTGTTCACACATGAGGAAAAGATTATAAAGAATGGAGAAAACTCAAAAGGTAATCAATACTTTACCCCATATACAAATAAGAACAAGAATAGGGATGGTAAAGGCAAGAGTGGAAAATCTGATGATGAAGGTAGTAACTCTCAAGAAAAATTTGCACCTAGGGGAAGAGGTTCAAGAGGAACAAGGAGAGGAGAGAGACAAGGCGAGGGGAGATTTCAAAGCTCCTCTTCATACCCCATTTGTTGCTTAACTAATCACATCACTAAGAATTGTTTCAAGAGACCTAGAAACCAAAGGGGAAGATGTTACAGTAGAGGAGGCTATGGAAATTGAAGAGGCAGATTCAACAACAAAAATGGCTACAACAATAACTCATACAACAAAAGTAATTATCAAGGAGGATACAAAGAAAGGAGAGACTACAACAACTATGCAAATGATCAAACTCAAGAAGACTCATTACTTCTAATGAACATGACCATGAAGCAAGGTAAAGCAGATGAGTATGTCTTCTATATAGACTTAGGTTGCTCGTATCATGTAGCAAGGAATGTAACTTTACGATTGGACTTCGAGGACCCAAGGAATAGACTTGCAATCCAAACAAGAGATGATAGAAGGCATCTCGTGGAGAAGATAGGCAATGTGAAGACTTCTTGATGGTAATATTAACCTATTGAGCAAGGTATTGTATGTGCCAACCATAGTAAAAAATCCCATATGTGTTGTTTAGATGTTTGAGAAAGGATTGTAGGTCAGATTCACAGAGAATGGAGCATTTGTTGAGGATCCACATCAGGGATTCAAGAGGATAGTAGGAGGACAAAAGTCAATTAGACTATTTACATTTGAACTCCAAGATACTAGGAACATTGCCTTGTTCAATTATGGTAGTCAAACATTATCAAAATTGGAAATTTGGCACCACAAGTTAGCTTATATAGGTGAAAGGGATCTCAAGAAAATCATAAGGGATTAGAGTGTGCTTGGATTACCAAATATCTCCAAACAATACATGATTTACAGATATTGTGCTTGTCAATTTGGAAAGTCTCATAAGCAACCATTTACAAAGAAGGAAAACATTTGTGGAGATCTATTGGAGCTAGTCCATAAAGATGTATTGGGTCTAGGAAAGGAGCCATCAATCTCTGGATCTAGGTATTATGTGTCATTCATTGATGATTGTAAGAGGTGGACAATACAATACTTCATTAAACATAAGGATGAACTTTTTTCATGCTTTATGAAATATTTTGCATTAGTAGAAAATCAAAGAAGAAAGATTTTGAAGAGGCTAAGGTCAGATGGAGGGGGGTAATATTTCTCCCATGACTTTGATTTTTATCTCCTAGAGAGAGGAATCAAAAGATAGATTACAACCAGGTATACTCTAAAGCAAAATGGAGTAGTAGAAAGGAGGAATAGAACCATAATGGAGGCAACAAGGTCAATGCTAAATGAGAAGATTTTTCCTATCCTATGGGCCAAGGGTGTGTCCATAGCCACCTATGTAATCGATAGACTCCCATCAAAAGCATCAGATGGGATGACACCATATGAAGCATGGAATGGAATAAGACCTAGTCCAGGTCATTCTAGGATCTTTCAATGCATAGCATATGCAAACATACCATCACAAATGAGAGGAAAATTGGATTGAAAGGTAGAGAAATGCATACTCATTGGATATGAAATTAATCAGAAAGGGTTATAGGGTATGTAATCCAAGTAATAAAGGTTTCATTGTTAAGAGATGTTTCTTTTATGAATTAAATCTTGATTTGAAGATGATTGCAGGAAAATCAAACTTCTCTATGACCTAGAGGAAGACTTTCGAACATTGCCAAAGAGGAATGAGCATACACATGCAGACTCAAGTGATTCTAATGATGATCAAAAGACTCCAAAAAGAGAAATCCATTTTTGGAACTCTAAAGGCAAATATAAAGTGCAGTAGATGACACATGTTGCAAAATCATCTCAATAACTATAAGGATATCTACTACAGAGAAAAGGATGCCAAAAAGGTATACTCCGAAGAACCATCAACATATGAAGAGGCCAATAAGAAACCAGAATGCAGAGATGCCGTGGAAGAAGAAATAGAAGCCCTAGAAGAAAATCAAACTTGGGAATTCATTCCCAAGAAACCATCTATGAAGTTCATTTGCTCAGGATGGATTTAGAAGGTAAAGAAGAATTTTGATGGCTCAATTAATAGGTAGAAAGCAAGGCTTGTGGCTAAAGGGTTTTCTCAAACCCAATGTATATACTATGAAGAGACATTCTCAGTTGTGGCAAAGATGCCTTCAATTAGAGTACTCATGAGTGTAGCATCTTCTAAGAAATGGAATATCTATCAAATAGATTTTAAAAGTTCTTTTCTAAATGGTTGGATTTTAGAGGAGGTATACATGGCCCAACCTCCTGGTTTTGAAGATAAATCATATCCAAAACATGTATGCAGGTTAAGGAAATCCTTGTATGGATTGAGGAAAGCTCCTAGCGCTTGGAATCATAGATTAGTCACTTATTTGCAGGATGAAGAATTTATGGGGAGCAAAGAAGATCCTTCCCTCTTCATAAAGATGAATCACTAGGAGGTCATATTCCTTTGTGTATATATGGATGATATGATTATTATAGATAATGATGCAGACGAAATAAAGAGGATCAAATATTAGATGAAAGAAGAGTTCAAGATTAGTGATCTTGGTTTAGGAACTTACTTCCTAGGTTTGGAAGTGCTATATACAGAAAGAGGTATGTTCCTATCTCAAAGAAAGTACATTGGAGATATCCTCTCAAAATTCAAGATGGAAAATACAAAGATTGCACATACACCCATGGAGGTAAATCATAAGCTAAGTAGTCATGAAGCTGAGGCAATTGAAGATGTCAATAGCTACCAAAGCCTAGTTGGAACCTTGAGCTATGCTACTCTAACTAGATTAGTTATATTCTATGGAGTTAGTGTGCTAAGTCAATTCATGCACATCCCAAGGAAGACTCACATGAAATTAGTTAAAAGAATCCTAACATATTTGAAGGGCACATTTAATCAAGGGCTATTGTTAGAGGAGCCGACAAACCAGGACGGATGAACCCAGACAGATGCCTTAAATGTGAAAGTGATTGGACGGCCGCCGAACAAGGACAAGAGTACGAGGACAGGGAGCTTAAATGAAAAAGAGAATCTTTCAGGGAACGCGCAGGTAACGGCAGAAGAGTAAACCCTTGTAAAAAATCCTCTATTTAAGGCAATGAAAAGAAAGAGCAGGCAGTCCCTGTTTTTGGGGGAATGGTAGCGTGCTGTCTGATTAAGTCTCGCTGAGATCGTTATCACATCTTGTGTGCGCGTATATGTTGTTGAAGGGATAAGTTCCGCTTGAACCGTTCCGTCTGTATTCCTACTAGTCGAGTATACTCACCTTAATACGGGAAGATGAATCAGCTGTAGTGTGTGGCGAATCTGTTCAGTGATGGTTAAGTAGGATTCCGAGTACGACCAGTGTGGTATGTTATCTGTTAGTTCTTCTGTGAAGTAGTAGTGCGAAGAGTAACCTCGAACTAATTGTCTGTAGATTCGTTGTAAGTCACTGAATTCGTTATCGCATCTTATACTTGTTGTTTACCCCAACTGCGGAAGGATTAGTAACCGTGTGATTAGAACAGCGCTGATTTGTGGTTGATGGGTTATCACGAGGAGATTAACTGTTCGAATTCGCGTGACCTTAAGGTATAATGTCTAGTTGGCACACCTACCTACCTTGAAGAAGTACGAATCAGGTGGTCTTTGAAGTACCTTTGTGTGAAGAGTACGTAATTGGCCCGCTAACCTCAGTCCTGAAGTTCTAATGCCAATACGCTGAACAGACTTCCATTGTTCAGGGACGGATACTGAGCTAAGGACGGAATGACCGTAAGATTGTGTGTTAAATTGGGAAATTAGTACAGGGCCTCTGTTTAACAGACCCTTACCACTCCCAAGAACCCACGTGACTTAGAGAGGGCTTGCGGTTCGAAGTAATTGAAAACCAATTGAACGGGAAGTATCTGAATCGAAAGTAGAGTAACGCTTAAGCCCATAAACGAGTATCAAGTGAACGATTAACAATTAACATTTGGCGCCGTCTGTGGGAATGTGGCAACTGATTACAAGTCTCTACGGTAAAGTAGCATTTGATTACGAATTACATGTGAGAAAGTTGCATTAAAGTGCTAAGCGGTTTGTAAGAAGCAAACATCCAGTAACATTTGATTTACTGACAGTAGCAACAGATCCAGATTGTTGCAAACTGCTCAGATAGTATCACTGGGCAATGATACATGCCGGTTACTCGGTCTGGTGAAACGTATCCTAGGACCCAGACGACGGGAACAAAAAAAACAACTCTAGGAGAAGAAGTTATAACGCGACCTGACTCAGTGGTCGAACAAGTTAAGGACGCTAGAATTAATTCCGGTCATATTCCGGTAGAACGATCAGCGCCTTTGGTACATGCTGGTGTCACCTCGACCCAGCCTAACCAAAGTATAGTAATTCCAGAATCTATCAAGACGCCGCTGGAGATTAGACAAACTCTAGGAAAAGGAATCAATACAAGCAAAAAAACGCTACAGTCTGGTAGACTGTCAGCTCATTCCGGTGATATTCCGGTAATAGAAACACCAATTGGTGGTCAAGGATTAGCATTTTTTGCAGAATCCTCAGCCAGACCCGCGTGTCTGGAAGAAAGATTTTGGATATTAGACATCCAGAAAGAGGGAGACCTATTCGAAGCTGAGGACCGAAGTATCCTGTGCAAAACCAATACACCGGAAGGCACACCATCCGGCGACTCAGACTCTGACAGTTCAACTAAGCAACCTCAAAATACAGAAGAAGGACCGGAGACACCCACGATGGACGGACAACAACAACAACAACAGTTAGGTCAACCGAGGCCGCACCCAACAGGAGTAACCTACACGAAATTCGGTGGGTTCCCAGGAGATGACCCAGACGCTCATGTACGAACTTTTGAGATAAGTTATGCAGTACTTAACCACCCACCAGATCAGGCGTACAAGGCCATTGTTTTTCAAGCTACTCTGGTCAATGAAGCAGCTAGATGGCTTACGGAATACGACATTAATCATTTTTGCACCTATGATGCAGTATGAGATGCCTTTCTACAACGATTCAGACTTAAGAAGAATCCTGCTGAAATCTTTGAGTATCTACAGAGCAACCGACAGAAGGCAAATCAGACTGTCCAGGAATACGCTACTCTCTTCAGAACACATCTGCGGCAGATACCACAGGCACATGCTAATTTACCTGACGATGTCATCTCTCAATGGTTTATCAATGGATTAACCCCACAACTGAAGCAGATTATGATCATCAGATGTGTTGGAACAATGACACTGGATGCAGTTATTACAATGGCCCTACAGTTGGAATCCAAGGTTGGTGGATTTTCCGAAGATTTGGAGTGGTTAAGGACAAACAAAAATATGACGGAGGATATAACCAGGCAAGTATACTGCACTACGTGCAAAAATTCAGGGCACACAAATGCTAACTGCGCGCTAAATCAAACATTCTGCACTATCTGCAACACTGCCGGACACTCCACCGGAAATTGTGTCTACAATGCCAGAATACAGGGAACAGCAACAGTCAATGCTGTTATTCAAGAACATGGACAGGCCGCGAATCACTATGTACCTCCGCAACTGAGAAACAACCAACCACAGGGATATCGGAACTACCGAGGACAAAGGAATAACAATTATAACGCCAACCGATGGCAGAACGGACCACCCGTGGAAAACCCCAATTTACCACCGCCACGTTGTCATTTTTGTGGTGAATTCGGACACATTAGAAGATATTGCAAAGACGGAGCTGAGTATGATCAAAGGAAGAAGGAGCGGCAAAACCCAATGGCCAACATGGTACAAATTACTCCGGTAGAAACGCAAACTGCTACAGTCCAAACACGATCAGGTAAACAACTACAACCAGCAGCAGAAGTATTTGAACCAGGGATACAAGAACAACATAGGATGTATAACAAGGCCAGTCACTGGACCGCAACAGAACCACCAGTGTTCCCAGAACCTATTCCGGTGACTCAGGCTTCATCAAAGGAAGGAACGCAACAAAAGGAAACAACAGCAGAGCCATCATCAGCAGTAGACACAACAGCAAAGACTTCTACACCAGCAAAAACCTCAAGTCCAAAGGAGCAGGACAACCAATCTCAACAAGCTTGGGAAATTTTATCCAAGGCATCTATCACTTTACCTCTCGGTCAACTTCTGGCATTAGTACCTGGGATTCGACAACAGTTCCAGCAACAGTTCAGTCCGGTGCCTTCTTGTATTCCGGCGATAGCAGCCGTTCAACCGGAACCCAATTCTACGATCGATCATTCAGTCCCCTTGATTACAGTATGGTACAAGAATCATAAAATTACACAGGTCTTGATTGATGGAGGCTCTGGTGTCAACATTGCAACTACAGCCTTATGCAACAGGTTAGGATGGACCGAAATCGAACCAGTACAATTTTTTGTCAGAATGGCAGACCAATCTAGAGTCCATCCTGTAGGACTTGTGCGAAATGTACCCATCACTTTACAAGGTACGACCTTCAAAATGAATTTTGTTATATTAGATCTGCCGGAATCCACTTTGGATTACAACCTTCTTTTCGGCCGACCTTGGCTGAAGCATGCGAAGGTAATACAAGACTGGTCTGCTCAAGAGCTTACGTTCAAAGATGCCAGCCGTAGATATGTAGTAAAATTAGATACCATACAACCTTGCGAACGGCACGTCAGACCATATTTTGCCGAACCTGTCCACATGTTAGATGGATTATCAGATGATGAAGAAGAGGAATTTCTGAAGAGTAATGCTGATTTGATGACCGTAGGAACTATTGATCTACAGTCTGTTATAGATAATTGGAACACCTCGGTATGTACAATCACACCTATTACTAATACAATTAAGCATGAAGGTAGTATCCCCACACATGATGATGAATTACAATCACTGTTCAAGTCAACATACGATGTACAGAAACCGCAACAGTTTTATGTCCCTGAAGACCAGCTGATCACGTACAATCTAGGAGACAAGGAGCATCCACGACCTGTAAAGATAAGGCAAAAATTACCGGAATCATTTAAAGCTGACTTGATTCAACTGCTTCGCGAATTCTCAGACCTCTTTGCGTGGGATTACAAAGATATGAAGGGACTAGATCCGCGCATCTATCAGCACAGAGTCATGCTGAAGCCTGAAGCTAAACCGAACAAGCAGCCCAGCTATCGGATGAATCCCAATTATGCAGCACAGGTAAAAGCCGAACCTGATAGACTATTAAAAGTAGGATTCATCGTACCAGTAGAACATGCTGAATGGATTTCACCAATTGTGATTGTGCCAAAGAAAAATAAACAACTACGAATCTGTGTAGACTACCGGAAATTGAACGCAGCAACAGTACCAGATCCTTTCCCGATCCCCTTTTTGGATACCATGCTTGATAGGGTAGCAGGCCATGAAATGTATTCATTCTTAGACGGATACATCGGTTACAATCAGGTTAGAATGGCTGAAGAAGATATACCAAAAACTGCTTTCATTACCAACTGGGGTGTCTTCGCCTGCACCGTAATGTGGTTCGGATTAAGAAATGAACCAAGCACATTTCAGCGATGTATGCAGAAGATATTTTCCCCTTATCTCACTTCATTCATGCAAGTATATCTTGACGACTTCTCAATCTTTGGGAAGATGATAGCACATTTAAGTCATTTACGATGTTGTTTTCAGAAGTGTAGAGAATATGGACTCTGTCTTAACCCAAACAAATCCGTGTTTGCGGTTTCATGTGGCAAACTACTTGGGCATATTGTATCGGCTCAAGGTATCCGAGTAGATCCAGATAAGATTTTGACAATTTTAGAAGCCCCGATACCCGCAACTCCAAAAGAAGTAATGCGCTTTATGGGTCAAATACGATGGCATGGCAGACACTTACGGTGGCTTGCTCACCTCGCAGTACCACTGAACAAGCTAATCACAAGAACCCCCCGACAGTTTGAATGGACTAAAGAATGTCAAACTACATTTGATCGGCTCAAATATCTCCTAACGCAAGCCCCAATTTTGCAACCGCCAGACTGGGACAATCCGTTCCATGTTTTTGTCGACGCCTCAGATATTGCAATTGGCAGTATTCTGATGCAGCAAACAGATAAGTGGTTTCGCCCTGTTTATTACGCCAGTAGAAGGCTTGCACCGACAGAAAAGAATTACTCCACTACTGAAAGAGAATGTCTAGGATTGATTTACTCAATCAAGAAGTTCAGACATTATCTACTAGGCCGGAAGTTTACCTTTCATGTGGACCATGCTGCCCTCGTGTATCTAGTAAGACAACAAAATCTAGGCGGACGATTAGCCCGATGGGTGCTACTTTTACAAGAATTCGACTATGACATCATTCATCGACCCGGAAAAGCACATGTCCTAGCAGATTTCTTATCTCGCCTGGATTCTGGTAAAGCTCCGGTAGGCATAGATGACACGACTCCTGCGATTTATAATACTGAACCACTATCCGATGAAACGGCCAACCCACTAGCACCATCTACATACTATGATCAGATTCTAACTTTTCTCACTGAAGGATGCTTCCCATCTGAGACGACCAAGGCAGTTCGAAGGAAATTGACAGTCTTTAGCCGTCGATTCCGGCTAGTAGCAGGAGAACTATATTATGCAGATCATACCGGAATCTTACTTTGCTGTATTCCACCTCATGAGGTTAATTCAGTTATCACCTTGGCGCACTCAATTCCTTCCGGTGGCCATTTTGCAGTAGACTTAACTCACCGAAAAATTCTGCAAGGAGGTCTCTGGTGGCCAACGATGTACAGAGATGTCGCACAGTTTGTTAAACAATGTGATACTTGTCAAAGAACGGGTCAGCCCTTGCAAAGGCATCTTTTTCCTTTGCAACCCATCTTACCACTCGAACCATTTCAGAAATGGGGACTAGATTTTATCGGTCCAATCACACCGCCAGCCGTCTTCACTAACAACAGATACATACTAACCTGTACAGATTATGCAACAAGATGGGCCGAAGCCTGGGCTTTACGATCTGCTACAGCGGTTACGGTAGCAAAATGCCTACTCACGGAGGTCTTCCCACGATTTGGGTTACCCCTGGAAATTGTATCAGATCAAGGCACTCATTTTGTAAACAATCTAATGAAGGCCCTTACACAATCATTCGAGGTCACACATAAATTTAGCTCTCCTTATTATCCACGTGCTAATGGATTGGCCGAAAGTACAAACAAATCACTGTTGAACATCCTCCGGAAATTGATCATGGAAGCACCGGAAAGATGGGATCAACTACTACCTGCAGTATTATGGGCATACCGGACTACATATAAGGTAACAACAGGCTTGACACCTTTCAAACTAGCTTATGGCTTAGAAGCAATAGCACCTATGGAAATTGTCATCCCAAGTCTGCGTGTAGCAATCACTCAGAAGATGCTATCGGAATATTCACTGACAGCACGAATGGACGCACTCAGAGAACTTGATGAGCACCGATGGCTCAGTTTTTTAACTATGCGCGAAGTACAACTAAGGCAAGCCAAGACACACGATCGACATTTGAAGACTCCAATCTTTTCGGTAGGCCAGCTTGTACTCTTCTATAACGCAAAATCGGATAAAGCAGCAGGAAAATTCAAACTACGATGGTTCGGCCCCTTCAAAATCTCAGAACAAATCGGTCCGACAACTTTTTGGTTGACTACGTTGACCGGAAATCCACTTCCCAAGGTAATCAATGGGTCGAAGCTGCGGCCGTATCATTCCACTACTAGTACGCATTAAAATATTCGGTGGTGAACTATGTTTTGTATAAAATTTTTGCGTTTCTTCTTTTTCTAGTCGTGTTTTGTACGAATCTTTATGTTACCAGCCGCCCCTCCCTACCGGTCACTCAAGCACGCCCGCCAGCATGCAAACCGTATCACTCACGCACTGCACAATGATACCCACCCCCCCACCGTGTTCTCCTTATTTAACCCCCTCGGTTGAGCCAACAACGCTATTGTATTCTCGAAAGTATACCTATTATCCCTGTCTTCTGTGTTGCCTATAAGTGTGCTCGTAAACACCATGGAAGTGCTAGCCAACTACGCTGCTTTCCGTGATGGTATCCCAACCGACGTCGGCGAATACCTGCGCTGCAGAGGATTGGCCAACTTCGCTGAGTTGCCCTGGCACTCAGTGGAAGCCCACCCCTTCTCCGCGCAGATCATCCACGCCATCGCCCAATTCCCCATCACCGAGCGACAGTGGGTCTTCCCCTCCCTCCCAGCTAGAACCGTCATCACCTTCCAAGCCTTCTCTGCAGCCTACCGCCTTACCCCGCAAGGCCGCGAAAATGGCCCTAGCATCCCTGTAGCTCGCATGACCGAACTCTTCCCCCGCTCCTCATCAAACGAATATGCCATCCTCTGCCGTCCAGAACCCAAACGATCCGCCTTACAGTTCCTAGTAGCAATCCTCAACCTGCAAAAACGAACCTACGGCATCTCTCGCCCCTTCTATTCCGCCCTGGAGTTAGCCACCCGCGAACCTGTCAACTTTGCCTCTTATTTCTTCCAACGCATTCATAAGGAATCTGTAGCGATAGTAAAACAACTCCAGAAAGGCACCTCTCCGCGCTCTCGCCTCCCCCACATCATTTCCTTCCTCTTCCCAACCATTCTCGCCGCACAACCCCCACCCACAGGCCCAGCACTTAGGCACGAAGAATCAGCACAACCGCTTGATGAAACTGAAGAAGACGACGAAGAGATCAATCAACTCTTCCGCACTAAGCGAATCCGGATCAGCTCTTCAGAAAGCGAAGTCCAAGGATCCGACGGAAAGAAACAAGACGCCGCAGAGGACAAACAAGAAGAAACATACCGCGACACCGCCACTTCAATACACAACGACACCTCGACGGAGCAGCAAGACCAGCAACAACAAGCAGAGACAGAGATAGTGTCCACCGAAAAGGAATCCGAGCATCAACAGGATGCACTGGAATCCGCCACAAAAGCACTGGATGAACTTATCGCGGCCATCAATCATACAGAAGCCGAACAACAGACCATTGCAAAGGTAATCACGACTGACTCTGTCTTGCCCACCCCACCTGTCAACCCCGACCTCCCACCGGAACCATCCCGCCGACCCGGTCCTGAACCTACACCCTCCTCCTCTTCTTCCCCTAACTACTCTCCGCCACACTCCCAGAACCTACTCACCGATACCTCCTCTCAGCCTCGTCAACCACCACCACCCAACGTATTTTCAGAACTAGCATCCATGGGGCAGTTCCTCATGCAATTATCACACCAACTGCCCATACAGTTTAAGGAAGCCACGGACAATCTGAAGGCAGAATACCAACATAAGGTTGACGTCCTGGAAGCCGATATCACCCCCCTCCAAGAAGAATCCGAAGCCGTAAAAGCCGAGAACCATCACTTACACACCCAACTAGCCGCCCTCCAAGGCCAAATTACCAGACACCAAGCAGTACTACAACAACGCGACGATGCCTTGGCGCAACTGGCTGCCAAAGACCAACTGCTCAACGAAGCCAACGCAGAAATTCGAGAATTGAAGCTCGAGCTCCAAGAAAAAGACAACATCAACTCCTCCCTCGAAGCTATCATCGAAGCAATGAAGGCTCAACTGCAGGAAAGCATTCAAAAAAATCAAGACCAACAGAGAGAGACCGACCAACTCAAAGATGAGTTACGACGCACCCAGGAGTGTGCAGACGAAGTCAACCGAATACTACGCCATCAACTAACCCGGGAAGCCCAGAACCAGAAAAATCTCGCCCATGCTCGAAGAGCCAGAGACGCTTTTTACAAAACGATTGAATTTCAGAACCAACAGCTCGAGCGAATCGACAACCAACTCCGAAATCAGAAAGATCGGGTCAAGGATATGCAGTAGAAGGTCGCCGAAATGAAGACATCCCGCGATGCTGCATTATCCAACGATTTCTATCTACAGGAAGCTTTTGTGCAGACCCAGGCCGAAAACGTGCTAACCGAGGCAATCGCGCTTAGCTCTGTTAGAATAGATGCGCAGGTTTTAGAGCCCGACACGCTAAAACAACTATTAGAAACCCTTAAGAAAAAGATAGCTCGCACATTTAGATCGGCTAGGAGTATGTATCTCGAAGGTCTCATAGAAGAATAACTATTTTCGCCCATCCTAATTCTTAATGTAACGATGGATTTGCAATGAGTATGACAAACAACTTTGGTTTTCTGACATTTTCGCACATGCAAGGTCTTGTCCAGTTTCGCACCAATCTATGGAGTAACACACCGAATAATGATTTGTACTCTGATACAAACATTATCAAATGAGGGAAGAGTCATGTCCTACTGACATACAATCAGTTTAGCAAATGGCCGTTCCAGCACCGGTGTTTATAAAATGAGTATACAGAGCACAACATTCTTCATTAGTATTCTTCAAGATTCAGCGCCAATTAGCAACTTCCAGCATATTCTTCTCAGCAACCCTTCACCAAGCATGTCGGAATCTGACTTATCCCGATGAAAACTCAGAATGCGCACCAAAACACAGACCCACGTGGTAACGACAACAGATACTACCCTACAAGATGAAGCAGATGACACAGTAACTTCTGCATCAGGAAAAACTCAGCATAAATTCTCCACCGAATTTAAAATCGACCTCGATATCAATTCGAAAAAGAATGAGGACTGGTTACGAAAGATAGGGCTCCTTCAGTTTGCCCAATTACCATGGGAGCAGTGGATTGCTAATGACGATGCAGAAGATCAGTTACATAGCATGAGACAAACAAACAGCTTCATTCTAAATCAGGTACGCTTTTCGCCCCAGCTAGTCTCAGTCGTATTTAAACTACCACTCTATGATGGCGCCCGCTATCTGAAATGTTCAAATGAGGATCTGAGGAAGGAATTTGGCGATTGTGAAGGCCCTCGACGGTATTTCCTGTTGAAACATGCCACCTACCCCCGACGAGAACAATTTCAATGGTATTTAGAAAAGCTCTGTTTACTAGTGAAATTCGACTTAATGTCGAAAGAAAATTTTTCCCCCCTATTACATGCCGAAGATGGAGGTTTGGTTAGCTGGACACATTGGCTGTATAACCGACTCTACGCACAAATCATTGTCGGGGATAAGAGAAGATCCCACACCAACAGCAGACTAGCAGCCTATTTAGCTGCTATATTCAATTTTGTCCAATCAGTAAAGGATAAGCAGCTACACTGGTCCCCCCATTTTTATTCCGGAGAACTTGATCGCATAGATACAGAACATCACACCGAGCCTGAGGAGGCAGCTCAACCCTCCACCTCGTCTGCACCTTTCTTCCACACAGGTAACAGCGCACAAAACCCGACCGTAGGGACGCCGTTTCGGCTGTCCATTAAACGACGAAGGGCAGACAAATTGCCAACTCCCAGTCCAGAGCAATTACCGAACGATCTCCAATCCGATTTTGCCATAAGGATGCAAAACAAACTACAAGAGGTATCTCAATATTTGCGGCAACAAGAACAGACACTTCAGCACAAAAACGAATTACTATTCGCCACGATGACTAAGTCCAATTCATTAATGATACAGATGCAAAAAGAATTGGATGACAAAGAAGCTTTAATATCGGTGTTACAGAGTGACAACCGCCAACTAATGGCAGAATTGCTCACCGTAAAAAAGTGTGCTCAAGACTTTAATCAGTGGCAGCAAAATATCCAAACACAAATTCAAGCCGAAATGTCAAGTTTTTCTACCATGAATGCTAACCTCCAAGCTGAAAATGAAATTTTGCAGTCAAGGATACAAGTTTTGCAGGAGTTCGAAAGGCAGCTATTAAAAGACGAAGGCGTAGAACTAAATGCCACATTAATGAAAAATATGGACATCGACTTAGTAAAACAGCAATTGGATAGTCGTGTTCAAAATAGCTGGACACTTTTTCGCCGGCGATGGCTGGCTATACTTGTTCCGCCACTTGAACAAATACGGTCAAAAAGGATTGGGGAGTCAAACCCTGGAATAGACATATAGGCAGTACAAAAGGATGATGAAGACAGTAATGCACTTGCGGGTTCGAGTCCACCGTGCGTGCCAGTGTTAGAGGAGCCGACAAACTAGGACTGATGAACCCAGACAGATGCCTTAAATGTGAAAGTGATTGGACGGCTGCCGAACAAGGACAAGAGTACGAGGACAGGGAGCTTAAATGAAAAAGAGAATCTTTCAGGGAACGCGCAGGTAACGGCAGAAGAGTAAACCCTTGTAAAAAATCCTCTATTTAAGGCAATGAAAAGAAAGAGCAGGCAGTCCCTGTTTTTGGGGGAATGGTAGCGTGCTGTCTGATTAAGTCTCGCTGAGATCGTTATCACGTCTTGTGTGCGCGTATATGTTGTTGAAGGGATAAGTTCCGCTTGAACCGTTCCGTCTGTATTCCTACTAGTCGAGTATACTCACCTTAATACGGGAAGATGAATCAGCTGTAGTGTGTGGCGAATCTGTTCAGTGATGGTTAAGTAGGATTCCAAGTACGACCAGTGTGGTATGTTATCTGTTAGTTCTTCTGTGAAGTAGTAGTGCGAAGAGTAACCTCGAACTAATTGTCTGTAGATTCGTTGTAAGTCACTGAATTCGTTATCGCATCTTATACTTGTTGTTTACCCCAACTGCGGAAGGATTAGTAACCGTGTGATTAGAACAGCGCTGATTTGTGGTTGATGGGTTATCACGAGGAGATTAACTGTTCGAATTCGCGTGACCTTAAGGTATAATGTCTAGTTGGCACACCTACCTACCTTGAAGAAGTACGAATCAGGTGGTCTTTGAAGTACCTTTGTGTGAAGAGTACGTAATCGGCCCGCTAACCTCAGTCCCGAAGAAACTGAGCTAAGGACGGAATGACCGTAAGATTGTGTGTTAAATTGGGAAATTAGTACAGGGCCTCTGTTTAACAGACCCCTACCACTCCCAAGAACCCACGTGACTCAAAGAGGGCTTGCGGTTCGAAGTAATTGAAAACCAATTGAACGGGAAGTATCTGAATCGAAAGTAGAGTAACGCTTAAGCCCATAAACGAGTATCAAGTGAACGATTAACAATTAACAGCTATGTTACCCTTATACATTTGAAATAGATGTCAAAATTTTTCCTTTATGCAGATTGGACAAGTTCCAAAGATGATAGGAGAAGCACATAAGGCTATCTCACTTTTGCAGGTACCAAATTGATCTCATGGTCATCAAAGAAGGAACCTACAATTGCTTTCTCATCAAAAAAGGCTGAATAGAGAGGACTTGCAAATTCGAGTGAAGAAACTAAGTGTATATAGACCCTATATTTGGATTTAGGGTTGAATACTTCTACTCCACACATATTTGGAGACAAAATTAGTAGATTACATCTTGCTACACTACCATTATGTCATAGAAAAAATCATGAGTAAGGAGAAACAACTCTCATATGTATTTACCAATCAACAATGTGTAGATATAATGACAAACGTATTTGGATTGAAGCAAATTAAATAGGTTCAAATCAATGATTAGTTTGCAAGAAACTATGAAGGACTAAAGACTCAAGCATCTTCAGCTTGAGGTGGAGCTATTGGTACATTTAGCAAGCCTAAATGCTTGGCTTAATATTCACTACTACTTTTGAATCCATGTACTTCACATAGAGGACCACATATGAACACCTTCCTATCAATTTAGGAGTATTTACCTTTGGATAAATATAAAATCAAGAGAATATGGAATCGCATGAAGTTGGGGAGCTGAACCCATGACTCATGACATAGAAGGAATCAATTTGAACAACCCCTAAAGTATAGGAACATTTTTATTTGAAGGAAATTCAAAATTGGGAAATTCAAAACTCCAACTCACTTGTTGAGTATAAATAGAGAAGCTTTTAGTCGTGGGTTAGAAAGAGTCATTCTGATAGCTATTGAGCTAGATCCTTCAGCATACCTTGAGATCAACATATGTATGAGTAGTCCACTCAAATTCCCTTGTAACATTTGCTCATTACTAGACATAATTTGATACATTTCTTCAAGTTCATTTCTCTCTACTGCTCTTTGTTGCATCTTCATCATTTCAATGATTTTGTAGAAGTGATTTCTCTATCTGTAATCAACCATTTGATGCAGTTTAAAATTATTATAGTTAGAGAGATGTGTATACTATCCACATATCAAGTCTAATTATTTTTGGTTCATCCAATCTCGAGATATGAACTGATGAAGTCGACTATGTTTGCACATCATGTTGTACCTAAAATGTCGGAATGACCCCCCTGTGTTGCTAAACTCATTTCTCAATATATAGTACCTCTAAATTCATGAAATAACTTGATTTAGTTAGCCATACACTGTAGATGTGTGCAAAAGCTCTTTCGTCGATTCATAGAAGGTTGTGATCTCAGAGAAAAACTCTGAGTACTTCTATTCCCAAAATAGAAGGTTTTCTCACATTCCTTGCATATGCAAGTTATCTCTTTTGATACAAACTTTTGGGAATGGTACTCCAATGTACCTAGTGGTTGTAATTACATTATTGTTATTTCAAAAGAGTCTATTAAGAAAAACTTGAGTCAACTTGACACGTATAGAGCACGTTTTGTGCAACATTAGCTCCTCTTTGTAGCATATCCATCCATCTCCTCACAATTTTTCTTGACTTTGATCAGTATTTATTGACTTTCATTGATTTAGATCTATGAAGCCATAAAAGAAGTAGGCCATTATAATTATTCTTCTCCTATCCAAAGTGAAGATGAAGTCTAAGTGAGAAAATCTATTTTGTTAGGATCACTAAAATGTTTAGCAATTGTACCACCGTACAAATTACATCCAATAATAGTGAGTAGTTGTTAGTTTTATAAGCTAAAATAATGATCGTCATTTCCTTTATGAACTCTAGAATCCTCGTTCTCACCAAGTGTGTTATAAAATATGTCCATTGCCTCCCACTCTAGCAAAAAACAATATTTTTCCCTTCAATTAGAAAAAAACTAGAGTTTCCTTAGTGAACATCATATCATAAAAAAAATAGAGTTTCAAAAATTTATACCTAATACATCCAATAATAGCGAATAGTTGCTAGTTTTATAGGCTGGATAATGTGTCTTATTTCCTTATGTAGTCTAGAATGATCATTCTCACCACGTGATTGTATAGGAGAACCCCATTGACTTTCACCATAGCAAATATTTTTCCCCTCTAGTAAAAACAAGAGGTTTTTTATGAACACGATATAGTCAATAAAAATAGAGTTCCAAAATTGAATTCTAAGCGCATTATATGTTGTTCCTTAGAAGTAATAAAATAGTAAAATATTTTACTCCTATAGTATTTACCTAATAGCAACGAATACCATTTCATCTTCAAAAAGAGAATGTGTTCAAAAGGATATCCATCCTAGCAACATCTTAAATAACATTCGTTCTCTACAAAGCTTCATAATAATTTTGTAACATGATATTCAGCTTCACATTTTGCACTTTAAAGAATTTACATGGTGTCGTTGAGCTCCTCACATTTGATATTGTGTGATAATTTCTTGTTATAAAACTTCAAATACACTGGATGTTGAATGTGAGGGGAGAAATAACATGATGGAGAGCCTTTGACGTGTCGAATCCAATGAGTCTATTTGTGGAAAATTCCTCACTTCTAGGCAAAAGAAATGGAAACCATAAAAATGACGTGCCATGCCATGAACCTTCTACTGTAAGACCACAAAGTAAAAAGAAGTTTGATACTCCATGAAAGACATCAAAATTCTCAAAGCTTCGTAATTTTTAATCGTATGCTTTCATCTTTCTTCTATTTAATATATTTCAGCTTGTCTGCAAAAAGAAAACAAAAAAAAAAAGATCATAATGGAATCCCTTGACCAATCTGATGGAGGTCCCGATGTTCCTCTCAATTACAACCATTGCATGGTTTTGTCAATTCTCTTTTAGCCAAATTCAATATTTCCATTGTATTGATAAATAACCATAGCACAAGCACTTAATGGAGGGATACAGATGAATTGATTGACTCAGAGTTCAGTAGGCTAACTTGAGCTACAAACTGTCAGAGTTCTTGAGTGGATGGTTTTTCTTTAAATTTTGAGAGTTTTTTGGGTTAAGTATTATAAACAATCCAGGCAAGCATCGTAGTATTGGAGATTCCGATTAAATTTCTTTACTAATTCCATTTTAAAGGTAAGATGAGCAACGAAATACCTGAAGCTTTGATGAGAGAGTATTTGAGATGCAGAAGCTCTTGGCCCTTTCATTTGCGTCGATTGTCTCCTTCTCCATCACTTGAGCTATGGACCTCGGAAGTTGAAGCTAGGTAATTGCAGTTTATCCATATCCCAAGTACAATGTGCAATAAAAAAGGAACATTTTCTCCCTTTCCGAAGATGTCATAAACAGTAGTACAGTACTCCGATGCACATTATGGACATATTAAACTGGGTTTTAACATGATTGACACACTCATCAGATACCAAGAAAAGATGGAAAGTAAAGTACAATCCGAGAGGTGGACACTGGCTCTTATTCTGTTTACGACCGTTGAAGGCACAATTACACAGAGTATTTCAGACCTCATTTGAAATGGTGTCCATGTCTTCAAATGACTCGTAGAATTGAGTATTCATTGTCTCTGGAAGCTTAATGGCAATCAAACCAGACACCAAGGAGGTGGCTCCAATGATGCAATATGGGATACTGCTATTGACCTGCGCCAATGTCACAACGAGCGGGGCGAGGATTGATCCCATTGACCCACCTTGTTAAGCGAACGAAACTGCTGCGTTACGCACAGTCGTAGGGAAGAGTTCCGAGACGTAGAAATACAAAATATTGTAAGCACCAGACAAGCAGAACAAGCCGATAAGGGTATACGCCAACTGAATGTAGCTTCCAATCGCGGTAGAGCTCAATATGTAACTGCTTGCGCTGCCCAATATATCGAGGCGCTTCATCTCCAGTTGTGCTTGAATATGACCACTTACAGTGCCCACATGGCCACCAACATTATTTAAAATTGGAACGGTAATGCCAGGCGGAGAAAAGGAGCTTAGTTTTATCAAAGAAGATGAGACGACAGCGCCTGATAAGGTAGTAACACTACCCAGAATCAGTTTTGATACGAGAGAGTACCGCCTGCCAATGCGGTGCACAAGGATGGTAGCAACCGCGTAGCCAGCAATTTCAACCATTGTAAAGCATGACACTCAGGTAGAGGTTCGTGCCCAAGTTTCCCACGTTTAGATTGAACACATAATAGCCCAGCGCACATGCGAACCATGACACCACGACTATCAGCATCCTGTACCTTGTATCTCTTCTCTTAAAGACCTGCACCAAAGATCCGTCTTGCTGAGCCCTGTTCCCGGTTTCGCCTAAGAGATCTTTACTTCTATGGCAGGTCACGAGCACAAGACCTTTAGGTAAATTTCTCCCGTTTTGATTGCATATAGACATTAGAACCTGTAGTAAAGTAAAAGGATTGGTTTGATATAGGGATAAATTCCTTCATGACATGCGTTGCGTAAGAGAGAATCATTCATTCATTCATTTAGTCAGGCAATACGCTGCTCTGTAATATCAGTTTACGTAATAATATAAGTTTACTTATATGTTTTCACCTCCATCGCCTTATCGGTGTGCCCATGCACGAGATACCAACGAGGAGACTCATTAATGAAAGGAAGAACGGAAAGGCAATATAATACTGATGGAATTGATGTGACAACATAAAGATATCGCCAGTTGTAGCTTCCAGACGCGAGCATTCTATAAGCAGATGCCACAGCTACTAGCAGGAAACTGCCGATGGGGAAGAAATACAATGAAGAGAGCGCGACGTTGGCACGACAGGAGGGTCCAATTAATTCCATGCCCAAAACGTAGGAGGACACCGCCAATCCACCCGTTGAAGCGCCAGTTAGAGCCCTGAGAAGTACGTATAGTTGGTAGTTCGGGGATACGGCGGTCAGCATGCCGAATACACAAAGACTGATGGTTGAAAACGCAAGAGCGCCTCTCCTTCCCAGCTTCCAGTCGGATAGATGACCGAAAACGGATGATCCTATTACATAGTCACCACATCTGACAGACTCAGAGTCTAATGGAAATGAACGATCTCGGACTTGTGAAGAGCTATAGAGACTACTCTTATGACTGCGATATCAAAGAAAGGGAAACGTACCCACGATGCTTCCGATGAAGAAAGCTGATTGAGCAAATCCTTGAAGGTAGACGCGATCGGAAACGAGGTTCCATTCAGAGATAGTCGACTCTTTCTTATCAAGCCACGACCAACTGGAATTGGACGCTGAGCAGGGCGGGGCGGAGCTGCGGATCACTGTCGAGTAGTTAACAGCAATGGAAATGGCAGTGGGAAGATGGAACATGAATTCATCGCCAAGTCTCTTATTGAATTCCGTATAATCAGTACAAATAGGAGCACATAAAAGAAGATTATGCCCGTGGCCGTTCGAGACATTGCTGTTGGTGTTTAGATTGTAGTTCCACACAGGCGACCTGTCTGCGAAGACGGGGACCAGTATGTGTAGTGCTTGTAACATCCACCCTAGGCTAGTTAAAAGAAAATGCAGGATTTGGCCGCGACCGAAATTACCCACGTGATCGCTAAATACCTCGTCAATCGTGACTGGATGGTCGGCTGTGCCACATCCGTCACTCTTACAAGCAGCAACTGGTTCCTCCTCATTTTCGTGCATGCCCTGAGAGGATTTGGTCTTCCACCTCACAGTTTACCTGATGGAGCTTGACCTTCATTTTGCGTGTGTCAGTGTCTGCTGACGACTATCAGTACAACAGACGACTCTGGTAACCTCGACAGGTGTTGTTTACTTCTTGGCTGCCATGGATGGTCGTTGCTCTGTACGCGAATTCCTTTTACGCTTATGCCATGGATGGTCGTTGCATGCTCCAATATGGTTTTGCAAGTTCCGCACTGTGTAATCTCTGTCCGCTTTTTCTCAGACGACGCTATAAACGAAGCATGGTAATGGAGATGTTGACCTCTTGTAAAAAGGAAGAAACTTTCTTCCTTCCTTTTGTCGGCGCAGAAAATAGATGTACAAGCCTCAAAGGCTTTGGTAGGGGCAGACCCTTAATGCAATGTAAGAGATCTGTAATGTTGTTCCGAAGTTCACTCATTGAGATCGATTCTTCCAGTTAAGCTTGAATTAGTTTGGAAGTACAATGAATAGAAGACATAGCACCCATAGGACTTTATGACTCTCACAAAGAAGGGGTTGGAGCCCTAAAATCTGCAAGGGATACAGAGTCCGGAGCCGGAGGCCTCTTAAGATATACATTGTGATGGCACTTGCCTAAAGCTAGATGCCATAACTAGTTTGATTTGGGTAGATCAAAAGCTCAAGGATCCTCTGAAGGAGCTCGTTTAACATCTCACCATTAAACTGAAGAGGAGTGTCTTGCCACAACCCACATGAATTGAAACCCCCCCCCCCTTTCCTAAACGCATTGGTAGGGGTGGGCCCTTAATGTAGTGTAAGAGATCCCTAATGTTATAAGGAAGTTCACTCATTGAGATCCATTCTTCCACTTAAGCTTGAATTACTTTGCAAGTACAATGAATAGAAGAGATAGCACCCATAGGACCTTCTGAAGCTCAAAAAGAAGGGGTTGGACTCCTAAAAATTGCAAGGATATAGAGTCCAAAGGCCTCTTAAGATATACATTGTGATGGGACTTGTCTAAAGCTAGATGCCATAACTAGTTGGATTTGGTTAGACCAAAAGCTCAAGGATCCTGTGAAGGAGCTTGTTTTAGATCTCACCATTCAAGTGAAGAGGAGTGCCTCGCCACAACCCACATGAATTGAACACCCTCCCCCCCTTACCAAAATTTGAGACCCAAAGGGACCAATTAACTTAGCTAAGTTACAAAGACAAGATGTGTAATGCATAAGGAGCTAGACAAGGCAACAAAGGGCTAGGAGAGAGTCTCGATATTCATTTAAATTACA
The DNA here is from genome assembly GCA_020310875.1 of Ceratopteris richardii. Lineage (NCBI taxonomy): Eukaryota > Viridiplantae > Streptophyta > Polypodiopsida > Polypodiales > Pteridaceae > Ceratopteris > Ceratopteris richardii. The sequence continues at coordinate 175,906,643 of CM035417.1, read as the reverse complement.
ATATCTAAAAGTATTAGACTTGCAATGAGAAGGGGAAGCTGTCATGAAATTTTGAGATCTAAGGGCAATACGTTTAATTGATATTTTATATGAGGAAGAGGACCAGATATTTTGTTGTTGGCGTAGGCATAATGTCATGAGGAAGGAGATAAGTTAGAGAGCTCTCTCACACACTCCCACACTCAAAGAGGAGCACACACACAAATTGAGGCAAGGAAGAATGATCTTCTTCTTCTTCTTCTATTACATAAAAGGAACTTACAAGAATAACCTAAAATAACAATACAACAAGTGCAATATGTAAAGATTAGTACATAAGGAAATTCGTAATGTCTCCGAATGAGATTACTAGCAAGAAAACAAATGTGCCATCACCCTCGGTAGATAAATCTATTAAAGCTCAATGAAATCTCCCTCACATATATTGACATGACCATTATACATGTCAAAGAAATGAAAAAGTGATACGTGTCATCTTGGATCATCACATGTTGAGCTTGATATCCCAATACATAGTTATTGTTAGTTCAATAGAAATTAAGATATTCAGCATCCCATAGGTTTCAAAATGTAACATACAAAAATCGACAATCCCTGATTAGGGACGCTTATAATTAAAAGCATTTAAGGTGATATGTTCTACACTTAAAAAAAAGTTCTATAAGTAGAGGCTGACGCATAGGATCGGATAAGGAAATATGGCTATTGTCTTCTTGGTATAAGCACATTTTGGATAGATCATCACCCCTTTTGTCTTAGAAAGCCTTTTGAAATCGAACATTGCGCATTTGATATCTAAGGGAAATATGTTTAATTGATATTTTACATGAGGAAGAGGATCAGATATTTTGTTGTTGGCGTAGGCATAATGTCGTGAGGAAGGAGATGAGTTAGAGAGCTCTCTCACACACTCCCACACTCAAAGAGGAGCACACACACAAATTGAGGCAAGGAAGAATGATCTTCTTCTTCTTCTATTACATAAAAGGAATGTACAAGAATGAACTAACATAACAATACAACAAGTGCAATATGTAAAGATTAGTACACAAGGAAATTCCTAATGTCACCGAATGAGATTGCTAGCAAAAAAACAAATGTGCCATCACCCTCGGTAGATAAATCTATTAAAGCTCAATGAAGTCTCCGTCACATATATTGACATGACCATTATACATGTCAAAGAAATAAAAAGGTGATACGTGTCATCTTGGATCATCACATGTTGAGTTTGATATCTCAATACATAGGTACTATTAGTTTATTAGAAGTTAAGATATTCAACATCCCATAGGTTTCAAAATGTAACCTACAAAAATAGACAATCCCGGATTACGAACGCTTATAATTAAAAGCATTTAAGGTGATATGTTCTACACTTAAAAAAGAAGTTCTGGAAGTAGAGGCTGCCGCGTAGGATAGGATAAGGAAATATGGCTATTGTCTTCTTGGTATAACCACATTTTGGATAGATCATCACCTCTTTTGTCTTAGACAGCCTTTTGAAATCGAACATTGCACCTTTGAAATCAAGCTTAATGTGTAGATGGAAGTCTCTTATTGCATATGAGAATTATAGTTTCTTAGTTTTCATTGTTTCAATCTATTTTGATATTCAACTCAACAAGATGATGCAGGCATTCTAGAAGATCTCCATTATATCTATGAAATCTCTTTTTATTTCTCGTGACGTTGTATATGTAGAACAATAGCATGCATTGGTAAATTAGTTATAAAATTGTTTATAAATGCATGCACGCTTTTATGGAACTCTTCTGTAGCTTGAATGGACTGAACCTTCTGTAGCCTGAATGGACTTGAATTTGGTCCTCCACCTCACAGTTTATCTTATGGACCTTGACCTTCATTTTTCGTTTGTTGGTGTTGCTCACTTCTCTGCGCTTATGTCATGGACGGCCGTTGCTCTGTGCGATTGCATCTTGCATGCTCCAACACGGTTATGCAAGTTCCGCACTGTGTAATCTCTCTCCGCTTTTTCTCAGACCATGCTAAAAACGAAGCATGGTAATGGAGATGTTGACCTCTTGTAAAAAGGAAGAAACTCTTCCTTCCTTTTGTGGGTGCAGAAAATAGATGTACAAGCCTCAAAGGCATTGGTAGAGGCAGACCCTTAATGTAATGTAAGAGATTGTATGAAAGCCTCTTCCTCTTTGATTCTTTGTGTCCCAAATGTTCTATCATTGGTCAAGCCACAAATGTTGCAAGGTGAATAATTGTATGGTATCTCCTTCCTTGCTTTCCTCCTTTGCCCCTTCATCTAGTGCCGCTTCCTCTACCTATGAAATTCACTTGATATGTATTTGCATCTTCTGCACTCTTCTTACCTTCACCTTTATCTTTATTCATATTTTTATCTGTGTAAAGGAAAAAGGATTGATTACCTCTAGAAGCGTCTCCATTCTTGTTTAACTTTGTCTCATGTGTGAGGAGTTTTCCGATTAATGTATTGAGGTCAGGTATTTGCATGTCCATATATAGGTCCATTGATTGATGTGGTTTAAGACTCCCATTTGACATCAACCTTGATGCCATTTATGATCTACCTTACTATCTACTCCTCTTCTACTTCCTCTCCAATACTCCGAAGTTGATGACCCACACCCTTCATCTTGGTCACGTAGCCAACTACACTTCGCTTTGGTTAGTCTCTTCAAGATTGTCAATTCCATTGAAAGTTGGTTCTTTTTGGCCCTTGTATTTGATGATAGGTATGAAGATAGTACTTCCCAAGTCTCTTGGGAAGCCTTACGATTCCTAATATGAGGTTACAAAAAGAAAGATATTGAATTGTGTATGTAAAACATGGCTGGAGCATCCTTTGCACACCAGCAACTAACCTCTCTTGCTCCTCCCTTGTAGGTTGGTGTTTGCTTCTAAATTTTGGCATTTATTCATCTCGAGATATGTATCCATGCAAGATTTCTCCTTGTAGATAAGCCTCCATCTCCCATTTACCTTGATGTTGCTCTGATACCATTGTTTGAGGAGATGGTGGATAGCTTCCATAGATGAGATGGTGCTGCACATTCCTACTTTACATCTACCAAAACGGAGTTGAGGATTAAAAAGTAGATTGCTTGAGCATTCTACAAAGCACAAATAAGATTCCAAGTACTTTCTAAGATGATCCTCAAGTCATTGGATTAAAACAGATAAGCTGGAGTTTTGTTGTGAACCAAAAACTTGCTATTTTGGTTACTATACCTACTTAGAGAAATGAAAAGTTCTCTTTCTCTGCTAAGAATTGGCCAAAATCATCTTGGGATATCTAATTAACTTGGGTAAATAACATTTGAAAGTTATTGCACTTGAAATGATAAACCTTTCTCAAAGAATGAATCTTAGCAAAATTGAGATGTATCCCAATATTTTTGGGAGTTGACAGTATACAAACTAGAGTGCAATGTTTTGCACATAACTTGAGAATGGTTAGACAATCAGATTGAAACTTTTTAGCAAGAACAAAGAGATTATAATGAATCTATACCCATTGAAATTAGTGCAAATAATCAAGTATATGCTAATAAATAGATTAAGGAAGCTCATTGTTCTAAGTAATACTTGACAGAATAGAAGACATGAGATATGAGAAACCTATATGTATTAATGCACATACATTACATTGAAATTGGAAATGAATGATTGCATAATGTGGGCAAAATGTTAGAGCTATAGTGTGAGCTCAATATCCATATGAAGTCCCTTTGAATGTCTCTTCAAATCGGGCTCTTCTTGCTGCATATCCATGCAACTAGATAGTCCTCTTTTATAGCCTCTTTTGTTGGAGCCAACATTCAAGTTTGAATTTGAACCTTTACCTAAAAGTATTCCAAGGTTTTAGGACTTGATTTTCTATAATTCCTCCCCAAATACTTCATGGAAAGGTTCTCCTAAGAATGCATAATTGGAGGTCTTTCCTCATATGCAGTTTTACAAGGAGTAAAAATTAATCTCTTACAAAAGATCATTCATGTGGTAATACATCAATGAACATATGAGCTTTATGATAAATCTCCAAGCATTTAGGCTTGGAGTAATTGCACCAATAGAAAGAAGGGTCTGCATTTCTTGACTTGAAAGATAGATCTTGTAGATAGGTTAGCAATCTGAAATTCCATGCTCTAGGAGCTTGTTTCAATCCATAAAATGCCTTTTTGTGTTTGCATACATAAGATGTTTAATTAGGGTTTTCAAATCTAGGTGGTTGTGACATGTATACCTCTTCATTTATCCAACCATTGAGAAATGCATTTTTCACATCTAGCTGATGTAGTTTCCAATTTCTTGTAGTAGCTACACTTAGCAATGTCCTTATTGTAGGCATCTTTGCCATTGGTGAGAAGGTCTTCTCATAGTCTACACCATGCATTTCAGCACATCATTTGGCAACGATACTTTCTTTGTACCTGCAATTTTATCCATCTCATTTTTCTTTTAGCGTTTAGACCCATGTGCAACCTATTACCATTTGATTAGCTTGCAATTGAACCAATTCCCAAGTATCCATTTATTTCAATGCTTCTTTCTCCTCTTTCATTGCTTTTACCCAATTATGTTTACTTTTTTCTTCTCCATATGCTCGAGGTTCTTCTAAAAGTGACTCTCTCGCCAAGTAAATTGAATGATTTGTAAAAAATGTAGAATCATATCCATACCTTTCTTTTTTTTTCTCTTGCCAGCCATTGAGGAGTATGTTAGGAGGAATTCTCAACATTCTTGCATTTTATTCTTTTCTCTTTACTTCCATATCTTGTAATCCCTTTCATCTTTCTCATCATCTTTAGCAGTTCTTTCATCCTAGACCTGCATATCATGCTTGCTACCTAATGGATGGAAATTGGAATCAAGATCATATGGTAGATTTATTTTCTGTTTGTCTTCATCATTCCGAGACATGTGTTCTTCAAACACAACATCCTTTCCTATGTTAAACTTCTTTATAGAAGGATTATAAAACCTCAAGCCCATCTGATTTGAATCATAACCAATGAATACTTCCTTGGTTGCCTTACATCAAGTTTACCTTTGATTTCCAAATATACATGTACAAAAGCTAAACAACCAAATACCTTGTAATGAACTAGACTTGGTTTTCTACAACTGCATGCTTCATAAAGAGTCATACCTTGAAGATATTTGGATGGAAGTTTGTTTAGAAGATATACAGATGTTGAGATTACTTCTACCCATAAATAGTGTGGAAGCTTCTTTTCTTCAAGCATTGTTATAATTGATCCATGATAAAGGCATCAAAAGGGAAGTAAATACCAGACATTCTCCTCAATTGAATGGAATCACAAAAAGAAGAAACAAGAATCTGGAATAGTTTTAGGTAATGATTCAAATTCAAACTTGAATCTTGGCTCCATTAAAAATGGCTATAAAAGAGGACTATCTAGTCACATGGATATGCAACTAGAAGAGTCCGATTTGAAGAGACATTCTGAGGGATTTCATATCGATATTGATCTCACACTATAGCTCTACCATTGCCCTCACATTTTTCAATCATTCATTGCCAATGTCAATGTAATTTATGTGCATTAATACATATAGTTTTCTCATATCTTGTATCTTCTATTTTGTCATATATTACTCAGAAAAGTGAACTTCCCTGATCCATTTCTCAGTATTCTTGATCATTTGTAGTGATTTAAGCTGTTATAGTTTAGTTAGACTATCTATTTTCTTGCTACAAAGTTTCATCTTGATTGCCTCATCCATTCTCGAATTTTGCGCAAAACATTGCACTCTGGTCTACATACTCTCAACTCCCGAAAATATCACGATGCATCTCAATTTTTCTCAACCTCATTCTCTGATCATATTTTATCATTCAAGTGAAATAACTTGTGAACCTTAGCTACTTAAGATAATTAGATATGCACAAAAGGATTCTGGTCAATTGTTAGCAGAGAAAGAGAATTGTTCATTTCTCTGAGCAGGTGTAGTGACAAAAAAAACAAGTTTTTGGTTCACAATGAAACTCCAACTTATTTTTTTTATCCAATGACTTGAGGATCATCTTCCAAATTACTTGGTTGATTATTTTTGCTTCCTCAAAAGCTCAAGAGGTCTAATTTGGACTCTTCATCTTAGTTTCGAAAGCACCATCTCATCTCTGGAAGGTGTCTACCATCTCCTCCAATAGTGGTATCAGAGCAACATCAAGGTAAAATGGGAGATGGATTTCCATCATTCATTGAAAAATTGGACACGGACAATTATTGAGCATGGTCCTCAAGATTAAGGCTTACCTCCAAGGAAGAAGCTTGTATGGAAACATATATGGAGACGAAGAAATTCCAACCTTTAATTTAGAAACAAACACCAACCTACAAGAGAGGAGGAAGAGAGGCTAGCTGCATGGTGTGCAAAGGATTCTCTTGCCAGGTGTTACATGCTCAATTCAATATTTGATTTTTTGTTACCTCATATTAGGAATTGTTAGACTTCCCAAGAGACTTGGGAAGTTCTATCTTCATACTTCTCATCAAATACAAGGTCCAAAAAGAACCTTCTTTGGATGGAGTTCACAAACTTGAAGAAACAACCAAAGCAAAGTGTAGCAAACTATGTGACCGAGATGAAGGATGTAGCTAATCCACGTGGGAGTATTGGAGAGGAAATAGAAGAGGAGTAGATAGTAAGACAGATCATAAATGGCATCAACGTTGATGATAAATGGGAGTCTTTTACCACGAAAATGGACCTATATATTGGACATGCAGATACCTGACCTCAATACATTAATGGGAAAACTCCTCACACATGAGACAAATCTCAACAAGAATGGAGACACTTCTAGAGGTAATGAATCTTCTTCCCTTTACAGAGATAAAGATAAGAGTAAAGATAAAGGCAAAGGTAAGAAGAGTGAAGAAGATGCAAGTACCTCTCAAGTGAATTTCATAGCTAGAGGAAGAGGTACTAGAGGCCGGGGCAGAGGAGCAAAGCAAGGCAGAGGGAGACCATATAATTCTTCCCCTTGCAACATTTGTGGCTTGACCAATCATACCACAGATGGATGCTTCATGAACACAAGGAACCAAAGAGGAAGTGGCTTCCACAGAGGAAGCTATGGAAAATCAAGAGGTAGGTTCAATAATGTAGGAAAACAACTACCATCACAATTATAACCAAGGCCAAAACAATAACTATCAAGGAGACTTCGAAGGAAGGAGAGATTATAAAAACTATACAGAGTATAAGGAGGATTATCTATAACTTATGAATATGATAGCCAAGCAAGGTAAAGATGATAAGTGCATATTGTATATTGATTCTGGTTGCTCCAATCATGTAGTGGGCAATGTAGCATTATTGTCTAACCTTGAAGAGCCCAAAGGAAAGCGTGAAGTTTAGAGAGGTGATGACACTATCCACTCAGTAAAAAATATTGGAAATGTTAAAGGATCTGATGGTAATGTGAGTCTTCTAAGTAAGGCATTGTATGTGCCAACAATAACCAAGGATCTAATGAATGTTGGATGGATTCTTTAGAAGGATTTGCAGGTTAGTGTCACAAGGCATTGAGCATATATGCAGGACCCTCAACAAGGCTTCAAGAGGATTGCAAAAGGTGAAAAAATTGGTAGACGTTTTACCTTTGAAGTTGAAGATACAAGAAACATTGCTCTCTTCAATTACAAGGACCACACTCTATCTGAATTGGAGATATGGCGTAGGAGACTAGGTCATATAGGTGAAAGGACATTGAAGAAAATATGTAGGGATCAGAGTGTTCTTGGCATCTCAAATGTGTCCAAGCAACATATGATTTACAAATGTGGATCATGCCAATTTGGAAAGTCACATAGGCAATCATTCAACAAAAGAGGATACATGTTTGAAGAGTACTTGGAACTTGTACAAAGATGTGTGGGGTCCCAACAATTAGTCATCAATTTTAGGGTCACGATAGTATTTTTCATTCATAGATTACTATACGGGGTGGAAAATACTTTATTTTATGAATCATAAAGATGAATTCTTCACTTATTTCAAGAAGTATTTGACATTGGTTGAGAATCAAATAGGTAAAAGTTTGAAGAGGCTCAGATCTAATAGAGGTGGTGAGTATTTCTCACATTAGTTTGACTCCTTCTTACAAGACAGAGGCATGAAGAGAGAGACTACAACAAGGTACACCCCTAAAGAGAATGGAGTGGGAGAGTGAAGAAATAGATTGATAGTAGAAGTTGCAAGATCAATGTTGAATGAAAAAAAAAACTGTACTAATTACCTATGGGCAGAGGTTATTTCCACAGCCAATCACCTAATCAATAAGCTTCCATCCAAGTCTCTAGATTGGATGACACCTTATGAGGCACGGAATGGTAGGAGACCTTCTTTAGCATTTATTGTAATTTTTGGGTCCATTGCTTATGCACACATACCCTCATAGATTAGAGGAAAGCTTGATCCAAAAGCTGAAAGATGCATATTTATTGGCTATGATCAGAATAAAAAAGGATATAGGTTATATAATCACACTAACAAAGGATTTTGAGTTAGTAGGGATGTGGTATTTGATGAAAATAACTCTTGGTTTGAGGATGATTATAGGAAAATAAAGCTACCATATGATTTGGAAAATGATTTTCCAAATCTGACCAAAGAAGAACCACATACATCAGAGGATGTCAACTCAGAAGATGAAGAACACATTGAATTCAAAGATTGGAAGTCGAAGGGCAAAGAAAAGTTCAAAAAATTGGAAGACATTTTAGAGTCATCCAATCAAGCACTTAGAAGATCTCAAAGGGAAAGCAAGAAACATATAAGGTATGGCTAATACACATCACTAGTCACCAAGAATTTGATATACATGGCTAAAGATTCTTTGTCAGAGGAACATTCTTCATTTGAAGAAGCCAACAAGAAAGAAGAATGGAGAGAAGCTATGTAGGAAGAAATTGAAACACTTCAAGAGAATAACACTTGGAATTTGGTTCCAAAAAAACCATTCATGAAATAGGGTCCATATGGATCTAAAAAGTGAAAAAAAACTTAGATGGCACAATAAATAGGTATAAAGAAAGACTATTAGCAAAGGGGTTTTCTCAAACCCATGAAGGGGATTATGAGGAGACCTTCTCAATTATGGCCAAGATGCCAACTTTTAAAGTTTTAGTAAGTATTGCTACCTCAAAGAATCAAAACTTGTACCAATTAGATGTTAAAAATGCATTCCTTAATGGGTGGATCTCATTCCACTAGGACATGAAGATAAAACAAACCTCATTATGTATGTAAATTAAGGAAGGAACTATATCATTTAAAACAAGCTCCTAGAGCTTGGAACCATAGGCTTGTCACATACTTGTAGGACTAAGGCTTGTTGCAAGCAAGTCAAATTCTTCATTATTTATTAATCACTATTTGAGAGGTTATTAATCTATGTGTTTACGTGGATGATATTATCATTACAAGGAATTATGTACATATTTTCCTAGCTTAGAGATTGTTTATACAGATTTTGGTGTTTTCATTACTTAGAGAAAGTACATCCACGATGTGCTAGTTTAGAAAATGCAACACAAGAGGCAATGCAGTTAAAGCTAATCTACTAAATCTTGGGGCTACATACATACACTCCAATGATCTTTGGAGATAATACTAGCTCACTACATTTGGCTACTAATCCTATATATCATGCAAGGACTAAGCACATTGAAGTGCACTATCATTATGTAAAAGAGAAGCTACTTAGCAAGGACATAAAATTGTCCTATGCATCAAAAGAATTGCAATGATTGGATTACTGGAGATCAAAGAGAGCTGAACAATTTCAAGATTGGATGGAGCTAAATTGAACAATTTCAAGATGATGATTGGATTACTAGAGATCAAAGAGAGCTAAAGCTCAAGCATGTTAAGCTGAGGGGGAGTTGTTGGTGCAATTACTCAAATCCTAAATGCTTAGAAATATATCCTAAAGTTCATATGTACATTCATGTATTAGCACATGAATGATCTCTTGTAAAACATTAATTCCCAGTCCTCATAAAAGTGCATATGAGGAAAGACCTCCAATTACAAGTTCTTAAGAGAATCTTTCCACAAACTATTTGGTGATGACTTATAGCAAATAAAATCCTAAAACCTTGGAATACTTTTAGATAAAGATTCAAATTTAAACTTGAATCTTGGCTCCAACAAAAAATTCTATAAAAGAGGACTATCTAGTCACGTGGATATGTAGCCTGAAGAGCCTAATATAAAGAGACACTTAGAGGAATTTCATATGGATATTGAGCTCACACTATAGCTCTACCATTTCCCTCACATTGTGCAATTATTCATTGCCAATGACAATGTAATTTATGTGCATTCATACATATATTTTCCTCATGTCTCATATCTTCTATTTTGTCATGTATTACTCAGAAAAGAGAACTTCCTTGATCTATTTCTCAGTGTATACTTAATCATTTGCAGTGCTTTTATTTGGTATATTTTTACAAAGTTTCACGTTGATTGCCTCAGCCATTCTCGAGTTATATGCAAAACATTGCACTCTGGACCGCATACTATCAACTCCCAAAAATATCAGGATGCATCTCAATTTTGTTAAGCTTCATTCTTTGAGCATATCTTAACATCTCAAGTCAAATAACTTCCAAACATTAGCTACCCAAGTTAGTTGAAATATTCCCAAAAGCAATTTGGTCAATTGTTAGTAGAAAAAGAAAAATGTTCATTTCTCTAAGTAGGTCGAGTGACCAAAATAATACGTTTTTTGTTCACAATGAAACTCCAGCTTATTTGTTTCGATCCAATGACTTGGGGATGATCTTCCAAAGTACTTGGGTGATTATTTGTGATTTTTGGAAAGCTCAAGAGTTCTACTTTGCACTAATTAACTTAGGTTTGGCAGGTTTGATGGAGAATTTATGGCACCATCTCATCTCTGCAAAGTGTCCACCATCTCTTCCAACAAAAACTCCCATAAAAGAATTTGTGAGAAAAAGTAAATGCAATATTTTCAATGTATCCTTTTGTATAATGTAGTCATCTATTCACCATCTCCAGAGGTCTTTTTATCTCATATTTAGGGGTATCCCTAAATTCTATACCAATTTAAAAGATAGAACACCCATACTACATGAATCAATAAAAAATATGATTCTATGCATAAAAGTCATACAAAAAATCATAATTACAAAAGCCCTTGTGAAAGAACTAGCCACCATACAACATAAAGTAGAGTAAGGGCACTTACCTCCATCATCTTCTCTCTCAATTTTTAAACCTTCATCAATGATGTTTGTCAGCTTTGATTGTGTAGGCTAAAAGATTGCCTTATTCAGGTATTCATATGTCTGATGCCCTTACTCTTACTCTCCGCAATGGAAACACAAATGGAGTCTTATTCCCACTTAATAAAATTAGGATCTTGCTGCCAATGGATGGGTTGGTGCCTCCTTTTATTTTCTACCTAAGTAGGACTCTAACTTTTATTATTAGAAGATAAATTCGTCTCAGAATTATTCATGTTTCTTATGGAAGGTCTCTATGGCCTATGTCTCATTGCAATGAATCTAGTTCTATTTACATTCATCCATAAAATCAACACATCCAAATCCCTTGGCTTGATAGCAAAGCTTCTCACAAATCCCTTCAATAAATTTGCTCTTCAAAGCATCACCACTAACCTCAAATGCATATTTTTGAAGGTGAATGAACTTTTCTTTTTACCGATAAAAAGACAAGTTATGCTTGTCACTCTCGTGTTGTCAAAAATTGTACCACTCCATCTTCTTCTCCATATGGTAGTGTGGAGAAAAGTAATGTTTGTTGCTTGCTCTCTAAATTCTCTCCATATAAGTAGACCAAAAAACATTTGTGTCTACATATAGGACTTCCACCATAACTTTGTGATGCCACACAAGTGTAATATCCCAAACTTTTCCTTGAACTCCTAACCGAGTTATCCAAGATCAAATAAATACTCTAGCTCTTCAATCCATGCCTCGAGATCTTCATCACTCTTCTTCTTACTATCAAAATAATTCAATTTTTCCTTCTAGAAGACTTGATTGAGGGTAGAATCACTCGCCTCCATATGTTCATAATTGAATTTTTGTCTTCATCTAGGCACACTAGATGTTTTCCTACCTCTATCCACTTGATCATTTGGCTTTACAAGCAAATTAGCTGAGCCTTTCTGGTTTCTTTTTGCCTCGTTCATCCTCCTTTTCCAAGAAGATTTTGAATAAGATCCTCTTGCTCATGCATCTTTTGTGTCAATCCTTCTATTGTTCCCGAGGATCAATTATGATCTTATACCACAAGATTCCTCAATCACAAGTTTTTGATCACTCACAAATTGTGGAAGAGAGAAGAACAGAACTTGCACAAGATTACAAAAAATCCATGTAGAGGATTAGACAAGATACGACTCAAAGAAAGAGAAGTTCTGGTATTATAGATTTGATTCAATTGATACTATTGCTTTGGAAAATAGCTTCTTGATGAAGCCTCTACCTTCCAACCACCCTCAATTTATCACAATTTGATTCACACTTCCACTCTCAATCACACTCCTAGTCTCACTATCACTCTCAATCAAGAGATACTTCTCTCCTTTTTTTGCTTTTTTCTTCTTGACCCCACAAATCTCCTTCCAAACAAATTTCTCATCCCTAAGGAAGTTCATGATCCACCAAATATAAAAAAATTCATCTTCCCCCATGTTCCATGCAACACATGCACAAAAGTATGTGTTTGTAGTAGTCAAGTGCTTCCTTTAGTGGCAACTTCCCAAAAATAGAAGGATAGGAATGAAAATACATACCTGAAGACATCCATAAGTGCACATGGGCTGCAAAATCATGGATTTTAAAAGAAATAGAGAAGCTTACATTTTCTTAAGTACCTAAGAAAAAGGCACTTTTCCAAGCCTTATAACTCAAAAGCAATGAGGAATTAGCTTAACCTTGTGAGACACAAAAATGTTCAACTCTTTTATCTCCATAATAGTGTTAATAATGACCTAGCTCCAAATCCACCTTCAAGTATCACTTTTCAGCCCTAAGATTTTTATAACCTTAGAGAGAATAAAATAAAGGACTTTTCTTATAGTGAAATAAAACAGAGAGAGCCTTAAATGAGGTACTTAAAACATGATTCTCAAAAAATTTAGAGAGACACTTTTATTCTCTTATGCATGCCCTACACTTCTCTCATACAACATTTATCGTAATTTTTCCATCTTCACGTTCAATTTTCAACCAAAGAACTTAATGTAGATAGGGTTTAGAGAGAGAATATAATACTTGTCATCCCTAAATTTTACCTACATGTATAAAATGACCTACGTATTCATTCTAAAAAGTATACCCACAATGTAATTTTGAGAGTTCAAAATGATTTATTTCACTATTGAAAGGCCTATTATGATTCTTCGCCCTTTTAAGAAATATATCTTTATAGTTGGAAAGAAGGATTATGTGCGGGGAATCATCTTAGCTCATCCAAAATCTATACTATAGATCTATTTCTAAGTATCTTTCCCTCCTATCTAATACTATTTCAAGTTGTAGATCAAAAGAACCATCATCCTTTAATTTATAGTTGTTTGCAAACATGAGAAACATTAGGTACATATCTTTTAAGTAAGCTAACATGAAACGCAGAATGTACATTTAAATTTTCAAGTAATTCCAACAAATAAGAAATAATTCCAATCTTTTTCAGAACTTTAAAAGGACCTACATATTGTGGAGAAAGTCTATGATCCTTCCCTAGCAAAAGTTAGATCAATGAGGATTGACTTTAAGAAAAACTACATCATCTGCTTGAAATTCAAGTAGTGTTCTCTTCAAATCCTAGAATTTATTTTGTCTTTTCTAAGCTTCTTTTATGTGTTGCTTAATTTTTCCAAGTTCTTCATCTATCTTCTCAACCTTTTCTTTAGATACTTCTACTTTATTTAGAAAACCACAAAATGAAGATGGACTCAAACAATTATAACCATGCATAGCCTCACACAAAGTCATTTTTATAGATGCGTGCCATGCACTAGTGTATGAAAACTTGAATAAGGGCAAATATTTACTCCCAATATCCTACTTTTCATTCACATACATATGCAAGATACCTTCAAGTACCTGATTTACCCTCTCGGTTTGCCCATCATTCTGTGGATGGAAAATTGTACTCGTACACAGTTGAGTTCCAATCTATTCAAATGGTTCTCTCCAAAATTTTGATTTTAATTTAGAGTTTCTATGACAAATTATAGCTTAGGCGTTCCATGCAGCCCAAACATTTTTGTCACAAATAATCTTGCAACATTCAAGGTAGTATCAGTCTTTTTCATAGAAAAGAAATGTGCCATGTATTGAAAATATGCACGTTTAAATTTGCAAGATTACTCTCAAAGTTTTTCACTTTTGGCAGTTAGTTGCATCATCGTTTTTCGTTTGGAATAAGTTTTTATTTTATAGAGCATGGGTATCACATCTAAGCTCATTTAAATTGAAGCTTAGTTTATGAGCAAGTAAAAAGTCAAGTAATAAGAGTTGAAGTCGTAGGTGATCTTTTATAAAGGCAATCAAAGTTCATGTGCAAGAGAAAATGAAGAAAATGAATTCAAATAAGACACCTAACTGATGTGCCGACTTTTGGAGGTGATCGGAGCTGCGAATGAGGAACAAAATACACACTTGATTGATAGATTCTCTTTTCTCTCTCTAAAAACCCTACCTCTTTAGCCCACTCAAGAGCCAATGCTCCTCATCGATAAAAAAAGAAGAGCAGCCCATTACTTCCTTGGGCTCCTCTAATCATAGGAGAGTCCATTTCGTTCCTTCTCTTCATCGTGGAATTGAAACTACTCTTCAAATTTTATAGTTGAAGTGCTATCTATACTCTTGCATTCAATGCAGTGATAGTAGCACACTATATGTAGCTTTCTTAGTTCAGTGTATATGTTCATTATTTATCTCTCTCACTGTTCATTCAACGATTAGTTTGAGCTTGTATGTATCTTAACGAAAGTGTAGAAAAACTATTTGAATGTGTGTGAAGTGCTGTAGTACACTTCGATTATGAGTGAATGGATATACATACATATAAGGAATCATTCGACATGCTTGAGCTTACATTTATAACTAGCTTATGAAGCTTGGAGTTGTGGAAAGTACTTTTCTTGAAGTATTTTGGAGCCGTACATACTTACGAGAAAGAATTTGAATATTCTCACTATATATTATTAATATTTGAAGTGGCTTATTGACTTGTACGAGGATTTCTTGCTATTGTTGAAGAACTACCAAATGATCATGCATCTGCAAATGTTGTAGAGGCCAATATTTGTAAGATTACTATATGCTTGGAGATTCACTTGGATTTACTCTTAAACACAAGTGGAATCAAAAAATAATAACATTTGATTTATATTTTATATGAATGCAGAGATGAGGGTCTATGCATTGTTTTTTGGTCTTGGAGTTGTAGAATTAAAAAGTTGCAGAGGGCTGATTTGGAAAAGCCTTTTGTAATGTCCATAAAGGCCAAGATTGAATGCAAATTGTAGTATTACGAACTCTGGTATGTTTATTTTTATTTCCGATTGGAATTTCATAATTATCAATTTTGTTGTGAATTCTATGAATGTGCAAAGTAGGGATAATGTGCATTGTTCCCAAGGCTACCAAATGTTCGAATAAAGTTATAGAAGGGTAATTTGTAGAGGCTCTTGAATTTGTTGTAGAGCTTTATAATGGATCAAATTGGTTGGTTCCTAACGTGAATTGAATGAGGTTCTATTTACAAGTTGAATAACACAATTTTTTCTTTTGGTGTGGATTTTATGGTTGTTCAAAGTCGAGGGTGTTCGCATTTTTGACAAAATTGGAATGTGTAGAAAACTTGAGGAAGGTATTTCTCTCAATTTAGAGATGCAAATGTGGCTTAATTCATAGCCTAGATTTCTTAGTATCAATGAGCATTGTTTATCATTGATACTAAGAAATGTGGCTTAATTCATAGCCTACATTTCTTAGTATCAATGAGCATTGTTTATCATGACAATGATCATGTACAACAATGTTTTATAATACAATAGATCATCCATTATATCTACTGGTCTCTCTGTCATTGTCACTTATAATAGTCACTTTCTATTGCTCATATCTCAGTCAATACTCCATCATTTTCAATGTTCTATAGCTTGTTGGAATCAATTCTAACTCTTCTACATGATGTCAAATTTTGAAGACTTTCTATTTAGTGGATCTAGAGAAAACAACATCGAGATGGTCATTGGTCAAACTCTACAGAGGTCCTAAAAAGTCGAGGGTAATTATTTGATTGCTAAATTGATTGCTCTGTGTATAGTGCATCATTTCAAGTGATTCCACTTGGAATCATTAGCTCATTATGTGAATTCAATATCTCCAAACATATTTTTCCTAATTCTTATTGTATTGGAGGCATTGAGCTTAACAAGCAGCAAGTATATGAACAAAAATAGAAGGTGTTCATTGATTCTTGAACTTGGAAGTAGTCTGTTTTGAATCAATCATTTCTCACATAATTTCCAAAGAAGATAGGCACTTGTTTAGTGTCATTGGAAAGCTAAGAGGGCCTAGAACTCAAATGTGAAGCAAATGAGGAATAGTACAAAGCAGGGATTAGCAGTACCAACTCATTTTCTGGAGTTTCCATCCATCTTTCCTAATAGTGGTATTAGAGCAAAGCTAAGATAAAATGGGAGATGGTTTTCCTTTGTTCATTGATAGATTGGACATGAACAACTATCACGCATGGTCCTTGAGGATCAAGACATACTTGCAAGGAAGGAGTCTCTACGGATACATCTCAGGAGATGAGGAGATGCCCATTTTCAGAAGCAAAGGACAAGCTACAAGAGAGGAGCATGAAAGACTCAATTCATGGTGTGCCTTCTCTTCTCATTATGAATATGACTTCAAACCAGGTATAAATGATGACCATCTCTTCAACATTGACTCTGGATGCCTAAACCATGTGGCACACAATGTAGCTCTTCTCTTTGACCTTGAGGAACCTAAGGGTAAACATCAGGTACAAAGAGGTGATGAAACCAAGCACTTAGTAATAAAGGTAGGAAATGTTAAAACCTCTGATGGAAATAAAAATCTATTGAGCAGGGTTCTATATGTACCTACAATTACCAAGAATTTGATGAGTGTTGGATATATTGTGGAAAAGGTTTTGTAGGTCAAGTTCAACAAATGCAAGTACCTCAAGAAATTAAATGCATGTCACTCTATTTGTTGTATATTCTAGTATTATTTACTTGCATGAGCACAGAGATATATTTCATAAATATTTTTTAGCCTAATTATATGGCGTAATCTAGCTTCTCATGACCCAAATTCATTAAGATTACTCCATGATAGATCCTCGACAACTTTATTATTCTTTAGGCATGATATTCCCGCAGCTACATGAGGTATATTTCCAGCTTAGAGAAATTACTATTCTGATCTTCCTTCCAAGTATAACATGGGTTAGCATTGGTCAGTATTCACACCTTTGGAACCCAACATGAAGACTATCCTTGAGGATACGGCCCCACTCATAAATATACATCAATAGGGATAATTTCTTTTTTCTTTACTCTACTTGATGAGTACTAGACTAAACACCTCGTATATAGTTGGTTCTCTTAGTTAGTTTTTACATCATCCATGTTAGACATACTAGCAAGATGCTCAGTGAATTATGCATTACTTAGCCTTTACTTGAGGTCATGGTTTTTGGTGAAGAGGGGGAACTACCCTCGTCACATATTCAAGCTTTAATTTGGCTGGAAATCCAAACTTCCATCGTTCCATCTCTGAATATGTATCCTTGCTTGGATTAGAGTTCATCTCCTCAACAAGTAATAAGCAGCCTACAATCTCTCTTTTATCCATGAAGAATGAGTACCAAACATCATGTTTTATAGCAAGTGATGACGTATCGCTTCATCTGCTTTTATCTAGCACTCGAAGTTTGGAAGATATTACTTCATGCATCTACATCAATAGTCACATTTCCTTGGCCAAAACCAATAATCTAGTCGTCCATGCTTGGAGAAGCACATTGAGATCTTGACTTCATCTCTAAGAAGATCTCATCCCAATAGATTACTTTCGAGAACGATATCTCTCATAACAACCTAGCGTACATGGTCATGAAGGCTTACAAAATTTTTGCTTCATCCATAGTGGATGTATTTAATATTTAGCTTCTCTAAAACCAGTTTTAGAAAGGGTTTTGAAAAAAACAAGATTTTATTTTCCATTCCACATAATTCCTATTTTATTTCTATGAGTGAAAATACGTTTGGTAGTTATGAGACCCTCCATTTCGTATTTCTCTAGTTATCTTTATAAAAACTTATCATCTAGCCTTTTTTGTATTCATTGGCCTTTGAAGACAATTATCTAGTATTAATTGCATTTTGAGAGAGTCTACACAAATCGATATAAATATAGAAACACCTCACTTTTATAGTTGTTTACAAGCTTGAGAGTGTGCTCCATGTTCTTGATAAGTGCACGATATTCCATATACAAATTTTTCATTCCATTTTCTATTCACTCTTTTGAGTCTCACACTCCTTTCATTTTTTAAGTACGTGTTTTAGATTTGGTTCTACTTCCACACTAACTACAATGTATTGATTCAATCTCTTTAGCTTCACCATACTGAGTAAAACATAACAATAGCTTGTAAACCCCAACTTAATTAGCTTATAATAAAATTCAAGTGTCACATGATTATTTCTAAACTCAAATTCATAAGTAGAGATAGGGAGATTATATGTTCATACATAAAAATGTTTCATTTCAACCCTTTGAATAGCATCTTTATCTCCTTTTGTGGATATAAACTACAAGAACCGTCATAATCATGAAGTGGTAGCATCTTCTTCTCTTGTGATATCACCTTATCAGCAAGAAGGGTTTTCATGAAACCAACCTCAAATGCATTATTCAGGTATGTTGCTATATGCAAAAATAAGGTTGAACTTGTTCAAAGAATGAATGAAATTCCATATGATTATTTTAGAGTTCTTCTACCATCGAGATCTTAAGTTTCATCACTAAACATTGACTAGGCCATCAGATACTTCCTTGTTTCCCTAATTAGCTTGAAGTTCTAAAATGTCTTATAGCATTTTTTCGGATACATGAACCTAGATGCGTGTAAGGTTGCATGTGAAATTTCATCCTCCATTGAGTTAGGTCTTGATGCATTGTTGGAGATTCTGAAGGGATGCCAACGTTCTTTCAAGTGTCCTCTCTTCTATATTGTCCCTTTTCCAAATAGAAGGAAATCTTTCCAAAATGTTAATCAATAAATATATTATGTTCTCTAAGAGTAGACCACACACTCTCTTGATTACAAGATATCCCATGCATGAAATCAGAATACAAAAATTTTGAACAAGCAAGAATAATTCAACAGACTATAAGTAATAGATAGAGAATTCAAAGATAATCAAAATAAAAAGGAACCCATAACACGAGACCATAGGTATATATAACATGACTTGAAACGATGCAAGAGATGTAGAGAAATGGGTATTATAGGTAGGACGCATGATATTCTAATCATTATATTTTCTTTCAAGAAAAAGAAGAAGATATGAGCAAAAGAATGGATGAAATTTCATGGTATGAGATAACAAGATGTCTAGACAAAGATACTAGAGCCTACACTACATATAACTAGAATTAGGAACTAAAGAAGCTACTTACTTTCGAAACATGAATCTTTGCACTCCTTGACTAAACTATTGGATAAGGTAGAGGATATCTATGGAAGTCGTCTCCTTTTTGCTAACAACAATCCCACATGTCTCATGATGATATCATTGATGAAACAAGCAATGGCATTTAGACGTGTCATGATCAAATGACAATGGATCGCTCACATGTGTATCTAAATAGAGTCTTGTTCACATTGGGAAAGAAGACAATATACAATATAAAATGCATGACCCTGATACAAGTGGATATCCAGCATGGACAACCATGAAACAACTCATCTTGCATCTCACATAGTTCTGAGTGTCCATGACATAACGTCCAATAACGTATGCTTGAGGCTATTAAACGTGAAGGAAAGGCGACACTAACCTCCATGCGAAACGTAGAGCCCGACTGATTCGTGCATTGTCAATTACCATCGAAAAGCTTGTCATTTACTACGACGCAAGTGAACAATCACATAGCTGTTCGTAATGCAGTTGTCCAAGGTGTTCGTGGTGGTTATAAGTTGTACCTTCTAAACTCTACTCGGGCAGTTAGCATTTTGAAAGCTCACCATGCCGGAGACAAACGGGTATGACGGAGATCGTACTCAATGCCGCGAATGTAAATCCCAGTTGCGAAAAGGCTTTCCCAGGCAGAAGCACAAACTCAAGACGAGGAAGCTTCACGTGTTGTTTCCTCAAAGATTATTGATCTAAGTTAGATGACGAGTCGACAAAAGGAAAAACAAATCAAAGATATTTATTTTCACAATTATTGAGAACAGCTATGGTGGATGCAGAATTTTGAAGAAAAAAAGTAAACTCATTGGACAGACATGATTTCATGGTTTATCCAACCACCAAAAAAGAACATGTGAGTTCTCTTTATGATGCATGCATGGCATCCAGTTATTGTCTCTATCCTTTCAAATACTACTTGATTGAGAGAAGCAAGGATATCAAAACCATCTTTGCCTTGCATCTATGGCACTGATGAGACCCCATAATCCGTGTTCCCTGAGATAACAAAAGATCATAAACTTCCATGGCTGATAATTATTATTTGTCCAACTTCATGACTTGAGTGCTATACTATAACATGATGAATTCTAATGCACTCTCCTAGATCCCTTTGATAAAGACGAACTAAATAAAAATAGAAATATTTACCTTTGATCTTCAATATGTATCCAACAGGTGATGCGTGTGTCTTGCTTCTTCACTAGTAGGCTCCCCCTTGCTTTGTGTGTGCCTTTGAGCTTGATAACGCACCATTTCTTCCTTCAAACTCCCTTAGAATATTCTAAGGGTCCTCTTGAATGCGTCAATTGTGTTAAATAGCTTTGGTACCAATACTGGGAGTATTAGAAACTTCCCTATATAGCATTGACCCTATAGTTTTCTCGTAGGCAACTTCACAAGACGAATGCTTAGTGATATGATGGAATCTCTAAGAATATGCAGATTCAACCTAAGACCTTTTGCAGACATGAACTAGACTATGAGATCTTGCCAGTGAGATTTACTTCTATTGCGAGAACTAGTACCTTCAAAAAGACTAGATTTTCGTAATTGAATGACATATGTCTAATGAACAATGCTCAACACTTAAAGCAATCTAAAGTGCTAACATAGAACTCTGTGTCTTAGTTATGGCTATACAAAATCTTATTTAAACTCACCCAAACAAGCAACCAAGGGGCTAGCTTAGCTCAATGGCCTACTAACTTGCTTTTAAACTATCAAGGAACAAACACATGCACATGATCTCTCAAAATGGAAGCCAAGTGTGTATAAGTTTGGACTTTCCAAGATTATAGGCAATCACTCACATTTTAAGTGTGGTTTAAATTTCGGTTGTTGAGGGTAGGATTCAAATTCAAATTTGATTCATGATTTGTTGTGCTTGAATTATTTGTTTATGAGGCTCTAGCTGGCATCCATCTCATGCTCCAAATTAGACTAAGGCTGAAGCTTGTATTTCAACATGAAATGCATAACAAGCAATCAAACTTAGTCACAAGCTAATTAAAATCTGGTCAAATTCTCAAATTTGAAAACCTCATCTCTGTTTCACATCAAGTTTACATATTGGGAAGTTGTATGTTTAGGGGTGCACACAGAGTGCTAAAAGAACTTCGTCTTGAAATGAAAATTCTCATTTCTAACTTTCCATCTTCTCTTGAATTTTACTCATTTCCATCAAGATTAAATCTTAAACATACGTAAAAACAGATCAAAATTTTTATTTTGACATATTCCATACCCATATATCATGAGCTTGATGATTGAAATGCATTTAAACGTATCATTATTCTTCTTTGTTCTTGATTTCAAGATAAAAGCAAAGAACATACTTGGAGTAAAGTTTTTCTTTTTAATAAAGGAAGTTCGGCCTTAGCCTACTCTCCCAGACTTGAATTAAATAAAGAAAAAATACAAAAGAAGGGGACTAGTTCCCACAGGATCCCCAAATCCCATAGAGCAGGGGAAGCTTTTACAGAGTGTAGGTGGCTTTACAAGAATAGGGTTAATCGCCCACCCACCACCCTCATGCAGGGCCCACATGGGTAAAGTGTGTTCTTGATCAAAAGGAAAACTTGATGACTCCTAAAAAGAAAAGAGGGGTTTCTTACAATTAGCGATCCTTTTTCCAAGGAGGAATAGTGAATACTCAAACGACCAAAGTTTCGAGCATTCTAGAGAGTCACAGCACAATCACTCGCTTCTCCCAGCAGAGCTGGCTTCCAACTAATATATTTCTGATGAATAATTTTCATTTCGATGATCTACCATAGCGAGGGTTGTAAACCTTGGCTTACATGGAGTTATAGAGGAGGTTGATAAACCTCGCATCCCCATCATGTGGAGCCCACTTGTTTTAAGATTATTGTTGACATACTGTAGCTCTTTGTGATGTTTGAGGGGGTTAGCAATTCTTTTGCCGAGAAGGAAAAGGGACTTCTCAATCGACCACTCCTTGGGGGTATTGCCAAAGTTTTGAGCACATCTTTCTCGCCAAATCGTCCAAAGGATTTCTCCCCTAATTGCATTCCACAACACCACAAAGCAACCGATCGCTTCACCAATGAGGGCTTGCTTCCAATTGATTTGTTCTTGGAGTCCCAAAGAACGACCAAGGACCCTCCATAACCAAAGGGATTTAGGGCAAGCAAAGAACAGGTGACCAATATTCTCTTCGCTATGGCAACATCTCTTGCACTAGGGCGGAAGCCCATAGATCTTGTTAGCTTTTGCATTGGTCCATATTCCACGGTGTAGGATTTGCCATAGGAGAACCGACTTTTTGTTTTCAATGAGAGGATGCCAGATAGACATAAATTTCATATCCCATCGAAGTTGGGTCCAATTGAGACACCATTTCTTGTTGAGACTGATGTGAATGTCATTGCAAGCTTCGACATATGGAAGCTTGGAGAGGCGATTACCGTTATACCATTTAAGGCCCATTGGTTTCAGAGAGTCTTGTCCCATAAGTAGTCAAATTTTAGATTGGTCCCAAGTGTGGCGTTTGCTCACTAAAACATTCCATTCCTCGTATGTGACCGCAGTAGTAGGGTCAAGGTCCGCAAAGTCCGCCCATCTATTCTTGTCCTGTTTCCAAAGGTGCTTCCATTGTTTGAATCCCTTATTCCAGACTCTCTTGGCACTGAAGACATTCCAAGGCTCCACGTTTCTCATGCCTTTGATCGGGAACCAAATAGAGTGGTTTTGTCTTATACCTGCAGCCCACTTCTAATCTTCATTGATTCTGATGTGCGGTTTGAATGTGTTCCAACTCAACCACAAGGATCTAACCAGGATCGATCCTTTGGGTGACACCAGAATCCGAGAGAATAGGAGGGTGAGGATGTCGAGGTTTTTCCATCCAAGGTAGCCTACCAAAGTAATTACATTTGTGTTTCTGAAAATTAATGTGGACCAAGAGGAATCTCTGTTGCACCACACCTTAATCATCCATTTAGCCACACGTTTATTGGCCATGCTGCCAATGTCCATAATACCTAGACCTCCATTCTCCTTTCGGCTAGTGCATATGGACCATTTGGTCTTAGGCACCCCCCTCCTATTATGGTCCCCGGTCCAAAGAAAGTTCCTACAAGTACTTTCGAATTTGGCTAAATCTTGATTCTTCGGTCTCCAGCAAGACAGAAAGTATATGATTGAGGATATGAGGAACGTGTTGATCACCATGGCCCGGCCAGCAAGATTGATTTGCAAACCCCTCCAGTAGTTAAGTATATTATTAAGTCTAGCAAGGACCCAAGCCCAGCTTTGTTCCAGAGTAACACCAAAACCCAAGGGAATACCAAGAATACGAATGACCTGACTTGATTGAATGCTTTGACATCCTTGCACAGTGAGGATATTGGGTTGATTCCCTTTGATAGCCCTGAATGCACTCTTGGTATGGTTAATTCTCGATCCAGAGGCTTCACAAAACGTGTCGAGGCACCACTAGAAGGTTTACAAGCTGGTATCATCATTATGAAGAAAGGCATTTGTGTCATCTACAAAAAGCTTCATGGTCATTTGCCTAGAGTTATGTGGCAAAGTGATGCCTCTTATGTGACCAAGCTCCATCTGTTGTTCCACAAGTTGGCTGAGTCCTTCAGTGTCGATGGCAAAGAGCAGCGGGGCCAACGGGCAACCTTGCCTAATGGATCGTTTCAGTTTGATTGCCTTTGAAAGTTGTCCGTTGACATTGACTTTGATCGAGGCATTGCCTAGGAGAGTGGAGATTATCCTGAGGAATCTCGGACTACACCCGAGGTCTTTTAGCAATTGTAAAATATAGTCCCATTCCAATCTCTCATAGGCTTTGTCAAAGTCGATCTTCAGAAAGACAATGTCCTGATTAGTTTCTTCAATGTAGTCTAGACCTTCCCAGATATCAATGATGGCTTCCAATATTGACCTTCCCTTAATGAAGCCCTTTTGGTCTTTGCTAAGCCACTGGTCTAAATGACAAGATATCCTATTGGCAATGACTTGAGCAAGAATTTTATATCCGGTTTGAAGCATTGTGATAGGTCTCCAATTCTCAATTTTTTTCCTTTCCCCTTTTTTATGTATAAGTTTGACGATGCCGTTGTTGAGACAAGTGGGAAGGGCACCGAACTTGAGTGCCTCAAGCCAAACAAGACGTAAGGGGGTGGCCACCACATATTTGAATGATTTAGAGAACTCATTATTGAGCCCATCAGGCCTCGGGCTCTTGCCATTCGGAAGCGAATCGATAACTTCCAAGATCTCTTGTTCGGAAATGGAGGCGTCAAGCAGAGCACTCAAATTGCATGGGATTCTATGCAGGGAAGTCTGAGAGATGGTGGCCATGTAGTCCCACCTATGGGGGGAGAGGGGACAAGCACTACCCAAGAGATTGTGAAATGTGCTTCTATAATGCCAATGTTTTCTTCTACTATTTCACATTTTGCCCCATCCTTGTCAAGCAAAAGTGGGATCTCCTCTCTAATTTGTTTTCTTCTAAGAATCTTGCACATCTCTTTGGAAGGTTTGTCTGCCTTGCCTGCCCACCATTCCTTAAAATAAATTTGAAGATTTCTCGTTTTGATCTCCTCCTCGTATCTTAATATTCCTCTGATATTTTGGAGTCCCTTCTGAGATTGAATCTTCCCTTTATTTACTTATTCTTCGAGTCTCCGGAGCTGGCGGTATAGGTTTTCTCTCCATATTTGGTGGATGTTTTTGAGAGCCTTCGTGGTCCTAATCAAGATTTGACGAGACTTTTCCACCGCGTTTCTCCAACACATGGCTGGAGAGGTGCAGACGGCAAAGGCCTCAAGCCACACGTTAGTGATTTCATGGCGAGTAGAGGGGAGCGAAAATACAAACGGGCTGGCGTGAGACCAAGGTGCCTTCTGACTTTTAGAAGGAGGGGGGAAGGTGAGCACCATTGGGTAATCATCTAATATGGTGAGGTCGATACGTTGTGTTAGGGTGGGAGGACCCCATTGATGGATGAGATTCTATGAAATGTAGCTTCTGCCAAGTTTCACTTTCCTCAAATCCTCACCCAATTGAAGATTGGACCAAGGAAAGTTGTTCGGGTCCTTGACTTTGACCATATCCAAAAACAATTTGGTTTTGTCCCATTTGTCTTTCTCTTCGCCATCAATGATACGGCACTTGTTTTTCCACCTATCAAAGGGTTCCTCCACCATATTGAAGTCACCGCAAATCATGACATTATGAGAAAATGAGTCCAAGGAGGACCAAGTATTGATCCTTGCAGCATCCTTGTTTGGAGCATACATAGTAATCAGGGAGAATTGAAAGGGGGTGCTGAATGTAGCCGCCAACCACCTATGGTTTCCGTCTTTGCTTGTGTAGTCAAGTTTATTAGCCCAGAATTGATGGATACCAATGGCAGTTCCACCAAAACCACGCTGATGGGTTGTGGAAAACCACACATGGGACTGAGAGATGCCCTTAAGTCTTTTCTGAATGTCTTCTCCTTCAATTTTAATCTCGTGAAGACAGATGAAGTCCGGTGTCGTAGAGATTTCCATCTCTATAGAACCTTGAAGCTGAGAGAAAATATCCATGAACCCATATTCACCCATGTGAACCCATGCTTGGTTGTTCCATATGAACCCTCAAAGTGTGAAACCAAGTTTTTCAATGTAAAATCAAAAGTGAAAGTGTACTCTTCAAATCTCACATTTACTGCAATACACAAAAAGATATACATTGATCTTTGGAAAGATCAACAAATTGGCGATGGCAGCGTGACTAGCTCAATGTCTTCCATAGTATCCGTGTTGGTTCGATCCTTGTCGGCTGCGGAAGCAGCAAAAAACACTTCTCCTAAAAGCAAACTCACAAATATTGCCGATTACTGAAGAGCTTTTCACGATAAAGTTTTTTCGATAATAGCGAAGCAGCTTTACGTATTTTGCTTTATTCTTGGAAGTTTTGCGATTGAGAACGTAGCTTTAGGCTATGCTTTTGGGGAAGTACAAACCTATATAATGAGAACCATGTTCATTGTTCAAGACATGAATTGGAGATCAACTCAAGAGGAGGACAAGCTCTCAAGGAGAGGAGGTGTTCAAAGTCTTGGAGAAGATCTTTGGAGGCCATCTTGGAGGGAGTGTTCACATACACTCTTGGAGGAGTTGTGGTCCACATCTTGATGTGGATTCTTCTCTTATGCCTAGAGGAGGTTCTACACTCATGATGGATGAGGATATTATGATCAATTATGAATTGGTAACTTGTATATTTTTCATTATTTTCATGACAATTGTATGGACAATCTTTATCATGAATCAAAGTTTTTTTCTCCTATCATGTGATAATCTCATCAATTATTTTGAGTTTTTAATATTCTCTTTGAGTCTCCTTTCCACTACCTGAGTTTGCTTGAAGCACCCTGCGTGTGCCGTCGGACTTTGTGGTTGAACTGATCTACCAACCATGCGCCATCTTCCCGACATTTGAACGCGACGTGAAGAAACGTCATTGCAACTCAGGTACGCATAATTTATATTTTCTTGCATATATATTGACGAAGTTAGCAAATAGTCGCGGCTTCTACTTCCTTGCGAGCGGTAGCTTGAACAAGATTTTGTGAGTTCCTTCACGGAAACTTGCAAGTATCTTATCCTCTTCACTTCACCCTTCTCATCAATCGAGGCTACTAAAAATTCATATTTTCACATTTTCATACACTTGACACCTCTTCTACAGGCTTTATCAGGTATATTTCTTTACTTCTGTTTGCAAAATATCTTTTACCACGGCCTCACAACAAGAACAAGAAATAGACGTACTACTACGTGAACTACATACATATATTTCATTTCTATCAGTAAAGTTAGATTTATACAATATGGCTAATCAATTTGAAGAACGACGCATATGGAAAATAATTGATTCAATCAAAATGGATAGGGGTGAATTTAATGGGACAAATGCTACTGCATACCTTAGGTATTATGAACAACTTACTGAACAATATGGGCTACCTGAGGATCATAAAAAGGACACATTTATACGTATTTCTCACGGTTTTACTAGAGAAAGAATTCAACTTAGAGTAGTCCAACCTAACATGACTTGGGCAAACTTTAAGACCCAACTTCTTACTGAATTCTCACATGAAGATTATAGTAAGAATAATAGGGCTACATTTATGAGATGGGTAGGAACTACGAAACTTGATCGGCATATAACTCAAGGATTAACAGAATTTGATGTTAAATTTAACCAAATGCCTCAAGCAGACAGAACAGCTTTAGAGCCGGATAAATTACAAAGTTTTCTAAGCATGTTAGACCCCTCTCTTAGATGTGAGCTTGAACCTATGCTTGAGGACGGAGCGACTGCTAGTGGGCTAACTGGAAATTGGGAAAATGTACGAGCGGATGTCCATAGGCTAGCTCAAAGACAAGAGCGCAATCAAATACAAACCCCTAGGATAAATGATAGAGATACCATAGTTAAGGTAGAAAATGATCACACTTCTCATAACCCTAGTAAGGATGAATCAGAAATTATTATGTTAAAAACTACAGTAGAATCAATAGCCAAACATATGGAGACTTTAACAACTGAAATGGCAACCATGAAAAGTATGCAAGAAATTAGATTAAGAGATCACGAGAAACCAAGAGAGTTAGAGCAAAATCCTAGGACTCAAATGCCAACTAGGAGAACATTTAACCAAGCCCGCAGATGTCTCTGGTGTGATGATGTAGACCACCCACACTGGACATGTAATCTCTTTAAGGAAGCTAAAGATAGAAATTGGGTCATTGAGGTTGATCAAAAAATTTGTGATTATGTGACTAAAAGACCTTTGGCAACGAATTATGGTAAAGGGGGTATGAAGAATTTCTTTGAAACCTCTACAAGTCAAAACACATATGCATGTAGGCTTGAAAGTGATGATTCAAATTATGAATTTTGGAACCATGTATATGATGTTGCTAGTAGATTGAAACTAACGGTTGATTCCTTATATGCCACAAGCTCTGATATCCGTGCAAAGACATGTTGGAATGAACCAGTTACCAATTGCTAGTGTTCCAAATAGACGGTACACGTAGGGTGCTTTGGGCAACTTAAGAGGTAGAGTTCAAATATAGATGCTCACAAATAATCGGATGAGATCATGAATCAAATCACTCATACAATTCATTAACATCATAAGAGAGATCGGAAATAAGAGAGATGTGAGGAAATTAGAGAGCCAATTCATTCATAATAATGTGTTCGTACAAATATAATGCAGATAACGGAAACAGATACAAGTTACCAAAACATCATAGATCATGATGTCCTCCTCAATCATGTGAGCAGAACCTCCACACCAAGATGTGTGCCAACACTCCTCAAGAGTGTGAGAACTCCTCCTCCAACTCCTCCTCTAACTCCTCCTCCAAGAGCTTCAGATAATCTTCAGATAATCTTCGGTTCATGTCCAGAAGATGTCTTGACAATAATCCCAAGACCTCTTTATATAGTTGCATCCTCCTCCCAAAAGCTATAGCGATCAATCACATAAAATCTGATTTTTTCTTTCCAAATAGCGATCGCTATGGAATTAGTTTTTTGGAAGACTTTCATCGCTATTTTGCTTTTGAAATAACCTGATCGCTAATTGATGTTGCTTTTAGATTGTAAAATAACGAATGACTTTTGTTTTGTTTTCTTTTAGTTTCTAAATAATGGTTTCACACTATGAAGATTCAGGTTCATATGGCACAACTAAACATGGGTTTCATATGTGTGCTAACACATAAAATATGATGAATCAAATGATTTGCTGACTTGACAATTGACTCCAATAATCCTCCCTTCACAATAATGGTACAATCTTCAATAATCCACAAATCTTCTCATGACTATTTTTTAGCCAATGCTTCGGTAAAATATCTGCAACATTCTCAGTAGAAAAACATTCTTTAAATTTGGATTATTCAAACACTGGATACGTAGAGATTTGGATACGTAGAGATGTAAATCTCTACAACATTCGCCCCTACTAAACTTGCACATCATCCTTGATGGGCCAATCTTCAAATCTTCATTCTGCTTGAAAGATAAACTGACATTTCATAGAATCTTGAAATCATGTTTCAAGTGCATGGGAAGATAACAAATGTGCCCATGCAAGGCCATATAATGTAGCCCTATCAATTGCATACTTTGGAAATGCATGGTTAAAAGTATGGTGCAAAAGATAAGGTAATTGGCATTCGTTGACAAAGCATGTGCTCTCACTCACATACATATCAATGTGCGTATACATCAATCCTTTCTATCACTCAAAGTGCATGGGTAAAGCTCAAAAATGGGCCTTGATGCAAGGTCATGTAATGAGACCCTATCATGCATACTTTAGGTGCATTTTTTCAAAATCATGGTGCAAAAGGTAGGTAAGAGGAAGTCGATGATGAGGTTCTTCAAAATTTTTGATATCTGTTTTTTAAATTGGATGTCATCCTTTTTTAATTTGTTTACAAGTGCAAGTAGATTGTGCAGGCTAAAGAAATAAACATGTGTGTATATACATTGGTTTGTGCATACTCTGAGTGCAGAATAGACTCAATATGGTGCAAATAATGGAGAGTAAGAAAAGAAGACTAAAAATGCATTAAAGTCAACACTCAATTCTCACTCTTCAATCAAATAATCCTCTCAATTCACTCAAACACTCTCACTAATCTCAAGCATCATTATCATCAAAGATAATTTTGAAGAAGCGTGTTCATGTCTCATGAAAAACATCAAAGTTAGTATAAAAATCCATGCTTTACAATTCATCCTTACTACAATTTCACTCCTTATCTCCTATCTTTGGATCTCTTCATGGTTTGTCTTCAATTATAAGCACCTGTTCATCCTCTTCAACCTGTTCTTTTCTACAAAGATAAAGGTTTAGAAGACTTTGATGAATTTTTAATATTTTTTTCAATTTGTTTAATAGCATTTTCAATCCATTGTTTTTCCTTTTCTTTAATACTATTATCATTGTTTGTACTCTCATCAATTTCATTGATATTTTCGTTCACTTGGAATAGATTGTTCATCGTTAATATCATGGCTCAATTGAACTTTCAAGTTCTTAACCTTTTCTTGATCAAATAATTTATCATTTTCTAGAAACTTTGGATCACATAGTACATAATATTTGTCATGTTTCTTTTTCAATTGTATAGACTTTTCAAATTCTTGCTCATTCTCTTCCAATCTTTCTTGTAGAATTTGTTCAACTTTTTGTTTTATCCAACTTGATTTGTTGACTTTTCTTTTCTTCAGAACATTTAACTTGATTCTCAATTTCTATCATAGTTTCTTGTTCAGAAGATTTCTTATCATTTTATCTCTTTGGTTTCCATTGTTTTCTAAATGATTTTGGCTTAGTTTTTGTTTGATCAAAATATTCTTTAATTCCACCTCTTCCTAAGTTCAAGTGCAAAGTCGAGCGATCATGGTATTTACAAATTTTCTCATCAACTTCAGTGACTAATTTAAGTCTACAAGCATTCTCATATGCATTACAATTCCAAAACATATGGCCAAATTGATCACACCAAAAGCATCTTATAGGTCTATTTAATCTTCTATATGTGGCCTTAGGGGTAGATCTTCTATGGTCAGATGAATGTCTTTTATCAAAAACTTGAGTAGATAAGCTTTGTACTTGATGATCATATTTACACTTACATGTGGTAATTTCTTTTACTTGATTGGTTAGAATTTCAATATTTTCTTTCAAACTTGAAATTTCACAGCTAATACTTTCCGGTGTTGCAAGTTCTTTCACATGATTAGATAGATTTTCCATACTATTTATCAAATTTGAAAGTTCATAGTGAACAGCTCCTTCTAAATTCCCAAATTCTTGATTAAATTGTGTATTTAATGTTTTCATAATTTCATTAGTTTTTCCCAATATTGAAGTCATCATTGAGATATATGAAGTTAATGGCTCGAGTTTTTCATTTATGGATGCAATTATTCGTGACTCCATATCTTTGAATTGTTCATCATATTCTGGAGACTTCTTTTCAATCAATGCTTCCACACTAGAACCTATGTCTTGTGTGGTGTGTTTTGCAACCCCCTTTTTGCCCATTGTTCACTAATATAATCAACGTAGAAGTAAAATATGCGTACCTGGAATTGAGCTTGATATTGTACCTCCTAATTGCCAAATGCCGTGGAATAATTTCACGTCGGGTTCAAATGTCGGGAAGATGGCGCACAGTTGGTGGATCAGTTCAACCACAAAGTCCAACGACACACGCAGGGTGCTTCAAGCAAACTCAGGTAGTGGAAAGGAGACTCAAAGAGAATATTAAAAACTCAAAATAATTGATGAGATTATCACATGATAGGAGAAAAAAACTTTGATTCATGATAAAGATTGTTCATACAATTGTCATGAAAATAATGAAAAATATACAAGTTACCAATTCATAATTGATCATAATATCCTCATCCATCATGAGTGTAGAACCTCCTCTAAGTATAAGAGAAGAATCCACATCAAGATGTGGACCACAACTCCTCCAAGAGTGTATGTGAACACTCCCTCCAAGATGGCCTCCAAAGATCTTCTCCAAGACTTTGAACACCTCCTATCCTTGAGAGCTTGTCCTCCTCTTGAGTTGATCTCCAATTCATGTCTTGAACCATGAACATGGTTCTCATTATATAGGTTTGTACTTCCCCAAAAGCATAGCTAAAAGCTACGTTCGGAATCGCAAAACTTCCAAGAATAAAGCAAAATACGTAAAGCTGCTTCGCTATTATCGAAAAAACTTTATCGTGAAAAGCTCTTCAGTAATCGGAAATATTTGTGAGTTTGCTTTTAGGAGAAGTGTTTTTTGTTGCTGCCGTGGCCGACAGGGATCGAACCAACACGGATACTATGGAAGACATTGAGCTAGTCACGCTGCCACTGCCAATTCGTTGATCTTTCCAAAGATCAATGTATATCTTTTTGTGTATTGTGGTAAATGTGAGATTTGAAGAGTACACTTTCACTTTTGATTTTACATTGAAAAACTTGGTTTCACACTTTGAGGGTTCATATGGGACAACCAAGCATGGGTTCACATGGGTGAATATGGGTTCATGAATATTTTCTGTCAGCTTCAAGGTTCTATAGAGATGGAAATCTCTACGACACCGGGTTTAAACTTATATCTCGGAGCCATTGACCATTAATGGTGGCTCTTGTGGGGTCAGTTAGCCCCCTAGTGTTTAGTGAAGCGATGATCATTTTCTTGCACTTCCCTCATTCCGAGGGTGTGACTTATCTTTTTTGCTCTTGGTGTATTCTTTCTTTCTTGAGGGGGGATGGTCCCGACCATGCCTCTTCGATTTGAGGGGGCTTTTCCAAGGCATACCTACCAATTGCTTTCCCTTGTGGGAAGCCTCTTGTGGGGGAGAAGGAGAGGCTATTTCCAGTATTGTTGGTCCAATGATGGAACTTTCACTATCCATATTGTCCTCATTACTTGTGGTGAATCCATCTTCTTTGCTAGTTGTGTAGTCCTCTTGATTGACCGCATTGGAGGGGGCCACTCCAAGGGTAAGTTACTTGTGCTCGCTAGGTCCCGGGTCTCGCCCGGATAATCAAGCTCATTAACCTCCTTCTCGAGGTTGCAGTATAAATTATTGAGTGACTTTTCTAGCGTTTGGGACTTTTGTAAAAGTCTCCTTGGGCTTGAGCTTCTCTTAGGGCTAGATTTTCTTCTTCTTCTAACCTCTGTAAACCCTTCTGAGTCAGTTTCTGGGATTCCGTCATCCTTGTCTTTCTCTTCAACTCATGGGCCAACCTGCTTCCCCTTGAGTGTTTGGGCTTTGTTGGCTGCTTCTTGCTTATTCTTCTACTTCAAGGGGCAATCTTTTATTCGATGGCCTTGTTGACCACATTGAAAGCTGCATTGGGAAGATTTTTATAAGAGATCTCCTGAACCCAAGATTCCCCTTCACCCAAATCTATAATAATCTTCGAGGGGAGAAGCCTGCTGAGGTCTGCTTCCACACACATTTGAGGATGCCACCGGGCATTAAGTGCATGTTTTGAGCCCTCATAAATGAAACCCCCAACATCTCCGCGCGAGGCTAGAGGCTTGCCAATCGGAGAGACAATATCCCACACAAAGCCGTAGAGGAAGTAAGGGAGATTTGGGAGCTCAACCTAGAGAGGATACCGAAGGGGTTTAGAGTTGTCGGGCACGAAATAGGGAGCCCATTTAAAGAGGTAGAGAGTGGCATGCCCGACTTGCCAAAACCCAACAGTGAGGTTCTTGACTGCCATTTCTTCGTTCTCAAAGACAAGCAAGAGGTGTCTGGCTGGAAGGAATTGGCACTTACTCACAACAATGCCACGCGGGAGCCACTCTTTGCAAAACCACTGGTGCACTGAATCCAGTGGGGGCCTGGGACCAAACACGTGGCCAACAAGGCAAGTTCTCTTGAGTTCTTCTTACGTTGAAAGGATCCGCTCACGATTAAGAGCAACCGGAGGGGCCACCACGGCCTTTGACGAGCTATGGGCAGCGTTAGCCTTACCTGTGACAACTCGAGGTAAATTACTCATAATGAGCCAATACAAATCATTAAAGTCAACGATGTCTCCCTAGCTTGAATCCAAGGCAGGCATCTAGCACCCAAGGCAAGCAACATAGGGATCCCATTCCCAAGGAGGCTTCCACACGAGTCAAAAAACCTTTAGCCCTAGTCCACATGGATCTCTATGGACCCATGAATACCCTTTCAATTAGTGGATCAATCTACTTCTTTCTTCTAGTAGATGATCACTCAAGATACATTTCGGTATATTTTTTGAAGTCAAAGGTAGATAGCTTTTCAAAGCTTTGAGAATAGATATCTCAAGTTGAGAATGCAGCTTCCCATTCTATCAAGACTATTAGATCATATGGCAATGGTGAGTTTATTGATCACGGCCTTGATAATTTCTTAAAGAGAAAATGGAGAAAAGATAAGTCACTCAACCTCACACTCCATCCCATAATGAACTAGCTAAGAGGAAGATCCAAAGAATACTAGAAATGGCTCATAACATGCTTCACAACAAAGAATTACCATTCAGTTTTTAGGCAGAAGTAGTACACACTGTAGTGCACATACTCAATCCTGGCTTCACTAGTGAAATGAACAGCAAGACACCCTTTGAAGCCTACTATGGAAGTAAGCCCAATGTCAATTACATTAGAGTATTTATATGTGAAAAATTTATCTGTGTGCCAGAAGAGGATCAAAGCAAGTTACATTCCAAGTCTAAGAAGCACATCTTCATTGGCTATAGTGAACGATCTAAAGCTTATAGATTGTATGATCTTGCAAACCTTTCCATCACAATCACAAAAGATGTAATATTTTATGAAGCTTCAACATACTCAATTAAAGATCGAAGTACAAGTTTTATTCCACCCATTTATACTTCTGAGGGGGGCATATTCTTTTCCATACACAATTCAAAGGCACCAACCAAAAAGATCACATAGACTCATTGAAAGGAAACAACGTGAAAAAAGTCATTATATACATGATACATTGATGCATCAAATTTAGCACATTCTTGGGCCACCCAACTACAAAGAAAGTCAAGGCCAACCTAAGTGGGAATAATCGATTGAAATAGAGATGGATGCAATTGAGAAGAACAACACTTGGAAACTTATTCCTAATCCTCCAGATCATCAATTCATAGGAGCTAAGTGGCTATACAAAATCAAGTACAAATCGGATGGAACATTGGAATAGATCAATGCAAAACTTGTAGCTAAAGGATATAAGCATAAGCATGGCATTGATTTTGGAGAAACCTTTGGTCCTATTATAAGGTTTACAACCATAAGGATAATTGTAGCACTAAGTGCACACTTCAAGTGGCCTATTTACCAAGTGGACATTAAAACTTCTTTCCTCAATGGAGATCTTCAAGAAGAAGAAGTATATGTTGACCAACCTAAAGGCATCAAGATCAAAGGAAAGGAAGATCATGTCTACAAGCTTCACAAAGCACTTTATTGGCTCAAGAAAGCTCCCAAAGCCTAGTATGAAACAATTCACAAGTTCTTCATGTTGGTGCAATTAGCAAACCTAAGTGATTTTTTTATGATTTAGAACTACACATTCATCTAGTACATGACAAGATAGAACTACATAAGAACTTATCAATTTGAGCATAATTACTTTGGATAGATGTAAAAGTCAAAAGAACTTGGGAT
The DNA here is from genome assembly GCA_020310875.1 of Ceratopteris richardii. Classification (NCBI taxonomy): domain Eukaryota; kingdom Viridiplantae; phylum Streptophyta; class Polypodiopsida; order Polypodiales; family Pteridaceae; genus Ceratopteris; species Ceratopteris richardii. Next base: position 175,870,613 of record CM035417.1, on the reverse strand, counting down.
CACATGGATTTGGAAGATTCAAGCCACGAATCATTTGGTATATGAATCAAATCAATAATGTTCCTAAAGTGTAGGATCACTTTTAGGTGAGAGAAAATTGAAACTCAAACTGAAACTATGAGTATCAATAGACATAGCTTTAGTCGAGGGATATGAGAGCTATTCAGAGAGACATTGAGCTACTTCAGTGAGCATACATTGAGCTGAATTCATGTATGATTAGTTCACTACACTTCCCTTGTATCATATGGTCAATAGAATTTATATTTTGATAAATAATCATTGAGTACATATCTCTCTACTGTCTGTAACATCTTCTTCATCATTACAGTGATCTTGTAGAATCAATTTTTCTACTTTTACTGAATCATTTGCTATACTTTAACTTCAAATAGTCAGAGTACATTGCCTTTTGTTCACCTATTAGTTCTCATCAATTTTAGTTCTACAGATCAGGAGATATGAAGCTAGGAAGATGATTCTATCTACACACCTTCTAGATCTCGAAAATTCAAGATAAGCCCCCTGACTTGTTAGATTCATTTTTCAGTGTATGGTATAGCTAGACTAATGAAATAACTTGCTTTAGTTAGTTTTTCCAATTCGATATGTGCAAAATCTCTCTAGTAAATTCATACCAAGTTGTGAGCTCTAAACATAATGTTGAGAGCTTCTATTCCCAAAATAGAAGGTTCTTCACATTTCTTGCATATTCTAGTTATGATTTCTTATGCAAACCATTGAGAGTGATACTCCAATGGACTTGGTGGATCTTAATACACCACAAGGAAGCTAAAGAAGTCTTTTAAGCATTTTTGAAGTTACATCGGATCGAGTAGAGAAGGTTTTGGGTAGCATCAACTCATCTCTAGACCCTATCTCTCTGTCTCCTAACATTGGTATCAAAGCAACAAAAAATCAACATGGGAGATGGATTTTCTTCATCCATAGACAAATTGGATCAACGTAACTACTCAGCTTGGTCACGTAGAATGGAAGCTTATCTTCAAGGGAGAAACCATTTATGGTTACATATCTAGAGATGAGATGATTCCTATCCTCAGAACCAAGGGCCAACCAACACAAGAAGAACAAGAAAGGTTAACCACAAAGTGTTCAGAGGATACTCTAGCAAGGTCATACATTCTTAACTCAATCTTTTATTTTTTTACTTCCACACATTAGGAGCCGCAAGACTTCACAAGAAACTTGGAATGTTCTTGAATCCTTATTCTCACCAAGTACCAAGGCAAGGAAGAATCAATTATGGATGGAATTCACCACACTCAAGAAGATTCCCAAGCAAAGTGTGACTCATTTTGTTACCAAAATGAAGGAAGTAAAGGACGAACTTGGAAGCATTGGAGAAATCATTGATGAAGAGGAGATACTAAGACAAGTGGTCAATGGAATAAAGCCAAATGACAAATCGAAAGCCTTCACCACAGCCATGGACCTCTACATGGATATGTAGGTTCGTGATTTCAACACCCTCATGGAACAAATCTTCACAGATGTGGAAAAGCTTATGAAAAATAGAGACAACTCAAAAGGTAATCAATCCAATGCTCTCTATATAGATAAGAACAAGAATAAAGATAGCAAAGGAAAACGTAAAAAATCTCATGATGAGGGCATCACCTCTCTAGCACACTTTGCATGTAGATGTAGAGGCTCAAGAGGAAGAGGGACAGGATTAAGACAAGGTCGTATGTGGAATAGTTAATCACATTACTGAGAAGTGTTTTAGGAATCCTTGAAATTGAAGAGGAAAAGGTTACCATAGAGGAGGCTATGGAAGCCCAAGAGGTAGATTCAACAACAACAATGGTAACAACAACTCACACAAACAATAACTATCATGGACAATACAGAGGAAGGAGATACTACAACAATTATGGAGATGATCAAACTCAAGAAGATTCACTTTCTCTAATGAACATGACCATGAAGCAAGGTAAATTAGATAAACATGTATTCTATATATACTCAAGTTGCTCAAATCATGTAGTGGGGCATGTAGCTCTAATCTCAAAATTGGAGGATGTAGGGAATAGACATGAAGTCCAAAGACGAGTTGACATAAGGCGTTCAATGGAGAAGATAGGTAATGTGAAGACTTTAGATGGTAATATGAATCTATTGAGCAAGGTATTGTATGTTCCAACTATAACCAAAAACCTCATAAGTGTAGTTTAGATTTTTTAAAAAGGATCAAAGGTCCAATTCACAAAAAACGCATCATTTATTAAGGATCCACATCAAGGATTCAAGAGGATAGCAAGAGGAGAAACATCACATAAATTATTCACATTTGAACTTCAAGGTACTAGAAACATTGCATTGTTAGATTATGGTAGCCAAACTCTATGAGAATTGGAAATTTGGCACAAGAGGCTACCTCATATAGGTAAAAGAGCTTTGAAGCAGATTAATAGGGATTAGAGTGTACTTGGTCTACCAAACATATCCAAACAAACACATGATCTAAAAATGTAGTGCTTGTCAATTTGGTAAGTCATATAGGAAATCATTTACAAAGAAGGGATACAGTCATGGAGACCTATTGGAGCTACTTCATACAGATGTATGGGGACCATGCAATAGCCTACAATCTCTAGGTCTAGGTATTATGTATCCTTAGTTGATGATTGTAGCAAATGGACAGTATTATACTTTATGAAGCAAAAACATGAAGTAATTTCATGATTCAATAAATACCTAGCTCTTGTAGAAGATCAAATAGGGAAAACTTTGAAGAGACTAAGGATAGATGGAGGGGGAAAATATTTCTTTCATGATTTTCCACGTATACACCAGAGCAAAATGGAATGGCATAGAGAAGAAATAGGACAATTGTGGAGGCTGCAAGGTCAATGCTAAATGAGAAGAAGTTACCAAATTACATATGGATAGAGGCTTTATTTACAAGTACATACTTGATAAATAGACTCCCATCAAAGGCACTAGATGGGATGACACCATATGAAGCATGGAATGGAAGAAGACCTAGTCTTGATCATTGCACGATCTTTAGGTGCATAGCATATGCACACATACCTTCACAAATCAGAGGAAAATTTCATCCAAAGGCAAAGAAATGCATCTTTATTGGCTCTAAACTTAATATGAAAGTTTATAGACTATACAATCCAAGAGATAAAGGTTTCATTGTAAGTAGAGATGATGTGTTTGATGAGAACATGTCTTGGTTTGAAGATGGTTCCAGGAAAATCAAACTTTGTATGACCTAGAGGAAGACTTTCCAACATTGTCAAAGAAGAATGAGCTTACACTTGAAGCATCAAGTGATCCTGATGATGAATAGAAAACTCCAAGAAGGGGAAACAATTCTCTAAAATCTAAAGGCAAAGCCAAAGTGCAAAATTTGAGAGATGTGGCAGGTACAAAGTTGATATGATGGTCCTCAAAGAAGCAACCAACTGTATTCCTTTCATAAAAAAAGGCTGAATATAGAGGACTTGCAAATGCTATACAATAAGCTACGTGGATGAGAATCCTATACTCAGATTTCGGGTTGAACACTTCAACTCTACATATAATTCGAGAAAATATTAGATCATTACTTCTTGTCATGCGAAGACTAAACACATAGAAGCTCATTTCCAATACATGAGAGAAAAGATGATGAGTAAGGAGATATAACTATCATATGTGTCAACTCATCAAAAATGTGCAAATAAGATGATAAAAGCTTTCAATGAATGCAAATGAAATAGATTCAAATAAATGATTGGATTGTTGGAGATAATGAAGGATTGAAGACTCGAGCACCTTAGGCATGAGGGGGAGCTATAAGTTCAATTAGGAAGCCTAAGTGCTTTGCTAATGATTCAGAACTACACATCCATCTATCATCTCACAAGAGAGTACATGAGAAATCATCCTTGTGAATTTGAGAATAATTACTTTGGAAATATAAAAGTTAGAAGAAGTTGGAAACTCGTGGATTTAGAAGATTCAATCCACGAATCATTTCGTAGAGCAATCAAATCAAATATTTTTGTGAAGTTTAGGATCACTTTTAGGTGAGGGAAAACTTAAATTCAAACTCAAATATGAGTATAAATAGACATAGCTTTTGTCATGGGATATGAGAGCTATTATTAGAGACATTAAGGTGCGTCGTCCATGATATGATCTTGACAATTTAAGCCAAACAATGCATCCAATTCATCATGACAGAGCTTCACCTTGAGTACTCTATGATAGATATTGGTCTACTTCATTACTTCTTACGTATGGAAGTTTGGCAAAGAAAAGAAAACATTTTCTTATCATAAAAGAAGTATTGCTCTGATCTTCTTGCCAGATATAACATGGACCATCCTGGCTCAGTATCTACACCATATGATCCAAACATCAAGCTCACACTAGAAGATTCCTCATCACTTGTGAATGTGCATACTTATCGATAGCTTGTTGGCTCATTACTCTCCCTCAGGAATACTAGACCAAATATTGCCTATGCGGTTGGTATGCTGACTTAGTTTTCACATCAGCCTTCTCAGACACATTGGGATGTTGATCAAAAACTACATATATACCTTTCCCTCACTTGACATCATGGACTTTGGTATAGAGGGGGCATCAAACTCACCGGATATTCAAACTGAGATTGGATTGATGATCAAGATTCTTGATGGTCTACCTTTGGAGACATATTCTTTCTTAGTTAAGTGCATACTGCTTGGGCAAATAAGAAGCAACCTATAGATGCTCTGTCATCCACCAATGTCGAGTACTAAGCATCCAACTTTGCAGCATGTGCGGCCATCTTGCTTTGATGATTATTATCATGCATTAGTGATTTGTAGGTTACTCTAAGATGCATCCACATGAACGACCAATCAGCCTTGGCCATTGACAAGAATCAAATGTTCCATGCTCGCATGAAGGACATCCAGATCTAGTACCATTTGATATGCAAGAAGATCTTATCTCAAGAGATTACTTTCGAGTAGTGTATCTCTCAGAAAAATCAGTTGCCATGTTCATGAAGGCTCTTTTGGAACATCAAGCTTACACTATGCTTGAGGTGGATTTGATCTACATCAAAGGCTATCGCGTCGAAAGAATATCCGTTGGAGAGTTCTTTTTCATATGCTCATTTATTGTATTTTTTGAGAATATTTTGATGGCTCATTTACCGTTGTAAAAGCCTTGAGTTGTACACATGTAAAGGTACAAATATAGGGCCAAAAACCCACGAAATTTTGGTGGTTGAAGTTGCATTCAATCAAGCAATCAATCACCTAAAAGTAGATCAATCAAGATCTTCACTTTTCCTAGATTGTAGGGAAGTGAATTGATTCCCTCCAACAACCATTCCCACCTTCATTTGAATTCAAATTCAAGTTGTAAAAGTCGTAGAACACTCCTAGAGGCTATATAAGGAGTTGAAATCACTTGTAAAATACATGGAAGCAATATACATACACTTGTGACCATCATTGTCTTGCTCCTTCAATTTTCTGCATCATCTTCTTCGCCAACAGTAATCTTGCAGAGGCTGCTGCTCTCTCCTCAGAGCTCCCAATTAAGTGCAAGAGGACTCATCGGAAAGGTATTAGTGTCTAGTTTATGCCTGTAAATTTTCAAAGCATTTAGTTCAGCAGATTTGGAGAAATCTTAGTTTTTCTGCCTCAGTGTCAATCTCTACGTATTCCTGAAAAATAGGAAGTACCACCGGTGAATGTCGCATTCATTCCTATAGCATATTTTGCTTATTCCTTATAATGTTTTGCATTCCATACACTCAAACCTATGTGTATCACTCCAATAAAAGGATTTTTTCTAATTGTAATCACGCTGGTCGCTATGGGCATTTGAAGTTCATTGTCTCTTCCATAGATAGTAAGTTTTTTGAGCTAGTCGACCCGCGAACCTATCTGTTTTGTGTTGACTCATTCTCCTTGATGCTCCAAGGTACATAGTGTGTTTCTTTGCACTTATAGCATGCCTATAAGGTCTATTTGAGTCTCCAAAAGCTCAAGGTCTGGTCTTGTGCGGGTTGGCTTGACCAAACTTCATCGCTTCGAAACGCACTTTTCTACCTTCGACAAGCTTCTCCAAGTTCTTTCAGTGGTATCAGAGCTAGTTCAAGATGGGTGACGGCTTTCCCTCAATGATCGAGAATCTTGATCGACACAACTACGCGGCTTGGCAAATCAGAATGGAGGCCTATTTGCAAGGTAGAAATCTTTATGGAATTGTAGCAGGTGATGAAGCTATGCCTATTCCAAGATCCAAAGGAGGACCTACACAAGAGGAGACAGATAAGCTCACACTTTGGTGCGCAAGGGATGCTCAAGCAAGGTCGTACATACTAAACTCTATCTCTGACTTTCTATTACCACATATTAGAGGATGCAAGACATCTCAAGAGACTTGGGATGCCCTGGAGACGTTCTTTTCTGCTAGTACCAAGGCAAGAAAGAATCATCTTTGGAACGAGTTCAACCAAATGAAGAAGACATCTAAACAAACCATCACAGAGTTTGTTACCAAGGTCAAAGAGGTTGCAGATCAGTTAGCATCCATTGGAGAGCTGATTGAAGAAGAGGTCATCATGAGGCAAATTCTCAACGGCATTCGAAGTGATAAGCAATGGCAATCCTTCACGACGGCCTATGATCTCATCATGGATGTGCAGACTCCAGACTTCAACATCTTTCTTGGACAACTCTTCAATCAAGAAGCCAACAATAGCATAAAGGAAGGTAACCCTTATCATGGTAAATCAACTAGTGCTCTATATGCAGATAAGAAGGATAAGAAGCAGAAAGGCAAGAAGAAGGAAGAAGATGAAGAAGAGACTTCCCAAGCCAACTTCGCAAGCAAGAGCAAGTGGAAAGTGAAGAAGAAAGGACCAAAGCAAGACAAAGCCAAAGGTCAGAATGTTCAACCTTGTGCCATATGCGATAAGACCAACCACACCACTCAAAAATGTTGGTTCAATGGGAAGACCCAGAAAGGAAGTGGAAGAGGTGGATATGGCGGCAATAGAGGCAGAGGTGGACACAACTTCAACAACAACAATAGAAGCTATAATAGAAGGGACTACAACAATTATTCAGAAGATCAACCACATGAAGACTCATTACTTCTTATGAACCTAAGCCACAAAGAAGGTAAAGAAGATGATCATTTGTTCTACATAGATTCAGGATGTTTGAATCATGTTGCAGGCAACATTGCTCTTCTATCTGACTTGGAAAGTCCAAAGCATAGACATGAAGTGCAAACAGGGGATGAAACGAAGCACAATGTGGAGAAGATTGGTAATGTCAAAGCTTCCAATGGCAGGACAAACATTCTGAGTAAGGTTCTCTATGTACCCACTATCACTAAAAGCCTAATCAGTGTAGGCCAAATAGTTGAAAAAGGCTTGCAAGTTAGGTTCACCCAACATGGAGCTTTTGTGGAATATCCATGTCAAGGCTTCAAGAAGATAGCCCGAGGTGAGAAGCATGGTAGGCTCTTTACTTTTGAAGTAGGAGATACCAGGAACATAGCTCTATTCAACTTTGGGTCTCAAACCCTAAGTGAGCTTGAAGTGTGGCATAAGAGACTTGCTCATGTGAATGAAAGAACCTTGAAGGATATATGCAGGGATCAAAGTGTTCTAGGACTGTCGAACATATCAAAGCAACACATGATCAACAGGTGTGATGCATGTCAGATTGGGAAGGCACAAAGACAACCATTCAACCACAAAGGCTACATCCACAACAACTTATTGGACTTAGTACACACAAATGTATGGGGACCAAGTCAAGAACCTTCATTGGCAGGATCAAGGTATTATGTCTCATTTATTGACGACCATAGTAGGTGGACTGTTCTATACTTTATCAAGAGTAAGAATGAAGTATTTGATTGCTTCAAGAAGTATCTTGCACATGTGGAGAATCATACAGGTAGATCACTAAAGAAGCTCAGATCTGATGGAGGGGGAGAATACTTCTCCAAAGATTTTGATGAGTTCTTGCAGGATAAAGGTATCAAAAGGGAAGTGACTACCAGGTACTCTCCTCAACTAAATGGAATTGCAGAGAGGAGAAACAAGACATTGGTTGGATCAGCCCGAACAATGCTTAAAGAGAAGAAGTTGCCACATTATCTATGGGCAGAAGCTATTTCAACTGCAGTGTACCTTGTCAATCGACTACCATCCAAATCACTTCAAGGTATGACTCCTTATGAAGCATGGCATGGAAGAAAACCTAGTCTTGGACATTGCAAGGTTTTTGGTTGTTCAGCTTATGTTCATGTACCATCACAAATAAGAGGTAAGCTAGATGAAAGGGCAACAAAGGCAGTGTTTATTGGATATGATTCAACTCAGATGGGTTACAGGTTCTTCAATCCTTCAACCAAGCAATTCACTACAAGTAGAGATGTTGTGTTTGAAGAACACAGGTCTTGGTATGATGAAGACAAACAAAAGGTAACACTACCATATGATCTTGATTATGACTCTCATCAATTAGGAAGCAAGCATGATACACAGGTCCAGGATCCAAGAAGTGATACAGACGATGACCAAGATGAAAGAGAAAGGGATTACAAGCTATGGAAGTCAAGAGGCAAAGCAAAGATGCAAGAGGTTCGAGAATGCTCCAAACAAGCACCTAGAAGATCAGCAAGAGAGAAAAAACAACCAGAAAGGTATGGATATGATTCCACATTTGTTACAAAGCATTCAATCTACTTGGCAAAAGACTCTATTTCAGAGGAACCCTCAACCTATGAAGAGGCAAAGGGAAACCCTAATTGGGAAAAGGCCATGAACGAAGAGATAGATGCATTGAAGGAAATGGACACTTGGGATTTGGTTCCGATGTCACCGAATCAAAAGGTAATTGGTTGAAGATGGGTATATAAAGTTAAAAGAAATTCAGATGGATCAGTTTGCAGGTACAAGGCAAGATTAGTTGCCAAAGGATGCTCACAAACTCATGGTATAGACTATGAGGAAACATTCTCACCAGTTGCAAAGATGACTACAATCAGGACATTGATAAGTGTAGCTGCTGCAAGGAATTGGAGACTCCTCCAACTTGATGTGAAAAATGCATTCCTAAATGGTTGGATAAGTGAAGAGGTATACATGTCACAACCACCAGGTTTTGAAAACCCTAAGCATCCATCTTATGTTTGCAGACTTAAGAAAGCATTGTATGGATTGAAACAAGCTCCAAGAGCTTGGAATTACAGGTTGGTTACATATCTTCAAGATCAAGGGTTCAAAGCTAGCAGCTCAGATCCTTCTCTATTCATCAAAAGGGATCACAATGAGGTTATCTATCTATGTGTATATGTAGATGATATTATTGTGACAGGTGATGATCTAAATGGCATTCAAAGGATCAAGAGACACATGCAAGAGGAGTTCAAAATCAGTGACCTAGGTGAGCTCACATATTTCCTAGGTATGCAGGTGATATACACAGATGAAGGAATGTATTTGACTCAAAGAAGATACATTCAGGATCTTCTTCTCAAGTTCAAAATGGAGAACACTAAACCTGTAGGTACACCTTTGGAGATGAATCATAAACTTAGTGTTTATGAAGGTGAGGAAATTGAAGACATTAAAGAGTATCAAAGCTTGGTAGGTAGCTTGATATATGCTACTCACACAAGGGCAGACATCTCATATAGTGTGGGAGTGCTTAGTCAGTTCATGCACTCACCAAGAAGACCACACATGGATGCGGCTAAGAGAGTACTTAAGTATCTCAAAGGTACAATCAACGAAGGTATATTCTATCCTTACTCTTCCGATTTGGATATCAAAATCTACTCAGATGCAGATTGGGCAGGAGCTAAGGATGATAGAAAAAGTACATCTGGTTACTTAGCATTTGCAGGTTCGAAGCTAGTGTCATGGAGTTCCAAGAAGCAACCAACAGTTGCTTTATCTTCAACTGAAGCAGAGTACAGAGGCTTAACCATAGCAACTCAAGAGGCAATATGGTTAAAAGCATTGTATACAGATTTGGGACTTGTGAGTTCCAAACCTCACATATTTGGAGATAATGTAAGTTCCATGCATCTAGCGGCAAATCCTATTTTCCATGCGAGAACCAAGCATATAGAAGTCCATTATCACTTCATCAGGGAGAAGCTCATGGCAAAGGAGATTGACATTTCTTTTGTTCCGACTGAAAAGCAAGTAGCAGATATGATGACAAAGGCACTTGATGGAATAAAGCTTTGTAGATTCAATGCTATGGCAGGTATTCAACCTATCAGAGAATGAAGGCTCAAGCATACTTTAGCTTGAGGGGGAGCTGTTGGAACATCAAGCTTACACTATGCTTGAGGTGGATTTGATCTACATCAAAGGCTATCGCGTCGAAAGAATATCCGTTGGAGAGTTCTTTTTCATATGCTCATTTATTGTATTTTTTGAGAATATTTTGATGGCTCATTTACCGTTGTAAAAGCCTTGAGTTGTACACATGTAAAGGTACAAATATAGGGCCAAAATCCCACGAAATTTTGGTGGTTGAAGTTGCATTCAATCAAGCAATCAATCACCTAAAAGTAGATCAATCAAGATCTTCACTTTTCCTAGATTGTAGGGAAGTGAATTGATTCCCTCCAACAACCATTCCCACCTTCATTTGAATTCAAATTCAAGTTGTAAAAGTCGTAGAACACTCCTAGAGGCTATATAAGGAGTTGAAATCACTTGTAAAATACATGGAAGCAATATACATACACTTGTGACCATCATTGTCTTGCTCCTTCAATTTTCTGCATCATCTTCTTTGCCAACAGTAATCTTGCAGAGGCTGCTGCTCTCTCCTCAGAGCTCCAAATTGAGTGCAAGAGGACTCATTGGACTCATCAATCACGGACACCTGCAAATGGACTCATCAATCACGACTGACACCTCGATCGCGACCGACAGAGTCAACGACTGACTGACCACAATCGACAGAATTTACATGTGCCACGTGTCAATCACGACCAACCTGTCAGTCGCGATCGACCCATCAATCGCGACCGATAGTCCTGACGCACTTGTCAATCGCGACTGGCCCAGTCAACAACTGTTTGACCACGACCGATAGAACCCTCGTGATGAACCTGTCAATCGCGATCGAGAGATTCAACGATACTTTGACCATGATTGATTGAAATTACGGGCCACGTATCAATCGTGATTGACCCATCAATCGCGACTGACAGCCATAAAGGACGTGTCAATCACGACCGACACGTCGATCGCGATTGACATATCAATCGCGATTGACAGACCACCCGATCGCGATTGATGGGCAATTTTGGCCAATTTTTTAGGGCAAAAACTATTGGTCTATTTTTGGCTAATGTGTGGAAGCAATTAAGGTTTAGTAGAGCATTGTGAGGCCGCCTCACAAAGTATTTCGAGAAGTCCTCTTAACCTGTTTGAACCCTAATTTAACCCTAGAACCCTGAACAATCATAACTTTCTCATATGAAATCCGTTTGTGGTGATTTTTGTTTTGTTGGAAAGCTAGTAGGGATTATTAGACATAGTATTTTGAATTTGACCATACCTAGGGGGGAGAAAGTTGGGGGATTTTTATGATTGTTTTTCATAAAGCCAAAGATTAGTCTGATCTCTAAATTGCATGAATGAAAATGGTTTGTTGTGTCAATTGAATTAAAACCTTGAGCTAACTTTGGGACTGTAACAGGTCCTTTGAGAGCATCGAAGGGTACTCGAAGCAAGAGTAAGTGCAAGCTTGGGAACACGCTTCCTAGGCACACAAGGGCAACCAAGGAGCGAAACTAAAGGTTGGAAACCCTCAACAACCTTTGTCAATTCCTAGCATAAGCTAAGCACAGATAGAGGTTTTGATCAATTAGGGTTACGTTAAGCACGACCAAGTCCAAGAACTCTAATCACTCAAGTGCAACTACCAAGAGATTACATTTGCGAAACGACATAAGGGAAAGAATTTAAATCAAGCGACCAAACTCAAGTATGATAAAACCTAAGTGTTCCTTGCGACGAAGATTGATTGGACAAGAAGTGACATCCTAAGAAAATTAAAAAAGAACAAGTGATTAATACAAAAGAACTCAGCAACGAAATTATACTTGGGAAATTTGGGAGTATTCAATTGGGCATATGAACCTGAGATCAAGACGACACCTAGGAAGAGATAGACAGAGTATTAGGTCTTCAGAGGCTAGTGTCAATCATAGTGCTAGGTGTTGGGCCTAGCAGTTGAGCCATTTTTCACACTACCCTAGCTCTGAGACTAGCGAGTCAGAGATGTCTCAAGGAATGGAGAGACCCACAGGAAGCTCAGGCGTGCCATACTTACAGAGGGTTGAAGGCCCTTACAAGACTCAATTGGAATACCTTAGGACCAACCGATTACGTGCTTGCATCTATAAGGACGGCCTAGGAAGATCTGTGGTCCAAATCAAAAACCCTGACCAACCCATTGGAATCAAACATCCAGCTGTCAAGTTTGAAAATGGAGCATACCTGGACAAAGAAGGAACCATATACGTAGTCACTAGCCACCCAGATAGGATAGAAGAATTTGGGAATGTGATCCAAGAGACAGACATAGGTGACCTAGAGCAAGGGAACATAGGTGGAAAGCCTAACACCCCTCGAGGCAAATCAGTTCTACTAGAATTATCACGCCAGAGTGGATTCCCGAGGACAATAAGAGCATAGATCTGCTTCTAAATCGAGAGACTGATGAAGCCTTTTGGAGGTATAAGCCTGATCAACCAAATGAGGTTGGAGCACTCATGATCTATGAGTTCAAAGATCCTGATAGACTAGGCAAGGTGACCTATTTAGACAATACTTCGGAAAGGATCTTTGTGGTCATCGAGCATGGAAGGCATGCTTGTTGGTACATCAAGCTTACACAATGCTTGAGGTGGATTTGATCTACATCAAAGGCTATCGCGTCGAAAGAATATCCGTTGGAGAGTTCTTTTTCATATGCTCATTTATTGTATTTTTTTGAGAATATTTTGATGGCTCATTTACCATTGTAAAAGCTTTGAGTTGTACACATGTAAAGGTACAAATATAGGGCCAAAATCCCACGAAATGTTGGTGGTTGAAGTTGCATTCAATCAAGCAATCAATCACCTAAAAGTAGATCAATCAAGATCTTCACTTTTCCTAGATTGTAGGGAAGTGAATTGATTCCCTCCAACAACCATTCCCACCTTCATTTGAATTCAAATTCAAGTTGTAAAAGTCGTGGAACACTCCTAGAGGCTATATAAGGAGTTGAAATCACTTGTAAAATACATGGAAGCAATATACATACACTTGTGACCATCATTGTCTTGCTCCTTCAATTTTCTGCATCATCTTCTTTGCCAACAGCAATTTTGCAGAGGCTGCTCCTCTCTTCTCAGAGCTGCAAATTGAGTGCAAGAGGAATCATTAGAAAGGTATTAGTGTCTAGGTTATGCCTGTAAATTGTCAAAGCATTTGATTCAGCAGATTTGGAGAAATCTCAGTTTTTCTGCCTCGGGGTCAATCTCTACGTATTCCTGAAAAATAGGAAGTACCACCGGTGAATCTCGCATTCATTCCTATAGCATATTTTGCTTATTCCTTATAATTTTGTGCATTCCATACACTCAACCCTATGTGTATCACTCCCATAAAAGGATTTTTTCTAATTGTAATCACGCTGGTCGCTATGGGCATTTGAAGTTCATTGTCTCTTCCATAGATAGTAAGTTTTTTGAGCTAGTCGACCCGCGAACCTATCTGTTTTGTATTGACTCATTCTCCTTGATGATCCAAGGTACATAGTGTGTTTCTTTGCACTTATATCATGCCTATAAGGTCTATTTGAGTCTCCAAAAGATCAAGGGCTGGTCTTGTGCCGGTTGGCTTGACCAAACTTCATCGCTTCGAAACGCACTTTTCTACCTTCGATAAGCTTCTCCAAGTTCTTTCAGGCTCTACCTCGAGCTCTAGTTCAATGCTTGGTCCATATCTACAACACTTAACCACTCCAAAATGGAGCTGCAAAGGGGTTGTTGAGGACATGATTGCTTCTACATCATTTAGATTTGTATCCGTATGCCTACATCCCCATTTTCGATCTAAGAGGTACTCCATTTCTAGTTTATTTCCATTTTATATTATAACTCTTTTGTGTTTGTGTACCTTGCTATTTGCTTCTACCATTATATTTATTTTGCTTCAAGGATAATTATCCCACATTTGATGCACTTTCGAGAGTCCATCAGAAATCTACATAAGGGGGGTCTTGTTACCATTAGTGTCCATGTGAAAGGCCAAATGGCCATCGAGCACTTCTTTGTATATGCTCTTGACTAAAACATATAGTGGCCTGGTCGGTCACAGTCTATAAGTTTGACCGCATTTGTAAGACCTAAGAAGTCTATCTTCATGCTCCTTGTGTAGTGTGTTTTTTTGCGTATTCTGTAGTCTTTGTGCAGACTAACGTGTGCAACCTTAGGAGATCTATTTTCTACTCTGAGGATATTGTTGTGGAGATTGTGGGAAGGAGAGAGCACTTTGGTGCATTTCCATCTAAATACTTCACTAATATTAGAGCAATTCGATGCAAAAGCTTTGTTCCTTTTGTGCGAGCAAAGCGAGCCCCCCCCCCTCCCGGATTTCTCTAAGGCTTATGACTAAGGTGGTGACCAAGGAATACACCTTGGCATACCTTGTCATCCGAGTCATCAAAGTCACCATTGGTGCCGTTGGCTGCACGTGAGGGAAGACCTCAACGATCAAGGAATATAGAGGTTCTCGATACTTCCCGGGAGGTCACCCATCCAAATATTGTTCCCCCTAGAGCTTGATTAACCGTGGCAATCTCCTGCCATTAAGCTACACTCTTGTGGTGTCTGAAGAAGGGGAAAGATTAAGGTTGACATTATCTTGAACAAGTTTTGGTCCCTCAAAGCTTCATTCTTTGCTTTCAAAGCCTATTTTTGAACCACTTTTGAGGTGTCTTTTGGAGCCATTTTGGAGTACTTCGGATCATAGTTCTCTTCACATAGGTCCAAGAACATCAATAAGATTGTTCCTTGTACTTCTCCGAAATTAAATATCAACTTTTGGGCCTGTCTTTTCAGACACATTGTAAAACTACAGGTTTCTTGAAAGGTTTCAGTTTTGGCGGGAGCACTCATTGCAAATTTATGCAGGTTTTTTGAGCCATAAACATCAAAGTTGACAGACACTTGCAAGTGTTATTGGCTATTTTTTGGGCTGTGCATTCAGCCTTTTAGTGTCATTTTACTGCATATATTGAGCACATACACATTATGTATGCGTTTGTGGATACCACTTATGTACGTACATGTGGTCATTGATATAGCGGTTATGTTCTTTGCATAAAGCCTTTTACGTTTGATAAAGAGGGTTGTGGTGAGGTTTTCTTAATTGGGCAACACCCAGATGTTGGGGTCTCTTCGGTGATGTAGATGGAAGACTTACCAAGCCTCATCATAGGAGATGGATGACAGATGTTCATAGGTGCTCGATAAGACTAGTTGGCTTCTATTTGGTAACTGATTATATGCAGTGGAGTCAGTGATTCACTATGCAGGCAAACATGTCACTACTTGCAGTAGAGTTCTCAGGCACATCCAGTGATCAGGGTCTAGTGCTAGTGTTTTGAGGAGGAGCTATAACTTGCAGGGCAAAGACCATTTTGAGATCCAAAAATTTAATGGCACAAACTTTGATTTATGGAGGAATCAGGTTAAAGATGTGCTGATTGAAAGGAGGCAATGGAAGCCAGAAATGGAATTTCAAAGAAGCCTCCTGACATGGATGAAGATGATTGGGATTAGTTAGATGAATCGACGAGGTCTACCATTTTCTTGCACCTAGCAGATAATGTTTACTTTACAATATTAGATTATGAAAGTGCAGAGGAGCTTTGGAAGAAGTTATGCAATACATATGAAAAAGAGACGGCATCAAATAAAGTCTATCTAATGAGAAAATTATATGAGCTTCATACAAAGGACACAAATAGTGTAGCTGCTCCTCCAAATGAGTTTCATGCTATATTCTCTCAGTTAGAGGCTCAAAAAATGAATATGGATAATGAAATGAAAGCAGTATTGCTCTTTTGCACCTTTCCTTCATCATGGGATACATTTTCCACAGCTATTAGCAATAATGCACATGGTGGTAAATTCGTCTATGATGACATATGTGGAACACTCTTGAGTGAGGAGATTCTTAGAAAATCTATGGTTGGCACTCAGAGTGGAGATGCATATAATCTTCGTGATTCTTACCAAGGAAAGAATCAACAATGTGGCAGGAGCAAGAACAAGGAAAATAATGGTCAACTGAATAAGAGTAGAATCAAATCAAGGAAGAGGGATATCGAATGCCATTATTGTCATAAGAAAGGACACATGAAGAAAGATTGTTATGCATTAAAGAATGCTAAATGTCAAGGACAAAATTTTGATGGGCATGTTAAACAATTACCTGCACCATCTACTTCGACTGTGAAGATTGAAGAAATTAATGCTATTTCTGATGATGTTGATGTATTGACACTTGATAGTACTGTGCCAACTGAGGCTCTTAGGGCTGATTCTCTTTCCCACAATCGGCTGCTATGTGATGTTGTGGGGATTGGAGATGTGGTTGTGTAGTTCATTGATGGTTCAAAATTTACTATGCATAATGTATGCCATGTACCTTAGTTATCATGCAGTTTGGTGTCAATTGGTCAACTTGATGACCTTGGTTACAAGGTGGTCTTCTATGCTCAGTCCTTTTGCATATCAAAGGGCAATATGGTTATTGGAAAAGGAAACAAAGTTGGCTCACTTTATCCTTTGTTTGTATGATAGAAAGAACACTTGTTGGCTGTTATTGAACAGCCTATGGCTTGTATCTCGCATGGTCGTTTGGGCCATATATCTCATAGTGGAATGGAAAATCTTTCTCATTTTGGCTTCTTACTTGTGTTATGTTTCTCCAATTTTTCAATTTGTGAGCATTGTCAATATGGAAAGCAAACTAGAAATGTGCATAGGATGCACATTGACTCTTCAATTCAGCCTTTAGATCTCATTCATACAGATGTGTGTGTTGCTATGCCCACTAGGTCCTTACGTGGTTCTCTTTACTTTGTCACTTTCATAGATGATGCCACTAGAAAAGTCTGGGTATATCCTATCAAATCGAAGGATAAGGTATTCCATACTTTCTAAAAATGGCTTGCTTCAGTTGAGACTGAAAAGGGAACCAAGCTTAAGGCTTTACGTTCAAATAATGGAGATGAGTATAGAGGGATTTGTAGAGGCTTTTTTGTCAGCCTAGAGGGATTCTTCTCTCTAGTGGTCAAGATGACTACCCTACGCATGTTTCTTGGATTCGTTGCAATGGAGGACTTAGAGCTAGTCCAAATGGATGTGAAACCTTCTTTATTGCATGGAGATCTTATAGATGAGATCTATATGGAACAACCAAAGGGTTATGTAGTTCTTGGCAAGGAAAGTCTAGTTTGTAAGCTTAAGAAGAGCTTCTATGGACTTAAACAGTCCCCTAGACAATGGTACCAAAAGTTTGATGCTTTTATGAAGTCTCATGGCTATTCTCAAAGCAATAAGGATCATTGCCTCTACACAAAGAGATGCTTAGATGGTAGTTTCATATGCTTGATACTTTATGTCGATGATATGCTCATTGCTGGGAAGTCCTCTCATGATTTGTCAATTCGCCAAAAGAAGATGAGTCAGACATTTGATATGAAGGATTTGCAGGATGCCAAACATATTCTTGGCATGTGCATTACTCGTGATAGGAAAAAAAGATGCATATACTTGTCTCAAAGTGAGTACATATCCAAAGTACTTCACAAGTTCAATATGCAGGGTGGAGAGGCATTGAGTATGCCTTTACTCACATATGTAAAATTGAGCAAGGATGATTGCCCCAAATCAGATGAGGAAAACCAATTCATGACCAGGATTCCCTATCAGTCTCTTGTTGGTAGTCTCATGTATGCTATGGTAGCTACAAAACCAGACATTGCATTTGCAGTGGGAGTTGTGAACATATATATGTCTAATCGTAGCAAGAAACATTGGGAAGTGGTCAAAATAATTTTAAGATATCTGAGTGGTAGTAAGGACAAGTGTCTATGCTTAGGTAGACGAAAAGCATCGATTATTGGTTACACAGATTTTGACTATGCTGGTTGTGTGGACGATCGTAAGTCTACATCTCGGTACATTTTTCATTTTGCTGGAGGTGCTATCTCTTGGAGATCTCATCTTCAAGAATGTACAATTGTTTCCACCACAGAAGCAGAGTATGTTGCAGCAAGTGAGGCATGTAAGGAAGCACTCTGGCTTTCTCGTCTTGCTTGTGATATGGGTTTACCTTAGCATGTACCTCGTTTGCTCAATGATAGTCAGAGTGCAATTTCTTTGGCTAAGAATCTTGTGTATCATGCAAAGACCAAGCACACTGAGGTGTGTATCACTTCATTCGAGATTGCTTATCCAGTGAGCGCATTATTCTTGAGAAGGTTCACACTCGAGATAATGTTGCATATGCTTTGACTAAAGCTCTACCACAGGATAGCTTTCGCCATTGTTGTCACTTGATGGGTATTACTTGATTCATGATCTTACACAGTCATTTGTATACTATGTAACATGCCCATCAGGTGGGAGGTATAGTTTGTATACTTACACTCAGGTATTCTTTATCATTCTTTATTTTTCTCTCATAGTTACTTTGTCCATATTGGCCTTTAGTGGGAGATTGTTATCATTCGTGCCCATGTGAAAGGCCAAATGGCCATTGGACACTTCTTTGTATATGTTCTTTAATAAAACATATAGTGGCCTAGTCAGTCACCATCTGTAAGTTCGAGCACACTTGTAAGACCTAAGAAGTCTGTCTTTGTGCTCCTTCTGTACTATGTTTTTTTGCGTATTCTGTAGTCTCTGTGTAGACTAACATGTGCGGCCTTATGGGCTCGGTTTACTACTTTGAGGATATCATTGTGGAGATCGCGAAAGGAGAGTCCACTTTAGTGCATCACCATTGAAGTACTTCAGGTCTCTCCCACCATTTGTACTTGGTTAGAAGCTTGAGGAGCCTACTCCATGCTCTTGGCAAGCTCATTTCTAATCCATGTGAGTCTACCCTTTTCTTGGTCTACTCACTTTGAGTCTCTCAAACTCTTCCATTTTCTAAGTACACTCTTCTTTTCATTTTTTGTGTGTGTATGCTCTATACATCGTTCTAAGAGTTGGCCTCCTTAGTCTCAAAATTTTGAGTTTAATTATATGTTAGAAGAGGGCATTCTCTTACCCATTGTCCATGTTTAGAACAATTAACTCAAGCATAACAGATATATAGATAGATTGTGTAAGTTATTTTTGTCGAATTCCTTGATGAAAACAGAAGAATTAAGAACTCTTGAGATATCAATCTTGCTCGTGCGAGTTCCTCGTATCAGAGTCCTTGATGAAAACGGAAGATTTAAAATCTCTAGAGATATTGATTTCAACTAGGATTTGTAGATCCCATTTTGGTTTGATGTCACCTCGATGGTTTTGCACTAAAACCCTTCCGATTAGAGATTCGAGATTGTTAACCCATGGGTAATATTCAATAGGTAAAGCAAGGAAATATACCCACTATGTGAACCCTAGAAGGTTTTGGGCTTTTAGGGTTGAAACCCTCATGCTTTTGAAAGAAGGTAACTTGGGAATCTTTATTGATCCATTGCCCTTAAACAATGATATATAAAGCACTAATCGAATCATCAAATAGAATAGGATATAGTTGTTAGGAAGATTAAGGATTTGTTTGATGCAAACCCCTCTATCTTTCAACTTAGTTCGTATCCAAACCTTGAGGACTTTATGAGGTGGTTTTGGGTCGATGATAGAGACCGATGACCACCTTCTCATACAACTAGTTATGCCGAGCATTTAGAGATGATCTATCTATAAAAAGCATAGCTTTATCTTTACTATTAAGGTTAGATGTTGCATCTCACTCAACATCTATGACTTTCTCTGCTCATTTGGAAACCAAAGCAGTAATAGGAATCGATGTCTCAGGAGAGCTTCTAGCTTGAGAGAAAAAAGATTCGAAGATGTGAAGATTAGTTCTAGCTATGTCTCCAAAGGTAGTATTGGGATGATCGTCGACTACTACAGGTTGTTGTTCAGTGGATGAGCATGGGTGATAACCATTCATCACGTTGACATAAAGAGCCATGCCCTCCTCTCAGAGAGGAGGCTAGCATGGAGATGCAAGTAAAAGAGTTGGAGCCAAGATTACTAAAATAGTGCTTGTATGTGGAAAGGGGTTAACCTTACATGAAAGGAAAGCATATGGAGGAAAAGGAGACCGAAAAACCCTAAGGTCTCTCACTGATTACAAAATTCAACCAAGTTTGTGGCCAAACGAACTGAAAGAGATCTTCCTTTGTGAATCGATCTAGAAAATAAATGCATTGCGAAAACACATTTAAGCATGCAGCTAACATTTGAAGTATATAATCGTAAAGAGATCAAACTAATTGGAAGGACTGGATTTCATAGACTATCCAACAACTAAAAAGGAACGTGTGAGTTTTATTTGCGATGCATACATGACATCCAGTTATTGTCTCTATCCTTTCAACTGCTACGTGGTTGAAAGGAGAAACTATAAGAACATTCTCTTTGTGTGACTAATTATCACATAAACGAATGTACATTTTTCTATTGTTTTGTGTGTAGATTTCATGTGTGTGTGTGCGGGTTCATGTATATGCATGTGTATGTACATCTCATGTATTTGTTCGTGTGTTTATGTGTTCATAAATTCATGTGAGTCTACACATGTTTCTGTATAATATTTGTTCGTGTGTGTATAGGTATATGTATGTGAGCCAAAGAAAAGCTAAATCTAATAGATAAACAAAATTCAAAGTTTAAACGAGTATGTAAACAAAAAAAAGAAAAGATACGCAGAAGAATAACGTTAAGGAAGCTACGAACGAAAGAAAAAACGAGATGTAGTTCTTCATGTCTGTAAAACGGAAGGGTCATTAGGGACTTCGTCGATCAATGTCATTATGACACCTACAAACACAGCAATTTCATCAAAGGATCTAATGGAACGGACACTCGGATTGAGTGC
>CM035417.1:175759423-175841923 GCA_020310875.1 Ceratopteris richardii | reverse complement strand
CTAACTTTTATAGTAGCATCATGTATGAAAGTGACGAAGTAGAGAGAACCACCTAAGAACCTAGTGGGCATGGGACCACAAACATATGAATGAATGAGGTCTAAAAGCTGTTTGTGGTCCCATATATCTCGTCCATTTGAGTTTGCTCACAAAATGAAAAATCAGAGAAAGATAACATAGGTAAGTAGCCATAACGAGAAAGATTTTCCATTCCAGTACGAGATATATGGCCCAAACGTCCATGCCAAATACAATACATAGGCTGTTCAGTAATAGCTAACAAGTGTTCTTTTTGTGATAGAAATAAAGGCTAAAGTGAGCCAACTTTTCTTCCTTTTGCAATAACCATATTTCCCTTTGATATGCAAAAGGATTAAGCATAGAAGACCACCTTGTAACCAAGGTCATCAAGTTGACCAACTGACATCAAACTATGTGATAACTGAGGTACATGGTGTACATTATGCATAGTAAATTTTGAACCATCAATGAACTGCACAACCACATCTCCAATCCCCACAATATCACATTGCTAAGAGTCACCAAGTCTCACAGTACCAAGAGACTTTGTTGCATAATTAGAGAACCATTCTGTGTGTGGTGTCACATGGAAAGAAGCACCAAAATCTAGTAGCCATGTGTGGGAAAGAGAATTCGCCATAAGCTCCTCAGATGGCATAGAACTATCAAGTCTCAACACATCAACATCATTAGAAATTACATTAATTTCTTCAATCTTCACAATCAAAGTAGATGGTGCAGGTAACTGTTTAACATGCCCATCAACGTTCTCTCATTTACCTTTAACATTCTTTAATGCATAACAATCTTTCTTCATATGTCCTTTCTTATGACAATAATGGCATTCGATATCCCTCTTCCTTGATTTACTTCTACTCTTATTTCATTGACCATTCTTTTCCTTGTTCTTGCTCTTGCCACATTGCTGATTCTTTCCTTGGTAAGAATTACGAACATTATATGCATCTCCACTTTGAGTGCCAACCATAGAGTTTCTACAAATCACCTCACTCAAAAGTGCTCCACATATGTCATCATAGACAAGTTTATCACCAGGTGCACTATTGCAAATACCTGTGCAAAATGTATCCCATGATGATGGCAGGGTGCATAACATAAATACTGCTTTCATTTCATTATCCATATCCATTTTTTGAGCCTGTAACTGGGAGAATATAGCATCAAACTCATTTAGATGAGCAGCAACACTATCTCTATCCTTCAAATGAAGATCATATAATTTTCTCATCAGATACACTTTATTTGATGTCGTCTCGTTTTCATATGTATTGTATAACTTCTTCAGAAAGCTCCTCTGAACTTTCACAGTCTAATACTATAAAGTAAACATTATATGCCAGGTGCAAGTGAATGGTAGACTTGGCCTTTTCATCTAACTCATCCCAATCATCTTCATCCATGTCAGCAGGCTTCTTTGAAATCCCATTTACTCGCTTCCATTGCCTCCTTTGAATCAGCACATCTCTAATCTGATTCTTCCATAGACCAAAGTTTGTGCCATCAAATTTTTGGATCTCAAAATGGTCTTTGCCTTGCAAGTTATAGCTCCTCCTCAAAACAGTAGCACTAGATCCTAATCCACCGGATGTGCCTAAAACCTCTGATGCCATGATGGTAGAGAACTGAATGGAATGATAATGGAGCTAAAAGAGTCCCAACACCAACGAATAAGTGTATCAAGGAGTAAATCGACCACTGTATAGTTGAAAAAAACAAAAATCTGGAAAAATTTTGCCAGAGTATCATCTGCAAAATGAGCATATGAGCATTGTCAAAATATCATAAAACTGCAAGTACTAACATGTTTGCTTGCATAGTGAAGCACTGACTCCACTGCATATAATCAGTTACCCAATAGAAGCCAACTAGGCTTATCAAGCACCTATGAATAGCTATCATACATATGCTATTGTGAGGCTAGGTAAGTCTTCCACCTGCATCATCGAAAAGACCTTGAAATCTGGGTGTCTCCCAGTTAAGAAAACCTCACCACGACCCTCTTTATCAAACGTAAAAGGCTTTATGCAAAGAAGTATATCAATGACCACATGGACGTACGTAAGCAGTATCCACAAAAGCCTACATGGTGTGTATGTGATCAATATATGCAGTAAAATTACATTAAAAGGCTGAATGGATAGCCCAAAAACTAGCCAACAACACTTGCAAGTGTCTGTCAACTCTGACGTTTTATGTTCAAAAACTGACATAAATTTGCAGTTACTGCTCCCAACAAAACTAAAATCTTTCAAGAAACCTGTAGTTTTACGAGTGTGGCTGAAAACACAGCCCCAAAGGTTGATATTTAATGTCAGAGAAGTACAAAGAACAGTCTTCTTGATGTTCTTAGATCTATGTGAAGAGAACTATGTTTGGAAGTACTCCAAAACGGCTCCAAAAGAACCCCAAAAATGCTTCAAAAATAGGATTTGAAAGAAAAGAATGAAGCTTTGAGGGACCAAGACATGTTCAAGGTAATTTCAACCTTAGTCTTTCCCCTTCATCAGACACCACAAGTGTGTAGCTAAGTGGCAAGAGAATTCCACAGTTAAGCAAGCTCTTCCTTGATCCTTGAGATTCTTCCTCGCGTGCCAAGGTATGACAAGGTATGCCAAGGTCTTTTGGTTGGCGCCTTAGTCGTAAGCCTAGGGAGGGGGATGCTTGCTTTGCTCGCAGAAAAGGAACAAAGCTTTTGCGTCGAACTACTCTGATAGGAGTGAAGGGATTCAATGGTGATGCACCAAGGTGCACTCTCCTTATCTAGAGCATTGCAATGATATCCCTACAGTAGAAAACGGACCTCTTAAGCTCACACACGGTACTCCGCACAGAGACTGCAGAATATGCAGAAGACACAGTACATAGGGAGCACAAAGACAGACCTTTTAGGTCTTACAAATGCGGTCGAACTTACAATCTATGACTAACCATGCCACTATATGTTTTTTTAAAGAACATATACAAAGAAGTGTCCAGTGGCCATTTGGTCTTTCACATGGACACTAACGGTAAGAATTTTGATACCTGTTTTCCATATCTTTGATTAAATCATCATTGACACATTAGTAGATGCTCCCAATTTGCATATTGCTTAGGAAAATATAAGAATCTAATGAAATACCAGTATAAGAAGGAAAGAACATATTATTGAAAACCAATTAAGCATCTCAAGGACATGCATGCATATATACAAAGAATCCATGTGCATTCGCTCTTGGCTAGGGATGGTTTCAATACACAAATGGAATTTGTAATCTCTCCTTTGTGCACATCTCAATTCTTCTCTCGACTTAGAAACTCTATAAATTCTCAAAAGAATGTGCACAATCACGATGATGCATTATAAGGAAGCACATGTTTGTGCACAAAAATGGACGCAAGATCATGTAGTGCATGAATGCTTAGAAAATGATTGTTTGAATTATTAAATTCTTGAAACTACATTTATTTGCAATGCATTCATATGAATGATATTTGTTTTTATTTTCGTATGTCATGGAAATAACCCTGAGTAGATAGTTTATGTTTGGATGGGAGCACGATGATTAGGAAAGAGTGGAAAAAAAGATGTAGTTCCAAAATCATGCTAGCTAGATTTTGCAAGAAATATACCTCAAGTTATCTTCTATTGATACTTGGATATTCATAAGAATCTCAAAATTACGTTATGTGATGAATATCATGAATATCTCTTCCAACATAAATCCCTAAGTAAAATGTGCGCTATAAAGATAAGGCAAGTTGTTTCAATTGAATAGATTCCCTTGCCATCTCGATGGTTCAGAAGAAAGAAAGACTATAAAAAAGACTATAAAAAATGAAAGTACTTCAAAAAATTTGAAATTATTAGAAAATTTAGAATGTTTCCAAGACACGCATTTCTCATTTTGACATGGGCACAATGTCATATATACATTAATTTATAGAACCTATAATTTCCATAATTACTCTAAATATGATACGTACTTAGAAAAGACCAATTGGAAAGGTTCCAAAGAAGAAATCACAACGAAAATGGATATGAATCTCTCTTCATCAGCATTTCCAATGCATCTCAAGTAAGATGGAACCTTAATGTGTTTCTAAACGTATCATGAATACATGGACACACAATAGAGTCTAAAACTCGAAACTAAATTCTCTTACACCAACAAGAATGTAAATTACTCAAGGCATAAAGAAACTTTGAGAAACTCCCTCCTCTTAGAAGAACTTCTAGTTGCATTCAAGTCTTCATTCATTCAAGAGGATTACATCTCGAGATGAAAACCAAACTATGTTTTCTTTAGGATATTCAATGCTTTGTAATGAAAGAGTTTACAATTCTTAAGAAACCAGCAAGAAATGGAAAGATGTGCCTTAACTTTATGCTTGGATTAGCCTTGAAGAGAAAGCAACACAAAAAAAAAACATGAGCTCATACTTTGGGGACATTGAAGTTCGTGAAATTTTCCAAAATCGAGGATGCCTTCATCAATAAATTAGGACAAGTGTCCATTTACATACCTATATAATATGTTTGATTAAGTACTAAACATATTATTCTTTCTAGAACATCGTCTTCCAAAAGCTACTCTCAAGGGTCTGACAAGCATAAGAGTAATGGATTTTTTGCTATAAAATTTATAGTGTTTGGAGATGAAAACTCTTCAAAAGGGGAAGAAAGTACCAAAACATATCAAAATTGGTACGATTCATCCCATCAAATATAGAACCATGGATTTAGATTATAGATAGAAGAACATCTTTCACGATATAAGATGTTTGACAAAAAAGGAGTTGCTCAAAAATCAACTTTTTGGCATGCTAAAGCTAGTATTTGCATTCCATCAAGATCAACAAAGTTTTTTAACAGGTGACAACCAACCACGAGCTTTGACGAAACATGCCGAATTCTAAATCTTTTGTAAAGGGAGATAAGAAATAAAGATAGAAGTTTGGTTTTCAAGTACGATAGATGCTTGGACTCAAGATATAGAGAGATTCCTCAAAAACCCTCGAATATAAGCATGAGTCAATTGGGTGTTTATTCCACCATAAGCTTTTGAGCTTCCACTATAAGCATGAGATAATTGAAAACATAAGATCATAGAAAGAACTTGTGTTGGAAGCTCTAGAAACACAAGTTGAATATAGCAAAATGAATTGGAGTAAACGGTATTCTCTAGCTTAGATAAAATTTGGGACTTTAAGATAAACATCATCTTCACATTAGTGTTGTATATAAAGTATGGTGGTATGAGACACTAATTTTTATTAACATAAATCTAGGAATGATGGTATGGAACACTATTCTTTATTCTTTTATCACTCCACGAATGATGGAGTGGGACATAAGACCTTAAGATGGTAGATATCTCTATAACCTTGGGCTCATGAGTTGAAGTCATACTCATAGCAATGGGAATTGAATGTTCATAGAAAAATATGAATTACATGATGGGTAAGAGTATGACTGAAAACTCTTGAAGTATCAATTAATTAGAAAGTTTCAAGATCATGAGGTTAAAAGTACTTTCCAAGCCCTTTATAAAGGTTTTAACTAGAGTACTTTACTCTAATTTCAGTTATGGAACCTCCAAGTAAAAATTTTAGTGTTCTTGGTTGCAGACGATGCATGGATTTCTAAAGAGGAAAAAATTGAAAGCTCCCTTTAGCCAAGGAAAGCTTTACTAAGTCAATCTTTGTTGAATCACTTAGTTGATAGTACAAACAAATCAATTACTATGGTGACTCAAATTTATGCTTTATATTGTAAAAACATTTCAAAGGTGAAAATGAATAACTTACTAATCAACATGGTTGATATGAGACTAAGTTAATCCTAAGAACCTTTTTGATAATACAAATAGGTTATTCAATCCCTTGAGTTAAATACATATTATGGATTTCTATTGTAGCATAAAGGATTCTCAAGGTATTGAAAAGGGATTAACTTAGTAATGGAGATTGTTGAAGCATGATTGTTCTAGAATAAAACTTAAACATCATTTGAACAAATCTTGGTGGCTTGTGTCATTGATGTTTTATATCACTAGAATTTGTTAGATGGGTGATGTGTTTACCCAAAGAATCTTGTGTGAATTTGTTTTCATCTCATGAAGATAGAAATAGTGCTTCAAAACCTTGACTAGAATAAATCAGTAACGTTTTGAGTCTCATCTTGTTTGACTCGAGCTACTTTAGTATCTTATAATTTGAATTGTTTACACCAAGTTTTAGGTCTTCCTTCCCAAGTTTTCAAACCTTAAGGGTCATTTTGGAAGAATACTTGAAGACATTTCTATACGAGGTTACACTTCGTGGGAATGATAACTAAATCAAACATCATAGGTTTATGCTTTGTATATAACACAATAAAGTTTAGAAGACATGACTTTAAGAGAACTCATTCATCCATTAAGTTTTGCAACACAATCCATGGATGAAGAACCATTCCAGAGTTATTTCAAAAAGTTTGAGTAAAATCATGAATCGAAAGAGTTAGGAATGGATTCTAGATCTATTAGTTCTATAGAGGTAAATCCTTTGATTAACTATCCTACAATAAATCATTATGATGTGTTACTTGAGGTTGGTGGACCAAAGAAGTAAATGAAACACTTATTTCCCTATATTCTATCTTGGACTCTCCAGCCTACTAGGAAATGGTAGTCTTGTAATTGGGAAAAGATATAGATAGATGATGGTTAAGAAGTGGAACATAGTAAAAAATGTCTAAGTTAGATGACTTGTTCAACCTCATCTTAAGGAGACTTCTCAAAGTCTTGAACTAGTCATAAATGAATCTATTTATCTAGTTCTAGGCATAATTAGTGCATATAGAGACCCACATAGCATTTTCTTTGTAAAATTTTTAAATCCATGTACTTCATATCTTTGTGTTAAGGATACTAAGTTTACGAATTGCAAAACATTTAATTCGGCAAGGACGTCCAAGGTCCACCGTTATAATACTTCCACACTTTGCATATAAATCACTCATTTACATGCAAAGAAAAATCGTCTTAAAATGATTTGGGCATGGATTAGGCCATAAGTGGATTCTCTTTTGTTCAAATCTAGTCTCGAATAGAATACTCTTCTAATAAAGAGAAAATCAGAAAGATGAGGACCCTGATCAATGAGAGTGATCATGGGCATTGAGGAATACTCTACACTATTTGATTCCACATAGTTTTAATAGCAAACATAATTAAGGATGGCAACAATATTCTATAGATATGGGTCCAAGCAGAAAAAGACATGGGTTTTGAATGTCCAAAGTCACTCGGAGAACAATTGTAGTCTATTAGGATAGCCTTTGGAGAGTGTCTTCAAGAGTATGGTTTGAACCCCTAAACTAGTTGAAGCATTTCATCCCTTAGAATTGATATTTCCAAAGAGTATGATATTTAACCCTTAGGGAGACCTCTTAGGCATTTGAACTTGCATGTACAAGCTTAGGAGGATTCCTTTTAAAATACATGCTAGGGCCATGTGATTTCATATGTCTTCAAAAGCTAGTAGGCCATGGTTTAGAATCAATGTGAAGGGGACACTTGGAAACCTCTCCTAAAATTTACCCCTTTGGCTTAGAGGTAAATATATTTATTGGTGGATCTCTTGAGGGGACATATGCATCTCTCATCCCTTTGTGGGTTTAGATTTTCCTTTAGGAAATCTTATTCTTGCTAGTGTCTTAGGTGATGGATTATTGCCTTAATTCATATTGTTGTTTTGTGCACACAACACATACAAGATATTTGGTTCTTACTAGGAAACTACAAAAAACACTACAATGAATCTACCTTTTGTTTTTTTTCTGAGAGAACAAGAGGTAAATTAAAATAATGGCATGTAACAATGTATAAAGGGAAAGAATACCCCCACCAATTACAACTAGTGGCCTTCGACAATTTGATCAATGTAATACCAAATCACATTGTCAGTGTTACGGCACAGAACAACAGGCTGTAACTCGAATAGATCCATATGGAGGATAACATAGAACATAAGGCAAAGGCACAAAAAGGGTAACTAACAGCATACATCAACCATTTCAATCTTAGAGGCAGAGTACAACTTCAACAAAGAAGCCCTCCATTGGCTCGGTCTAGTATTATTCAGATGAGTGGACAAAGAGAATTCATCATCAAGAGCATCCTCAGTGTGAGCAATAGCTTTGATGCGAATTCTCTTCAGAACTATGTGCAGTGAGTAAACTGTAGCACTAGTCGACTTCTTGTTATTCAAGACACACACATTTCTGCTTTTCCAAATACTCCATAATATATAAGCTCTCCACAATTTCCATAAAACAACATCAAATTTGTTGCAGACCCTGAGCAACAGCTCTTTGTAGCCAAGGTGGATGTTGTGCTTTTGGCAGAAAAGCAAGAGGCACCTCTAGAAAGATTGGGCATGCTTGCAATTAACAAACAAGTGGGGGAGATCTTCCACATTTCCACAAAAAATACATAAACCATTATTAATGTTAAACTTCTTTTCCTTAGCTCCACACGAAATTGCATTGTGCAGTGTAAGCTAGAGAAGGTAAGAGTGCTTAATGTTCTCAGGAAGGTGCCAAATACACAAAAATCTATGAGTCCATTCATTAGCATTCTAGTTCACTTTCCACATTTTGTTAAGCTTGGGCAGAATCATATTGATCTCCCTCTCGTGCTCTTTAACTTCTTCAACATGTCTTGACCTTCATCACCTAGCGTGACTAGTTTCCTCTGGACACTGATCTCAGCTCTCGTAGCTAGCATGCCTGTATGATTCAAGAGAACCTGCAGACAACCAAAGGAGTAGTGAGTATTTGAAATTTGAGCTTCAGACATGATCTCACCATTTATAGTGAGATCCTCCCAAGTGCTAAACCCCATTTTGAGACATTTATGCTCTCTAATCCCAAGAGTCCCATTATTCCATAGAGAAAACTATCCTGTCCAGATATTCTCATCCAGATAAAAGTAAAAATGATAAAAGAATTTATTCTTGGGACAGCACGACATTTTAACCTCCATCCAAGCTTGCCACATTCTGTAGTAAAGAGTAGATCCCATAGGGGAGAAAGTGTGTGGAGAAACCACAATGTCCTATAGAGAGCGGTTTCTCCAAACTTTGTAATCTGCAAGAGCAAAATTGTGAACATTCGCTTTTATAAGAATGGCCCAAAAATCATAAGAATTAAGAGACTGAATGATCCATTTGGCAGCAAGGTTAGCAAACATCTTAAGAGCAAAAACTATTTCAAGACCCCCTTCTTTTTTTAGGCAAACAACAAACTTTCCAAGCAACTTTAGGAACCTTGTTCTCAACTAAGCTTCCTCCCCACAAGAACCTCCTAGAAAGACAAATAGCCTCGTTAAAATGTGTTTTATTAGGAACCCAGCAGGACATAATGTAAACTAGGATTGAGAGAATATAACGGTCAAGAACAAAAATTCTATGAGAAAGAGAAGATTGACAAGTATACCACAAGAGCAACTTTTTTCTGAATTTATCCAAAACCCATTCGCATGTTTGATGACTATGGACTTGAAAACCCATACGAAATCGAAGAAGACTAAACACTTCCCCATATTTAATGATTTCACAATGGATGTTCACAATGCAAGTAGGCACATGATTAGAGGAAGAATTAAAAGCCATTTTTTTATGATTAATGTTTGATCCACTAGCAATACACAAGGTGTTAAGGCACTCTAAGATACTATTGGCATAGTTTTCATCAATTTTAATCAAGATATTAGTATCATCAGCAAAGGTTTGAAGACAAAGCTACTTATCACTACCTGGCATAAGAATAACTTCAACTTTCTTACTCTCAATAGCATCTTTAATCAGCCACCCAATGGCATCACTAGTTAAAGCAAAGAGGAGGGGGGCTAGAGGGCAACCTTGTCTGATAGACCTTCTAAGTCTAAACCGGGGAGAAAGATTCCCATTTATAGCCACCCTAGAGTGGGCAGTGCCAAAGAGAGTACTGATATCTTTTATGAAACTTTTCCTAGCTCCTATGTCGTGTAGAGATTGGTGCACAAAGTCCCATTCTATCCTATCATAAGCCTTGTCAAAGTCAATTTTGAAGAAATAAAAGGGTTAGCTGGACTCATTGGCCTACTCAATACCTTCCCACAGAGAAATAATAACATTCTTGTTAGCCGTGATGTTGTTTTAGTGGAAGATGCTATTCAACCATTGTGTTCATGTACTAAGAAGACATTTGTTAGCTCTAAAGACATGTATGATACTTTGCTGGCTCTTTTTACAAGTGGATAGTCTAGTGCTAGTCCTAATGAGGCAACTTCTCAACCTTTGCAGGTTTCATGTGATGATGCAGATCATCCCATTTTTTATGCAGATTTAGATGATGCACTTGTTGATAAGAGAGGTGATATTTAGGAGGCAAAAACTATGCCAAAATGGCTGGTGAAGACTTTGCGTGACAGAAAATTAGATGCACCTTTGTCATATCGTACCCATTTAGGCTCTCATAATGCCTCTTTTTTTGGTGCAAATACCAAGCCTACACATTTGGCTAAAGTTTATGTACAATTGAAGCTTCATGGAAACCATTGCTAGGAAGCTTTTATCTTTTACTATGTGTAAAAGTAATTATGACTTGAAAATAATACTTGTAATCACCACCAAACTCGTGGATTTATTAGTTGGAAAAGTCAGGACTCCACTTGAGAGAATATCTCCTAAATTGGAGGACTACTTTTTAGTGAGAGCCAAAGGAGGATTCAAATTCAAATTCAAATCTCACATCTATAAAAGATGTCTAAAAATGCACTGTGTGTGGCTCCATATCTGAGTTATCCTTGACAACATTGTAAGAGAGTAAGGCATACTTCATAGCCTATACTACTCACAATTATTAGGCATTGTTTATCATGCTAATGATCTTGTACAACGTTATGTTCTAATACAATAGATCTATACTTCTCATCTATGGTCTCTCTATTATAACCACTTATTATAGTCATTTCTACTGCTCATATCTCAGTCATTCCTTCATTAGATTCAATGTTCTATAGCTTGTTGGAATCAGCTCCAAGTTCCCTACATGCTCAAAAAGTTTGAAGATAATCCATTCAGCCAATTTGGAGAAAAGAGTCTCAAAGCACTCACTAGTCAAACTCTATAGACGTCCTAAAAAATCGAGGGTAATGATTCAATTGCTAAATTGATTGATCTGTGTATAGTGCATCATTTTACGTGATTCCACTTGCAATCATTAGCTCATTAAGTTAATTTTATACCTGTAAGAGGAATCTTTCTTATTCCTACTGTACTAGAAGCAGTGAGCATAACAAGCAGCACGTGTGTGAACAAAGATAGAAGGTTTTCATTAATCCTTCAACTTGGAAATAGTCTGTTTTGGTTTAAAGATTTCTCACATCATTTCCAAATTACATAGGCAATTATTTTGTGTCATTGGAAAGCTAAGAGGGCCTACAACTCAACCCTAAAGTAAGAAGGGGCTGGTACAAAGCAGTATTTGGCAGTACCTACTCATTTCTTGGAGTGTCCATCCATCTTTCCCAACAGTGGTATTAGAGCAAAGCTAAGGTAGAATGGGAGATGGTTTTCCTTCTTTCATTGATGAATTGGACAGGAACAACTACCAAGCATGGTCTGTGAGGATGAAGACATACTTGCAAGGAAGGAGCCTCTATGGATTCATCTCAGGAGATGAGGAGATGCCCATATTCGTTGGTGCAAGTTACAAGCCTACACGTTTGGCTTGAAGGATACTTTGAAGTCCATACACATATGGAGAAGCATAGGAATGTTAGTGGTTGAGTACCACTTTACCTCATTGTAAAAGTCAGATTTGACTTGGAATATTTGTAAACACCTACCAAAAGGGATTCGTGGAAAAAGGTTAGATTTGATTGAAGGAATATCTCCTAGGATATAGGAGCTTGATCATAGGGAGCCAAAAGTTTAAATTTGAATTCAATTTTTTACTCAATCACTATAAAAGTGAACATGAAAAAGTCACGGTTAAGAATCATCATTCCCGAGCTCATTACTGTCAATTTTGAGTGTGGGTGAGGCCTACACTCTAGCCCACACCTATCTACACCATTAGGAAATGATCTTCATGCCAATGGATTTGTATACAAGTGTTCATTAATACATATATCTTCATTAGTCATTTTTGAGTTCTCTGTCATAGTACTTGAAAGTCTATCAACTTGTGAAGTCCATATCTCAGTCATTTCTCCACCAAATTCAAAGATCTAAAGCTTTTTGGATTCAGCTCAAAGTTGTCTACATGATTTCAAAATTTGAAGAGATTCTATTTAGCCATTTCAGAGAAACGTTCGTCGAGGTGATCACTGGCCATTGTCTACAACAGTCCTAAAAAAGCAGGGGTAAAGGTTTACTTGCTAAATTGATTTCTCTTAGCATAGTTTATCTTTTTACATCATTTCACTTGGAATAGTTAGCTTGCTAAGCTAATTAGATACCTCTAAAAGGAATTTTTCCAATTCCTACTGTGCTAGTCATACTAAACAAAAGTTCCAGCAGGTGTCAAGACATAAATAGAAGGTTTTCTTGAGATCTTGTAGTCCAAAGTTATCTATTTTGATTTAATCTTTACACATATCATTTCCAAAGTACATAGGCCATATTATGATGTCATTGGAAAGCTAAGGAAGTCCACTTATCAACTCTGAAGCTTACAAGGGCTGTTACAAAGCAGGATTTGGTAGTACCTACTCAATCTCTTGGAGTCTCCATCCATCTTTCACAATAGTGGTATCAGAGCAAACTAAGGTAAAATGGGAGATGGTTTTCCTTCATTCATTGATAAATTGGATAGGAACAACTATCACGCATGGTCTCTAAGGATGAAGACCTACCTACAAGGAAGGAGTCTCTATGGATATATCTTACGAGATGAGGAATTGCCCTCATTCAAAACAAGAGGATTGCCAACAAAGGAAGAACATGAAAAGCTCAACACATGGTGTGCTAAGGATGCATTAGCAAGGTCTTATTTACTCAACTCCATCTCTGATTTTTTTTTTGCCACACATTAGGAACTATAAGACATCCCAAGAGACTTGGGAAACTTTGTCATCTTATTTCTCTTCCAACACAAGGGCTAGAAAAAATCAGTTGTGGATTGAGTTTACCACATTAAGGAAGCAACCTAAGCAAGCTGTTTCAGAGTTTGTGACCAAGATTAAAGATGTAGCAGATCAGTTAGCAAGCATAGGAGAAGAGATTGAAGAAGAGCAAATTTTAAGGCAAGTGATCAATGGGATCAAGGCTAATGACAAATGGGAAAGCTTCACCACTGCTATGGACCTTTACATGGACATGCAAATTCCACATCTTACAACTCTCATGGGAGAATTGTTTACTCATGAAGCAAAGATCAACAAGAATGGAGACACATCCAAAGGTAATAACTCTTCTGCCCTATACACTGATAAGAAGTCTAAAGATAAAGGCAAGAACAAGAAGGTGGAAGATGAAGTCTCTACCTCCCAAGCCAACTATGTAGGAAGAGGTAGATCATCAAGAGGAAGGGGCAGACCAAGTAAGCAAGGTAGGGGGAGATCCTATAACTCCTCACCATGCAACATTTGTGGTTTATCAAATCATACTACAGATGAGTGTTTCAGGAATTACAAGAATGACAGAGGAAGAGGATACCAAAGAGGTGGATACTCACAGTCAAGAGGTAGATTCAACCATCACCAAGGCTACAACAACAACTACAATAACAATTACAACAACAATTACAATGGAAAATACCAAGAAGGATTCAAATCCAGAAAAGACTACACCAATTATACAGAAGAGTAGGATGATTCTCTTCTGATCATGAACATGACTTCAAAACCAGGTACAAATGATGACCAACTATTCTACATTGACTTAGGATGCTCAAATCATGTGGCTGGCAATGTAGCACTACTCTTTGATCTTGAGGAACCAAAAGGTAAGCATCAAGTCCAAACAGGTGATGACACCAAGCACTTAGTAGTTGAAGTTGGAAATGTTAAGACTTGTGATGGAAATCAGAACTTGTTGAGTAGGGTACTCTATGTACCAACCATTACCAAAAATCTGATGAGTGTTGGACAGATTGTGGAGAAAGGTTTGCAGGTTAGATTCAACCAATTTGGAGCATTTGTGGAGGATCCTAAGCAGGGGTTCAAGAGGATTGCTAAAGGAGAGAAATCAGGTAGACTTTTCATTTTTGAGCTAGAAGAAACAAAGAACATTTCACTATACAGTTATAAAGATCAAACAATTTCAGAGCTTGAGATTTGGCACAAAAGATTAGGGCATATAGGAGAAAGAACCTTGAAGCAGATATGCAGGGATCAATGTGTAATTGGAATACCCAATGTTTCCAAGCAACACATGATATATAAATGTAGTGCTTGTCAGTTTGGAAAGTCTCACAAGTTACCCTTCTCAAGGAAAGTTTACATGCATGAAGACTACCTAGAACTTGTTCATACAGATGTATGGGGACCAAGCAAAGACCCCTCAATCTCAGGATCCAGGTACTATGTATCTTTTATTGATGATTACAGTAGGTGGACTCTATAGTACTTTATGAAACACAAGGATGAGGTGTTTAATTGCTTTAAAAAATATCTTGCACTAGTTGAGGATCAAACAGGGAAGAATTTGAAGAGACTAAGGTCAAATGGAGGAGGTGAATACTTCTCCAATGAGTTTGAAGAATTCTTGCAAGACAGAGGCATCAAAAGTGAAACCACCACAAGGTATACTCTTGAACAGAATGGGGTAGCTGGGAGAAGAAATAGGTTGATTGTTGAGACACCTAGGTCTATGTTGAATGAGAAAAAGTTACCAAACTATCTATGGGTAGAGAGTGTTTCTACTGCCATTTACCTCATAAATAGGTTACCATCTAAGTCCCTTGATGGGACGACATCCTATGAAGCATGGCATGGGAGGAGACCCTTACTAGTCCATTGCAGGATATTTGGATGTGTAGCATATGTACACATTCCTTCTTAGATAAGAGGTAAGCTAGACCCTAAGGCTGAGAAGTGTATTCTTTATTGGATATGATCTAAATAAAAAATGGTATAGGTTTTATAACCCTTCCAACAAGGGATTCATGGTTAGTAGAGATGTTGTTTTTTATGAAAATGATTCTTGGTATGACATTAAATGCATGAAGTTCAAACTACCCTATGACTTGGAAGAGGAATTTCCAAGTCTTGGTAAGGAGGAACCTACTCAGAATGAAGACCCAAACTCAGAGGATGAAGATATTATCAACCTTGAAGAGTTCAAGACATGGAAGTCCAACGGGAAAGTCAAAATGAAGAAGCTTGAAGACATACCTGAATCTTCAAATCAGTCAACCAGAAGATCACAAAGAGAGAGCAAAAAACCTATCAAATATGGGTATGATACATCTCTTGTTACTAAACACTTTGTTTATCTTGCCAAAGATTTGTCCATTGAAGAACCAGGGTCATATGAAGAAGCCATAACCAAGACAAAATGGAAAGAAGCTATGGATGAGGAGATTGAAGCACTCAAGGAAAGTGATACATGGGAGTTAGTACCAAAGAAGGACTCCATGAAGGTAATAGGATCCAGATGGATCTATAAACTCAAAAGAAATTCTGATGGGTCAATTAATAGGTACAAAGCAAGATTGGTAGCTAAAGGTTTTGCACAAACCCAAGGCATTGACTATGAAGAGACATGCTCTCATGTGGTCAAGATTCCAACAATCAAAGTGTTGGTAAGTGTGGCTGCATCAAAAAATTGGAACATGTATCAATTGGATGTCAAGAATGCTTTCTTGAATGGATGGATTTCAGAGGAGGTATATATGTCACAACCTCCTGGCTATAGAAGGTAACATATGTTTGCAAATTGAAAAAGGCTTTATATGGATTAAAGCAGGCACCTAGGGCATGGAATTATAGGTTAACTACATATCTCCAAGATCAAGGTTTTTTCATGAACAAGGCACACACTTCTCTATTCATTAAGAGAAGTAATTCAGAGGTAATATACCTTTGTGTTTATGTTGATAACATCATGCTTACAGGTAATGATGTGAATGGAATCAGACAAATCAAGAGCCAGATGATGAAGGAGTTCAAGGTCAATGATCTTGTTCTACTAAAATATTTTCTTGGACTTGAGTTAGTCTATACTAACTCTGGTATATACATTACTCAGAAAAAGTACATACAGGATATGTTGAAGAAGTTTTATTTGTAGGATGCCAAAGTTGCAAGTACTCCAATGGGGGTAAACCTAAAACTAAGTGCCCATGAACGTGATGAAATTGATGATGTTACAGGTTACCAAAGTATAGTTGGAAGCTTGAACTATGCTACCTTAACAAGGATAGATATTGCATATGGAGTTAGTGTGCTAAGTCAGTTTATGCACAAGCCAAGAGTACCTCACCTAGAAGTTGCCAAAAGGATTCTAAAGTATCTCAAGGTTTGTATTTCCCTTACACTTCTCATCTAGACATCAAGATCTATTCAGATGCAGATTGGCCAGGATGCAAGGATGATAGGAGGAGCACCTCTGGATACATTTCATTCGTAGGTGATAAACCAATTTCATGTTCTTCAAAGAAGCAACCTACTGTTGCTTTATCTTCTACAGAAGTAGAGTATAGAGGACTGGCTAATGCCACACAAGAAGCCATATGGATCAAGCTTTTGTATACTGAGTTGGGTTTGTATACTAGGTCACCAATAATTTTTGGAGATAATACAAGCTCACTTCACCTTGCAGCTAATCCTATATATCATGCTAGGACCAAACATATAGAGGTCCATTACCATTATGTGAGAGAAAAGTTATTAAGCAAGGAGATTCAACTAACCTATGTATCAACCAATCTGCAGTGTGCAGATTTGTTGACTAAAGCTTTGGATGGGACCTAACTTTGCAGGTTCAAGGCAATGATTGGATTGCAGGATATACATGAGTATTGAAGATGAAGACCAAGCCAAAATGTTTGGCTTGAGGGGGAGCTGTTGGTTCAAGTTACAAGCCT
The DNA here is from genome assembly GCA_020310875.1 of Ceratopteris richardii. Taxonomy (NCBI): domain Eukaryota; kingdom Viridiplantae; phylum Streptophyta; class Polypodiopsida; order Polypodiales; family Pteridaceae; genus Ceratopteris; species Ceratopteris richardii. Next base: position 175,824,837 of record CM035417.1, on the reverse strand, counting down.
ACACATTTGGCTTGAAGGATAATTTGAAGTCCATACACATATGGAGAAGCATAGGAACTCATGTTAGTGGTTAATTACCACTTTACCTCATTGTAAAAGTCAGATTTGACTTGGAATATTTGTAAACACCTACCAAAAGGAATCGTGGAAAAAGGTTAGTTTTGATTGAAGGAATATCTCCTAGGATATAGGAGCTTGATCATAGGGAGCCAAAAGTTTGAATTTGAATTCAAATTTTTACTCAATCACTATAAAAGTGAACATGAAAAAGTTGCGGTTAAGACTCATCGTTCTCGAGCTCATTACTGTCAATTCTGAGTGTGTATGAGGCCTACCGTCTAGCCCACACCTATCTACACCATTAGAAAATGATCTTCATGCCAATGTATTTGTATACAAGTGTTCATTAATACATATATCTTCATTAGTTATTTTTGAGTTTTCTGCCATAGTACTTGAAAGTCTGTCAACTTGTGAAGTCCATATCTCAGTCATTTCTTCACCAAGATCAAAGATCTAAAGCTTCTTAGATTCAGCTTGAAGTTTTCTACATGCTATCAAAATTTGATGAGATTCTATTCAGCCATTTCAGCAAAAAGTTTGTCGAGGTGATCATTGGTCATTGTCTACAACAGTCCTAAAAAATCGAGGGTAAAGTACTTGCTAAATTGATTTCTCTTGGCATAGTTTATCTTTTTACATCATTCCACTTGGAATAGTTAGCTTGCTAAGCTAATTAGATACCCCTAAAAGGAAGTTTTCCAATTCCTACCGTGGTGGTCATACTGAGCAAAAGATCTAGCAGGTGTCAAGACATAAATAGAAGGTTTTCTTGAGATCTTGAAGTCCAAAGTAATCTGTTTTGATTTAATCTTGACACACATCATTTCCAAAGTACATAGGCCATATTATGATGTCATTGGAAAGCTAAGGAGGTCCACTTATCAACTATGAAGCTTACAAGGGCTGGTATAAAGCAGGATTTGGCAGTACCTACTCAATCTCTTGGAGTTTCCATCCATCTTTCCCAACAATATTCAGAAGCAAAGGACAACCTACAAGAGAGGAGCATGAAAGACTCAACACGTGGTATGCCAAGGATGCATTCGCAAGGTCTTACTTACTTAACTCAATCCCTGATTTTCTTCTTCCACATATTAGAAATTTTAAGACATACCAAGAGACTTGGGAACCATTGTCTTCCTATTTCTCTTCCAACACAAGGGCCAGGAAGAACTAATTGTGGATTGAGTTTATCACTCCAAGAAAGCAACCCAAGCAAGGCAACTCAGAGTATATGACCAAAGTCAAAGATGTAGAAAATCAATTGGCAAGCATCAGAGAAGAAATTGAAGAGGAGAAGTTTGTAAGACAAGTAATCAATGGTATAAAAGCTGATGACAAATGGGAGAGCTTCACAACTGCCATGGACTTGTACATGCACATGCAGATTCCAGACCTTACTTCTCTCATGGGGCAACTATTTACCCATGAAGCCAAGCTCAAGAACAATTGAGATTCATCAAGAGGTAATAGCTCTTCTGCCCTATATAGTGATAAAATTAAGTCCAAAGAGGAAGGGAAGAATAAGAAGATTGAGGATGAAGGAGCTACCTCCCAAGCCAACTGTGCACGGAGAGCTAGAACCTCAAGAGGAAGGGGCAGAGGATGTAAGCAAGGTAGGGGGAGACCTTATAACTGTTCACCATGTAATATTTGTGGATTGTCAAATCATACTACAGATGAGTGTTACAGGAACTTCAAGATTCAGAGAGGAAGAGGTTATCAAAGAGGTGGATATACGTAATCAAGAGGAAGATTCAATCATCATCAAGGATAGAATAACAACTACAACAACAACTACAATAGCAACTACGAAGGAGGCTACAAATCAAGGAAATACTACAACAACTACACAGAGGAGAAAGAGGATTCTCTTCTGATTATGAATATGACTTCAAAGCGAGGTATAAATGATGAACATCTCTTCTACATTGACTCACGATGCTCAAACCATGTGGCAACCAATGTAGCTCTTCTCTCTAACCTTGAGGAACCAAAGGGTAAGCATTAGGTACAAACAGGTGATGACACCAAGCACTCAGTGATTAAAGTAGGAAATGTTAAGATCTCTAATGGAAATAAGAATCTGTTGAGCAGGGTTCTATATGTACCTACAATTACCAAGAATTTGATGATTGTTGGACATATTGTGGAAAAGGGTTTGTAGGTTAGGTTCAACCAATATGGAGCATGTGGAGGATCCCCAACATGGATTCAAGAGAATTGACAAAAGAGAAAAGATAGGTGGATTATTTACTTTTGAACTTGAAGATACAAGGAAAATTGCATTTTATAGCTACAAAGATCAAACATTATCAGAGCTTGAAATTTGGCATAAGAGATTAGGGCATGTTGGTGAAAGAACCTTAAAACAGATATGTAGAGATCAATGTGTGCTTGGGATACCTAATGTATCCAAGCAACACATGATCTATAAATGTGGTGCTTGTCAGTTTGGAAAATCTCATAGGTTACCCTTCTCAAGGAAAGGCTATATGCATGAGGACTATCTAGAGCTTGTCCATATAGATGTATGGTGACCAAGTAAGGATCCCTCAATTTTTGGATCAAGGTATTATGTATCTTTCATTGATGATTTCAGTAGGTGGACCGTCTTATACTTTATGAAGCACAAAGATGAAGTATTCAGCTGCTTTAAAAAGTATCTTGCACTTGTTGAGAACCAAACAAGAAGGAAGCTAAAGAGACTAAGGTTCGATGGAGGAGGTAAGTACTTCTCTAATGAGTTTGATGCATTCTGACAAGATAGAGGAATCAAGAGAGATATTTAAACAAGGTATAACCCTGAGCAAAATGGGGTGGCAAAGAGGAGAAATAGATTAATTGTTGAAACAGCTAAATCAATGTTAAATGAGAAAAAGTTACCTAATTACTTGTGGGCAAAGAGTGTATCTATTGCCACTTATCTTGTAAACAGGTTGCCATCCAAACCTCTTGATGGGATGACCCCATATGAAGCATGGTATGGTAGAAGACCTTCACATGATCATTGCAGGATCTTTGGATGTGTAGCTTATGTGCATATCCCTTCTCAAATAAGAGGTAAGCTAGACCCTAAGGCAGAGAAGTGCATCTTCATAGGGTATGACTTGAATCAGTGAGGATACAAGTTCTACAATCCTTCAAAAAAAGGACTCATGGTCAGTAGAGATGTTGTCTTTGATGAGAATAACTCTTGGTTTGAAAATGAATGCAGGAAAGCAAAGCTACCTTATGACTTGGAAGAAGACTTTCCAAGCCTCACTAAGGAGGAACCCAAACAGATTGAAGACATCAACTCAGATGATGAGGAGATCATCAACTTCAAAGAGTTCAAGGCATGGAAGTCCAAAGGCAAAGTCAAAATGAAGAGATTGGAGGATATACCTGAATCATCCAACCAAGCAATTAGAAGACCACAAAGGGAGAGCAAGAAGCCAATCAGATATGGGTATGACACTTCCTTAGTTACTAAGCACTCTATTTATCTTGCAAAAGACTTGTCATTTGAAGAGCCATCATCATTTGAAGAGGCAAAAACCAAGGCAGAATGGAAGGAAGCTATGGATGAGGAAATTGAAGCACTCAAGGAGAGTGATATTTGGGAGATAGTACCAAAGGAGTCTATGAAGGTAATTTGTTCTAGATAGATCTATAAGATAAGAGGAATTCTGATGGATCAATAAGTAGGTACAAAGCTAGACTTGTGGCTAAGGGTTTTGCACAAACCCAAGGAGTTGATTATGAAGAAACGTTCTCACCTATAGCCAATATACCAACCATCAGGGCATTGGTAAGTGTGGCTGCATCAAAGAATTGGAACATGTATCAATTGGATGTAAAAAGTGCATTTCTAAATGGCTAGATTTTAGAGGAGGTTTACATGTCTCAACCTCCTGGCTATGAGGACCCAAACAAGGTAACATATGCATGAAAATTGAAGAAAGATCTTTATGGATTGAAGCAGGCACCTAGGGCATGGAACCATAGGTTGACTACATACCTTCAAGATTAAGGATTCATCATGAGTGAAGCAGATACTTCTCTCTTTATTAAGAGGATAAATTCAGAGGTAATATACCTATGTGTATATGTTGATGATATCATACTCACAGGAAATGATGCTAATGGGATCAAGCAATAAAGAATCAGATGATGCAAGAATTCAAAATTAGTAATCTTGGATCATTAAAATGCTTTCTTGGACTTCAGCTAGTCTATACTAACTCTGGAATTTATATTACTCAGAGAAAGTATATACAGGATATGTTAAAGAAGTTTCATTTGCAGGATGCCAAAGTAGCAAGTACTCCAATGGAGCTTAATCAGAAGTTAAGTGCCCATGAAGCTGATGTGCTTGAGAACATTGCAGGTTACCAAAGCACAGTGGGAAGCTTGAACTATGCTACATTGACAAGGATTGATATTGCTTATGGCGTAAGTGTTTTAAGTCAATTTATGCACAAACCTAGGGCACCTCATTTGGAATTTGCCAAAAGGATTTTGAAGTAACTTAAGGGCACTCAAAATCAAGGGTTATATTTTCCTTATACTTCAGACTTGGACATCAAGATATATTCAGATGCAGATTGGGCAAGTTGCAAAGATGATAGAAGAAGTTCCTCAGGTTACCTTTCCTTTGCACGTGATAAACCTATATCATGGTCTTCAAAGAAGAAACCTACTATTTCCTTATCTTCTACAAAGGCAGAGTATAGAGGATTGGCCAATTCTACTCAAGAGGCCATGTGGATCAGATTACTATACACAGATTTGGGTTTGCAAACTACATCTCCAATGAGTTTTAGAGATAAAACAAGCTCACTTCATCTTTCAACAAATCCTATTTATCATGTTAAGATGAAGCATATAAAGGTCCACTATCATTATGTGAGAGAGAAGCTATTGAGCAAAGAAATTCAGTTGTCTTATATGTCTACTAATATGCAATGTGCACAATTATTCACTAAAGCATTAGATGGTACAAAACTTTGAGGTTTAAGTCTATGATTGGATTGCAGGACATTCAATAAGATTGAAGAAGAAGACCAAGCCAAAATGTTTGGCTTGAGGGGAAGTTGTTGGTGCAAATACCAAGCCTACACATTTGGATAAAGTTTATGTACAATTGAAGCTTCATGGACACCATTGCTAGGAAGCTTTTTATCTTTTACTATGTATAAAAGTCATTATGACTTGAAAAGAATATTTGTAATCACCACCAAACTCGTGGATTTATTAGTTGGATGAGAGAATATCTCCTAAAGTGGAGGACTACTTTTTAGTGAGAGCCAATGGAGGATTCAAATTCATATTCAAATCACACATCTACAAAAGATGTCTAAAAACGTGCGGGTGTGTGGCTCCATATCCGAGTTATCCTTGACCAAATTGTAAGAGATTAAGGCATACTTCATAGCCTATACTACTCAAAATCATTAAGCCTTGTTTATCATGCTAATGATCTTGTAAAACATTATGTTCTAATACAATAGATCTATACTTCTCATCTATGGTCTCTCTCTTATAGTCACTTTCTATAGTCAACGTGTACTGCTCATATCTCAGCCATTCCTTCACCAATTTCAATGTTCTATAGCTTGTTGGAATCAACTCCAAGTCTCTAAATTCCTACAAAGTTTTAAGATAATCCATTCAGCCAATTCGGAGAAACATGCATCGAAGCACTCATTGGTCAAACTCTGTAGAGGTCATAAAAAATTGAGGGTTATTATTCGATTGCTAAATTGATTGTTGTATGTATAGTGCATCATTTTAAGTGATTCCACTTGGAATCATTAGCTCATTAGACTAATTTCATACCTCTAAGAGGAATTTTTCTAATTCCTATTGTAATGGAAGCATTTAGCATAACAAGCAGGAGGTGTGTGAACAAAAATAGAAGGTTTTCATTAATCCTTCAACTTGGAAATAGTCTATTTTGGTTAAATAATTTTCCACATCATTTTCAAAGTACATAGGCACTTATTTTGTGTCATTGGAGAACTAAGAGGGCTTACAACTCAACTCTGAAGCAAGAAGGGGATGGTACAAAGCAGGATTTGGTAGTATCTTCTCATTTCTTGGACTGTCCATCCATCTTTCCCAACATCTTTTGCATCAGATTGCTATGCTATGGCTGCATCTAATCTCTATGATGAGAATGAGCGTGTTTCATTTGATGAAGCACAAAATTCAAAAAATTGGATGGCTACTATGCAATCTGAATATGATGCTATAATGAAGAATGGTACTTGATTTTTATGTGACTTACCTCCTAGCAAGAAGGCCATTGGTACTAAGTGGGTATATAAGTTGAAGCATAACCCTAATGGAGAGTTGACAGATATAAGGCTAGGCTTCTTGCAAAGGGTTATGCATAGGAAAAAGGCATTGATTTTGATGAAAACTTTGCTCCTACTTGCTCTATGACTATTGTTCATAGCATCTCTGCACTTGCAGCTCATCATGGTTGGAATGTACATCAGCTGAACATTACAAAAACATTTCTAAATGGTGACTTGCATGAAGAAGTGTATGTTTCTCAGCCCCATGGCTTTGTAGAGAAAGGACATGAAAACCATTTGTGCAGGTTAAAGAAGGCATTATATGGTTTAAAGCAAGCATCACGTGCTTGGTATGAAAAGATACATTCCTATATGATTGCACATGGTTTTGAGAACAGTCCAACTCAAAGCACCTTATATGTCAATCGTGCGAATGATGTACTTATGATCATTGTGGTGTATGTTGATGACATGCTTCTCATGAGGTGCTAATTTCAAGGCTGATTTACAAGCCTCATTTGTGATGTCTGATTTGGGGCATTTGCATCATTATTTGGGCATTCAGTTTATGCACGTTGATGGTGGAATGGATTTGTATCAAACAAAATATATTGACACATTATTGCAGCATTTTGTCCTTGAAGACTGTAAACCTATTGCCACTCCTACGGAGACAGGTTTACGACCAAGAATTCATGATGTTGGAGATGCGTTTGATATTGTTCTCTATCAGCAAGATGTTGAATGCTTCATTTACTTATGCATTACTGAGCTAGATATTGAGTTTGTTGTCTCACAGATGAGTAGGTTTATGCATTGCCCAGGCATCAAGCATTGGTAAGCGGTTAAGTGCATCTTTTGGTACTTGAGTGGAACTCGGCTACTTGGGTTGTTTTATCCCAAGGGGTGATCACTACCGTTAGATTTGCATGCTTTTTCTGACTCTGATTTGGTGGGTTGCTATGACACTCATCTCTCCAGTAGTGGCTTTTGCTTCATGCTTAATAGCTCATGTATATCTTGGTTGAGCAAGAAGCAGCCTATTGTGGCCACTTCTAGTTGTGAGGCTGAGTATAGGGCAGCTTTCATAGCGACTATTAAATGTCTATGGCTCAGACGCCTTATGGCTGATTTGGGTGTTCCATGCAACCACTAAGCACATTGAGGTGCATTATCATTATGTCAGGGAGAGGTTCTCTGTTGGGGAGATTAGCTTGGCATATGTGCCCATGCAGGAGAGCATTGTAGACCTTTTCACAAAGTCTCTACCTAGGGAGAAGTTTGAAGCTTTCTGCAAAGCTTTGGGCTTAGTTCCTTTTGTGGAGTGATTTCCATCCCACCTTTGTTTCTTGTGTTGTATGCATTCCACGAGTTTCCCACTTATTTTAGTGAAGTCATAAACTCCAGCAAGCAGCCCCCTTGCTTGCTTACCTCATTTTCTCATTACTTTGTTCCTCTCTATCTAGAGGTGTAGTTACTCTTTTCCAAATCTAATTGTACAAGATTGTAGAGCATTGTTTGCTCCGTCATTGTACTCATTTTCATTGATTTCAAGCTTCTTTTGGTCTTTCATATTGTGCCCTAAACTTTACCAAAGTTTTAAGTTATTTGGCTAAGTGAGTTGTGAGAAATTGCCAACTTTGTGAAGGTATATCTCTGCACATAGGATGAGAGTGTTGAAAACATGTAGCTCTGATTTTGCAGAGAGTAGTTATCCGAGGTGGAATATCCATTTGGGATGATTTAAAGCTTTTTGGGTAGCTCTTATAGTCTTATACGAGTCAGCAAAATTGCATTTAAAGTCTCTGTGTTGGTGTAGAGAAAAATGACTGCTTCTAGACCTAGTGGAGGGTAGCGATCTTCTTTTTTTGCATTGGGGTCTTAGAATCATCACCCCTCAGTGGTATTATATCCAATTTGGAGGCATGGAGACATGAGTGGCATCATATTGAAGACTTGAAGGGATCAAGACATCTCATGGAAGCACAAGGAGGACTCGTCAAAGCAAGAAGACATCAAAAGGGTAATATCCACACCTTCTAAAGCATACAAAAACTTGAGGAGAAGCTAGAGGAGCATCTTAAAGCTCAGTATGGCTGAGTATAATGCACAAATAAAGAAGTTAGAGAAAAGAAATTATCAACAATGGAAATTTAGAGTTAGCAACTACCTTATGGGCAAAGGATTGTGGGGATTAGTGAGCGGCATGGAGCCAATGCCTCATGTACATCTTCAAGGGCAGGTCAAGGCACTTAATGAATGGATAGAAAGGGATAGGAGAGTCATATTCATTCTATCCTAACACATAAGCAATAGCATGATAGGGCATATACATGACTTGGACACATTCAAGAAGGTTTGGGAGACCTTGGAGAGATTGTACTCTTCATCAACCAAGGCAAGGAAGATTCGCTCAAGAATGAGCTGAATAATCTTAGGAAATCACTAAGTACTAACATAAATGAGTACATTTTGAAGGTTAAGGAGTTTGTAGATGTTTTAAGCTCAATTGGGAGCCCAATCGAAGATGATGATCTTGTTGCGCACACTCTCAATGGCTTCAGAGAGGGTGAAAAGTGGAAATCATTCACCACATCAGTTTATATGAGGGATTCCCTACAAGAATTTGATCAATTAGTCACATTGATGGTGACCGAGGAGATGAACCAAGGAGCTTCACAATCAAAGGGCAGCCAAGCCCAAGTTTTCTATGCAGGTAGAGGCAAAGGTAAAAGAGGTGGACGAAACTCCAAAGGCAGAGGGAGAGGAAGGTCAAGCTTGAGCTCAAGCAACCAAGAAGGCTCCATCCAAATCTATGGATCAAGAGGAAGAGGAAGGAGTAGAGGAAGATGAGGACAATCACATGGAAGAAAAGCATCCAATGGAGAATGCTACAATTGTGGAAAATCAGCCCATTATGCAAGAGATTGTTGGTCCAAAGGAGGAGGCAATCAAGGATACAAAAGGAACCAAGGTAATTATGCTATTACTTCAACAAATTTAGAAAATGAGAACTTGCTTATGATGTATGGTTCAAGTGAAAGAGTCAATTCAGATTTTACATGGTACATTGATAGTGGTTGTAGCAACCATATGAGTTGCAATAAAGATGTTTTCTTTAATTTACATTCACCCATCACTCAAGGACATGTAGAGATAGGGGATGACACTGAGCACAAGATTACACATGTGGGAGATGTTGCATTGAATGGATCCCAAAGCTCCAAGGTGTTGAGGGATGTGTTGCATGTGCCAACCATCACAAAGAACTTGGTTTTGGTAGGTTAAATGGTTGAAAGAGGTTATGAGGTGAGGTTCAATGAGCAAGGATGTTTTGTTGAAGATCCCATGTAGCACTACAAGCTCATAGAAAAAGGAAAGAAGCAAGGATGACTCTTCACCATGGAGGTAAAGCCATCAACCCCTCACACTGTCTACTTGTCAATTGGAAATAAACAAATTGCAGAATTGGACTTATGGCATAAAAGAATTGGGCACATAAACTTACAAAGGATGAAGGACATGCAAAGGAATGGCTTGGTGAGTGGTCTACCTGATCTTATATCTCATAATATGCAACATTTGTGCCATGCTTGTCAATTAGGAAAACAAAGCAGATTGCCATTAAAGAAGGGAGCACATGTGAGCAATGAAGTGTTGAATCTCATACACAGAGATGTATGGGGACCTACAAGGGAGCCATTCACTGGAGGTAATATATATTTTTTCACATTTATAGATGATCATTCAAGTTTTTTATGGATGTATTGCATGAATTCAAAGTCAGAGGTGTTTTACCACTTCAAGTGGTTCAAAATCCTAGTGGAGAAGTAAACAACGAAGTATATAAAGGCTCTCAAATCGGATGGAGGGGGAGAGTTTTTTTCAAATGAATTTTCAGATTTTCTGCATGACCAGGACATCAAAAAGCAATTCACTTGTAGGTATACACCTCAAAAAAATGGGGTGGCAGAAAAGAAGAATGGATACATGACAGAAGTGGCTAGATCTTTGTTAAATGAAATGAATGCTCCTAACTCTTATTGGGTTGATGCAACAAATACAGCCATATACATTATGAATAGGTTTCCAACCTCAGGGGTACATGGAGTTACACCTTATGAAGCTTGGTTTGGTAAAACACCCAACCTTTCACATCTCAAAGTATTTGGTTGTGTGTGTTATGTTCACATACCTCAAGAATTGAGACACAAGTTAGACCCGAAGGCAGATAGGTGTATATTTCTTGGATATTCTTCATGGAGAAAGGGTTTTAGATGCTATAACCCTTGCACCAAAGAGGTTAAGGTATCTAGGGATGTAATATTTGATGAGTTTCTGCCTTGGTATGGTAGCAAAGAAGTGTTTCAAGTTGACGATACATATGAAGCCGAGAAGAAGTTCAAAGAGCAACAACAAAGCATGGAGATAAGTGGTCCAACAACTTCAAGAACACCATCAAAGGAGATTAATACATGAGGTTGGCATGGAACGACAAGGAATGAAGCTCATCCAAGTGAAGGAAATAGCAAAGGAAAGGAAAAGCAAAATGACGAAGACCATCGATGGGTAGACATGCAATCTACAAGTGAGGAAGATATGGAAAAATTAGAAACTCCAAGATTTAAAGCATCTAAACCAAGGAGGAGGAGATTCCTACCACCTAATGGTGAGGTAAGGTCATCCAATAGGGTTAAATACCTTGTTCAAAGGTTCACTTATCATTAATTCATTGCAAGACACTATGCCTACATGTGTCAAGTTATAGCTTGTGAAGATCCCAAATTTTTTGAAGAAGCAAATAAGCATAGGGAATGGATTGAAGCCATGGAGGAGGAATACAAAGAATTTGAATAAAATGCTAATTGGTCATTGGTGCCAAGAACAAAGGACATGAAAGTCATTGGCAACAAATGGTTGTATAAGGTAAAGAGGCATGCAGATGGGAGCATATCTAGGTATAACGCAAGGCTCATTTCCAAAGGTTTTGCTCAAATCTATGGCATAGATTTTGAGGAAACATTCATTCCAGTAGCTAAGATGTCCACCATCAGAAGTTTGATTGCAATTTCAGCCTCAAAAGGTTGGAAGATGTACCAATTGAATGTGAAGAATGCTTTCCTAAATGGAGATCTTGAAGAGGTAGTCTTCATGGACCAACCCCAAGGCTTTGAAGATGAGAGGTTTCCAAATCATGTATGCAGGCTAAAGAAGGCTCTTTATGGACTCAAGCAAGCCCCAAGAGCCTGGAACGAAAGACTTGTGGACTACTTACTAAAATGTGGATACAATCAGAGTCATGCAGACCCATCACTCTTTGTGAAGAAGGAAGGTAGCAAAACTATTTTCATTTGTATATATGTTGATGATTTGATCATTATAGGGGATGACAAAGCCAACATTAAGGACACAAAGAGGAAGCTTGGATGTGAGTTTAAAATCTCAGATTTAGGTATTTTAAGGTACTTCCTTGGGATTGAAGTACTATATAAAGAGGAAGCTATATACTTGATGCAAAGGAAATACATTCTTCATCTTCTGAAGAAGTTTGGTTTGTGTGAGTGCAAGCCCATTTCAAATCCATTAGAAGTAAATGTTAAGCTAAGTGCTCATAAAGGTATACAACCAAAAGGGTACTTAGGTACCTCAAAGGATCAGTGAATGAAGGTCTATATTATCCATTTGATGATGGATTAAATGTACAAGCTTATTGTGATGCTGATTGGGAAGGTTCCAAAGATGATAGAAGGAGCACTAGTGGATGTGTTATCATGCTAGGGAAGAAGACCATCTCATGGATGTCAATGAAACAACCAATTGTGGCTCTTTCATTGTTAGAATCATCCGCCATTAGTGCAATGGTCAGAACCAATCCAACGCATCACCGTTTAGAGTGTGTCCAAAGGCATTAAATTGTGTAAACACGTCTTCAACTTGTTCAGTGTGTAGCACCTGCTTGAATTCTCTTATGTGCTCATAAGGATCTCCTGATCCCTCAAAACAATTTTTCATAGGCTTCACTAATTGAGTAGGACTCAAGGTTCTAGGGTGGTCTCTTGGTCTAGGTAGGGGAAATCTGTCCCCACCCCTATGCGCCCTATGATCCTTGAGAGGTTCTCGTTCAACCCTTCTACTTTTAGTGGGGATCCTCTCCCTTCCTACACGATGGACGAAACTAATCTTTGCTCCTTACTTGTTCTTCTCTCTATGTCCTTGAGATGTGCCATCACCCAAATCATCCTTAGGTGCTTGTGATTTTGCTAGAGGAAAAACATATTCTCCTCCCCATGTATACGCAGGTCTTCCATGTTCTCTGACCTTATACATTCATTCTGAGGTTTCATCTAGGTATACTACCTTTCGTGGAATCTCTGGGTCTTTTAGTTAATAAATTGTGTTTGATCGTGCCATAGTAGGATGCTCTTGCCTATATCTCGAAAAGTCTTCCTCATTTTCCTTATTCGAGAACAATTCTATACTCCTATTGTCTTGGGGCATCCACTTAGGAGTTATCACCCTTGTCTGTATGAATTTTCCTCTTGGTTTTTGGGGTTCCTCAGTCAGTTTACCATGTCCTTCCATATCTATGTCTGTATTTTCTACCATCTCTCCTAGGTCATTGGTTGAGTTTGCCCTAATTGCGATGATATACATGGTCCCTTCCTTGTCTATGTAAACCTCGTCTTCAAACTTAACGGCTAGATGTTCCAATCCCCTAGGTTGATCGGGATTATGTAGTTGAATGACTGGCCTATGAAGGCCATCCTCATCTACCTGGGCACCCAATCTATTTCTACGAATATACTCCAACTACGTCTTATAGGATCCCTCCATCATCTCTAGGTGGGCTACATTAAATGATACCCCTCGTCTACTTGTGTTAAAAGACATATCTGAGTCACTTGTATCTGAAGTAACCTGGTATTGATAACTGCCTAGCTATTGTGCCCACGATCGTGTTGTAATTCTTAAATTAGCCTTGGAAGATTGGACACTTTTTTTATCACTTTTCCCTAATTGTTCTTCAGACCTTAGTTTTATTAATCCTAATCTCACCTTATCGTGCTCACCCCTTTAGTCCATCAATCACTTTGTTCTTTTTTAATCTTCTTTAGAGTTTCTTGTCTTGTTTACATTTGTCACAAGTAATCATTTTAATGTGTTTTGATGTTAATTCATTTGAGTGTTGCGTATTCAATTCACAGAAATTCCTTTAGGCTTGGTCCCTTCACCAACTTATGACTTCTCACATCAGCTACTTACCACTCAATGAGCTAGGGCGATACTTGGCTACACTAGGAGTCCTAAGACACTCCGTTGATAACTTTACTCAAAGAAATCATCAACAATTTAAGAAATGGAAATTCCACTTATAGAGTTCCCCTAGAATTAAAACACAACTGTTTTGACTTTTCCCGAGAACTCCTGGTAGTGTCTTGCTTCTTCCTTTGCTCTATGCCACACACAAGAGTTCACAATTAATGTCCAAGAATTGACCAAAAAAAATTGAAAATTATTGCAAAAAGCCCTAATTTTGTGTTTGTTCTGACAGTCGTGATGGTCAGACACAATCAGGATGGTGTGACACCTACGATGGTGAGAAGTCATGATGTTCAAGCCTTACGATGGTCAATCATAGTCGTGACTGTCAAGTCATGATGATCACTCAGGATCGCGACTATCAAGTCACGACGATCAACCCATGATGATGAGTGAGGATCACGATGGTCAGCACACGATGGTCAACCCACGACGGCCAGGGTCATAAGGATCAATCACAATCACAACGATCAAGCCATGAAGGCCAGTGAGGATCGTGATTGTCAAGCACCCTCACAATGGTGAGTCACCGTTGCAATGGTGAGTCACTGTCGCGATGGTGAGACGCGATTGCAATGGTGTGAGCCAATCGCCACGATCGTTAGTGACCGTCACGATGGTGAGATGCACTCATGATGATGTCTCATCATTGCAATGGTCAGAAAATCATGCAATTTCACAAAATCAAGCCTAGATGTGTGCAAGCACTTACCTAAGCTCCTCCTCCATGCAAAAAGTTTTCACAAATTCATACCTTTCCTAATAGTTGCAATGGTCAGCTTCAATGGCAATTTTCTAAGAAAAAATGGAGTTTTTACCTATGTTTCTAGCAAATCTGTGGTGTTCAGAGGATGTTGTGCAAGATTAGTGCACCAGAAAACACGAACATACACTTGCAAAATCTCTCTCTCACTCTCGCACACACACACACAAATGAGGAAAAGAGAAGAGAAAGGGGGAATATGACTGAAATTTTTGTGATTTTTTTTTTGGAGTTTGAGATAATGAGAGGGAATGATAGTAGAAGAATGGAGGAGTAAAATTGTGTAAAAAATAACTACAAACAACAAAACAACAAAGAAATTGTACCTTCTAATGATTTTCTCCAATACACTTACCATCACACGCTCAACCTAGAGCTCGTCCCCAACAATAGTGCAAAATTTGGTGTCACTCTAGCACAATGCAAAGTATGAACGTGAGGAGCTTCACCTCGTAATTGTCAATCCGCGGAGAGGTTAGGCGGATATGAAGATCAAGACCAAATGATGTGTATGAAGAAGATGGTGAGAAATGCAAGAGCATACACACACATGCATACACACACTTGAAAACTCGCGATGGAGATCACTGGAAGACAAGAAAAGAACTCTTAATCATATTCATCATCATCTAGTTACAATAGCTCTTCTAACTCTAGCTCATAGGTTCAATCATAAACTAACAACAATCTTAAAATGAGCTCTCTAGCTCTATTTATAGTTTTTGCCTAGCTTTGATCAGTTTCACATCTAGTGACCGGCATAGTTAAAAGATAGGTTCTAGCTCTAATTTGAACTATCTAACGACTTCCAAAAATTACAAAAATTGGTGTGAGATTTCTACTTAGACTCCTCAAGCTTGAGGACTCCTCGACTTGTAGAAAATGGAGTCGCATTCATGATAATTGGATGTATATACATATAATACATTGGTTTAGTGATAAAAATCACTATTGTCATGATGACTTCTTCTAAGTAGCTTTACGTGCTTTGTAGCTTAGTGATGAGTAGCACCTCCTTTAATGTCAATTTGGGAAGACGTGAGGATGGTATGATGACCTCGAGAAAGTGAAGGCACAAGTGCATGAGTGAGAAGCACACAAACATGCACACACATACACACACACGTGCACACATGGCAAGAACAAAGAGGAAGACAATGGAGTTCTTTTAGATTACTTCCAAAATGCTCATACAAGTTCAATTCTATTACAAGCTACCCTCAAAAATGAGCTCTCTAGCTCTATTTATAGTTTTTGACTAGTTTTTGGCCTTGTCCAGACCTAGTGTCCGGCCTAGTTAAAAATTAGGTTCTCTGGCCTATTTGGAGGTTCAAACGGAGTCTAAAAAATATGAAAACTGATAGGTAGGTACTTCTAAAGTTCCTCAAGCTCAAGAACTCCTTGGCTTGCACAAAACGGAGCTACAAAAATATGAAATGATATTTACAATGGTTTTTAGTGATGAAAATCACTATTTTTGTAGGGATTTCTTCTAAGAGTTTGACATATGTTTCCTGGAGCTCCCTACTTGCTCCTTCTTCTTGTGTGCCCCTCCCTTTGATGCATGAAAAATTTAGATGGCCTACTTGCCAGATCTTCTTTGACTACTCGGTCTTCTTGTGCCTTCTCTTCGCTCCGACTCCCTTCGTTGGCTTCCTTGTCTTGTGAGTCCTACAGTTCCTTGACTGCAGCCAACAACCCCCCTCTCTCACGTCTGTCGTCTCTGACAGAGACCCTTGTTGAGTGGGTCGTTGGATGTAGTACTCCACCACGTCTGTGGCTAAATGATGTTCGGCTATTCTCAATCCTTTGGCCAAATCAGTGAGTAGGGCATCCCAGTCTACTGGCCCTCGAACTTCTGGATGTGGCATACGTAGCTTTTCTGAATGTAGAGCTTGTTCCACTGCAAATAACTATAATAGGTGAGATGGTCTGGGAATGAATATCTCTGAATGATATTCACATATACGATGTTAATGGATGGTGTGGTGCTCATGTTGTAGACAAGGTTCTGATTCTCTTCATTAAATCCAAGATCCGAAAGATGAGGTTCTTTGATATTCTTAAATGTCCTGAATGTAACCAGCATGAGCTCAAAACTTTTGAGGCATATCTGTGCCATGATATCTGGTATATTCTTGAATCTGACTGCCAAGTGCCGGATAGTTGAAATCATGTAGTTGACTATGGGTTGGCCTCTAGGTGGGGCTAAGTAGACATAATTGAGCCATTTTTCACATCCTTTGACTGTCAGCACTGTTTTTGTGTACTCCGGCCAAGACCTTCTTCGAAAGACAGGGCAGTAGTAGGGATTATACTTGATATATAAAGGCATTTTATTCCACGTGCATACCATCTCAGGGTAGGTTTCAAGCAGACGGATCCTCCAAGTAGGTTGATGTATATTCCCCTACGTGGCACTTGCAGGGATGTCATCTGGTGCAAACTCTGTCGCCGAGGTTGGTTCTTTTGATGTGTGTTGCTTGATTTCAGCATTGTAATCTACCATTAATACACAGAATGGAACATACAAATCATCGGATGTGCCAATCCACCTATGATGGGAGAGGTTTCTGAAGTAATCCAATTTTATGACGACTTCCTCCAATCGTGACATAGATGCTATCTGAACTGCAACTCTCTCATCATGGGTTGTAGCAACCTTCTCTAACCTTTGCATCCATTCAGGAGCTTTGATCTCAATCGTGTCCATTCCTTCTGCTGTTTGCTTACCTCCGGGTGTTGGCAAGGGAACATATGGGTCTTCAAAAGTCTCCTCCACTTCAATTGGCACTAAGTCTTCAGGTTCCGGTTCCACTAGGGGAGAGGATTGACGCTCGTATTGAAGAACTTTACTTCGTAGTTCTTCTAGTTCTGCTCTAAGTTCGGCGACTTCCTCAGATGTGTCGGCTACTGTTGTGACTTTGTTTGGTGACGCTTGCTGAGTTGCCAATTGCTTTAGTAGGTCATCTCTTTCTCTTTCTAATGTTGCGTGGGCTTCCAGGAGGTCGACATGGGTTTCCAACACAATTTTCATATTCTCCGAGGGGATGACCTTGAAATTCTCTGGGTCAATTTCATGCACGAAACCTTCCATTGCTTCTTCTAGGTTTTCTTTGTTCTATTTCTGCAGTCTTTTATTCTCTTTGAGTGCTGCGGACATGTGCTTCCGTAATAAGGCGAGATTGCATCGAAGCTTGAGATTGTCTGTGATCTGAGCATGTAACATGTCGTCGAGTTGTTGTTTTTCTTCAGTATCTGAGTGGGGTGGATTGGCAACTAATTGATCATGTTGTGCTTGCAATGTAGTATACTACTATTGTAATAGCCACTTCTCCTTCTCTAAATCAATGAATCTTGCTTGGAGCTGTTCATGGTTTTTGAAGAGGCTCGTATGCTGTGCATCTAGGTGTTGGTAATGTTGTTGCAATTGAGACATACACTGGTACATATTATTAAATACATTATTAATGGGAGTGGATGCGGGAAAGGTGTTGAATGCAGAAGGGAAGGGAAAAGGGAATGGGAGTGTGTATGTTGTGCTTGAAAAGGGTGAAGTTGGTGGTGGGGGAATGGAAGATTGTGGACGTATGGGTGGAGGGAGAGGTGCGGAGGTGGGTGATATGTCCATAAGATCAAAAGTGGATGCAGTCATGGGAGTGATTGTGAACATGGGAATTGTGGGTGCGGTGATGGTGGTGAAGGTGTAAAGTGGTGTGTGTAGTTGTGAATATGAACCGCCAGGAAGTGTGATCGGGGGAACGGGGTTTTCCGTGGCTACAGTTAGAATTACAGAGTCAGTAGTAGTGTAAACAAGTGAGGTGGTGATCGGTTATGTAGGTTGTGTGGGTTGACTAACGGTATATGCTTAGGTATGGGAAGTGGACCTTGAGGCAGTGACATTAGTGGTTTCACTGGTAGTGGGAGGTGAAAGTGGCGGAGTTGGAGGGAGAGGGGATAAGGTTGGTGACGGGGGTGCACTGGATGTATGGGCTTCCTCAGTGTCATGAATGGTATGAGCTGTGCCCGTGGTTGTGGATGTGGTGCCCTGTGGTTTTGATACTAATACATTCATTTGTTTTCCTGATCGAGGGGGGCATTTGTCGTATCGTCATTCCGATCGTCGTGAATATGCAAGAGCAGTATGTACCGTCTCAGGTACCCCCAACGCATCAGATATCATGTCAAGGGTTGCTCGGTATTGCTCGTCCACACCTTCCTCCTCAAGGATTTGGTTCATGAGGGCTTTTCCTGCTGCCAAGGATAGTTTGTGTTGTTCTTGAACTCGGTTGATAGTATCATACAGCTTTTTCAATTGCTTCGCATAAGCCCGGGCACCGTCAAGTTCTTGTAGAACTTCTTGCTTATTTTCCTGCACTTCTTCGTCAGATAGTCCTTCTCCGTCCTCCTCTTGCTCCTCTTCTTCATCATCGTCCACTTCAAATACTTCTGATTGGACTGGATGGGGTTGGTCTGTGACTGTCTACTGCCCGCTTGCCTGCTCTGCCTCCACTTCTAAATTCGTAGCATTGATTATTCTGGATACCTCTTCATCAGTTAGATCTTCTAATGTAAAGCCATGAGGAAACTCTAAGTCGGTTGGTATAGGTGGAAACACCAGATTCAATCCATCTATGCTATGTCCTCGTAATCTAATAGTGAAGGGTTGCACACGCCTTGGAAGCCGTGGAATTGTCTCTGGTGTCAGTGTCGCAACGCGGGCCTGTGCACAGGGCATCTGAACTGTGCCTCTCAATTTCTTGGATGGAGGCCCTACGATGGATAGTCTA
Organism: Ceratopteris richardii; assembly: GCA_020310875.1. NCBI lineage: Eukaryota > Viridiplantae > Streptophyta > Polypodiopsida > Polypodiales > Pteridaceae > Ceratopteris > Ceratopteris richardii. The sequence continues at coordinate 175,805,614 of CM035417.1, read as the reverse complement.
CATTGAAATTCTTGCAGCCTGGTCCAAATAAGTGACCTTTAAACTGGCACATCATATGCCAAGCATCTGTAAACAATCCTTGTGAGAGCACAACATCCATACAATACTGACTTTTGCTTCTTATACCAGCGTTGATGAGCCAAGTGGATCTGGTCAATAATCCAATGGAGCAAGTTGATTGTCAAATCGAAGGCATCTGCTAAATATAGACTGAACCATATCTTCTTGGGTGGCATTGTGAACCTCTCTTGCGTGGGGAATGCGAAATGCTGCATGCACATCCAAAGGTGAATGGCAATAGTAGGTGTCATTGCCACCATGTCCTTTAGTTTTGTCAGATTCCTGTTCTTCATGTTGTTGGGGACCATAGTCTCTTTCTCGGTGGGAATGTGCATACCTTTCATGTCGAGAGCTTCCCTCACCAAGTTGTTCGTCAATCCAAATCGCTTCAGCTCATTGCCCCTTGTGAGAGATGGGAGGACAAAGGTGTTGTATCCCTTTTTCTCTTTGCTCAGAGTGAGGGTGATAATCAAATACGAGCACCTTAGAAAGTCGGGCTTTGGCAATTGGGCTTTGAAGTAATCGTATAGGCTCGCCTTCTTCCATATCGGTTTCAACCCTTCATTATTTTGAAGTCTCTCAAATTCCCTGGTGAAGAAGTGATACCTGCCCCAACGCCCATTGAACTCTATCTCTGCCTCCCACAGGTAAGTGCCTTCTCCAAGAGGTCCTGCGACATCACTAAACCAATGTGAGTTCTTGCTGACTAGCATTGTGTGCCCCTATGGAGGATTCTGAACCGGTATGGCATGTAATGCTCTCAATGCCACTGGGTGCTCCTTCAATTCCTCCTCAATGGGAAGACTTTCAATGTCCACGATTTGAGGGCTGGTGCCTGCCTGGGAGCTAGTTCCTGCCTCGGCCATATTGAAGGGACTGGTTACCGGTTCTGTGAGAATATACAAATGAATGTTAACATTGCAAATGGACACCAAGTGGTCATGTGACCCCGTTACAACATTAACATGAGGTTTTAGTGATATGTTAGTTAGTCAGTGAGTGCTCGGTGATTGTGGGTGTGGTTAGTGCATGGATTGTCCTAAGAGCTAAATGGAAAGATGCAGTGTGAGAATGATGCAGTTAGTAGGTGGCGGTGAATTTACAAATGGGGTCGGGGGGTTTGTTACATGCTTTGGGATGCCAAACAAACTAAATGGCTATTGGTCTTGATTTTGTGGAGACTCTGGGGGGCTTTATAAGAGTGTCTGCTTGGAAATGAGGATTTTTAGGGACCCATTTACGAGTGATTCTACTTGTGCTCATGGGAGAATATGTGTTCGTGTGTGATGTATAAGAATGGGTATCAGATGTTCGAGTGAGTGAAACATGTTGTATAGGGTGTGGTTTCTGTGTAGCTATTTGAGCCCGCAAGCAAGCCTTAAGCACCCAAATTTGTCGTGATTGTGGACTAGCCTTCATGGACTTCTTGGGTACCCAGATAAACCTCACTTTCACAGAAGAATTTTTGGACGACTTCTTATTAGTGTTGTGTTGTCAATCACTAATAGGAAGTTGAGCTAGTTGTGGCGGCTTGACCGCAATAAGATGCTCGTCTTTCCGTACCCACACTTGTTTTGATGATTGAGGCACCGTGCGTCGTATTTTCTTTGTGCCTCGAGCATAAGTCAGCTGCTTCTTCTGCATTTGATCCGCCTGTGGTTGCTGCATCCCTGTGGCTTTTGGAAAAGAAGGGAGTTCCGTTGTACCCTTAACTTCTTTGTTGAGACAATCATCCTTCTGCATCACATAGTTTTGGACAAGACTAGCATTGTCAGCTTCATGTGTACCCTTGGAAGGACTAGGAGTCTGTGCCTTTCCTAGTTCCTTGAGTGCTCCCTTATCTAACTCAACTGTAATTCGACTCTAATCCACCCATACTTGAAGAAGTCCACTTCTAAGGTTTAGGTTGAATGCATGATCATAGATCCAGTCTTGACCTAGGACGAGAGGTTTGGTGAGATCCTCATCTTGACACACTAGTACTTTAACTGTCAGTAAAACATCATGAATATAGAGGGGAAGTTCCACCTCGCCCATGCAAGGGGTTTCCACGCCCTCCAATCCTATGAGATATGCTTCTATAGGATTGACATTTAACTTCAACTCTCGACAGTAAGAAAGTTTAACAGCACTAGTGGCTGCACCTGAGTCAATCAAGGCCCGTACAGTCCTTGCACTCTTTCCTTGTCCTATCTCTGAGGTTACAAAAGGACGTCGATCAATTATTCTATGAGAGCTAATGCCTGAAACTTTGCACATAGCCATATCATATCCTTGAGCTGCATAGTCATCTGTCCTAGGCTGATCTCTACCCTGTCTTCTCAAGTTCATTCTTCGAATGCGTTCCTAAGCTTTTGCCTGTGCTTCTTCTCGAATTTGTTTTTTCTTCGTCCTTGCATTTCTTGGCAGTGTTGAGTCAATTTAGCATCTCTTCAGTTAGGGGTTCTTGATGTAATTTGACTGTGCATCCGTTGATGTAGCTCGGAAGAATATCGCCTTCTAAGGTGGCCAGTTGTACTGCTCCACTCGTTGAGATCCTATTTATGATCATAGGTCCATAGCCACGTTTCTCTAATTTTCTTGCATGTTGTTTCAATGGGTAGACTAAAACTAAATCTCCTGCCTTCAAGCCTTTATCCCTCACGTGGGCATCAAAATATGCCTTCTGTCTTTTCTTAGCTACATCTATTCTCGTTGCCACTTGTAGTCTTGTTTCCCTTAGTCGTTCCAGATCAAGAATCCTCGAAGAGAGTTCATGATCCGTCCATTCATGCTCCTGTGCTACTTTCAGTGTAGGTATCAAGAATCCCAATGATAGCACTGCATTTTGACCGAATACCATCTAAAAGGGTGTGGCTTGGAGTACCATCTTATAGGCGACTCGGTATGCCCAAACAGCATGGTGTAGCTATTTGTCCCAATCAAAGCGTTTATTATTCACTAGTTTGGTCAACACATTGCACAAAATCTTATTTGTGCTTTCGGCTTGCCCATTAGCTTGTGGGTGATAGGGAGCATACTTCTTGTGTACTACCAAGAATTCTTGGAGAAGATTTTCAATAACCTCATTCAAGAAGTGGGTGCATTTATCACTTACTAGCTCTATGGGTAGGCCGTATCTAGTGAACACATTCTCAAACAAGAACTTAGCAGTCGTCTGAGCATCATTCTTTGTCGTAGCTTTTACCTCTACCCATTTGGTTAGATAGTCTGTGGCCACAATGATATATTCAGCATGTGAACCTTTAGCTGGGGGATTAATCGTACCAACAAAGTCTATTCCCCACTTGGAGCATGCACGTCCACCCATCATAGGTTTCAGTGGCATCTCATCTTTGCGTATAGGATACTGAGTTCGCTGACAAACATCACACCTCTTCACATAGGTATGTGCATCCATGTGAAGGGTCGGCCATCACAAGCCTGCAAAAAGGATTGCTTTAATCACCCGATCTGGTCCAAAATGTCCTCCTGCTACACCTTGGTGAGCAGTTTCCAAGATCTTAAGATACTCGCTCTCATGGACACATAGTCTCAGGTAAGCATTTTTACCACGCTTGTATAAATTATCACCAATGAGTGAGTAGTCTAGGGCTTCTTGTTCCAAACTTCTTTGTCTGGCCAATGTCATATCTTGAGGGAATGTTTTCATCCTCAAGAAGGCTACTAATGGTTCACTCCAATCTCGCACTATGGAGACTTGATAAAGAGTGGCATGTTCCACAGGTGGCAGCAGATTGGGCATTCCTTGCACAACTTTTGGACATCAACTTCCATAGTCGGCCAATGCACTCCGAGTCTCCTTAGAGTCTGTAAAGTTCCTTGCTTTGAGTAGTGTTGCTCTAACGCACCTACATGTGCTAATTGCAACCATTTAGCGTACTCATCCTCTTCCACACAACAAGCCAAGATCCCTTGATCTGTGTGCTTGTACATACTTCCTGCCATGATGTGGTACTTTTGAGCCTTTACTACCTCCCTATCTTTAGTGCTTATGATTGGGTGATTAGGCCCGTAGGTCAATATTGGCACTAATGGCTTAGCCCACTGAGGTACAACTTCCAAATTAAACAAGTAAGCATCAGGAAGGTCATCTGATACTCCTTGTGGGGCTTCTCTAGATGTGAGCCTAGAGAGGTGGTCTGCTCTCAAGTGATTCTTGCCTTTCCTCACCACGACCTCAAAGTCATATTCCATTAGTAAGAGAAACCATCTTACTAATCTACCTGTATTGCATGGCTTGTTCACGAAATATAACAATGCTTGATGGTGAGTAAAAAATTTAAACTTATTTGCAAGCAAATAGTGTCTAAGCTTCTTAACCGCATATACCATGCCTAATCCTTCTCTTTCAGTGGTTGTATAATTTTGTTCAGCGGCATTCAATTGTCTACTAGCATAGGCAATTGGAAGATCCATATTACCTTCACTAGTAGGTTGCGCGAGTACACACCCAATAGCATAATTGGATGCATCCACGTGAACATGAAAGGGCTTATTCCAATCTGGAGTGGTCAAGATTGGTGCTGAACATAATCGTCGTTTGAGCTCATTGAAAGAATTCTCACATTCATCAGTCCACTCAAAATTAGTCAAAGGTCCATATAGAGGCTTTGCTATGATGGCATACATGTGTATAAACCGTCGGTAATAACCGCAATGCCCCATGAAAGCTTGTACTTCCTTCACATTCTTTGGCCTAGGTAACTCTGCTATGGCTCTTACTTTCTCTTCATCAGTGGATATGCCATTCTTTGACACTATGTGTCCTAGAATCTTTCCTTGCCTGACCATGAAAACACACTTTTTTGGGTTCAGGAAGACTTGATACTCCCTACATTTATCAAAGATTTGTCTGAGTTCAGGTATATGGGTCTGTCTAATGTTGGAATGAGCACAGAGATCATCAACATAGACTTCTAAATTCTCCCTCAGGAACTCTTTAAACACGTGAGACATCATTCTTTGGAAGGTTGCAGGAGCATTGGTAAGCCCAAATGGCATTACTCCAAAGGCAAATATGCCCCCCACTCTGTGGCAAAAGTTGTCTTATGCTGGTCTTCTGGAGCTATGGCTACCTTATTGTAGCCCGAAAATCCATCAAGGAAGCTGTACACTTCCTTGCCTGCCATCCTTTCTAGTAGATGCTCAGTGATAGGAAGCGGATAATTATCTCTAATGGTGGCTGCATTAACCTTTTTCAAGTTAATGCACACCCGTAACTTTCCATTCTTCTTGGGCACCACTACGATGGGGGATACCCACTCAGTGTGCTCAATTTCATAGATGAATCCAGCTTCTACCAGTCTATCTATCTCCTCTTTGATCTTAGCAGCATAATTATTGTTATATGTGTATGGCTTTTGCTTAGAGGGTTTCGCGTCTGAGGTCATGGGAATTGTGTGTGAGCGTATGTCTGGGTCAACACCCTTCAAGTCCTTGTAACTCCAAGTGAATACATCTTTATATTCTCTTAGCAAGGCTATCAATTTGCGCTCTTCTTCTTCCGTCAGGTCATGTCCTATGTAAGTGCATCTCTCCTCTCCTTCTTCTAGGGCTACCACTATTTTCTTGGTGGTTTCTTTGTTATCATAGGCCTCTCGTGATTGTGCCTCATGTTTAGGCATTCTCATCATGACTCTCTTGTTGTCTATCTCATACTTTTTAAAATTTTCCGGGACCTCAAACAAAGAGTCTTCCTCTTGTGGTGTGATTTCTCTCTTCTTTCTTTTCTTTCCTTCATCTTTAGGGGTCACTTGTGTGGCTAACCTTACATCATTTGTAAGCTCTTCGTGCCTCTTGGGTTCAAATTCTACTTCATAGAAGTATTCTTCATCTGATGCAAAAGGTGGGTCCATAATGATTGACTCTAGATCGCATTCACTTGCATCCTCAAATGCATGAGGGCTAGGTTCGCACTCTTCTAAAACTGCATCTCCCATGATTGGTTCTATGCAGAAGACTGAAATGTCATAGCCATCCTCATCACAGTGGGGTGTCCATTGTTCTTCATTGATGGCTACATCCATTGTTGCTAAAATTTCTTCCCAGCCGTGAGGTTCAAATTCTTTGTCCGGAAATACTATAGGTGCATAGGTTGCGTCTTGAATTGATCTATGTGTTTCCTTTGCACCTACCTCTCTGGCTTTTTCTCTCTTCTCTTCTTCTACTGCTACTTTGCACATCCATAAGTGGGTGTCTTCATGCATCCATGAGGATGCTGATCCTTTGGAATGCACAGACTCCGTATCATCTTTGGATCTATGGATGGGGTTCCATTGGATTGGGGGTACGTCTCTATGAGAGTAATCCTTGATATTGACTTTAGTCGTAACACCTAAGTGTTGCAAATACAAGGAATTGGTTCCCCAATCTTGTACCACTTGCAACTGTCGCATAAATGGTCTTCCCAAAATCATCTCATAGGCATGGCTCTTACTAAAGTCACAGATAGCAAATGTGTGCTCAAACTCAACACCACATGTGGTGAGAGTTATTCCTTCTAGTAGTCCTAAAGGCCTCTCTATGTGACCATCAGCCATCTACAATTTCATTCTTGTTGGCTTGAGTGCTGGCTTGCCCCAACGCTTCCATAGGGAAGTGGTAGCAATTGCAACTCCTGCACTAGAGTCCAGAATTGCCTTGGTTGTGTATCCTTGATGGGTGATAGGAAGATAGGTGTTTCCTTCTTCTCCTTCACTCATGTCTCCTATCTTGTCTAGACAAATTTTCGGCACTGTCCTATGAGAACCTACCTGGGAACGTAGTTTAGCTATCTCTGGCACTTGTTTGGCTACATGTTTCCATAGTTCTAGCCTAACCTTGAGTAACTCTTCTAAAGTGAGATTACATTGCACTTTAGTATTCTTTACTACCTCCGTGTTCCTAGGTATGACTGAGTCTTCATTTCGTACAATGACCGTGGGTGCTCTCATACAAGTAGACTTAGCTTCCCATGGGCCTCTGAAGTGGGGTAATTCATGTAAAGAATTAGACTTAAAGTCTAATCTCTCTTGAGATTGGGTGCTCTCCTGCTCTTCATAAATGGATGGGATGTCTTGTGGGAATTGGTCATGTGCGTCGTCCACAAGTTCAATGGGAGGAATTCTGGTGTGAACCGATTCATAGAAGAAGATGTGTCTGGCTCCGTGGAGTTAGGCACATATGCTTCCTGGGCAGGAAGGCTTACTCTCGTACTTGCCTTGCCCTTACTTGGAGGGGTGGGTTCCTTTTCTGATTGTGTGGAATCAACCTTTCTAATCCTTCTAGCAGTCCATTAAAATGCAACTGCGTCTTAGCTGAACTAGAGATGGTAAAGAGGCGACTGGCTTCAAACATGGTTTGAGCCAATTCCACCATCTTAGCACAAATTTTAGTTTGTTCAAGCTCTAGTTCCACCCTAGGGTAACATTTTTCGTATTTTGTCACGTTTGGCCCTTCTTGGATCTTGGCCTGATATGCCTTAAGCATCATATTCAAGTCCTCGGGACTGGGATATGCTGAAACTGACCCTACTCTAGGGGGTGGGTGGGTCGTATGAGGCGGGTTGGAAGGGGTTGGATTGGATAGAGATGGGAATGGTGGTGGTGGCGTAGTGTGAGAGGGAGTTTGAGATGTGAGTTCAACTATCCTGGCTCTTGTTTCTCTTAGGCTTTCCTCGAGTTCACTCATCTTCTTAGCCCATTGCCTCTTCATTCTTTCTCTACTATCTCTCCAGGCCCTAGTCCTCTTCTTGGTTATGCTCTCAGTTTCACTAGCCTCAGCATTTTTTTCTTGGCCTAAACTTTCGTTCTGTTGTAGGGCTTGAGCTCTAGTGACCACTTGCACTGGTGCAGTGGAAGTCACACTCCCGATGGAGTCTACAACTAACCCAATAACATTAATAGGAGTTATTTTTGGCATATTATTGGGATTCTTTGGGCAATCTCATAAGAGATGCTCCTTGCCGCAATCTTGATAAAATCCTTGAATCGTCACTGATTTGGTTTGTGTGGGTGGAGGTAAGGGGCAATCATGAATGAGGTGATCTCCTTCACATCTGTAGCATGGTCCTCTAGGGAATGGGGGTCTTACCTGCCTAGGTTGAGGTCTAGAGTTGGGGTTTGCGTACACGACATTTGTGTAATCTGGTTCCCAACTAGGTTCACTTGGTTCTTCACTATAGTAGGACGCACCATGTTCAAGAGACTGCATGTAGTAAGCCTGTGGACTATCTATGTGAGTGGAATCAAAACTATGATCACTCGGGTCACTTTCTGAAAGCAATGGAGTCACTAGAACTATGGCTCTATTCAGATTTTCCTCAGCAGTTGCATACTTTACAGGAATCACATTAGCTGGGGTTGGAGGTTGTTGAGCTAACACAGGTTGAGGCCTTTGTTGGTTTTGGTAGGGTTGTTGATAGGATTGCTGTGGTCTACCATATTGTTGTGGAGGGAATTGGTTCTGGTATCTTCCCTGTTGTGGATAGGGCTGAGGGTAGGTTTGCCTCATTGCTTGCTTATTGTATGGGCAATCTTGTGCTGTGTGATTTGTGCATCTTCATTCTATGGTGCAATATTGGCTACTAGGGTTCACTTGGGGTTGAGCCATGATGGGACATACGTTCGCCATATGGTCACCACCGTAAGTATAGCACCTCTTTACTGGGGTAAACCTTGGGATTTGTTTGCTAGTGACGCCTAGTTTTTGAGCTACTTTCTCCGCCAGTTCCTCAATTGATGTGGATTGTGAGGAAAAGAGACTAGAGGCACTGTCTGAATCTTTGTAGATTTTGGAAAGCTCTAACTCTTCCCCTAGGTTATCCTCAATATCAATGCACATGCGTACACACTCTTCTATGGTTCTAGGGTCTTTCAAGTACACATATGATCTCAACTTTGTACTCAGCAGCCCATCGAGGAATAAGGCCACTTGTTTGGCTGGCGTGGGCAATTCAGGGATAGGACATCTCTCTAGATATTGCCTAAACCTTCTTCCTGCAAGTCTAACTATCTCTTGGGGGGTGTGCTTGAAGCTATGTATCAATGAGGAAGTATTATGCCTTATCCCACTCTTAGAGAATTCAGTGATAAAAGCCTCTAAGAGTTGGTCTATGCTCTTGAACTGTCTCTCATTCAATGGTTGAAACCATGTAAGGGCTGTGTTCCTAAGGGTTAGACCAAAGGCATTATACTACGTGAATAGGTTCTCAACTTGTTCAACTCTCAAGACTTGCCTAAACTCAGCCACATGATCATATGGGTCTCCTGTGCCATCGAAGTAGTTCTTCATAGACTTAACCAGTTGTGTAGGTCTCAAGGTTTTGGTGTGTTCCCTAGGCCTTTTGACAGAGGGAAATCATGAGCATTCCTTTGGTTCCTTGGGGCTCTAAGTCCCTCAGGTTCCACTCTATTTGTTTCCATTCTCGTTCTTTCTCTTCCCACTAGGTTGGCAAATCTTACCTCAGGTCTATCTCTATGTCTATCTCTTTGAGCTCCATGAGCTTGGGATGTTCCAGCTCCGACCATAGGACACATTAGATCTTGGTTGGGGGAAAATCAATTCACCTTTTCAAGTGTAAGCATGCCTATCATGTTCTGTAACCACAAAGATCCTCTCTAAAGCGTGATCTAAGTAGGTCACTCTGCCTGGGCTATCAGGATCTTTGAACTTATATATCATGATGGTTCCTACGTCATTTGGCTCAACAGATTTATACCTCCAAAAGGCTTCATCAATCTCTCGGTTCAGAAGCAGATCTATGCTCTTATTGTCTTGGGGAATCCACTCTGGTGTGATAATCCTAGTGAGAACAGATTTGCCTCGAGGGGTTCTAGGTTCTACACCCATGTTTCCTTGCTCTAGGTCACCTATGTCCGTCTCAGGGATCACGTTTCTGAATTTGTCTGTCCTATCTAGGTGACTAGTGACTACGTATATTGTTCCTTCTTTGTCCAAGTATGCTCCATTTTCAAACTTGACAGCTGGGTGTTCTAGTCTAATGGATTGGTCAGGGCTTTTAATCTGGACCACAGATCTTCCTAGGCCGTCCTCATAGATGCAAGCACCTAATCGGTTGGTCCTAAGGTATTTGAGTTGGATCTTGTAAGGGCCTTCTACCCTACGTAAGTATGGCACACCTGAACTTCTTGTAGGTCTCTCCATACCGTGGGACATCTCAGCCTTGCTAGTCTCAGAGCTAGGGTAGTACAAATGATGGCTCATTTGCTGGGCCCAAGACCTAGCAGTATGATTGACCCTAGCCTCTGAAGATCTAAGACTTTGTCTATCTCTCCCTAGGTGTCGTCCTGATCTAAGGTTCATATGCCTATTTGAGTAGTCCATAGTTTTACACAAGGTACAACCTCGTTGCTGAGTTCTTTTGTATCAGTCACTTGATTCTTTTTTACGTTGATTATCGTGTTTATGATCTTGTCTGGTATCACGTCTTCAGGAACACTTAAGTTAATTTCCGCACTGTAATGTTGATCGTCTCACGTTAGGTTCTTTCCCTTTAAAGTTTTTGGTCACACACAGGTTATCTCTCGTCTTGATCTTGATTTCTCAGATAGTCTTTGACTTGTCTAGTGCCTATTGTAGCTTTGACTTACTTTTAGCACTACTTGCACTTAGCCTAGGCTAGGAATGGACAGAGGGAGTTGAGAATATTCCAACCTTACTTGTTGATCCCTTGCTCTATGGTGCTCAAGAACCCGGTTCTCAGGCTTGTGAAAAGCCCGTGCTTTGGATGCCCTCAAGAGTTCTCAATGGACCTGTAAGAGTCCCCAAAGTTAGCTCAAGACTTAGATTCAAAGGACACAAAAAATTCACTTTCATTCATGTAATTCAAAGATCAGTTGTTCTTTTGACTTTATGGAAAACAATCCTGAAGATCCCTTAGCTTTTCTTCCCCTTGGCTATAGTTACTTCAAAATAGTACTCCCCACGAGCTTTCCAACAAAACAAGAATCACAGCAATCGGATTTCGTATGAGGAAGATATGATAATTCAGGGATCTAGGGTTAAAACAGGGTAAAACAGGTCATCAGGAAAACAAGGTTTTCTCTCAAGTTACACGTGTCGGAACCTCACAAATCACTATTTGCTTGATAAGTATGCCTAGAATTTTCCCCAAAATCAAGTAATATAAACCCTAGAAATTTGGCCGAAAAAGCCTGTCAATCGTGATCGACAGGTCTGTCAATCGCGATTGACAGAGGTGTCCGTCGGGGCCTGTGGGTCGCGATCGACACGTCAGTCGTGATCGAGAGAGTCAGTCGTGAGTCCTGTCAATCGCAATCGATGGTGTCAATCGCGATCGACACTTTTTCAGAGACTTTTGTCGTGATTTCAATCGATCGGGGTTCTGTCCATCACGATGAACACGTGGCAACGCGAATTTTTGTGTCAATCATGAACTTTCAATTCATCGCGATCGACAGTCTCAATCGCGATTGACTAAATCCTATGTGGTAGTCGGTCGGACGTGGGGTCTGTCGATCGCGATGGACACGTCTGTTGGTCGCGATTGACAGGTCTGTCGATCGCAATTGACAGGACTGTCGATCGTGATTGACAGAGAAACTCGGAATTTTTTAGTGTGTTTAGTGATTTAGGATGTGCTCCTCATGTGCATCATTATGGTGTACTTTGTTTTACCAAATAAGTGATTTTGTTTTCAATCGCGATCGACAGAGGTCGACGACACAAAGATAGTTCTGAGCTTTTTCGTACCTGCGCAGCCTGCTGGAGATGGTGGAATAGCCAGATCCTGCAAGAAAACTCAAGAAACATGCAAAAAGAGTGCACACAAATCAGTGTCGTAGAGATTCTCATCTCTACTCTTGATGAAGCAGAACCATATTCAAAGGATGCAAAACAAGATGAGCTATATATTCGGAAGTGTCATATTAATTGAAAGCAAAATAGGAAGTGGATGCTTTCACCTTACAACATTCGGAAGTTCGAGGTGATTCAGTTGCCTATGTGCTGTCAGGCATGTATGGAGATGTGCGGGATTTAGGAATCAGAAACGCTGTCTTTATCATTCTGTAATTGTTCTTTACGGGCATCATCGTAATCTACCTCGATGAGCTCTTGCAAAAAAAAGATATGGCTTGAGTTCTCGGATCTCTTTATTTATCGTGACCAACATCTGAGAGAATCGTTTTTTTGGAAAATATGCATATTGAGTTTTTTTTTGAGAATGAAGGATTCGTGATAGGACGACAGGGAGGTGCATGCAGCGAGAGGAAAAAGGCATAAAAGAGAGGGAGTTTTCTGACGGAAAGTTTGGCACATGTTTGTTTCTGGATGAAAGGACGGAAAGTTGTGCAGAGGGAAGATCGGAGGAACGCGGAAGAAAAGGATGGTCATCCTTCAGCATGGACGAGGAGGGGAAGATAGAGATGTATGACAATTTTTGAAGGACTTCATTTTAGCACTTCGCACTCTAGGATCTGACAACAGGAGAAAAGGCACGTTTTATTTTGAAGGCCAACAACAAGGCGACACAGTAAAATGAAGCAATATTGAAGTGTTAATTATGAGGATCATGCTGCTGCTGATAGTGTTGGTAAAAATGATTGTTGCCAAGCGCGCTAACATTATAGAGCATCAATAAATAGATGACGGATCTGCAGATAAGTCTGAAGAGGTCAGGAGGAGTTTTCTAAGAGGAAGCAATCATTCCCGGAAGTACTGGATGTTGAATCTTTTTGAAGAATTCTGAATCCAAATCTCGATAGTTTTACTGGAAGCAGAGATCAGGCACAATTTCCATAAAAAAAAGCAGAGGACAGAGTACTATTCTGAGCACAAAGGAATGCCATTGATGGTGAGCATTCAAGAATACTGTAGCTGATGGAGACAAACAATTGGGGCACCTTTAGAATTCGAGGGCAAACAATCAGATAAAAGTCTTCTACCCTGACGCGCATAATGTTCCGATGTATGAAGATTCTGCTAAGTGCGTGCGGAGATGCGCACATATGTGATCTGGGAGGAGGTCAAATTCTCTTTCTCGGGCAATTCATCTGAATAGCGATCTCAAAGGAACCAACGGACGATCTGTAGGAGGAAGAAATCCATAATATTGACCATGGAAGGCAATTGCGCAACCATGCGTATTGTGATGCGACGCCATTAGACTACAGGTGGAGGGCTTTGATATAAGAAAAGGAGGGAAGAGCATATGACCTACAAGCGAACAGGAGAAAGGCGATTCGGCAGACATCTGCTTTGTGGTGGCGATGTTTCGTTTTTTCGGGAGTTTCTGACCACCAATACTATCGATGGAGCAATTTCTATTGACTGCGCTCATTTTTTATCAAAGGCTGTAGCTTATTGCTGCGCCCTTGGAATATTTCTTAAGTGATAAATATCTCTGTAAGTGTTCTATGCATCTACGATCTAAGCTCGGAGACTTCATTAACGTTGTGATGCTCGTTGCTAATATGATAATACATATCTGTTGTCGAAGTACTCATGTGACCAAAACACCGATCACTATCTAACTTATGTTCTCATACGTTTTGATCCGATTTCTCACACTACTTTCATTTCATTTTAAACAACAAGGCGACGCTGTGAAGAGATGGATAAGTATGTGTTTGAAGATGAAGAGGTGTTGCAAAATCCTTGATCTACACCAGCCAAATGAACTCCAGGAGTAGATGGTGGGCCCTTTTAGCTTGCCAATGGATGTATTTTACACCCTATGTACCTTGGAAGATCACTCTCAAAAAGATAGATCAAAACAGATAAGTTGGAGTTAGCTCAGAGGTGAAAACTTGCTATTCTTGGTTCATACACCTGTCCAGTGTTTTACATAATTCTCTGAGCACAGCAGCAATTAGCTTAATTCCTCTTGGGGAAGTCTAGGTAGCTTAAAGAGCTAACTTTCAAGAGTAATCTCATCAAAAATAACAAAGCACACACTGAGAATGAGTTTTAACAACTGATGACATCATCTCGATTTTCACGGGCTGCTACAGAAATAGACCAGTGAGCAGAAAAATCACCATAACGCAACATCTAGAAATCCAATGATTATGAAAATTTGTATGGTTATACTAGACAGTACGCTAAATCCAAAAAGCTTTAAATCACTGAATTTGGATAAGTAACCACTGAGAAACACCTCTGACAAAATGAGTGAAAAAGTCGGGTACCTGACAGAGAGGTGAAGATGAACAGACCCTGTTGACTTCAAATGAACATAACTGAAGATTGCAAGATTCAAATGACATGAAAATTTATGAGCATATATTAGACTTATAGAGCTAACTTTACCAAGTTAAATCACTGAAAATGATGCACCAAGCTCAGAGAAAACATCTCTGCAAGCTGACTGAGAAAACTAAGAGTAATGGCAGTGAGTAGTACACTTCACAAGAACATGGAAAGATGAACTCAAATAATCATGAAAATGAAAGTATATTGCTTGTACAATACAATGACTTACTGATACATATGTGTGCCTTGTAATCACACCTTGATATGGCATAAAGCTCAGCTCTTGGAGGTCTTCACATAGGTCTCTCTAACCACGACTAAAACTGCCATCTATTTATAGTTGAGTTTGGGAGGCTAACTTCCCTCAATCACTCTCCAATCAATCAATGATTGATTTGATTCTCTACCTACCACAAATCACGAATTCGTGGCTCTTCTTTCCATTCTTGATCATGTGGACTCAACCACTTAAGATTCTCTTACTTTTACATTAAGTAAACTCTTCAAAAGTTACAAGAGGTAGTTCACAAGTGAACTTTACATAGTCTTCTTTTTAAAGCTTCTTCTAAGACTTTGTGAGACTCAAGCCAATACTTAGGCTTGTCATAGACTTGGTCCAACAGCTCCCCCTCAAGCCAAGTATGCTTGAGGTCTTCAATCTTCTAAGATTACCTGCAAACAAATCATAGCCTTGAATTTACAAAGCTTTGTACCATCCAATGCTTTGGTTAGAATATCTGCACATTGTTGATGAGTGGACACATATGATATTTGAATCTCTTTGCTTAGAACCTTTTCTCGTACATAGTGATAATGAACTTCAATATGTTTAGTCCTTGCATGAAAAATAGGATTAGCAACCAAGTGAATAGAACTCATATTGTCAGCAAAAATAGTTGGAGTTCCAAACTCCAATCCAAGATCTTTGAATAATGTCTTCATCCACATAGCTTCTTGTGTAGCTATGGCAAGACCTCGATATTCAGCTTCAGTAGAAGAGAGAGCAACTGTGGGTTGCTTCTTGGATGACCATGAAATAAGCTTTGAACCTGCAAAGGTAAGATAACCTGAAGTGCTCCTTCTATCTTCCTTGGAGCCAGCCCAATCTGCATCAGAAAATAGCTTCAAACCTAAATCAGATACATAAGGATAATAAAGTCCTTCATTTATGGTTCCTTTGAGATACTTGAGAATCCTTTTGGCAACATCCATATGTGGTTGCCTTGGTGTGTGCATAAATTGGCTTAGCACACTCACACTGTAACATATATCTACTCTTGTCAATGTGGCATAGTTGAGACTACCCACTAGACTTTGATATGATGTGATGTCCTCTATGAGTTCACCTTCATGTGAGCTCAATTTGTGATTGACCTCCATTGGAGTACCTGCAATCTTACAATCTTGCATCTTGAATTTTGCCAACATGTCCTTAATGTACTTCCTTTGAGTGAGAAACAAACCATGATCTTTGTAGACAACTTCCAAACCTAGGAAGTAGGTAAGTGAACCCAAATCACTTATCTTGAACTCTTCTCTCATCTGATCTTTGATCTTCTTCATACCATCTGCATCATTTCCTGTCAATATAATATCATCTACATATACACATAGATAGATGACCTCGGAATTACTCTTTTTAATAAAGAGTGAAGGATCTGCCTTGCTTGGTTGAAAGCCTTTGTCCTGCAAGAATGAAACAAGCCTGAAATTCCAAGCTCTTGGAGCTTGCTTGAGACCATATAATGCTTTGTTAAGTTTACACACATAATCAGGATAAACTTGATTCTCAAAACCAGGTGGTTGTGCCATATATACCTCTTCTGTTATCCAACTATTCAAGAATGCATTCTTTACATCTAGTTGAAGTATCTTCCAATTCTTGGAAGAGGCAATACTAAGCAAAACCCTAATAGTAGGCATCTTTGCCACAGGAGAGAAGGTCTCCTCATAATCAATTCCCTGAGTTTGTGCAAAGCCTTTTGCTACAAGCCTTGCCTTATACCTGTTAATGGAACCATCAGAATTCTTCTTGAGTTTATAGACCCATCTTGAGCCTATTACCTTCATGGATGAAGTCTTGGGCACCAAATCCCAAGTGTTGTTTTCCTCAAGTGCTTCAATCTCTTCCTTCATTGCATGCTTCCATTCTGTTTTTGCTTTGGCCTCTTCAAATGATGATGGCTCCTCTTGGTTTATGTCCTGTGCTATGTAGATAGAATGTTTAGTTACTAATGAGGTGTCAAACCCATACCTTTCTGGTTTTTTCTTTTCCCTCATAGATCTTCTTAGGCCATGATGTGATGATTCTGCTTCATGTCCAAGTTCCTGCAATTTTGCTTTACCTTTAGACTTCCATGCTTTGATCTTTTCCATGTGAGATTCTTCATCATCCTCTGAGGTGTCTTGTTCTTCAATCTTTGATTGTTCTCTACCAAGCTTTGGAAAATCTTCTTCAAGATCATATGGTAAATTGATCTTCCTACATGAATCTTCATAGCATGAATTGTTCTCATCAAAAACTACATCTCTGCTTACCAAGAATCCTTTGTTGGTAGGGTTGTATAACCTGTAGCCCTTTTGATTGTTGTCATATCCAATAAATACACACCTTTCTGCCTTTGGATCCATCTTGCCTCTAACCTGTGAAGGAACATGAGCAAAAGCAATACATCCAAAAATTTTACAATGATCTAAGCTTGGTCTTCTTCCATTCCAAGCCTCATATGGAGTCATCCCATCAAGGGATTTTGAAGGCAACCTGTTAATCAAGTAAGTGGCTGTAGATACAGCCTCGGCCCATAAGTAATTAGGTAAATGCTTTTCATTTAACATAGACCTTGCAGCTTCAACAATTGTCCTATTCCTCCTTTCTGCCACTCCATTTTGCTCAGGAGTGTACCTTGTAGTTACCTCTCTTTTGATTCCTCTTTCTTGAAGAAAAGAATCAAAATCATGGGAGAAGTATTCTCCCCCTCCATCTGACCTTAGCCTTTTTAGTGATTTACCTGTTTGATTCTCCACAAGAGCCAAATATCTTTTGAAACATGAAAAAACTTCATCTTTGTGTTTCATAAAGAATAGGATAGTCCATCTGCTGCAATCATCAATAAAGGAAACATAATACCTTGATCCAGATATTGAAGCTTCCTTGCTAGGTCCCCATACATCTATATGAACCAACTCCAAGAGCTCTCCATGCATATAACCTTTCTTCATGAATGGTAACCTGTGAGACTTTCCAAATTGACATGCACTGCACTTATAAATCATATGTTGTTTTGACAAATTAGGAAGTCCAAGTACACTTTGGTCCCTGCAGATTTGCTTTAATGACCTTTCACCAATATGTGCTAACCTTTTGTGCCATACTTCCAATTCTGTTGAGTGTCTGACTACCATAATTAAAGAGAGCAATGTTTCTAGTGTCCTGTAATTCAAATGTGAACAATCTACCTGTCTTTTCACCTTTTGCAATTCTTCTGAATCCTTGACTTGGATCTTCAACAAATGCTCCTGCTTTTGTGAACCTGACTTGCAACCCTTTCTCTACTATCTGCCCAACACTTATCAAATTCTTTGTAATGGTAGGGACATAGAGTACCTTACTGAGTAGGTTGATGTTTCCATCAGGTGCTTTGACATTGCCTATTTTCTCCACAAGATGTTTTGTATCATCTCCTGTTTGTACCTCATGCTTATTCCTTGGATCTTCTAAATCTGATAGGAGTGCCACATTTCCTGCCACATGATTTGAACAACCTGAATCTATGTAGAAAACATGCTCATCAGATTTACCTTGTGGCATAGCCATGTTCATGATCAATAATGAATCCTCTTTGTTTGAGTCTTCTGTGTAGTTATTGTAGTCTCTCCTTCCTTTGTAGCCTCCTTGATAGTTTGAATGATTGTAGTTGTTGTAGTTGCCATGGTAGTTGTTGAACCTTCCTCTTGAGTAGCCATAACTTCCTCTATTGTATCCTCTGCCTCTTTGATTCCTGGAATTCCTAAAGCAATTTTCAGTTGTATGATTAGTTAATCCACAAATAGAACATGAGTTGGAGTCTTGGGATCTCCCCCTGCCTTGTCTACCTCCTCTTCCTCTACCTCTGCCATGTCTTCCTCTACCTGCATAGTTAGCTTGATATGTACCTGCTTCATCATCCACTTTCTTTGCATTTCCTTTGTTATCTTTAGACTTGCTTTTATCCGTGTATAAAGCTGAAGATTGATTACCTTTAGAGCTTTCTCCATTTTTGATAAGCTTTGCCTCTTGAGTAAGTAGTTGTCCAATGAGTGTGTTGAAATCAGGTACATGCATGTCCATGTACAAATCCATAGCTGTGGTGAATGCTTCCCACTTGTCATCTGCCTTCAAGCCATTGATGACCTGCCTTACAATTTGCTCTTCATCTATTACCTCTTCAATGCTTCCCAACTGATCCGCTATGTCCTTGAGCTTTGTGACGAAATCAGTCACATTTTGTTTGGGAGCCTTCTTGAGAGTTGTGAACTCCAGCCATAGTTGATGCTTCCTAGCTTTGGTACTTGAAGAAAAGAAAGCTTCAAGTGCATCCCACACTTCCTGAGATGTCTTACAACTTCTAATGTGAGGCAACAAAAAATTTGAGATAGAGTTGAGGAGATAAGACCTTGCAAGTGCATCCTTGGAGCACCATGTGCTCAATCTTTCTTGCTCTTCTTGTGTTGGTTGACTTTTGTTCCTGAAACTTGGCATAACTTCATCTCCAGCCACATAACCATATAAAATTCTACCTTGGAGATAATCTTCCATCCTTAATGACCAAGCTGAGTAGTTACCTCTGTCCAATTTGTCAATTGATGAAGGAAATCCATCTGCCATGTTGTCCAACCTTGCTCTGATACCACTGTGAAGAGATGGATAAGTATGTGTTTGAAGATGAAGAGGTGTTGCAAAATCCTTGATCTACACCAGCCAAATGAACTCCAGGAGTAGATGGTGGGCCGTTTAAGCTTGCCAATGGATGTATTAGACACCCTATGTACCTTGGAAGATCACTCTCAAAAAGATAGATCAAAACAGATAAGTTGGAGTTAGCTCAGAGGTGAAAACTTGCTATTCTTGGTTCATACACCTGTCCAGTGTTTTACATAATTCTCTGAGCACAGCAGCAATTAGCTTAATTCCTCTTGGGGAAGTCTAGGTAGCTTAAAGAGCTAACTTTCAAGAGTAATCTCATCAAAAATAACAAAGCACACACTGAGAATGAGTTTTAACAACTGATGACATCATCCCGATTTTCACGGGCTGCTACAGAAATAGACCAGTGAGCAGAAAAATCACCATAACTCAACATCTAGAAATCCAATGATTATGAAAATTTGTATGGTTATACTAGATAGTAAGTTGAATCCAACATGCTTTAAATCACTGAATTTGAATAAGTAACCACTGAGAAACACCTCTGACAAGATGAGTGAAAAAGTCGGGTACCTGACAGAGAGGTGAAGATGAACAGACCCTGTTGACTTCAAATGAACATAACTGAAGATTGCAAGATCCAAATGACATGAAAATTTATGAGCATATAGTAGACTTATAGAGCTAACTTTAACAAGTTAAATCACTGAAAATGATGCACCAAGCTCAGAGAAAACATCTCTGCAAGCTGGCTGAGAAAACTAAGAGTAATGGCAGTGAGTAGTACACTTCACAAGAACATGGAAAGATGAACTCAAATAATCATGAAAATGAAAGTATATTGCTTGTACAATACAATGACTTACTGATACATATGTGTGCCTTGTAATCACACCTTGATATGGCATAAAGCTCAGCTCTTGGAGGTCTTCACATAGGTCTCTCTAACCAGGACTAAAACTACCATCTATTTATAGTTGAGTTTGGGAGGCTAACTTCCCTCAATCACTCTCCAATCAATCAATGATTGATTTGATTCTCTACCTACCACAAATCACGAATTCGTGGCTCCTCTTTCCATTCTTGATCATGTGGACTCAACCACTTAAGATTCTCTTACTTTTACATTAAGTAAACTCTTCAAAAGTTACAAGAGGTAGTTCACAAGTGAACTTTACATAGTCTTCTTTTTAAAGCTTCTTCTAAGACTTTGTGAGACTCAAGCCAATACTTAGGCTTGTCATAGACTTGCTCCAACAGACGCAGTAAAATGAAGCAATATTGAAGTGTTAATTATGACGATCATGCTGCTGCTGATAGTGTTGGTAAAAATGATTGTTGCCAGGCGCGCTAACATTATAGAGCATCAATAAATAGATGACGGATCTGCAGGTAAGTCCGAAGAGGTCTGGAGGAGTTTTCTAAGAGGAAGCAATCATTCCCAGAAGTCCTGGATGTTGAATCTTTTTGAAGAATTCTGAATCCAAATCTCGATAGTTTTACTGGAAGCAGAGATCAGGCACAATTTCCATAAAAAAAAGCAGAGGACAGAGTACTATTCTGAGCACAAAGGAATGCCATTGATGGAGAGCTCTCAAGAATACTGTAGCTGATGGAGACAAACAATTGGGGCACCTTTAGAATTCGACGGCAAACAATCAGATAAAAGTCTTCTACCCTGACGCGCATAATGTTCCGATGTATGAAGATTCTGCTAAGTGCGTGCGGAGATGCGCACATATGTAATCTGGGAGGAGGTCAAATTCTGTTTCTCGGGCAATTCATCTGAATAGCGATCTCAAAGGAACCAACGGACGATCTGTAGGAGGAAGAAATCCATAACATTGACCATGGAAGGCAATTGCGCAACCATGCGTATTGTGATGCGACGCCATTAGACTATAGGTGGAGGGCTTTGATATAAGAAAAGGAGGGAAGAGCATATGACCTACAGGTGAACAGGAGAAAGGCGATTCGGCAGACATCTGCTTTGTGGTGGCGATGTTTCGTTTTTTCGGCAGTTTCTGACCACCAATACTGTCGCTGGAGCAATTTCTATTGACTGCGCTCATTTTTTATCAAAGGCTGTAGCTTATTGCTGTGCCCTTGGAAGATTGCTTAAGTGATAAATATCTCTGTAAGTGTTCTATGCATCTACGATCTAAGCTCAGAGACTTCATTAACGTTGTGATGCTCGTTGCTAAGATGATAATACATATCTGTTGTCGAAGTACTCATGTGACCAAAACACCGATCACTATCTAACTTATGTTCTCATACGTTTTGATCCGATTTCTCACACTACTTTCGATACTATTCGACACCAATCTTTATGTTTAATCTAGCATAACTGATATCATACACTCACTGACATACACTTCCGACAACAATCATCCGTAGATTTATATCTATTCACGATTCCTCATCCGACTCGAACAATAGATTTGCGCTATATTTTCAAGTACACTGTTGCTAATTCTGATACTCTTGTGAAGGCTCTGAGTAGGGTTGCTAGCCATCTACTGAAGACGCACCAATACTGAAGTTTTGAAGCATATTTGCTGTTAATATATTTGAGATTCTCTTACCAAGAATAATGATTCACCCGTTCTCGGAATGCTTCGAGCATCCAACGTTTCCAACATTTATTTAAACAGTCAATGATTGAGTGATTGATTCACTGCATAACTGCTGGTTCCCTATATTCATGTTTATGTGCTTATTATTGCGATGACTATTGTAAGGCGGACGCATACTTAATTGGAGATGTAGCAAACTTAACTTGTGATGCACTGTTTGATATGCTTCAACCCGCAGATGAGTTAACAACGTAGAGAATGCTTATATAATAAATGATGAAAAAAGAACATGATTTAATATGCATATGCTCACGCTAAGAAGGCATGAAGTTTAACATAAAAGCTCTATATGAGACATATTGATAAGAAATGCGAAATACGTTGAATGATGAATTTGAAATATTGGAAATCATTGTGACACATACATCATTGACATGCATTGTTGAAGTATTTGACATCATTGATTTGTATGTTATTCACTTACGAGTGGATCAATTCGTTTTATCTTCTGAAATGAACATACTCCTAATGTCTTTAATCCGTGTTTGTGCAAGTACTTCATAGACATACTCTTCATAGACATAGGTAATTTATACCATTTATTGTCTAAATGGAAGGAAGAATTCGGATGCCAAGATTATGATTCAATGATAGATTACAAATTCCCTTTATATGATGATGAAAACTGCAAGTTTTTGATAAATTCTTTCTACTAATTCTTGATATAAAGATATAGTTTCATTTTAAATTTTTGAATCTTCATCATACCTGAGATTGCTCCAAGCACCCGGCGTGCGCCGAATGCTTAACTTTAGGATTCAATGCTAGGTCATAAATTTTGAATGATGATGAGTTTAATGACTACGACTGTTTGATGAGTTGCTTCTACTTTCTTAACACGAGGATATGGTTTTAACTAAAGTACTCATTATATCTCTCAAAATTTCATGAGTCCGCTAATTACCTGAACTTGCTCCAAGCACCCTGTGTGCGCCGTACTTTTGGGCGGTTGGCTTGATCCACCGACCGTCGCTTTTGCGCCGACATTGGTGAACCCGTTGTGAACAAACGGCAATGCAGCTCAAGTATAAATTTTAAATTTTTCTTGCATATGCATACATCGACAGGTTGAATTGCAGAAGCTTCTTCATCCGTGGGAGCTCTGGCTGTGTCGTTGGAACCTTGCACTTTTCTAGGTGTTGAGGGCTGTTCCCTAGGGAACTGAGCGCCTCCACGAAGAGTGGCAAGTAGCTACCCTCATCTCACCACCCCTCTCATCGACATTAGAAGGAGGAACGTTTGCACAATCATCTATGAGCAATTGATGTATTAGATTTTGATCCTATTTAAAATTGTATAAATTTTCACACAGTCACTTTTTGAGCCTCTTCTTCGATTCAGATTGCAGGTATTGACCTATCCTCTAAGACTTCTTGTTTCTCTAATCTCAATGGGTAAAAAGAAAGCAGTTCATTTAAACACACATGAAAAGAACTCTACTATGGAGGGTTCAATTAAGAATGCAAATTTGGGATTTGAAGTGCAAGTCAAAGATTTAGTGGATAAGCTAAACTCGTCAAATCAAGCAAAATTTAAAGAAGTATTTCTGTTAATTGACAAGTTAAGTGAATTTTCAAATTCAAATAGTGTGATGTGTGGAATTTTACAACAATTTGTTAAAACTTTAAAGATTCAAATAGATGATTTGACCAAACAAGTTAATGAACACCCTAAATTCAAGTGTAATGAACATGAAATACAAAGTTTATCTCCAAAGTTGCCTAATGAAACCCATATGAATGAGTTTAGGAAATCCACCTTTAGGGCTATGAATAGGAAAATATATCCCTTAAGATGCTTTTGGTGTGACCAACTAGGTCATAGGTACGAGGATTGTGTTGCTTATAGTAATGCATGTCAAAATCACTTAGTCATTTCACATAACCTGAAGATTTGTGATTATCAAACACAACTACCTTTGAAATTAAACTTAGGTCGAGGAGGGATGATAGACTATTTTGATCAAACAAAATTGAGTCCTAAAACCAAACTTCAAAAACAATGGAAACCGAAGAGTCATAATGAGAAAAGTAATGTATGTCAATTACATTCTATGAACAAGGTTGTGAATAAAAGTAAATGCTTGGACAATGATCAAAACCTTCTTACACCTAAATCTATGAGTAACATTGATATTCAAACTACATTTAAGGATCAAGATACATTGAAAAAGTTTAAGAAAGAAGAAGATGTAAAGATAAAAGATGATGAAAATGAACAATCAATTGATGGAAATATAGATATACACGCAGTTAAAACAGAACCTAAAGTCATAGAAATTGACAATAAATGTGATCAAAATAAAAATGATGAAAGAATAGTACAAACATCTGAAGATGAAAATCTTCAAATTCAATTAGAACTTGAGCAAAAAGATACGAATGAGCAAAAAGATGAGCAAGTAATATTAATGACGAAGAAAGATGATAACTATTATATCACATGTGATCTACAGCTTTTAGAGAATGATACATTATTTGATCAAGATAAAGTGAATAAATGGAAAAGTAAATTGGGGTACGAGATTAAGAATCAAGAAACTAGTCAGAGTAAACCTAAAGAACTTGATAACGAGAAGAGTATAAACAAAGAACAAAAGAAGATGATTGATGAAATTATTAAACAAATTGAACAAAATATGCAAAGGTCACCAATACCTTATAAATCCGGGAGTTTTGTAAGTGTTCTCCCTAAAAATTAAAAACACACATGAGCCGGGAGTTGTATCTCTCCCTCATCAAAAGATATGAGCCGAGGAGTTGTATCTCTCCCTCATCAAAAGATACAAGCATGGGAGTTATAACCTACTTCCTCATCAAAAAGGTATTTATATGGGAGTTACAACCTACTTCCTCATCAAAAAGGTATGTATATGGGTTTTGTTTTAATTTCTTTCTTTATACAAGAAAAATTATGAATTTCATTAATGAATCAAATATGGCTTTTCTAATCAAGGTTTTGAGTGGTTTAATGCAGGTCAAGCAAGAAAAGAATGGATTTGTTTTACTTTCCTTTAAGAGAAAAATTATGAATTTCATTAATGATCTAAATATTGCTTTTCTAATCAATGTTTTGAGTGGTTTAATGCAGGTCAAGCAAGAAAAGACGATTTGATAGACGCTACAAAAATTGACTTAATGTTACTTCGATTTTACAGATGGATTTTCTAGAAGTCTTATTTTGAATTGAAATATTTGGTTTAAATGTGCTAATACTTATGTTTTTCACGAGTTTTTTTCCAAGATGAATTATTTTTTTTCAGGTTTATAATGAAGAAAAGGAGCCATTGGTAAACCAAGTTTTTCCTCAAGCATAGGAATAACCTTTTACTTCCACTTTTGCACCATTTTTGTTTCACTTTGCATTTAAAGTATGCATCAAATTATGTATGAACACATGTTGAATTTTTCCCTTAGATGCACGTCCACTTGCACCTATCTCGATTGTAAAATGCATGATGAAATCTGCGAGCAAAGTCGAACTATAGGAGATAGAAACCTCTTCATCAAAAGCTCTTATCCTTCTGCACCATAAAGTTTTGAAAATGCACTGAAAGTATGCATGTATTAGGGTCACACTACATGGCCATGCAAAGGCACGATTGAGTTATCTATGCACCTACGAGTAATTTTGTAAGGTTTTGTGTAATCTCACATTGCTTGTATGCGAGGGAGTGCACAAGCCTCGTCATCAGAAGCTCTTTTCTTTATTGATTGCACCATTAATTTTATACATGCATTTTCAAAGTGTGCATATAAATAGGGCTAATTACATAGCCCTGCATAAGGCACTTTTATTTTAAAACCCATGCACAAATTATGCTATGGAATTGATTTTTATTATTAAGCAGAAAACAAGTTTCGTTTGGCGCATCCGGAGGATGCACAGGTTTGGTGGGGGTGAGTGTCGTAGAGATTCTCATCTCTACTCTTGATGAAGCAGAACCATATTCAAAGGATGCAAAACAAGATGAGCTATATATTCGGAAGTGTCATATTAATTGAAAGCAAAATCGGAAGTGGATGCTTTCACCTTACAACATTCGGAAGTTCGAGGTGATTCAGTTGCCTATGTGCTGTCAGGCATGTATGGAGATGTGCGGGATTTAGGAATCAGAAACGCTGTCTTTATCATTCTGTAATTGTTCTTTACGGGCATCATCGTAATCTACCTCGATGAGCTCTTGCAAAAAAAAGATATGGCTTGAGTTCTCGGATCTCTTTATTTATCGTGACCAACATTTGAGAGAATCGTTTTTTTGGAAAATATGCATATTGAGTTTTTTTTTGAGAAATGAAGGATTCGTGATAGGACGACAGGGAGGTGCATGCAGCGGGAGGAAAAAGGCATAAAAGAGAGGGAGTTTTCTGACGGAAAGTGTGGCACATGTTTGTTTTTGGATGAAAGGACGGAAAGTTGTGCTGAGGGAAGATCGGAGGAACGCGGAAGAAAAGGATGGTCATCCTTCAGCATGGACGAGGAGGGGAAGATAGAGATGTATGACAATTTTTGAAGGACTTCATTTTAGCACTTCGCACTCTAGGATCTGACAACAGGAGAAAAGGCACGTTTTATTTTGATGGCCAACAACAAGGCGACGTAGTAAAATGAAGCAATATTGAAGTGTTAATTATGACGATCATGCTGCTACTGATAGTGTTGGTAAAAATGATTGTTGCCAGGGGCGCTAACATTATAGAGCATCAATAAATAGATGACGGATCTGCAGATAAGTCTGAAGAGTTCTAGAGGAGTTTTCTAAGAGGAAGCAATCATTCCCGGAAGTCCTGGATGTTGAATCTTTTTGAAGAATTCTGAATCCAAATCTCGATAGTTTTACTAGAAGCAGAGATCAGGCACAATTTCCATAAAAAAAAGCAGAGGACAGAGTACTATTCTGAGCACAAAGGAATGCCATTGATGGAGAGCATTCAAGAATACTATAGCTGATGGAGACAAACAATTGGGGCACCTTTAGAATTCGACGGCAAACAATCAGATAAAAGTCTTCTACCCTGACGCGCATAATGTTCCGATGTATGAAGATTCTGCTAAGTGCGTGCGGAGATGCGCACATATGTGATCTGGGAGGAGGTCAAATTCTCTTTCTCGGGCAATTCATCTGAATAGCGATCTCAAAGGAACCAACGGACGATCTGTAGGAGGAAGAAATCCATAACATTGACCATGGAAGGCAATTGCGCAACCATGCATATTGTGATGCGACGCCATTAGACTACAGGTGGAGGGCTTTGATATAAGAAAAGGAGGGAAGAGCATATGACCTACAGGTGAACAGGAGAAAGGCGATTCGGCAGACATCTGCTTTGTGGTGGCGATGTTTCGTTTTTTCGGGAGTTTCTGACCACCAATACTATGGCTGGAGCAATTTCTATTGACTGCGCTCATTTTTTATCAAAGGCTGTAGCTTATTGCTGTGCCCTTGGAAGATTGCTTAAGTGATAAATATCTCTGTAAGTGTTCTATGCATCTACGATCTAAGCTCAGAGACTTCATTAACGTTGTGATGCTCGTTGCTAAGATGATAATACATATCTGTTGTCGAAGTACTCATGTGACCAAAACACCGATCACTATCTAACTTATGTTCTCATACGTTTTGATCCGATTTCTCACACTACTTTCGATACTATTCGACACCAATCTTTATGTTTAATCTAGCATAACTGATATCATACACTCACTGACATACACTTCCGACAACAATCATCCGTAGATTTATATCTATTCACGATTCCTCATCCGACTCGAACAATAGATTTGCGCTATATTTTCAAGTACACTGTTGCTAATTCTGATACTCTTGTGAAGGCTCTGAGTAGGGTTTCTAGCCATCTACTGAAGACGCACCAATACTGAAGTTTTGAAGCATATTTGCTGTTAATATATTTGAGATTCTCTTACCAAGAATAATGATTCACCCGTTCTCGGAGTGCTTCGAGCATCCAACGTTTCCAACATTTATTTAAAGAGTCAATGATTGAGTGATTGATTCATTGCATAACCGCTGGTTCCCTATATTCATGTTTATGTGCTTATTATTGCGATGACTATTGTAAGGCGGACGCATACTTAATTGGAGATGTAGCAAACTTAACTTGTGATGCACTGTTTGATATGCTTCAACCCGCAGATGAGTTAACAACGTAGAGAATGCTTATATAATAAATGATGAAAAAAGAACATGATTTAATATGCATATGCTCACGCTAAGAAGGCATGAAGTTTAACATAAAAGCTCTATATGAGACATATTGATAAGAAATGCGAAATACGTTGAATGATGAATTTGAAATATTGGAAATCATTGTGACACATACATCATTGACATGCATTGTTGAAGTATTTGACATCATTGATTTGTATGTTATTCACTTACGAGTGGATCAATTCGTTTTATCTTCTGAAATGAACATACTCCTAATGTCTTTCATCCGTGTTTGTGCAAGTACTTCATAGACATACTCTTCATAGACATAGGTAATTTATACCATTTATTGTCTAAATGGAAGGAAGAATTCGGATGCCAAGATTTATGATTCAATGATAGGTTACAAATTCCCTTTAAATGATGATGAAAACTGCAAGTTTTTGATAAATTGTTTCTACTCATTCTTGATATAAAGATATAGTTTCATTTTAAATTTTTGAATCTTCATCATACCTGAGATTGCTCCAAGCACCCGGCGTGCGCCGAATGCTTAACTTTAGGATTCAATGCTAGGTCATAAATTTTGAATGATGATGAGTTTAATGACTACGACTGTTTGATGAGTTGCTTCTACTTTCTTAACACGAGGATATGGTTTTAACTAAAGTACTCATTATTTCTTTCAAAATTTCATGAGTCCGCTAATTACCTGAACTTGCTCCAAGCACCCTGTGTGTGCCGTACTTTTGGGCGGTTGGCTTGATCCACCGACCGTCGCTTTCGCGCCGACATCGCTCTCTTGCTCTCTTTGACAAGTGGAATGAGGGAAATGGAGGGGAGAATGTGATATGATCAAAAACTAAAATTTTTCGTGATGATGGAGATGGAGATCGGATATGGTGAGGATGATGATGTTGATGATGATGATGAAGTAAGAAAGAAGAAAGTAAGGAAAAGTAAAGAAATTACCTACAACGCTAACGTCACAACTCTACATCTTACCATCACATGCTCGTCCTCAAAGCTCGATCCCCGGCAACGACGCCAAAATTTGGTGTAGCTCAGTGATGAGTAGCACCTCCTTTAATGTCAATCCGGGAAGACGTGAGGATGGTATGATGACCTCGAGCAACTGAAGGCACAAGTGCGTGAGTGAGAAGCACACAAACATGCACACACATACACACACACGTGCACACACGGCAAGAACAAAGAGGAAGACAATGGAGTTCTTTTAGATTACTTCCAAAATGCTCATACAAGTTCAATTCTATTACAAGCTACCCTAAAAAATGAGCTCTCTAGCTCTATTTATAGTTTTTGACTAGTTTTTGGCCCTATCTAGACCTAGTGTCCGACCTAGTTAAAAATTAGGTTCTCTGGCCTATTTGGAAGTTCAAACGGAGTCTAAAAAATGTGAAAACTGATAGGTAGGTACTTCTAAAGCTCCTCAAGCTCAGGGACTCCTTGGCTTGCACAAAATGGAGCTACAAAAATATGAAGTGATATTTACAATGGTTTTTGGTGATGAAAATCACTATTTTTGTAGGGATTTCTTCTAAGAGTTTGACATACGTTTCTTGGAGCTCCCTACTTGCTCCTTCTTCTTGTGTGCCCCTCCCTTTGATGCATGAAAAATTTAGATGGCCTACTTGCCAGATCTTCTTTGACTACTCTGTCTGCTTGTGCCTTCTCTTCGCTCCGACTCTCTTCGTTGGCTTCCTTGTCTTGTGAGTCCTTCAGTTCCTTGACTGCTGCCAACAAGCTTCCTCTTCTTCTATAACGAGAACTAGTACTTGAACCTTTTCTTTGAACACTTGGCCTTGATCCATGTGATACCTGCATCATCACTTCCTGTTATAATCAAGTCATCCACATATATGCATACATAGACAACTAGTCCTCCTTCCTTCTTGAGGTATAAGGAAGGATCTCAAACACTTGGCTTGTATTCACACGTGCACAAATACTCCAAAAGCCTTTTATTCCATGCCCTAGGAGCTTGGTTTAAACCATACAATGCTTTTCTAAGTTTACAAACAAAATCAGGATATTTAGGGTTCTCCAACCCTAATGGTTGAGTCATGTAGATTGTCTCCTGCAATCAACATTAAGAAAAACATTCTTTACATCCAATTGATATATTGCCCACCTCCTAGATGTGGCAATACCAATGATTTCCCTAATTGTTGTCAACTTTGCAACCTGGCTGAATGTTTCTTCGTAGTGAATCCAAAGGATTGAGCAAATCCTTTTGCCACAAGCCATGCTTTGTATCTATCAGTTGAACCATAAAAAAATCTCTTCACTTTATAGACCCATTTGTTGCCAATTACCTTCAACCCTTCTTGTCTTGGAAGAAGACTCCATATGTTGTTGTCTTCAAGGGATTTGTACTCTTCTTCCGTAGCTTCGTGCCACTCTTTTGTGTCTTTGCCCTCTTCATAGGTAGAAGCTTCATGATCTTTGATAACCTTAGTCATGAAAGCATAATGCCTAGCAATATAAATATCATAAAAAAGCCTTGAGATTGGATGTTTTACCCTTGTTGACCTCCTTGCTTGTCCTTTTGTTGGAATGAACCTTCTTTGCCTTGGTGCCTTGATTTCTGCGTTTGATGTAGCTCCACCTTCTAACATAGGTTCTTTAGAGTCTTCAACTTCATGTCCATCTTCATCAACTCTACCAATCTTCCCTTTCCTTTATTCACTAATTGATGGGCTAAATCCATGCTTGAACTCCTTTGTATGCTTGGACCATTGATTTGCAAGCTATCTTGGAACCTAGCTTCATATCTTGTCTCTCCCTCTTCAATATCTTCATCTTGCAATGGAACTTTGGAAGCATACCCAAGTTTGAGTTCATCAAACACTACATCTCTAGATACCTTTATCTCTTTTGTATTGGGATTGTAGCACTTGTAAGATTTTTGCTCCACATCATAACCAATAAACATACATCTTCAGCCTTTACATCCATCTTACCTCTCAACTCTTGTGGCACATGTGTGTATCATACACAACCAAAGATTCTAATGTTTGAAAGGCCTGGTTTCCTTCCACTCCATGGCTCCTCAGGTGTCATGCCGTGTACCCCTGATGTGGGAAACCTTTTTATCAAGTTCACCGAACTAAATAAAGCATCTGCCCAATATGCTAAAGGCACATTCATTTAATTTAACATACTCCTAGAAATTTCAACAATATACCTATTCTTCCTCTCTACCACCCCATTTTTTTGGGAAGTATACCTGCAAGTGATTTGTCTCCATATACCTTGGTCTTGCAAGAAATCACAAAAGTCATGGGAGAAGTATTCTCCTCTCCATTTGATCTTAGGGTTTTGATGTAGCAATCTGTCTCATTTTCAACTTGTGCCTTGAATCTTTTGAACACATCAAACACATATGATTTTTGGTTTATACAATTCCACCATAATTTTCTTGAGTAGTCATCTATGAAGGTTACAAAGTACTTATTACCTGTAAGAGAGGGCTCTTTGGTTGCCCCCTACCTCGATCTATGTACACAAGGTCTAGCACACCATGTGCTACATATCCACTCTTCCTGAAGGGCTGCCTTGTAGACTTTCCTAGTTGACAAGTGTCACACATCTGATGCAATATTTTTAATGAAAAATGTGCTAAAACTCTTACGAATTGCCTCTTCTCCATGTCTTTCAACCTTTGAATGTTGATGTGACCACACCTTTTATGCAATAAATCCAAATCTCCAATCTTCTTGTCTCCATAGGTGATGAACATTGCCTTAGTGCTTTGTCCTTTGCCAACGTCTACAGTGAACATCTTTTTGAACTTGACTTGGTATCCCTTTTCAACCATGCGTGCAACAAAGATTAAGTTCTTTGTAATAGTAGGAACATGCAATACCTCACATTGTTCTCTTTCTTTATGGTTAACTTCAAGCTTCACATCTCCCATTTGTTGTATCTCATGCTTTGTGTTGTCTCCTATCTCCACAAAGCCTCTTTGCTTGGGTGCTTGAAGATTGTTGAAGTACTCCTCTTTACCTGACATGTGGTTACTACAACCACTATCTATATACCACACCTCATCATTTTGTTGACCTAAAATTTTAGTATTCATAGCTAAATAATGCTCATTTTCGTTTGAGGACAAAGCCATTAATGCTCTAATTTGATGAATTCCTAAGGTTGTTGAGCTCATTCTTGAGCTGACTTTTTCTAGCCTTTGCATAGATATAGTACAACCTTTCTAAACACTCCCAAACCTTCTTAGATGTATCTAGGTCTTGGATATGAACTATCATGGAGTTGCTTATGTGTTGAGAAAGAATGAAGATCACTCTCCTATCCCTTTCTTCCCATTCTCTAATGGCTCTCCTTTGATTCTCAATAGGTGTATGTGGATGTATGTATGGCTTCACGTCAATACCAATAACCAACCCCCAAAGACCCTTTCCCATGAGGAAGTTAGAAATTCTAAACTTCCAAGGTTGGTAATTCCTCTTTTCAAGATTCTCAATCTGAGTATTATAGTCTCCAATTGTGTATTGCGACTATGAGTGGATCCTAGTCCCTCCTTGGATTGTGATAGATGTGAGAAAGAATGATATATTACCTTCCCACAAGAGTCTCCACTTGTTGTGAACTTTCGATGATGATACATGCTCCCCCTTGTTTCAAATCCTTCCTCAAATCTTCCTTGTATTTGCTTCAATCCTTGGCTCTCAAACAAATTCAAGGCCTCCTCTTGATGTCCTCAATATGCAATGATGAGATTTGATACCAGTGATGGAGTATATCCACTCCTGGTTGCAACAGAAGAATGATAGGACCTTCCTAGGACCAAACAGTTCACTACCATAGTCTACCCAAAATCGAATTGCTCTCTAGAACTAACGACTGAACTTATGAAATTTTGCATAGTAGGAATAGACTCTCTAAGATTTCCAACAAGCCATAGATCACTTGATTTGGGGAATATGATCTATGTCATTTTCCTTTCACAAGACAAACCAAATTTGCCAAACAGATAGCTATCACTTATGTATACCTCTTCACACACATATACTTGGGAATATGCAGAGATCAGACCATAGAGCTTTCAAGCTCAATATAATCAAGGATAATGAACACTTGGCTTTAATATTATATCGAAAAGAAATCTTAAAATCATAGGAACAAAATGAGCTATCTTGCAAATGAATCCGACTAGTATACAAAGAGATATGGGTTATCAAAGATCACTTCCTATGAGAAAATTCCAGCAAGCAAGGTGCTTGCTTAGCTAGAGGCTACCTTAGACCTGGAGTAAACACTCCTAATGAGAGCCTACAATTGCTCAAATGGTGGAGGAGGATGGCCCTTATATAATGCTCAAAAAAGGTAGTTATAGATTTGAATTCAAAAATTCCCTCCAAATGATCCGCAATTTTCTCCATAAATTAGGTGAGTAAATAACTGATAAAACTCGTGAAAAAGAGGTTGTATATCCTACCAAAAAGTGTGAATGATGTGTCACTTAAACTTAGCGTGCGTTCCCAAACTTGAGATTGCTAAAAGTCTTACAAGGAGCATGTCTACTCTTCCATGAACAAAGTTGTAAATATCTATAACACAAATTTACAATTTGAGTTCTCAAAGAATGATCTTCTTAGAATCCATTTACCTTTTGCTTGCGTCATGTTCTTCTCTATATGCACCAAAAATATGCATGTTCATTGTTTTAATTAGGCATGAGTTTTATTCCTATCAATGCACACCGATTTGGACACAAAACGCAATTCTACATGTCATGAATAGAATTAATCTTGAGTTTGAGTGAATAAGATTCTTCACTAGGTGCTTATTTCCCTTTCTTAGCACCATATTGATTTTGAATGCGCCTAAACTATGTATGTGTTAGAGCTACACTATATGGCTTTGCATAATACACGTTTTTTTAAATTTGCATGCAATTATTTCATTGGATCACATTTGGAATTTCAAATAGACACTCAAAAATGGATACAAAAATTAGTCTTGGTGAGTTCGTAGTACACAAAAGATTGAGCGTGTGATCTTAGAGTGATTTCATTTACTCACGATAATGGTTAGCTTTCAATCAATGTATGATGATGAAACAAACATAAGAGCTATCCTAACTACATTGCACCAACATATTTCTAAATTATCTGTACCCTTGTATGATGATGAATTCATTCTAGTGTTTTTTGAAGTTTCCTAGTAAGAACCAAATATCTTGTATGTGTTGTGTGGAATCAACAACATTATGAGCTAAGGCAATAATCCATCACCTAAGAGACTAGCAAGACTAAGATTTCCTAGAAAAAACTCTAAACCCAGAGAAGGGGTGATAAATGCATGTGTCCCTCCAAGGAGATCCACCAATATATACACCTCTAAGACAAAGGCAGAAATTTGAGGAGAGGTTTCCAAGTGTCCCCTGCACATTGATTCTAAACCAAGGCCTTCTAACTTTTTAAGTCATATGAAATCACATGGCTCTTATATGTATTATAAAAGGAATCCTCCCAAGCTTGTACCTGCAAGCGCAAAATGCCTAAGAAGTCTCCCTAAGGGTTAAATACCATACTCTTAGGAAATATCAATTGTAAGGGTCAAAATGCTTCAAGTGGGAGAATAAATCCAAATAGATGAGGGGTTCAAGCCATACTCTTGGAGGCACTCTCCAAATGATTTCTCAATAAACTTCAATTGTCGTCCAAGTGACTTTTGATCGTCAAAACCCATGTGTTTTGCTGCTTGCATCTTGGTCCATTTATATGCACTAACTATGCATGGAACTAGATAAATACTTGGATCTTTGACTAGTTCAAGTCGTAGAGAAGTCTCCTTAAAATGAGGTTGAAGAAAAAATATAAATTAGACATTTGTTACTGTGTTCCACTTCTTAACCATCATCTATTGATATCTTTTCCCAATTACAAGACTACCATTTCCTATTGGCCTTGAGAGTCAAAGGTAGAATGTAGGAAATAAGTGTTTCATTTACTTATTCGGTCAACCAACTTCAAGTAATAAATCATCATGATTTATCCTAGGAAACTGACTCAAAGGCTTTACGTATTTCGAACTAATAGAGCAAGAATCGATTCGTTACTCTTTTTTGTTCATGATTTTACTCAAACTCTTCGAAATAACGTTTGAATCGTTCTTCGTACATCGATCTTGTAGCAGAAATCAATGGATGAATGAGTTCTATACAAAGCGTCAACCTATAATGTTTGATTTAGTATTCATTTCCATCAAGCTAAACCTCGTCTAGAAATGTCTTCAAGTATACTTCCAAATTGAACCCCAAGATTTGAAAATTTGGGAAGGAAGAACTAAAACTTGGTGTAAAAAATTCGACTTCTAAGATAATAAGTAATTTGAGTCAAAGAAGATGAGGCTCAAAACTTTAAGGATTTATTCTAGTCAAGATTTTGAGGCACTATTTCTATATTTATGAGATTAAAACAAATTCACACAAAACTCGTTGAGTGAATCATCCATCTATCCAATTCTAGTGGTATCAAACATCAATGCCTCAACCCACCATGCTTTGTGACTATCAATGATGTTTTACTTTTAGTCTAAAACCATTATGCTTCAAGAATCTTGATGATTGAGTTAGTCCCTTTTCAATCCCTTGAGAATCCTTTATGCTACAATGCCAATCCAGAATGTGTCTTTAACTCAAGGGATTGACTCACCTAGTTGTACTATCAGAAAGGTTATCATCACTAACTTAGTCTCACATCAAACATGTTGATTAGTAAGTCAATCATTTTCATAGTCTTGTGAAACGTTTTTACAATATAATGCATAAATTTGAGTCACCATGGTGATTCATTTGTTTGTACTGTGAACTAAATGCTTTACCAGAGATTGAGTTAGTAAAACTTTCCTTGCCTAAAGGGAACTTTCAAATTTTTCCTCCTAGAAATCCATGTACAATTTCTTATCAAGAACTAACGAAATTCTTACTTGGAGGTTTCATAGCTGAAATGGGACTAAACTAGTCTAGTTAAAACCTTTATGAAGGGCTTCGGAAGTACTTTCAACCTCGTGATCTTGAAACTTTCCAATTAATTGATACTTTGAGAGTTTTTTGTTCATACTCTTCACCATCATATATTTCATCTTTATCTATGAACTTTCAATTCCGATTGCGATTGAGTCTCACCTCAAGTCTTGAGCCCAAGGTTATAAAGATACCTACCATCTCAAGGTCTGATGTCCCATACCATCATTCGTGGATTGATGTAAATATAAAGAATAGTGTCCCATACCATCATTCCTAGATTTATGTTAATATAAAAAATCATGTCTCATACAAACATACTTTATATCCCATACTAAGGTGTATATGATCTTATTCTTAAAGTCCCGAATGTTTATCTAATTTAGACAATACTGTGTACTCCAATTCTTTTTTATATATTCTACTTGTGTTTCTTATGTTTTCAATTATCTCATTCTTATATTGGAAGCTCAAAACGTTATGTTGTATTAAACACCCATCCTTCTTTCTGAAGACCTTGAGTGTAATTCCATAGAGTTATATTCAAGATCTTGTGAATTCTATGTGTTCAAGGACTTTTTGAAGAATCTCTATATTTCTTGATTACAAGCATCTATCATACTTGACAAGGAAACTTCTAATTTGGCATGTTTTGTCCAACCTCATATTTATCAATCACTTCTTAAAAAACTTTGTAGATCTTGATGGGATCCCAATACTAGCTTTAGCATGCCACAAAGTTGTTTTTTGAGCAACTCCTTTTTTTTCCAAACATCTTATATCTTAAAAGATGTTCTTCTATCTATAATATTATTTGATGATTCTATAGTTGATGGAATGAATTGTACCAATTTTGATACGTTTTGGTACTTTCTTCCCCCTTTGAAGAGTTTTCATCTTCAAACACAATACATTTTATAGCTTCATTCAAAAGTCTATAGTAAAAAACTATTACTCACGCTAATTGTCCAAAATCCACTACTTTTATGCTTGTCTAACCCTTAAGAGTATCTTTTAGGAGACAATGTACTCAAAATAATAATAGGCTTAGTTCTTAATCAAACGTCTTATATAGGTATATCAATGGCCACTTGTCCTAATGTATTTATGAAGGCATGTTCCATTTTGGAAAATTTCATGAACTCCAATGTCCCCCAAAATATGAGTTCATGTTTTTTTGTGCTGCTTTCTCTTCAACGCTAATCCAAGCATAGAGTTAAGGCATGTATTTCCATTTCTTGTCGGTTCCTTACGAATTGTAATCTCTTTCATTACAAAGTATTGCATATCCTAAAGAAAAAACTACCTTGCTTTTCATCTTGAGATGTAAACATCTTGAATTGAATGAAGCCTTGAATTAAATTATAAGTTCTTGTAACAAAAAACAAGTTTCGCAAAGTTTCATGATGCTTTGAGTATTTGACAACATTCTTGCTTGTGTGTGTTCATTTATTCATGTGTCCATGTATTCTTGAATTTTAGACTCTAATGCGTGTCCATGTATTCATGAAACGTTTAGAGCTACATTAAGGTTCCATCTTACTTGGGATGGATTGGAAATCCTAATGAAGAGAGATTCAAATCCCTTTCAGTTGTGATTTCTTCCTTCGAAGCTTTCCAATTGATCTTTTCTAAGTATGTATTATACTTAGAGATATTATGGAAATTATAGATTTTCTATATTACTATATATATGACACTGGGCCCATGTCAAAATGAGAAATATTTGTCTTGGATGCATTTTAAATTTTCTAATAATTTCAAAATTTTTCAAGTACTTTAAATCTTTTTAGTATTTATTTCTTCTTAACCATCGAGATGGTGAGGGAATATATTCAAACGAAACAACTTGCCTTATCTTTCTAGCACACTTTTTACTTACTAATTTATGGAGGAAGAGATATTCATGACAATTTAATTCGAGGATTTTTATGGATAAGGAAGTATCCAGAGAATATAACTTGAGGTATATTTCTTGCAAAATCTAGCTAACATTACTTTGCAAATCCATTTTTTTTCCACTCTTTCCTAATCATCGTGCTCCCATTCGAAAATAGACTATCTATTGGGGATTATTTCCATGACATAAGAAAAGAGGAACGAATATCATTCATATGAATGCATTGCAAATAAAAGTATGTCATGAATTTAGTAGTACAAGGGATCATTTTCTTAGCATTGATGCACTACATGCTCTTGTGTCCTATTTTGTGCACAGACATCTGCTTCCTTTAATGCATCATCATGCTCATGCACATTCGTTTGTGCATTTAGAGAGTTTCTAAGTAGAGAGAAGAATTGAGATGTGCACAAAGGAAAGATTAGGAATTGCATTTGTGTATTGAAGCCATCGGTAGCCAAGAGGGAATGCACATATATTCTTTGTATATATGCATGCATGTCCTTCAGATGCACGATTTCTTTTCAATCATATGCTTTTTCCTTCTTAGAATAATATTATTCTATTAGATTCTCATATTTTCCTAAAAAATATCCTAATTTGAAGTATCTACTAATGCTCCAACGATGATTTATTGAAAGATATGAGGCAGTATCGAAACCAAATAAAATTTTAGAAATTACTAAGATTTATAATAGGGTTCATCCTTCCCTTTCCTTCGAGAATGATACATCATTCATCTTCATATTGAGCTCTTTCTTTGTAGAACCCCTTCTTGATTAAAAAATATTTTTTTTTTCTTTCTTGCACCATCACATCAAAATTTTTTTAGAAGCATAAAAAGACCTAGCGACTGCTCTCACGGAGATATTTGCAAAGAAATGTAGACTTCTTGGCTGAAAAAGGAGCCCCAAAAAGTAGGCAAAGAAAAATACAGCAAAGGGATGAGGTGGTTTCATACTTATCTCATATGTGTGAGAATGTGGGATATGAGAGAGCTATAAGAAGTGCATTCCCTGGTCATAACAATCATCTACAAGAGAGAGGGGGAAGGAACAAGTGCTCACATGCACAAATCGTCAAAGGTGATTAGGCATCTTAAATGCACAGCTAAAAAACCTCCTTTAAGTAGATGGGTTGTCGAGACATCTTCTTGAGGGTGGAGCTACTCATGAGAACTTGGTAAGCCAGTATGGGTTCAAGATGTTATGCAACCTAGGTATATATCACAAATGGAATCTTGAAAAGCCTCTATTGAAATTTCAAAATGCATGGAGGCTATGCATTTCTCACAAATCCAAGGAGAAGGAAAGCACACAAGATCCCATCTCCACCCACATTGATATATTTGTGGTTGATGATATGGGAGCTTCTCCAAACCATTATGCATGGATGAGGAAGGTTCGTATAGATGATGGATTACTCCTATTCAAAGAGGCCGAGGTTGACGAATGCATTCAAGAGCTCACCTCAACTCATATCAACTATGAGAATTGTGTTAATTGATCAAATATCTTTTCTAGAGAAACATGAAGCTTGAGCTCCAAGCTTAGAGGAGGATATCCATGAGGTATTCAACAATAACAAAGAACCTACTCTCATAACCAATGTTGTGTCCACACAACAAAAACATTAACTAAGGCGATAATCTCATCCATAAGAGATTAGCAAGACTAAGAGTTCCTAGAGCATAATTGTTGGGAATGATGGATGAATACTTCAGAAGGATGAGTAGGTATTGCCAAATCCTGATTTGTACCAGCCCTTTGATGCTTGAGAGTTGATAAGTAGACCTTTCAAGATTTCCAATGACACCATAAAATGGCCTATATACTTTGGAAATGATGTATGTAAAGATTGAATCAAAACAGACAACTTTGAGCTTCAAGCTTTCAAGAAAACCTTCTATTTTTGACTTGATACCTGCTGTATCTTTTGCTCAGTTGACCAGCACAGTAGGAATTGGAAAACTTCCTTTTTGGGGGTATCTAACTAGCTTAGTGAGCTAACTATTCCAAGTGATATCACTTAAAAATATTAACTATGCTTAGAGAAATCAATTTAGCAAGTAAACCTTTACCCCTTATATTTTAGGATTGTTGCAGATTTCGACCTGTGATCACTTCGACAACGTTTTCTTTGAAATGGCTGAATAGAAATCCTTCAAAATTTGATAGCACGTAGTAGACTTTGCGCTGGTTCCAATAAGCTATAGATCTTTGAATGTGATGGAGAAATGAGTGAGATATGATCTCCACAACTTGACAGACTTTCAAGAACTATGACAAAGTACTCAGAAATGAACAATGTAGATATATGTATTAACGAACACTTGTATACAATGCCATAGGCATGAAGATCATTGCCTAATGGTGTAGATAGGTGTGGGCTAGAGTATAGATCTCACACACACTCAGAAATGACAATGAAAGCTCAAGATGTTCACTTCCAATTTGAATTTGTATTCAAATTGTTGGCTCTCTTCTAAAAGTGATCCTCCATTACAGGAGATATTCCATCAATCAAAGCTAACTTTTCCATGAGTTCTTTTTGGTAGGTGTTTACAAAGATTCCAAGTCAAGTATGACTTTTACAAAAGAGTAAATGGGTAATTATCTTCTAGCATTGGTTCTCATGCTTCTACATATGTATATGGACTTCAAGCCAAACGTGTTGGCTTGTGAATTGCACCAACAGCTCCCCCTCAAGCCAAACATTTTTGCTTGGTCTTCATCTTTAGTCTTCATGTATATCTTGCAATCCAATCATTGATTTGAACCTGCAAAGTTTAGTTCCATCCAATGCTTTAGTTAACAAATCTGCACACTGCATGTTGGTTGATGCATAGGTTAATTGGTTGCTTAATAACTTCTCTCTCACATAATGGTAATGAACCTCTATATGCTTGGTCCTGGCATGATAAATAGGATTAGTTGCAAGGTGAAGTGAGCTTGTATTATCTCCAAAGATCAATGGTGACCTAGTATATAAACCCAATTTTGTATACAATAATTTGATCCATATGGCTTCTTGAGTGGCATTTGACAATCCTCTATACTCTACCTCTGTAGAAGATAAAGCAATAGTAGGTTGCTTCTTTGAAGACCATGATATTGGTTTATCACCTGCAAATGAAATATATCCAGAAGTGCTCCTCCTATCATCCTCGCATCCTGCCCAATCTGCATCTAAATAAATCTTGATATCCAAGTCTGAAGAGTAAGGGAAATACAAACCATGACGTTGAGTGCCTTTGAGATACTTTAGAATTCTTTTGGAAGCTTCTAGGTGAGGTACCCTTGGCTTGTGCATAAAATGACTTAGCACACTAACTCCATATGCAATATTTATCCTTGTTAAGGTAGCATAATTCAAGCTACCTACTATGCTTTGGTAACCTGTAATATCATCAATTTCATCACCTTCATGGGCACTTAGTTTTAGGTTTACCTCCATTGGAGTACTTGCAACTTTGGCATCCTGCAATTGAAACTTCTTCAACATATCATCAATATAGATTCCAGAGTTAGTATAGACTAACTCAAGTCCAAGAAAGTACTTCATTAGACCAAGATCACTGATCTTGAACTCCATCATCTGGTTCTTGATTTGTCTGATTCCATTGACATCATTACCTGTAAGTATGATATCATCAACATATAGACATAGGTATATTACCTCTGAATTACTTCTCTTGATGAATAGAGAAGTGTCTGCCTTGCTCATGACAAAACCTGGGTCTTGAAGGTATGTGGTTAACCTGTGATTCCATGCCCTAGGTGCCTACTTCAATCCATAAAGAGCTTTATTCAATTTGCACACATATGCTACCTTGTTTGGATCCTCATTGCCAGGAGGTTGTGACATATATACCTCCTCTGAAATCCATCCATTCAAAAAAGCATTTTTTACATCCAATTGATACATGTTCCAATTTTTAGATGCAGCCACACTCACCAACACCTTGATGGTTGGCATGTTGGCTACAGGTGAGAATGTTTCTTCATATTTAATGCCTTGGGTTTGTGCAAAACCCTTGGCCACCAATCTAGCTTTGTACCTATTTATTGACCCATCAGAATTTCTTTTGAGTTTATAGATCCATCTGGATCCAATTACGTTCATGGACTCTTTCTTTGGTACTAGTTCCCATGTGTCACTTTCTTTGAGTGCTTCAATCTCCTCATCCATAGATTCTTTCCATTCTATCTGAGTTTTTGCTTCTTCATATGATCGTGGTTCTTCAATTGACAAGTCTTTGGCAATATAAATAGAATGTTTAGTAACAAGAGAGGTATCATACCCATATCTGATAGGTTTTTTGCTCTCGCTTTGTGATCTTTTGATTGATTGATTTGAAGATTCAAGTATGTCTTCAAGTCTCTTCATCTTTGCTTTGCCTTTGGAATTCCATGCTTTGAATTCTTCAAGATTGATAATGTCTTCATCATCTGAAGTGGTGTCTTCATTCTGAGGAGGTTCCTCCTTAGCAAGACTTGGAAACTCCTCCTGCAAGTCATAGGGTAGTTTAAACTTCTTACATTCATTCTCATACCAAGAATCATTTTCATCAAAGACAACATCTCTACTAACCATGAATCCCTTATTTGAAGGGTTGTAGAACATGTACCCTTTCTGATTTAGATCATATCCAATAAAGATACACTTCTCAGCCTTAGGGTCTAGCTTACCTCTTATCTGAGAAGGAATGTGTACATATGCTACACATCCAAATATCCTCCAATGGTCAAGTGAGGGTCTCTTACCATGCCATGCTTCATAAGGAGTCATCCCATCAAGGGACTTAGATGGTAACCTATTTATGAGGTAAGTGGCAGTAGAAACACTCTCTACCCATAGGTAGTTAGGTAATTTCTTTTCATTTAACATTGACCTAGCTGTTTCAACAATCAACCTATTTCTTCTCTCAGCTACCCCATTCTGTTCAGGAGTATACCTTGTGGTAATTCCTCTTTTGATTCCTCTGACTTGCAAGAATGCTTCAAACTCATTGGAGAAGTACTCACCTACTCCATCTGATCTTAGCCTCTTTAGATTCTTCCCTGTCTTATTCTCAACAAGTGCAAGATACTTTTTAAAATAGTTGAACACTTCATATTTGTTCTTCATAAAGTACAATACAGTCCACCTGCTATAATCATCAATAAAAGATACATAGTACCTTGATCCTGAGTTTGAGGGGTCTTTGCTTGGTCCCCATACATCTGTATGGACAAGCTCTAAATACTCCTCATGCATGTAGCCTTTCCTTGTACTAACAAGCACCACACTTGTAGATCATATGTTGCTTGGATACATTAGGTATCCCAAGCACACATTGGTCCCTGCATATTTGCTTCAAGGTTCTTTCACCTACATGCCCTAATCTTTTATGCCAAAAGTGTTTGATCTTTGTAATTGTAAAGTGCAATATTCTTTGTATCTTCTAGCTCAAAAGTCAAAAGTCTACCTGTCTTTTCTCCTTTAGCAATTCTCTTGAACCCATGCTTTGAATCCTCCAAAAATGCTCCATATTGGTTGAATCTGACCTGCAAACCTTCTTCCACAATCTGTCCAACACTCATCAAGTTTTTGGTAATTGTTGGTACATATAGAACCCTACTCAACAAGTTCTGATTTCCATCACAAGTCTTAACATTTCCAACTTTAACTACTGAGTGCTTGGTGTCATCACTTGTTTGTACTTGATGCTTACCTCTTGGTTCTTCAAGGTCAGAGAGTAGAGCTACATTTCTAGCCACATGATTTGAGCATCGTGAGTCAATGTAGAAGAGATGGTCATCATTTGTACCTGGTTTTGAAGTTATGTTCATAATCAGAAGAGAGTCATCTTCTTCTTCTATGTAGTTGATGTAATCCTTTCTGGGTTTGAATCCTCCTTAGTAGTTGTCATTGTAGTTGTTGTTGTATTTATTGTTGTATTTGTTGTTGTAACCTTGATGATGGTTGAATCTGCCTCTTGACTGTGAGTATCCACCTCTTTGATATCCTCTTCCTCTCTGATTCTTGTAGTTCCTGAAACACTCATCCGTAGTATGATTTGATAAAACACAAATGTTGCATGGTGAGGAGTTATAGGATCTCCCCCTACCATGCTTAGCTCCTCTGCCCCTTCCTCTTGATGATCTACCTCTCCATGCATAGTTGGGTTGGGAGGTAGTACCTTCATCCTCTATCTTCTTGTTCTTGCCTTTATCTTTAGAATTACTTTTATCAGTGTATAGGGCAGAAGAGCTATTACCTTTGGATTTGTCTCCATTCTTGTTGAGCTGGGCTTCATGAGTGAACAGTTTTCCCATGAGAGTGGTAAGATCTGGAATTTGCATGTCCATGTATAGGTCCATGGTAGTGGTGAAGCTTTCCCCTTTGTCATCAGATTTAATCCCATTGATCACTTGCCTTACTATCTGCTCTTCTTCAATCTCTTCTCCTATGCTTGCTAACTGATCTGCTACATCTTTAATCTTAGTCACAAACTTTGAAATAGCTTGCTTAGGTTGCTTCCTTAGTGTGGTAAATTCAATCCACAATTGGTTTTTTCAGGCCCTTGTGTTGG
Organism: Ceratopteris richardii; assembly: GCA_020310875.1. Taxonomy (NCBI): domain Eukaryota; kingdom Viridiplantae; phylum Streptophyta; class Polypodiopsida; order Polypodiales; family Pteridaceae; genus Ceratopteris; species Ceratopteris richardii. Next base: position 175,761,135 of record CM035417.1, on the reverse strand, counting down.
AAGAAAAATAGGATGACAAGGTTTCCCAAGTCTCTTGGGATATCTTACAGTTTCTAATATGTGGCAAAAGAAAATCAGAGATGGATTTGAGTAAGTAAGACCTTGCTAATGCATCCTTGGCACACCATGTGTTGAGCTTCTCATGTTCTTCCTTTGTTGGTAGTCCTCTGGTTTTGAATGAGGCCAATTCCTCATCTCCTGAAATGTATCCATAAAAACTCCTTCCTTGTAGGTATGTCTTCATCCTTAGAGACCATGACGGATAGTTGTTCCTGTCCAATTTATCAATAAATGAAGGAAAACCATCTCCCATTTTACCTTAACTTGCTCTCATACCACTGTTGGGAATGATGGATGAATACTTCAGAAGGATGAGTAGGTACTGCCAAATCATGCTTTGTACCAGACCTTTGATGCTTCACAGTTGATAAGTAGACCTTTCTAGCTTTCCAATGACACCATAAAATGGCCTATCTACTTTGGAAATTATGTATGTAAAGATTGAATCAAAACAGACAACTTTGAACTTCAAGCTTTCAAGAAAACCTTTTATTTTTTACTTGATACCTGTTGTATCTTTTGCTCAGTATGACCAGCACAGTAGGAATTGGAAAAATTCCTTTTAGGGGTATCTAATTAGCTTAGTAAGCTAACTATTCCAAGTGATATCACTTAAAAAGATTAACTATGCTCATACAAATCAATTTAGCAAGTAAACCTTTACCCCCGATATTTTAGGATTGTTGCAGGTTTCGACCAGTGATCACTTCAATGAACTTTTCTCTGAAATGGCTGAATAGAAATCCTTCAAACTTTGACAGCATGTAGTAGACTTTGAATGGTTCCAACAAGCTATAGATCTTTGAATTTGATGGAGAAACGAGTGAGATATGATCTCCACAAGTTGACAAACTTTCAAGAACTATGATAGAGTACTCAGAAATGAACAATGTAGATATATGTATTAATGAACACTTGTATACAATGCCATAGGCATGACGATCATTGCGTAATTGTGTAGATAGGTGTGGGCTAGAGTATAGACCTCACACACACTCACAAATGACAATGAAAGCTCGGGATGATGAGTTTACATACCGTGACTTTTTCCTTTAGAGATTTATATAGATGTTCACTTCCAATATGAATTTGAATTTAAATTGTTGTCTCTCTTCTAAAAGTGATCCTCCATTATAGGACATATTCCATCAATCAAAGCTAACTTTTCCACGAGTTCTTTTTGGTAGGTGTTTACAAAGATTCCAAGTCAAATATGACTTTTACAAAAGAGTAAATGGGTAATTATCTTCTAGCATTGGCTCCCATGCTTCTACATATGTATATGGACTTCAAGCCAAATGTGTTGGCTTGTGAATTGCACCAACGATAATCGAAAGCCGTAAGACTCCAGCCATATATATACCTGTAAGCCAATGAACAAATGTGAGGAGAGTTTGCCAAGTGTCTCCTCCACATGTATTTCTAATCCAACACCTTCTAACATTCAAAGTCATATGAAACTACATGGATCTTACATGGACTCTAAAAGGATTCCTTCCAAGCTTCTACATGAAACTTCAAAGGCTTGCGAGGCCCCCTTAAGGAAAGATACAATACCCATACAAAATATCAATCATAATGATCAAATGCCTTTGATTGGAAGTAAATAATCTCAGAGGAACGTTTGCAGAGGTCTCTGAATATACTCTAAG
>CM035417.1:175754423-175756923 GCA_020310875.1 Ceratopteris richardii | reverse complement strand
TATGTTTAACTATTTTTAAAAAAACAATAGATTGTTTAGAAAGTGATGTGTTATAAAAATAAAAAATCAAGATTTTGTAAATAAAGAAAAAATAGAAAATTAAAGTTTTTTAGATAAAGCAAAAGTATGCTTTTCCAAGTGTTTCCCTCATGTATCTTTGATTGAGGAGACTCATCCATCAGAGTATGTGGGGGGAGATTGTACCCAATTTGGTATTGTCTCTTGTCTCTTTCTTTTCTCTGATTACTTTTGTGTGATTTTGATTTTGTATTATCCTCTACATATGTGTGTCTACGAGATCTGAAGGGTAATAGTGATATGAGAGCCAAGGAATCCACAGAGGTGGTTTTGAGATCCGATTGTGATTCACATCTCCAGCTCTGTTCGTGATTCAACATCTTTTCAACTCTTCGGTCCAGGTTTTTGTTTTTCAAGTTCATTTGCTTTAGTTCATTGGTTAGCTTTTTTTTTTTTTTTTCAAGAATAGATCAAGGATCCCTTCCTTCCTCCTCAGTTTCACTTACATGCAGATTGATCATGGATAACTTTTGGATGGAAAGATGGAGATAATGTGTCTAATTATAGTGAACATTTTTGGCCATGACTCTTTCTTATTCGTTTGCTTGAAACGATTCTTGAAGATACTTTGCAACAAAAATATGAAGATGGTTTGGAGATAGGCATGCAAGCTAAGCTCAAGACCCTACGCCTGAAAACCCTCTATGAAGTTATTTCTTTTGCATATGATGCTAAGAAAGAGTTTCAATCCATCACCAAGTCCATTCACTTACAACAAACACATCAATGACTACAACTGATCAAGCCTACTTTTCCCTTCAAGCACCGTTTTTCTACTTTTTCTTCCTACTTCTCAATGCCCACCTACTTTTCAATGCCCTTCTCATTCCAATTTCTCACCAGTACCCAAGACAACCCCCTTAAACCCTACAAAACCTCCAACTCTTCCAGCTACGATGATGGATGCTCAACAAAAGAGGCCCCATATGACTTGGTGTCATTGTGGTAAGTTCGGTCATACTAAAGCTAAATGTAGGCTCCAAAATAACAACATGAAGCCTTTTGGTCCTCAAGTACACAACATGGAGGTGGTTTTTGAAGACATTAAACCTTATTGGACCAAAGAAGCATTGGAACAAGATCTAAGTACCTTGGGTAACACAATTTCTATCCATTCTTTACTTTGCATGCAAGGTACTATTAATGGTAAAGTTGTTAATATTTTACATGCTGATGGTAGTTGGCATGATTTTATTTCTCATACACTAGTGCAAAATCCCCAATTTAACTCACTTCCTTCTATGTATAAAGTTAAGGTTGCATTTCAAGGAAATAGATATAATGTTACAAGTGAAGTGCATAATTTTCACATTTGTATAGGTTCATACATTGATGAACACACATTTGTAATTGCTCCTTTGCAGTCCTATGATGTTATACTTTGTATGCCTTTTCTCATCATTATAATCCATGCATTGATTATACACAAACCATGAGTTTTAAGTTTATAAAGTCAAGATTTTTCTTTGTTTGGAATGCATGAATTCCAACCATTTTCATTAATTAGTCATACTCATGTAAAAAGTGCATTTAGGAAAGTTACAATTCATGTAATGTATTTCTTAATATGTTGACTACACACATACACTTCTTGATGCACTTAAATCATTTATGGCTTCCTATAAGGATTCTTTTATGGCCGATTTTTCTTCTAAACTACCACCTTCTAGGGGATCTCTTGACCATAGTATAGACTTAATTCCTGCTAGTTCTCCTTCCCATAAAACAACAACAAGAAATAGCTAATCAAGTTAAGGATTTAATTCATAAAGGACTTATAAGGCCTAGTTCTTCTCCCTTTGGAGCACCTGTTCTTTTAGTAGAGTAGAAGAACAAGACTTATAGGATGTGCATTGACTATAGAACACTCAATAAGATCACAATTAAGAAAAGATATCCTATTCCTAGGATAGATGACTTGCTAGATAAACTTCGTGGAGCACGTGTCTTTAGTAAAATTGATCTTAAATCTCGGTATCATCAGATAAGAATGACATAGAATGACATTTACAAGACTCCTTCTAGAACTCAAACAAGAAACTTTGAACTCATGGTAATGCCTTTTGAACTCACCAATCCACTTGCTACATTTGCATGCATGATGAATAACATTCTTCTTGAATACCAAGCTTTTGTTCTTATTTTCTTTGATAATATACTTGTCCATAGTGACCATCATGGTAAAGCATTTGGATAATTCATGCCACTTCACCTAACGGACCATGGGAACACATTTGTATGGATTTTATTACTGGTCTTCCTTCAACTTCATCACATAATGGTATGATTTGGAAAAATGTTGAAAGGTTTAGTAAACAAGCATATTTCATTCCTTGTAAAAAGACTCTTTTTGCACCTCAAGCTGTTAAATTATTTATTAGATGTATTTTTCTGCATCATGGTTTTCCAAAAGTCATTCTTT
>CM035417.1:175739423-175741923 GCA_020310875.1 Ceratopteris richardii | reverse complement strand
ACATCTAGCCATACAAGATTTGGTAAGCCTGCTCTAAAAGCATTTCGAGCTTCGGATCGTCAATGAGAAATAACCTCGCGTGCCGTATGTTGAATCCATTCAGAACTCACAATTGGATTCCCAGGTGCTGGCCGGTATTATTCATACATGCATTGTGTGATATGATTTTTAGAGTCCCTATCCTGTTCGGTCCATTTTAACATTACTGAATGACTGAATTCGATGGAGTAGAGTTGTCGAATGCGCTGACGCATTGAATTTCCGGCCGCATCCATAACCGGAGCTCCATTACGGATATGATATATCTTGGAGTCGTCATGATCATGCGCACCCCAAGGTGTATGTGGATATCCCATCTAATGCAATGTGAAGATCTCATCTCATCCAATGTATATATATGCATGCTTGTATGCATATGCATTCATGTATGCATATGCATTCATGTATGCATATGCATTCATGTATACATATGCATTCTTGTATGCATATGCATTCTTGTATGCATATGCATTCATGTATGCATATGCATTCATGTTACATATGCATTCTTGTATGCATATGCATTCTTGTCTGCATATGCATGCTAATATGCATATGCATGCATGTATGCATATGCATTCATGTATATGCATATGCATGCTTGTATACATATGCATGCATGTATATGCATATGCATTCATGTACGCATATGCATTCATGTATGCATATGCATTCATGTATGCATATGCATGCTTATATGCATATGCATGCATGTATGCATATGCATTCATGTATGCATATGCATTCTTGTATGCATATGCATTCTTGTATGCATATGCATTCTTGTATGCATATGCATTCTTGTATGCATATGCATTCTTGTATGCATATGCATTCTTGTATGCATATGCATTCTTGTATGCATATGCATTCTTGCATGCATATACATGCTTATATGCATATGTATGCATGTATGCATATGCATTCATGTATATGCATATGCATGCTTGTATACATATGCATTCATGTATATGCATATGCATTCATGTATGCATATGCATGCTTATGTGATTATGCATGCATGTTTGCATATGCATGCATGTATGCATATGCATTCATGTATGCATATGCATGCATGTATGCATATGCATTCATGTATGCATATGCATTCTTGTATGCATATACATGCTTCTATGCATATGCATGCATGTATGCATATGCATGCATGTATGCATATGCATGCATGTATGCATATGCATTCATCTATATGCATATGCGTGCTTGTATACATATGCATGCATGTATATGCATATGCATTCATGTATATGCATATGCATTCATGTATTTGCATATGCATTCATGTATGCATATGCATGCATGTGTGCATATGCATTCATGTATGCATATGCATTCATGTATGCATATGCATTCTTGTATGCATATGCATTCTTGTATGCATATGCATTCTTGTATGCATATGCATTCTTGTATGCATATACATGCTTATATGCATATGCATTCATGTATATGCATATACATGCTTGTATACATATGCATGCATGTATATGCATATGCATTCATGTATATGCATATGCATTGATGTACATGCATATGCATTCATGTATATGCATATGCATTCATATATGCATATGCATTCATGTATGCATATCATGCATTCATGTATGCATATGCATTCATGTATGCATATGCATTCATGTATGCATATGCATGCTGATATGCATATGCATGCTTATATGCATATGCATGCTTATATGCATATGCATGCTTATATGCATATGCATGCTTATATGCATATGCATGCTTATATGCATATGCATGCTTATATGCATATGCATGCATGTATGCATATGCATTCATGTATACATATGCATTCTTGTATGCATATGCATGTGTGTATGCTTATGCATTGTATGTGTATGCATATGCATGTATGTGTATGCATATGTATTATGTATGTGTGTATGCATATGCATTGTGTATGTGTGTATGCATATGCATTGTGTATGTGTGTATGCATATGCATTGTGTATGTGTGTATGCATATGCATTCATGTATGCATATGCATTCATGTATGCATATGCATTCTTGTATGCATATGAATTCTTGTATGCATATAGATGCTTATATGCATATGCATGCATGTATGCATATGCATTCATGTATATGCATATGCATGCTTGTATACATATGCATGCATGTATATGCATATGCATTCATGTATATGCATACGCATTCATGTACATGCATATGCATTTATGTATGCATATGCATGCATGTATGCATATGCATGCATGCATGCATATGCATTCATGTATACATATGCATTCTTCTATGCATATGCATGCTTGTATGCATATGCATTCATGTATGCATATGCATTCATGTATGCATATGCATTCATGTATGCATTTGCATTCATGTATGCATATGCATTCATGTATGCATATGCATTCATGTATGCATATGCATTCATGTATGCATATGCATTCATGTATGCAT
>CM035417.1:175719423-175724423 GCA_020310875.1 Ceratopteris richardii | reverse complement strand
CCTTCTTTTTCCTTTTATGTCCGTTTGTCAAATTCGTGAGTGATTCCTCAACAGCTTACCCTCAATCACTAATTTGGCTTCTTCCGATCTTTCATATATCTTTCTTTCTTTTATACCTGCCATTTCTTTGATTCTGTTTGTCTTCGTTCCGTCCAAGCTTTTTGTCAAGATATCTGCTATCTGATCTTTCGTAGGAGTGTAGACGATTTCTATCTCCTTCTCCATTACCTTTTCTCTTAGGAAGTGATACTGAATCTCTATGTGCTTTGTTCTTGCGTGAAATACTGGGTTCGCTGCAAGATATAGAGAACTCATATTGTCTCCATGTATGATTGGTATACCTTGATCAATTCCTAAGCTCTTAAGCAAGGTCTGCATCCATATCACCTCTTTCGCTGCTTCTACCAGTCCTTTGTATTCGGCTTCTGTTGATGATAAAGCTACTGTATGTTGTTTCTTTGAGCACCAACTTACTAGCTTATCTCCTAGGTATATCATATACCCATGTGTCGATCTTCTGTCATCTTGACTTCCTGTCCAGTCTGAGTCGCTGAATGCTTTCAACTTTATGTCTTATGTAAAAGGATAATATAATCCTTCCTTTATAGTTCTTTTGATATATCTAAGAACTCTTTTTTCTGCAACCCAATGTTGATCTGTCGGACAATGCATGAACTGTGAAATAACTCCCACCGGATAGCTGAGATCCGGTCTTGTTAGCGTAGCATAAATTAAGCTTCCTACTAACGAGTGATACTTCTTCATATCTTTGAACTCTGTTCCATCATATTTGCTGAGTTTATGATTTACTTCAAGTGGTGTTGAAGCTTCTCTGCAATTCTCCATATTAAACTTCTTTAGTAAGTTTAGGAGATACCTTTCTTTGTGACACATATACACCATGATCTGTGTATGTGATTTCCATTCCTAGAAAGTATGATAACTTTCCCAAGTCACTGATTTTGAATTCCTTTTCGAGCAGTTTCTTCACCTCTCCGATTCCTTCATCTGAGGTTCCTGTAATTATTATGTCATCTACATAGATACAAATGTAGATCATTCCTTCTTCTGTTCTTTTGATGAGTAGACTTGTATCGGCTTTCGAACTTTGGTATCCAAGTTCATTGAGATACTTCAAAAGTCTGTAGTTCCAAGCTCTTGGAGCTTGCTTCAGTCCATAAAGTGCTTTCTTTAATCTGCAAACAAAGTTTGGGTATTTGGAACTTACAAACCCTTCCGATTGTTCCATATAGACTTCATCTGATATATATCCATTCAAAAATGCGTTCTTTATATCTAGCTGAGTTAGCTTCCATCCTTTTGATGCTGCTATAGCAATCACTGTCCTTATAGTTGACATCTTTGCCACCGGACTAAACGTCTCATCATAGTCTATGCCATGCGTCTGAGCATAGCCCTTGATAACTAGTCTTGCTTTATGTCTGGCTATCCTTCCATCTGCAAGTTTCTTAATTTTGAAAACCCATTTATTTCCTATCACTTTCTTACCATTTGGTTTAGGAACAAGCTCCCATGTCTTGTTCTCTTCTAGTGGGCTGAATTCTTCTTCCATTGCTTCTTGCCATTGCTTTTTGCTTTTAGCTTCATCATAGCTTTGAGGTTCATCATCATCCTTGACCATGTATGCAAAATCTTTCTGAGTTATATACGATGTATCATACGAGTACCTTTCGGGTTGTCTTCTTACTCTGTTTGACCTTCTTAGCTCATATTCTTCATGTGCATCTGAATACACGTCTTCATCTTCGTTTCTCATACCTGATCTGCTTCTGGACGTACTCGCCTGCATATGATCTTCATCTTTGTTCACCTGCACAATTGATTTCCCTTTCTCTTTCCTTTTTATCTCTTCTTCAAATTCTTCAGCTGTATGACTCTGATCTGCATATCAGCTTTTCTGTTCATCAAATGTTACATCTCTGGAAACAGTAAATTGTTTGGTTAGAGGACTCCGTAACCTGTAACCCATCTGCTTTTCATCATATCCGACGAACACATATTTCTCTGCTTTTGGTTCAAGCTTATGTCTGAGTTGAGACGGTACATAAGCATACGCTACTGATCCAAACACTTTGCAGTGATCAAGTGTTGGCTTCTTTCCCCACCATGCTTCATAAGGGGTCATTCCTTCTAATGCTGTACATGGTAATGTGTTTACCAAGTATGTAGCTGTATTTACGGCTTCAGCCCAAAGATAATCAGGACAATTCTTTTCTTTCAGCATAGCTCGTGCAAACTCGACTAGAGTTCGGTTTCTTCTTTCTGCTACACCGTTTTGTTGTGGTGTATATCTGCAGGTTATTTCTCCCTTAATTCCTGTATTCCAAAGATAGTCATTGAATTCTCGGGAGAAGTATTCTCCACCTCCATCAGACCTCAGTCTTTTAAGCTTTTGACCTGTGAGTCTTTCAGCATATGTATGAAAATGTCTGAAAGCTCCAAACACTTCTGACTTTTCCTTCAAAACATAAAGAGTTATCCATCTTGTTGCATCATCAATGAATAAGACATAGTACCTCGATCCGCTGATTGATCCTTCTTTTGTTGGTCCCCATACATCTGTATGTATGAGTTCTAGCACACCGTCATGTTTGAATCCTTTCTTCTGGAAAGGTAACCTGTGAGCTTTTCCCATCTGACAAGCTTCACATTTGTGAATCATATGTTGGTTCTGTACGTTCGGTAATCCCAGTACAGACCCATTCGCTATCATAGCTTTGATTCCTTTTTCATTGAAATGACCTAATCTCTTATGCCAGAGATCAAGTTCTGTAATTAACTTTTCATCATGTGTGAGCAAGGCTTGGCCAATGTTCCCCTATACTCTTAAAGTAAAGAGTCTTCTTTCTTTCTTTCCAGAAACGATCTGGTTATATCCATTCTCGGGATCTTCTACAAATACACCTTTATTTGTAAATCTTACCTGAAAACCTTTCTCAACTATCTGTCCCACACTGATCAAATTTTTCAGTATTGTCGGAACATACAAAACATTGGTTAGCAAATTTGCTCCACTTTTGCATTTCACTTTTCCAATTGAATGTACGCTATGTCTCGTATTGTCACCTGTTTGAATAGTGTGACTAGAACTACCCTTTTCTAGTTCTAACATTAGTTCTATATTTCCTGACAAGTGATTAGAACATCCAGAGTCAATGTAAAATACCTTTAGATCTTCGTTATCAGATGTGCTGATTGAGTTCATCATCAACGATGTATGAATTTCATTCTGTGTGTCATTTGCATAGTTGTTGTAGGTGGTGTTGTAGGATTGATTTTGTCCCCAACTTCTCGTTCCACCTCTACCGTAGCCTCCTCTTTGGTTTTGTCTTCCTCTTTGAAATCATTCTGATATCTTCCGCTTTTGCCTCTGCTATTACTGTTCTGATTTTGATTTGATCCCTGTTGGTTGTGCCAACAGTCATGCGCCAGATGATTACTTAGTCCACAAATCCAGCAAGCTTTCTTGTTGGTATTTTGGTTACTTCTTCCTCTTCCAAAACCTCTTGCTCTTCCTCTACCAGTGCCTTTACCTCTTGCGTAATAGGCCTGAGAGCTTAACTCTTCTTCGTCTTTTGACTTACCTTTATCTTTCTTTTTGTTCTTCATGTACATTGCAGAGCTTTGTCCTTTATCTGTATCTCCTTTCAGGTCTTGCTCATATGTGAGCATCAAACTAAGCAACTGATTTAAATCTGGTACAAAATGATTTAAAGAAAGTTCAGTTGATAGTACGAAAGGTTTCCACCTTTCATCTCCTCCTAAACCTGTTAACAATTGCGCTATCAATCTGTGATCTTTGACATCTTCATTTATGGATCCAAGAGTATCTGCTAGATCCTTCATTTTAGTGACGTAGTCACTAATGCTTTGACTCGGCTTCTTTTTGAGGGTTGTGAATTCGGACCATAAGCTAGCCTTTCTAGCTTTCGTAGTATTCTGGAAGTGGTCTTCCAATGTGCTCCATATGTCCTCTGCTTTCTCCAGACCTCTAATGTGCGGTAGTAGATGATCTGAGACAGTATTGTAGATGTAGGCTCTTGCCGTTGCATCTTTCTTCTGCCACAGCTTCAAAGCTTCTAACTCTTCCTTTTCCGGTTGGCTATCATCTTCGAAGGTCGGCTTCTTTTCTTCTCCGGTCACATACATCATTAAGTCCTTACTCATAAGTAAGGCTTCCATGCGCATTACCCATGCGAGATAATTATCTCTGTCCAGCTTCTCAATTTGGACATGATCTGCCATGATTTTCTTGTTTGCTTTAGGTTGCCTTTTGAGAGTTCTTTGGCTTTGATGCCGCTCGTAGGACTAACCAGCTCTGATAGATATGCCGGCTCTGATATCGATTGTTGAGGATGTGTGGTGTACTTCCTTTGCTCTGATACCAATTGTTGGCGATTATCTTTCGCTCAGATATCGCCGATGATGGTTGTCACAGCAAGGCTTGAACCTTGTCAAGCCTGCAGAAATTGCCACGCCGCCAAAAATAGGGAACTAAGCTAGAGTGATTCAGAACACCTCTGTAATCAACTGTAGCTTAGCAGGATTACTGTCGCTTAACTGTGTTAAACTGCGACTTTAAAATCCATCGGAATTTCACCAGACTGTCACTGAGACGTCACCGAAATCGTGCCGGAATGAACTTCAAATCTGTTTATAATAACTTCAAGTGAGTATACAAGAAGTAAGGAAGTGGTACGTGAACTTCCTTCACTGACTAAACCCTTTCTGAAGTTTAATAGAAAAACTCCACCAGTTCAGACAACCTCTTTCCGGTCACACTTTGTACTGTGTATAGATATCCTTTCCACCGGAAACTTTGATCAACTGAAAGTAGAGATGTCTAGCTATAGAATGAGCTATCCTCCTCACACAAAACTTTGAATTCTACTGCGAGATATACTTCGTTGTTCTACCGAAAAATTACTAGTTTACCGTAAGAACAGTAACTGACCGAAAATGCATTTACTGAGAAAACG
>CM035417.1:175619423-175701923 GCA_020310875.1 Ceratopteris richardii | reverse complement strand
TTCAACCATACCTTTGTACTCTGCTTCTGTAGATGACAAAGCAACTGTGTGTTGCTTCTTTGAACACCAAGAAATTAACTTATCTCCTACATAACATAAGTATCCATAGGTGGATCTCCTATCATCTGGATTACCTGCCCAATCTTTATCACTATAGATCTTGATGTTTGTATCTGATGTAAAACCATAATACAAACCTTCTTTGAGTGTACCCTTAATGTACCTCAACACTCTTTGCCCTACAATCCAATGTTCTTTCCTAGGACAATGCATGAATTGAGACAATACTCCAACTGCATATGACAAGTCAGGCCTAGTTAAAGTAGCATAGATCAGACTACCAACCAAACTTTGATATAGCTTCATGTCCTTGAACTCTTCTCCTCCATATCTGCTCAATTTGTGATTCACCTCCATTGGAGTAGGTGCTACCCTGCAATCATTCATCTTAAAGTTGATCAAAAAGTTTCTCAAATACCTTTCTTGAGTTACATACACTCCATGTTGAGTGTATGAGATCTCCATGCCCAAGAAATATGACAAGTCTCCCAAGTCATTGATCTTGAACTCTTTCTCCATTTGCTTCTTTAGGCTTTGAATGCCTTTCTCATCTGTACCTGTAAGAATTATATATGCACATGTAAATGAACCCATCATCACTTGCTTTAACAAGCAAGCTACTATCTGCTTTAGATACTTGGAAACCAAGTTCTTTCAAGAACTTCACAAGTTCATAATTACATGCCCTTGGGGCGTGCTTCAAACCATACAAAGCTCTCTTGAGCTTACATACATAATCTAGATACCTTTCATCTCTGAATCCTTGTGGTTGCTCCATGAAAACATCATTTGAAATATAACCATTTAAAAAAGCATTCTTTACATCTAATTGACATAATTTCCAACCTTTACATGCAGCAATTGCTATGAGTGTCCTCATAGTTGTCATCTTTGCCACAGGACCATAGGTCTCATCATAATCTATACCATATGTCTAAGCAAACCCTTTCACAACAAGTCTAGCTCTATACCTAGACACACTTCCATCTGCAAACCTCTTTGTCTTGTAGACCCATTTACATCCAATGATCTTCTGGCTATTTGGTTTAGGAACCAAATCCCATGTCTGATTCTCCATCAATGCATCATACTCTTCCTACATAGCTTTTTCCCAATTTTCCTTACCTTTTGCCTCTTCATATGTAGAAGGGTCTTCATCTGCCTTTATCATATAAGCATAATCTTTGGTAGCCAAAAAAGAAGTATCATAGCTATACCTTGTAGGTTGCCATTTGTGTCTTGATGAACTTTTGAGTTCTCCACTTCTTGAGGTTTCTGGTTCATCACACTCTGGATCAAATCTTGGCACTTCTTCAACTTCAATCTATACCTCATTGTTCTCTTCTTCATCAAATATCTGAACCTTTGATTTACCTTTCTTTTGATTTACAACTTCTTCATCACCTGCATAAATATTGATTGTACTTGCATACCAAGTACCTTGCTCATCAAATGTAACATCCTTTGACACTAGGAAATGTTTTGTGGATGGACTCCACAACCTATATCCCATCTGCTTATCATCATATCCAATAAACACATACTTTTCAGCTTTAGGCTCCAATTTATGCCTCAATTGTGATGGCACATATGCATATGCCAAACATCCAAATACTTTGCAATGATCTAGAGTAGCTCTGTTACCCCACCATGCCTCATATGGTGTCATACCCTGCAAAGCTTTACATGGTAACCTATTAACCAAATAAGTAGCTGTATTCACAGCCTCAGCCCACAAATAATTTGGGCAATTTTTCTCCTTCATCATGGATCTTGCAAACTCAACAAGAGTTCTATTCCTACTTTCTGCTACACCATTTTGTTGAGGAGAGTACCTGCAAGTAATTTCCCTTTTTATACCTACATTCCACAACTAATCACTGAAATCATTAGAGAAATACTCTCACCCTCCATCTGACCTTAGTCTCTTCAACTTATGACATGTAATTCTCTCTGCATACACATGATAATGTTTGAATGTATTGAATACCTCTGACTTATCTTTGATCACATAGATAGTGATCCATCTGGTAGCATCATCAACATAAATCACATAATACCTTGAGCCATTGATATTGAAATCCTTTGATGGTCCCCACACATGTGTGTGTACCAACTCAAGCTTTTTTGAATACATAAAACCATGTTTGGAATAAGATTGCTTATGAGCCTTACCTAATTGACATGCCTCACATCTATATGTCATATGTTGACCTGCAATATTAGGCAATCCAAGCACTGAACCATTTTTAACCATATCTTTGATACCTCTTTCATTGAAATGTCCAAGCCTCCTGTGCCAAAGGTCTAACTCAGAGATCTTATGTCCTCCATAAGTGAACAAAGCATGACCAACATTACCTTGGACCTTCAATGTGAACAATCTTCCTTCTTTCTTCCCTGAAACAATTTGTTTGTACCCATTGCTAGGGTCTTCCACAAACACTCCTTCATTAGTGAACCTAACTTCATAACCTTTTTCAACAATTTGTCCTAGACTTATCAGATTCTTAAGAATTGTAGGAACATACAAAACCTTACTCAAGAGAGTACTTCCATCCTTGGCCTTCACTGATCCAATTGACTTCACATTATTCTTTGTATTGTCACCTGTTTGAACTACATGATTAATTACCTTATTATCCAAATCAGTCATCAAAGCTATGTTGCCACTCAGGTGATGGCTACACCCTAAATCAATATAGAAGACTCTTTGGTCTTCACTTTGCCTTTCACAAGTTGCATTCATTATCAATGTTGAATCCTCCTTCTGATCTGAAGCATAATTGTAGTAGGTATTGTTGTATTGTTGACTTCGGAATCCTCTACCGGTATTTCCTCCAAAGTAACCTCTACTACCTCTACCTCTGAAATTACCTCTTTGATTTCTGCCACCTCTTCCTCTTGAATTAAGATTCTGATTATATACACTATTACTTTGAGTATTATGCCAACAATCAGTAGCTAAATGATTTGTCTTACCACAAATCTAGCAAGCTTTGACTCCATCTTTATTACTCCTGCCTCTTCCTCTACCTTTGCCACCTCCTCTTCCTCTTAAGAAGTTAGCTTGGCTAGTTGTACCTTCATCTTCACTTGCTTGTTGCTTCCCTTTAATATTCTTCTTCTTACCCTTTGAATACATTGCATGACCTGTACTTTTATCACTTTCTCCTTTGACATCCTACTCAAAGGCTAGAATATGTCCTAGCAACTGATTTAAATCAGGAGTGAAATGATCAAGTGAAAATTCAGTAGAAAAAAATGAATGGCTTCCATTTGTCATCACCTCTCAAACCTGTGAGGATTTTCCTTACCAATTTATCCTCCTCAATATCTTCATCAACTTCTCCTAATGCATCTGCAATGTCCTTCATTCTTGTTACATTATCTGAGATGGATTGAGAGGCCTTCTTCTTAAATGTGGTAAATTCTGCCCACAAGGATGCCTTCCTAGACTTTGTGGTGTTTTGGAAATGCTCTTCCAAAGCATTCCATATATCACTTGCACTTTCAAGACCTCTAATGTGAGGTAGCAAGTAGTCATTAACTGCCATCTAGATAATACTGCTGGCTTGAGCATCTTTCTTCATCCAAGTCTTCAAGTCTGATAATTCTTCCCTAGTTGGAACACTAGGATCTCTGAACTGAGGCTTTTCTTCTTCACCTGTGATATAACCTATCAAATATTTTCTCATAAGGTGAGCTTCCATCCTCATTGAACATGCTGGATAGTTCTCTCTATCCAATTTCTCTATTTGAAGAGAATCTCCCATCCTTTCTTCACCTGTGTATTGAATTCTTCAAACTTTATGAGTAATAGATGTACCTTTACTTCGAATGATAATCCTTTTGTCTTCCTTGATGTCGTATGGCCTCCTTCTCAAGCTTTGCTCTCAAGCTTTCACCTTTTGAATCTTTAGATGTTGAATTCTTTATGACTGCAGCAATCTGGATCCTCCTTTCTTCAATTTTGATGCTTCTAGCTCTGATACCACTGAAGGAGAGTGTTAATCTCCAAAAGAACAAGCTACTCTTGAAATTAGAGCACCTATATATCAAGAGTAACTCAAAATCTTTCCCAATTTGGAGGATTAATGATCAATTATAAAGATTTTGGATAAACTGTGAAGAAGATGATTCTACAAAAAAACGGCTGCACATATCTCTCTCATTAACTTATCAAATGTGTAAATTTTTTTATAAAACTTTGCATAAGGTGTTGCCTATAGTTTGCGCACCTCCTCCAAGTTAAATCACTTCAAAAGACTTAGTAGATGTTGAGCAATGAACTTAACAAGTCACCTATGTCTAAAAGTGTTCTTCTGAGAAGTCGATTCAGACACCTATAACTTCTAACACTTGGTTCTCTCAATCTATAACCCATGTACGCAAATGCTTTTAGCCACATTTAGCTTCCAACTTAAAGATTGAGTGCTTGCTTGCTCAAAACTTTACACTATGGAAGGAGAACTGACCAAAACATTAGCATCGAATTTTGCGCCTGTTTCAGGAAACAGTGAACACTTCTTCACATATGAATGTTCCTACTCATAATTCTCATAGCATGTTTGCAATTAGGCTCTCAAAATTTAACCATAGACTCATTAACTATGGACTTAGATTTCTACGAAAGGATTATTGAAATGATCAAGCAGAGAAGGAGAATGCACAGAAACATCGGGTGCAATATTTCTTCCATTACTAGAAATCTTTACATCTAGATGAGAGAGTTAATCTTCACACTTCTCAAGTGTCTAAAAACTCCTAATTCTTTTGAATTCTTGTAGTCTATATCTCATACATATGCCCGGACATTTTTCCTTTGTATATATAGTCAAATATTTACAAGCTCATGACTATACAAAAGTATAAGTGAATGATCTCTGAATTAATGTACATATGTGTACACATCTTCATCTTCTGGATATGCACTTCCTTCATGCTTCATAACTTGATCTTTTCTTCAGCCCTTGACTTCAATTCTTCATCAAAACATCAATTGTTGATTGCCCTATACCAACATCTATGTATCTACCTATCTATCTATCTATCTATCTATCTATCTATCTATCTATCTATCTATCTATCTATCTATCTATCTATCTATCTATCTATCTATCTATTTATCTATCTATCTATATATCTATCTATCTATCTATCTATCCATCTATCTACTATCTATCTATCTATCTATCTATCTATCTATCTATCTATCTATCTATCTATCTATCTACCTATCTATCTATCTATCTATGTGTTTATCTATCTATTTGTTTATCTATTGTTGGGGGATTCTTTGACAAGAAGGAGTTTGAGGGTTTGTAGGAGAAAATGAAAAGACCAAAAGAGAAAATACACCTTGGAAGTTTCTGCCGTTTGATTACAATAAGAAAAGTACAATGTTTGAAATACAAGATACACCAATACCTCTGTGCACAATCCCACAGAGTGCCCAATTACAAAATATCCAATATCCCAATGTCCTCTTGCTGCCGACCTCCTCTGCGACAGACCTCCACCTGCTTCAAGCTTCTCCTTGTGCACACCTTGCACCAAGCTTCCACAAAGGGGGAGGAGTGAATACCTGCTGTCGGCAAGCGTACACTGCCAAAAAACCTTGAGATACTTGGGGGAACTATATCTTAGCACTTCACTGCACCAAAATCCTTGGTCACTCTCTATGCACCTTGCACTTCCACTTCTGTGCGACGTACTCTGGTGTCTCTTGCACTTCCCTCTCTTGCTCCCCTTTAGCCTATGCTCTCTTGCTTACTCTAACCTTGGTCCAAGAATGGTTCTTCCTTGATTTGAGTGTGTCGATCACGTACGCTCCTAACTGCAAGTGAATCTTGGTGCTCACTTTGATGTTCCAAGATTGCTCTCCCAAGTGGCAGCCAACTACTCACTGTTTTGTCCTGTAGTGACTTTAGTCTAAAAGCAAAAATTTTAATGGGGGGCCATACTTTCACCTGTGCGTACACTTTGCCGCTTCACATGCCTTCACATTTCCTTTTAATTCTTCACTTTTGCACATAAGGGGGGTTTACCTGAACCTTCCAAAACACTTTAAAACACACTTTGAACCTTAGGGAAATTAGAGAAAGTACCTCTGCAACCTGCAACCTATTTTCTCCAATTTACCCTTTGTGGACAATTCATTGTGCACTACCTGTGCGCTTTGACACCTGCACTTATGCACTTTGACTTTGCACCTGTTGACTTTGACCTGTTGACTTTGACTGCAGTTGACTTTGACCAACATGACTTTTATGGGCTCAACAGTTGCCCACCACCTAATGTGCTCTCCGTCCCGGAGAGCGATAGCCAAACGCGGAACATAGAGGACATCAAATAATGTAGGAGTAGAAACTGGAAGAGGACCTCAGAGCAGCAACGAAGTCCACCAGAACATCATAGAAACCCAGCATCAGAGAGGGGGGTGGGTAGGAAGAAGGGAGGGGGAAATGACGGGGGAGGGGAGTGGGATGCATAGGGAAAAAGGAAAGAGGGGAACAGAATTTTATTAAGGGTAAGGAAAGACAACACTCCAGTAGAGACCAAACTGGACACAGGCAGAGAAATAACCATCAATAATAACCCAGAAAATGTACAAGTAACACACCATGAATACTGAACCAGAAGATCATATAAAAGCAGAAAGTAACAAGGAAATAGCTGCCATGAGAAATACATGAAGTGCCACTGAAATCCCAATATCTACCTAGCAGAGATAAATAAGGAGCCACTGAGGTGCAACGAAACCAAAAGATAAATATATGCATCCTACACGGAGCCTCAACAACAAAAAGGGCGAGGAGAAAACAAAGGAACTAGGGAAACCAACTAAGGCATCGGCGGTGAAGGCGGCCTCTCCCCAGGTGGAACGTCATCCCGAGGTAGAGGTAAGTCGGGAGAGGCGGGAGGAATGATGGCTGCCTCCTCAGTCCAGGCAGCAATCCGGCTCCTATATCGTCGGAGATGATCGCGCTCTCGTCGGACCAATCGACACGCAGGACTATCACAAATGCCTAATGCCGCACGCTGGCTGATCTCCATAAGAGCTCGAGTCGCTGCATCAGCCTCATCGCGGTAGCGGTCGCGGTCCTGCTGCATGGCCCGCAAGGCCTCGCGTGACGTCTGCCACTGAACTGCTGCAGCCGCACGAATACGATCGATCGTCTGAGCATACTGCTGATGAAGCGCAGCTGTCGCGGAGACAGAATCAAGGGAGTGACGGGCAGCATCGGCCCCATCACTCGCTACGACGCTCGCATCACGAAGTAGGCTCAAGAAAGGTGGATCGTCGTCTAGGGTGGCCGGGATGGAAGGCTGCGAGGTGGGAGGTGGTGGGGGTGGTACAGGAATAGGCTGGGGAAAAGTCGGAGAGGATGGAGGCGAGTGATGCGGATGGGAGGTGGAGGCAGACTCAATGGAGATGGCCGGAGATGGAGGAGGCTGTGAGGTACCCACCGGGGGTGGTGACTGGATGGGTGAGGTATGGAGTGAAGTGGGAAAGGAATCCATCAGTCGGGTACGTACGCGCCGAGCTGGAGGAGGAGTGGAGGCTGCCATGGAAGGAGGTGGCTGCGGAAGAGAGCTAGGAGTCGAATGCATGGCGACGGACGGTTGAGCATGGGGATGGGGAGAATGGGCAATGGAATGTATAAGATGAGAGGGGTCAATACGAGGGCTGGATGCAATGGTGTGCGTACTAGGCATATGAAAAAGCCAAGCTAAAACTGGGGCAGAATAAACAGAAAAGGAACGAGTGCCGCGATGGAGGGCTTCGTGGAAGCGTCGAGAACGAAGAAGAAATGACTGGAACATGAGTGAGCCATAGGGAAAGGGTCGGCCATGTAAAAAACAGAAAAGCGGGTCGGCTATATGGATATCATGCAAGGGTAGGTCGGAGGATGGACTACGAAATAAAAACAAGAAAATGAATGAGTGAAGGACGGCGAGCTGGTAGGGAGTGGGGATGGCATCTGCGCCATATAAAGATAGGCAGAAAGCGATGGTATCTTCTCGAGATAACCCCGAGTAGAGTGTCTGGGGAGCGGGAAACGAAGAAAGGCTCGAACCTATACCTGCAGCTACGACCGCAGGGGTTAGTGAACCCGATGGGAAACTAGGGAAGTCCAACAGCGCCGTGCGAATATCTGACCCCTCTGCCTCGGAGAGGAGGAGGGAGGCCAGGCGCCAAAGACCGGCCTGACGGAGGCAACCCTCGGGAAGGAGATCGATGAGCGGGATGGTAGGCAAAGCTAAATGCAAGCGGAGGGAGAGGGTCGAAGATGGTGCTCTATAGTCAACTATGGAGGACGACGGGGGACGGGGAACAGTGGAGGTGGAATGACTTCCGGAGCTGCGTGTGGGGTGGCCACTAGAACCATCGGATCGCGTCGGCACGGCTATGTGGGTTGCTGCAACGGGAAGGTGGTGACCAGGGGGGAGAGACGCAGGGCTATGTAATGAGGAACCCGAGAGGGATAAACAGGGAAGTGAACCCGTGAATGGCTGACTACGTGGTAGATGGATAGTGGTGGTGGGGTTTGCAGGGCGTGCGAGTGGTGCGCGAGGGACGGGGTGAACAATGGGAGGAAGGGGGGCCCTAGGGGTAGGATAAACGTTGGCGACAGGGATGGTCGGGCTGTAGGCCAGGGGGGCGGACAGAGATGTGGTCCTAGGGAGAAGGGGGCCTACCTCAGGAGGGAGTGGACCGAAAGCCAAGGCCGAAGGGGCAAACTCTGAGTATGCCTCGGTAGCCATGGAGGAATCCGTCTGAGGAGTAGAAGACGCCATAGGTGCAGAGCAAATGCTGTCACAAGGTGCTGGAGTGGTCCACGCTGGGTTGCCGGCGGAGGGGAAAAGGAGGGGTTTAAATAGGGGGGGGGGGGGGGGGGTGGGGGGGGGGGGGGCTGTCAGAACGGGGGGGTGGGGGGGGGGGGGGGGCTGTCAGAACGGGGGGTGGGGGGGGGGGGGGCTGTCAGAACGGGGGGGGGGGGGGGGGAGGGGGGGGGGGGGGGGGGGGGAAGGGGGGGGGGGGGGAGGGGGGGGGGGGGGAGGGAGGGGGGGGGGGGGAGGGGGGGGGGGGGGGGGGGGGGGGGGGGGGGGGAGGGGGGGGGGGGGGGGGGGGGGGGGGGGGGGGGGGGGGGGGGGGGGGGGGGGGGGGGGGGGGGGGGGGGGGGGGGGGGGGGGGGGGGGGGGGGGGGGGGGGGGGGGGGGGGGGGGGGGGGGGGGGGGGGGGGGGGGGGGGGGGGGGGGGGGGGGGGGGGGGGGGGGGGGGGGGGGGGGGGGGGGGGGGGGGGGGGGGGGGGGGGGGGGGGGGGGGGGGGGGGGGGGGGGGGGGGGGGGGGGGGGGGGGGGGGGGGGGGGGGGGGGGGGGCTGGGGGGGGGGGGGGCGGGGGGGGGCTGTCAGAACGGGGGGGGGCGGGGGGGCGGGGGGCGAGGGGGGGGGCGGGGGCGGGGGGGGGGGCTGTCAGAACGGGGGGGGGCGGGGGGGGGCGGGGGGCGAGGGGGGGGGGGGGCGGGGGGGGGGCGGGGGGCGGGGGGGCGGGCGGGGGGGGGGCGGGGGGGGGGGGGGCGGGCGTTGGAGCGGGCGGGGGGGGGGGGGGGGGGGGGGGGGGGCGGGCGGCGGGCGGGCGGGCGGCGGGGGGCGGGCGGGCGGGGGGGGCAGGCGGGCGGGCGAGGGGGGGCGGGCGGGGCGGGCTGGCGAGGGGGCGGGGGGCGGGGGGGCGGGGCGGTGGGGGCGGGGGGCGGGGGGGCGGGCGGGGGGGCGGGGGGGCGGGGGGCGGGCGGGGGGGGCGGGGGGGGGGGGCGGGCGGGGGGGCGGGCGGGCGGGCGGGGGGGGCGGGCGGGGGGGCGGGCGGGCGGGGGGGCGGGCGGGCGGGGGGCGGGCGGGCGGGGGGCGGGCGGGGGGCGGGGGGGCGGGGGGGCGGGCGGGGGGGCGGGCGGGCGGGGGGGAGGGGGGGGGGGGAAAGGGGGGGGGGGGGAAGGGGGGGGGAGGGGGGGGGGGAGGGGGGGGGGGGGAGGGGGGGGGGGAGGGGGGGCTGTCAGAACGGGGGGGCGGGGGGGGCTGTCAGAACGGGGGGGGCGGGGGGGGGGGAGGGAGGGGGGGGGGGGGGGGGGAGGGGGGGGCTGGGGGAATTTTTTTTTTTTTTTTTTTTTTTTTTTTTTTTTTTTAATAGCCCAATTTAGAGAAAAATCAAGGAAAAATCTGAAAAAAATGCCAAAAATTGGCCAAAAAATTCTAAAAAAATTCTGAAAAAATTCTGATGAAATTTTCTACATGTTGAGCCTAAAATCCTTCATCAAACCACAGAGACCCTCCATTTATTCCTCAAATTGGGCAATAAAAAGACATCGGAAAGGGATAAAAATTGCTAGAAAAATGCTAAAATTGCTAGAAAATTTCCAAAAAAGAGCTTGCTTGGCCGTGGTTTTGAAATATCTTCTAGGTTTTCTAAAAACACCAATAACAAAGATGAAATTGATAAGGAAAACTACTAAAACTGAGCAAAATATGATGAGAAAGTTATGTACAACCTGGACATATTTGGCAGTTCCAGGTGATCCATACGTCATTAAGTGTGTTGATGATAGGCCTTCAACCTTGAAATGTTGACCAGTGGCAAGGCCTCTCCTTTCAGCGTCTCTAACTCCACAGCACCCAAGTTTAGCATTGTTTTGACTCTATAAGGTCCTTCCCAATTTGGAAGCCATTTTCCTCTCAGTTGTGTATGAAGGTTAGGTCTATGGAGAAGAACCAACATGCCTGCTTCAATGTTGTTGTTCCACAGGTGTCGATCATGTGCCTCTTTCCTCTTCATCTGAGTCTCGATCAATTGTTTTGTTGCTAGGAGACGAATCTCCTCCACTTTATGTAGTGCCCCTATTCTCTGAGAGACGGGGGGGCGGGGGGGCGGGGGGGCGGGCGGGGGGGCGGGGGGGCGGGCGGGGGGGCGGGCGGGCGGGGGGGAGGGGGGGGGGGAAAGGGGGGGGGGGGGAAGGGGGGGGGAGGGGGGGGGGGAGGGGGGGGGGGGGGAGGGGGGGGGGGAGGGGGGGCTGTCAGAACGGGGGGCGGGGGGGGCTGTCAGAACGGGGGGGGCGGGGGGGGGGGGAGGGAGGGGGGGGGGGGGGGGAGGGGGGGGCTGGGGGAATTTTTTTTTTTTTTTTTTTTTTTTTTTTTTTTTTAATAGCCCAATTTAGAGAAAAATCAAGGAAAAATCTGAAAAAAATGCCAAAAATTGGCCAAAAAATTCTAAAAAAATTCTGAAAAAATTCTGATGAAATTTTCTACATGTTGAGCCTAAAATCCTTCATCAAACCACAGAGACCCTCCATTTATTCCTCAAATTGGGCAATAAAAAGACATCGGAAAGGGATAAAAATTGCTAGAAAAATGCTAAAATTGCTAGAAAATTTCCAAAAAAGAGCTTGCTTGGCCGTGGTTTTGAAATATCTTCTAGGTTTTCTAAAAACACCAATAACAAAGATGAAATTGATAAGGAAAACTACTAAAACTGAGCAAAATATGATGAGAAAGTTATGTACAACCTGGACATATTTGGCAGTTCCAGGTGATCCATACGTCATTAAGTGTGTTGATGATAGGCCTTCAACCTTGAAATGTTGACCAGTGGCAAGGCCTCTCCTTTCAGCGTCTCTAACTCCACAGCACCCAAGTTTAGCATTGTTTTGACTCTATAAGGTCCTTCCCAATTTGGAAGCCATTTTCCTCTCAGTTGTGTATGAAGGTTAGGTCTATGGAGAAGAACCAACATGCCTGCTTCAATGTTGTTGTTCCACAGGTGTCGATCATGTGCCTCTTTCCTCTTCATCTGAGTCTCGATCAATTGTTTTGTTGCTAGGAGACGAATCTCCTCCACTTTATGTAGTGCCCCTATTCTCTGAGAGACATCACAGTCTTTTTTTTCCCTGCATGAATGCTATCTTAGGTGAGCCATGTAAAAATTCAAAGGGCTCAATGGGCAATATGCCATAAACTAGTTGGAAAGGAGAATATCCGGTGGCCTCTTTGTATGCTAATCTGTATGCCCATATTGTACCTTGATAAGCAATGCCCCATGAAGTGGGCTGTAACAGACACTCTTTTGTTAACATTGAGATTAAAACCTTATTTGTCGATTCAGCCTGTCCATTGGCTCTTGGGTAATAAGCACAAGAGGTCCTATGTAGAATTTTATACCTGGTGAAAATTTCTTGCAGGACCTTATTGACAAAATGTGTACCTTGATCTGTACCAATTTCAAGTGGACATCCAAACCTGCAAATGATGCTAGTGTAGATAAAATCAGCAACAGTTTGAGCAGTGCAGTCGGGGGAAGCAATAGCTTCAGCCCATTTGGTCGCATAATCTGTAGCTATTAAGAGATATTTCTCTCTTTTTGGAATTGCCGGAGGGTAGATGGGCCCTACGAAATCCAGCCCCCACTTCTCAAATGGTTGCCAGGAATTGGAAACAACTAAGGGGTTATGCCTCTGCTTTGTTGGCTTAGGTCCACACCTCTGACACACATCACATGTTTTTCTCCAATCATCTGCATCCTTAAAGAGTGTAGGCCACCATAGACCAGCATCTAGTATTCTCTGGCTCATGATATGCCCTGGAAGGTGCCCACCACCTGTTCCTTCATGTGCAAATTGCAGTATTTCCCTCACTTCATCTTCCTCTAAGCATTTCCTCATCCTGTCATCCTTGCCCTGTCTGTAGAGTTTATCTTCAAGGAAGGTATATGGTCTGCTCTTGAGTAGCAATCTCTTCCTTTGCACAGCACTAGCCTTTTCTGGATACATCCCTGTTTTAATGAAATTCTTGATATCATAATACCAACCTTGAGCCTGGACAACAAACAGATGAGCATCTGGAAAATCATCATTGATTCCACTAACTTGCTCCCTCATATTGATTCTGGAAAGGTGATTCGCCATAACATTTTCTTTACCTGGTCTGTGGACCATAGAAAAATCAAATTCTTGGAACAACAATAACCACCTCCATATTCTACCAGTGGCTTGTGGTTTGTTGAGCAAATATTTCAGTGGTTGGTGATCTGTTATAATAACAAATTTTACTCCCAACAAGTAATGACGAAATTTTTGGACAGCAAAAACCATTGCCAAGGCTTCCCTTTCTGTGGTGCTGTAATTCCTTTCAGCCTTAGTCAAAATTCTACTGGCATACTGAATTGGTCTATCCATCTTAAATTCTTCACTAGGTTGTGTCAAAACGGCCCCCACTGCATAGGCACTGGCATCTACATGTATGTGAAATATTTTTGACCACTCAGGTGTGATCAAGATGGGAGCAGACACTAACCTTGACCGCAATGCTTGATATGCTTTTTCCTCCTCTTCTTCCCATTTAAAAGGCACTTCCTTACCCGTAAGTCTAGCCAGAGGTCTAGCTATCTCTGCATACATTTTAATAAACCTTCTATGGTATCCAGTATGCCCCAAAAAACTCTGGATCTCTTTAGGGGATTTAGGTTTAGGCAACTTTAAGATAGAAATGATTTTGTCAGGATCCGGGGCCATACCTTTAGCTGACACCACATGTCCTAAGAGAGTTCCTTCTGTCACAAGAAAATGACACTTGTTTGGATTGAGCTTTAACTTAGTCTCCCTGCATCTTTTGAAAACATTCTGCAGCTGTCTCAAGTGGTGGTCCAAACAATCTAGAGGAGTTTCTTTGTGAGATCCTGAAAACGAAGAGAAGTCATCCATGAAGATTCTAAGTGATTCCAGCAATAGGGGGCCAAAGATGAGATTGACCGTTCTGTTAAAGGTGGCTGGGGCATTCCTGAGCCCAAATGGCATTTTTACATACACATATGTTCCCCAAGGTGTGATAAAAGCAGTCTTTTCTCGATCCTCTGGGTGTATTGATATTTGATTATAGCCACTGAATCCATCCATAAAGCTATATAAGGCATGCCCAGCTACTTCTTCAATGACCTGTTCTGCAAAAGGCATTGGGAAACCATCTGGAATGGTCACCTTATTGAGTGCTCTAAAATCAACACAAATCCTGATTTTATTAGTATTCTTCTTGGGTACTATAACCATAGGGGAGAGCCACTCTGAGTGTTCTACAGGAATGATGATTCCTGCATCCTCCATCTTCTGGATTTCCACATAGACAGCTTCAGCATATTTTGGGTTAAGTCTATAACTCTTCCCTCTTATAGGTTTTGCTCCATCAACCAGAGGGATTCTGTGCTCTCCATAAGTTGCAGGCACTCCTTCTAAGTCTTTATAATGCCAAGCAAAAACATCTATATATTGGGTCAAGAATGATTTTACCTTTTCCAGGAGCCCTGGGTGGCTCCACAGCCAAGTGGCCACCAAAACTGGCCGATCATTGTCTTGATTGCCTAATTGTATTTCTTGGACAGGATTTCTCTCTACCAGAGTATCTTCCTTCTCCTCTCCTTCCTTGTCTTTGTCTTCTAGCTTTTCTTGCATTGCTTCATAAGCAGGGTTGTTTTGGATTTCAATCTGTTCATCCTTATCCTGCATCCATCCTGCAGGTATTTCTTGAATTGGAAAAGAACACTCTTCACTAGAATCTTTTACCTTGCCTTTAGCTTTATTAACTTCATTTTCTGTAGTAGTCATATCCTCCTCAAAAATGCATTTGAGGGTTGTCTTCCTGCCCCTTCTGTGGTTTGTAATGGGCTCTCCCAATCCATCAACCTGGACTTTTTCCTTATCTTCATCATAACCTTCAATTGTACAACAATTATTAATGAAAACTCCAAAACAAGAGGAAGAGTCGCCTGCGTGGAGCCAACTTAAAATATCCTCTTCTTCCTCAAAATCTATTTGGGGTTGATCCTCCGCTTCTGTTTCCATGCAAATGCTCACTGTTTGCATCATACTAGTGTTTCCTTCATTGTCTGGGCCTTCTTCTAAATGAATTTGTGTCAGCTCCTGCCCTTTCTTTTGTACCCACATGGTGTCCTTACCCCAATCATGAATGACGCTGGCATGCCTCAGCCAAGGTCTTCCAATTAAGAGAGGAAATCCTCCTTCAACCTGGGGCAATCTTAAAACCACAAAATCCAGGATAAATAGATTACCTTGTACTTCAAGTGGAACTTTTGGGATTACCCCTAAGGGCCTTACTTTGCTCTGATCTGCCAAAGTAACCGTGAAATTTGCAGGTCTTGAAGGTTGGAGTCCAATTTTTTTCATTGTATGTTCAGGCATCAAGTTAATGCCAGAACCACCATCCACAATAACTCCTTTAAATTCATGACCCTTGATAGATACTATCAGCCGAGGACTTTTATAATCTGTAAGGGGTGCTTCCCTTACAATTTTTCCTTCATGTACAACAGCAGTCTTTGCCACCAAACTTGTAGTGGAAGCTTCATCAATTATCTGCAAGAGTTCTGACCTGAACTTCCCATCCATCTTTATTAAATCAAAAATACTAACCTCCTTTTTCATGGACTTGAGCAGTCTGGAGGCTTCTGATTCCTTAAGAGCTTGGGCTCCATTTGACTTATCCAACTCCTCATGAGCCCTGCTGAATGCATGTCCAATGGCACCACTGGTACCTGTGCAATTTTTCTTTTGCCTTGTGTCTGCACTTGTGGTGGCTAGGTCTTCGGACACACATTTGTCTCTGTTTAATCCATTAATCAATGATTCTTGACCCATGTCCATTGGAGCCTTCCCCTTGCTTCTTGTCTGCACAGTAAAAGATTCTATTTCTTCCAATTGCACCACCCTGGTAGATGGTGATGGCTCATTACCTAGATCACACACTTCTTCTTTGTGCACAGAAATCATTTGGATATGGGGCCCTGATGAAGAAGCTTGAGTCTTGGGGCAACCATATGTATAATGGTCTCTGGCCTCAGGGCAGTTCCTGCAAGGAGGTGCATTCTCTGGTAGGGTGCACCTACTTTGGTAGTGCCCGCATTCTCCACACCTAAAACAGATGATTGGCCTCCTAGGCCCATTTCCAAAATTATTCCTTTGTCTAGGATTATAGTTGTTACCTTGATTTTGTGCAGCAGCCATCACATTTGTGGTTGTTGGGGGTCCTCCTTGTGTCCAGTATGTCGTTGCAGGTATTCCCCTTGATTGGCATTCATGGGCCTCATGGCCAACCTTCCTGCATAATTGACAAGTTACACTTAGCAGAGGACACTCACTTACTATATGCCCTTGTTTGCTACACATGGAACACCAAAGACCACTCTTGATGCCCCCTCCTTTGAGCTCCTGCAACTCCTGTCGCAGCTGAGCTAATTCCTCTGCTTGGGCCTCCTCTTCCTTTTGAAGCTTGAGTGCTTCAATCTCCCTTCTCAATTGAGCCACAGCAGTCTCCTCCTCTTTGTAGGGCTTATTTCTCTTTAAGCCCTCCAACTCCCTCCTCAGCTGGGTCACTGGATCCTCCATCTCTGTACCATATGTTGGTGGTGAAGAAGTTGTCCCATATTGGTGCCTTATTTGCTCCAGTCTTGTAGCCGTGGTGATGAACTCCTCTATGGAGGCTGTAGGTAGCACTAACTCTTTTATTTTGCATTGGGTGACCACAGGTAAGGGTTTGGCTAACCACTTCTTGACAAAGAAGTCGTGTGGTGGATCCGGTAGTTTAGCCATTAATGCTTTGGCCCTGGTCACGAATTCGGGGAACTTCTCTCCTGGACCCAACTTTAAGTTTTCCAATTCTTCTATAATGATCTCAGCCGTGTTGCCATGCTGAAACTGATTTTTAAAGGCCTCTTTCATCAAATCCCAAGAGGTAAAGTGATTTTCAGCAAACTGGCTAAACCACTTGTCTGCCAGACCTTCCAATGTGGCAGGGAAGAGTATCAAGAAAGCATCCTCCCTACCCATTAGACCTCTAGTCTTGCATAATGCAAGAAACCTTCGAATGTGCTCATCTGGATCCTCATGGGCTAAACCTCTGAAAGAGGGAAATTTTATGTTCAACCTAGAGAGTAAAGTTTCTAGGTCTACCTGTCCTGCCATGCTTCCTACAGATGAAGTTGATGAAAGTGGACTCAATGATCCTTTGACTGCCTTTCTTCTTGTCTGCTTGCACTTGACCCTCAAGGTTTGTGACCGGGTTGCGGTCATGAGCTATTCATAGTCCACTTAAAATGAGACAAAAAATATGTACCTTTTGGCCCACTTGAGTAGTGTTGTCGACACTGAAATGTTGCTCTCCAATGTCAATATATAGTCTCCTATGCTCAATCTCCTTGGAAATCCCACCGGGTGTGCCAAATTTGTTGGGGGATTCTTTGACAAGAAGGAGTTTGAGGGTTTGTAGGAGAAAATGAAAAGACCAAAAGAGAAAATACACCTTGGAAGTTTCTGCCGTTTGATTACAATAAGAAAAGTACAATGTTTGAAATACAAGATACACCAATACCTCTGTGCACAATCCCACAGAGTGCCCAATTACAAAATATCCAATATCCCAATGTCCTCTTGCTGCCGACCTCCTCTGCGACAGACCTCCACCTGCTTCAAGCTTCTCCTTGTGCACACCTTGCACCAAGCTTCCACAAAGGGGGAGGAGTGAATACCTGCTGTCGGCAAGCGTACACTGCCAAAAAACCTTGAGATACTTGGGGGAACTATATCTTAGCACTTCACTGCACCAAAATCCTTGGTCACTCTCTATGCACCTTGCACTTCCACTTCTGTGCGACGTACTCTGGTGTCTCTTGCACTTCCCTCTCTTGCTCCCCTTTAGCCTATGCTCTCTTGCTTACTCTAACCTTGGTCCAAGAATGGTTCTTCCTTGATTTGAGTGTGTCGATCACGTACGCTCCTAACTGCAAGTGAATCTTGGTGCTCACTTTGATGTTCCAAGATTGCTCTCCCAAGTGGCAGCCAACTACTCACTGTTTTGTCCTGTAGTGACTTTAGTCTAAAACCAAAAATTTTAATGGGGGGCCATACTTTCACCCGTGCGTACACTTTGCCGCTTCACATGCCTTCACATTTCCTTTTAATTCTTCACTTTTGCACATAAGGGGGGTTTACCTGAACCTTCCAAAACACTTTAAAACACACTTTGAACCTTAGGGAAATTAGAGAAAGTACCTCTGCAACCTGCAACCTATTTTCTCCAATTTACCCTTTGTGGACAATTCATTGTGCACTACCTGTGCGCTTTGACACCTGCACTTATGCACTTTGACTTTGCACCTGTTGACTTTGACCTGTTGACTTTGACTGCAGTTGACTTTGACCAACATGACTTTTATGGGCTCAACATCTATCTATCTATCAGTCTATGTATCTATCTATCTATCTATCTATCTATCTATCTATCTATCTATCTATCTATCTATCTATCTATCTATCTATCTATCTATCTATCTATCTATCTATCTATCTATCGATCTATCTATCTGCTTGTCTGTCTATGCATTTATGTATCTATTTATCTATGTATCTATCTATCTATCTATCTATCTAGATATCTATCTATCTATCTATCTATCTATCTATCAATCAATCTATCTATCTATCTATCTATCTATCTATCTATCTATCTATCTATCTATCTATCTATCTATCTATCTATCTATCTATCTATCTATCTATTTCTCTATGTATCTCATGGAATACTGAAAATATCATGATGAAACAAGTAGAGGGTAGAACACAAACATATATAGGATCACATACATTTACTAAGATATGCACAAAAACAAATATTATAAAGTAGAAACATTTTACACAAGCGAAAGGTAATGTACTGAAATATCCCTAATGCTTGCTTTACCTCATCGAAAGAGGGCCACTAGATAAGTGAATGCTCTCTTATAAAAAATAATTTAACTCGGAATGCTGAGACTGAAGAGGCTAATGCTTAGAACAAAGCTCCTCAACCAATCCAATCAGGCAACCTGGCTTCCATGAAGGGTCTAGTGGATCAAAAGATTTAGAAAATAACTATTCGAACATGTGCCTCTTTTGACCTCTTTTTGACAAATGTTTCTAATCCCATTGATGACTGTAATATAAGAAACAATGAGGTTTATGAGCATGTCTATAAAGAAAATTTCCATCCTAACCACCATTCTAATCAAGAAGGAGCTTCTATCCCTTGAAAGTCCAATGAGGGTGTTCCATCGGAAGAAAAGTGGACTATGGTTGTCAATAAAAATAATTTTGATATACCCCAACCCATGCAATCTTTTGTCGATGTCTCAAATGATGAAATACCATCATTCGTTTGAAGCAAAATTTAATAACCATGATGAGAATCGGTTCTTTGAGTTTGCCCAAACCTGCTGGAATGATGAAGATGTCCTAGTGACACAACTAGAATGTGCAATACAAACAACTATAGGCTCTTATGAATTTATTAACACACAGACCTAAACAAATATTATACAACACAAACATATGTGGGCTGGCATGAACTTATCAACACATACACACACCAGAAAATACATGAGATGTACATACACATACATATACATGACTTTGTACACACACATGGAATCTACACACAACACAATAGACACTTGTACGTTCATTTATATGGTAACTAGTCACACAACAAAGAGAATTTTGATATCCTTGCTTCTCTCACATAATAACTGGATGCCATGTATGCATCACGAAGAAAACTCACAGGTTCCTTTGAGTGGTTGGATAAACCATGAACTCATGTCCCTCCAATGATTCTGATCTCTTTAGGATATCCGCTTTCTTTCAATAGATTGAAGATCTGATGACTGCTATAGAATATATAATTTAGATTTAGTTGCACGCTTAAGCGTGTTTTCGGAAGGTATTTATTTTTAAGATGTCCTCCAATTTGGTTGGCGACAGACTTGGTGAAATTTCTATACCGAATTGAAGCATAGTGATAAGTTATCAGTTTTTTTATTCTATTCTCGACGTCTTGCTTATGGATGAGCTCTATCATGCCTTCATTCAAGCATCTTGCCAGAGCAGTAATGCATAAACTCTCTTGCCAAATTAGGCAAAAGAAGAGCACATGAATTTCTTTAAATATTTGGAGAAAGATTGTTGGGTGTCAATAATTTCTCGAATGTAGTGACCAATCAATAGAGGTTCAAGAAAGTGTGCAATACTTTGCAGGATTTTTGTCAATTTGACCATCGAGATAAGTGACATAAGACCCAAAGTCGTGTACAAAGTGATTCACAATAAATTCGCAGTTATCCGCTTCCAAAGTGCACTGTTCATGGTGCTAAAAATCTTTTTTCGATTTGTCATCTTTCTTAGCTCACCAATTTTTAAGGAAACAACAAGTGGAGCTTCCTCGTCTTGACTTTGTGTTACTGCCTGAGAAAGCCTTTCTTGCAATTGGGATTTATCTTTGTGGCATTGAGTACGGTCTGCATCATAACCGTTTGTCTCCGGCATGACCTTCCAAAGTGCAGTCACCACCAAAATGCATCATAACCGTTTGTCTCCAAGCTCCGATTAGCAAAAGGTAACCTACCAAAATATCCCTAATGTCTAAACAGGGACATACGGTAAGAGAATGCTCTCTTGGAAAAACTAATTCAACTCCAAATGTTGAGGGCAAAGAGGCTAACTCTCACAAAAAAAATCTCCTCAGCCAAACCAATCAGGCAACCTGGCTCCCAACAAGGGTCTAGTGGCTCATAAGCCTAGGAAAAAAACAATTCAAAATTGTAATTGTTTTGATGTCCTTTTGGAAATTATATTTTATCCCCTTCACGACTGTAATAACAAGGAGGTATATGAGCATGCCTGCAAGGAAAATTGCCCTCCTAACCAACTTTCCCCCTGCTTTGTGGGATAGAAGGGCTCCTACAGGTACTATGCACATTCACCTGTACAAATGTTGTTTCAAACTTAAAATTGGGGAAATAGGGGCTTGTGGAACCTCCATTTTGAAAAAAAAGTCGAGATTCAAGAGAGTGTGCTATACTTTGCAGGATATAATTTGCCAGTTCGACCATGGAGATAATTTACATTTACTCAAAAAAGACGTAAAGACCATAAAGGCCTATACAAAGACATTCACAATCTTGTAGTTATCTGCTTCCAAAGTGCACTATTATTTTCCATCATTGTAAACAAAATATTTTTGATTTTTTTCTTCAAAATTCTGCATCCACCATTGCGATTGTCAATCGTTGTGAAAAAAATAAATTGATTTGTTTTTTCTTCAAAGTTCTGTACAATTCTGTTGTCGATTTGTCATCTTTCTTGGCTCACAAGTGCAGCCTCATCGTCTTGACTTTGTGTTCCTGTTTGCGAAAGCCTTTTTGCATCTGGGATTTATCTTTGTGGCTAACTGCCGGAGTAAAGTTTAGAAGGTACAACTGATAATTTCAATAACATTAAGAACAGATATATGACAAGTTTTTGAATGGTAAGTTGACAATTTAAATAGTCTGGCTCAAGGTTCCCCATGGAGGTGAGTGTTCGACGTCCTCTCTTTGACATAAGGGTTTGATCAAGCTTGTATTATGTTATCTCCTCTCTTCAACATCAACATTTTCTCGAGCTTGCATTATTTCGTCACGAACAATCCTATTGTATCTATGCATGCAAGTGTATGTATGCATTTAAGTGTATGTATGCATGTGAGTGTATATGTATGTATGCATTTAAGTGTATGTATGCATTTAAGTGTATGTATGCATGTGAGTGTATATGTGTGTCTATGTGTGTGTATGTGTAAGTACCTATATGTGTATGTGTATGTGTACATGTGTATGTGTGTGTATGTGCTTGTGTTTATGTATCTATACATATGCATGTGTGTATGTATGTATAAATATGCATGTGTGTGTACGAATGCATGTGAGTATGTATGCACATGTGTGTATGTTTGCAAATCTGTGTGTATGTGCATGTGTGTATACATGTGTCTATGCAGTATGTATGCATATGCATGTGTATGCATATGTGTGTATGTATGCATGTGAGTGTATGTGTGTAAATGTGCCTATATGTATATGTGCAAGTAACTCTATGTATATGTGTATATGTGCAAGTATTTATATGTGTATGTGTGTGTACGTGTATGTGTGAATTTGTAAATGTGTGTATATGCATATCATATATGTGTGCATTTGTGTATGTGTATATGTGTGTATGTATGTGTGTGTATGCGTATATGTGTGTATCTGTTTGTATGCATATGTATGTATACACATCTGTATGCATGTGTGTGTATATGTGTGTATGTATGTGTGTGTACATGTGTATATGTGTGTATGTGTTTGTATGCATATGTGTGTATGTGTGTGCATGTGTGTGTATGCATGTGTCTATGTATGTATGTGTGTATGTATACACATCTGTATGCATGTGTGTGTATATGTGTGTGTATATATATGTGCAAGTATCTATATGTCTATGTGTATGTGTATATGTCTATGTGTGTGTATGATTTTGTGTGTATATGTGTATATGTACATATGTGTGCATGTCTGTGTGGATGCATATGTGTGTATGTATGTGCATATGTATGTATATATGTGCATGTACCTTTGCTCTTTTGGTTGCTTGCTCCCTCTCGTTCACTCATTCGCTCTTGTTTGCTTGTATGGTCGCTCCTTAGCTCATTCCCTCTCACTCTCTTACTTGATTTGTGCCAATAAAAATCATTCTTTTTTTTCAAATCTCATGGAGCGTTGCTTATGCGATGCTGGAGCATCGCATCCTATTTGCACTCATCACTAAAAGCATCGCTAATTGTCGATGCTCATAGCAATGAAAAATATATGTCTCGCTTATACGACACTAGTCATTGCTTATTCGACGTGATAGATTTATTTTTTTTCATTTCTCTTTCGTAGTGTTGCTTATGCAATGCTATCTAACGAGATCCTCGCATAAGCGAGTGTTCCCACTCTTTTTTTCAATTGGGGGCTTCACTATGCCCCTTTTATTCTTGTAGTGTATCTATCTATGTATCTATATATCTATCTATCCATCTATCTATCTATCTATCTATCTATCTATCTCTATATCTTTCTATCTCTCTAGCTATCTATCTATCTATTTATGTATCTATCTATCTATGTGTATCTATTTATCTATCTATTATCTATTTGTCTGTCTATCTATCTATCTATCTATCTATCTATCTATCTATCTCTCTCTCTCTCTCTCTCTCTCTCTATATATATATATATATATATATATATATATATATATATATATATATATATATATATATATATATATATATATATATATATATATATATAAACTCACGTCTCCTAGGACGGAACGACGTAAGAACCCAAAAGCCTATACAAAGTGATTTACAATAAAGTCGCAGTTATCCGCTTACAAATTGCACTGTTGTTGTCAATCATGGTGCTAAAAATATATTTGATTTGTTTTTTCTTCAAAGTTCTACAAAGTTCTTTTGTCGATTTTTTATCTTTCTTAGCTCACTAATCTTTAAGGAAACAACAACTGGAGCTTCGTTGTCTTCACTTTGTGTTCCTGCCTGAGAAAGCCTTTTTGCAACTGGGAATTATCTTTGTGGCATTGAGTACGGTCTCCGGCATGCGCTTCCATAATGCTAACTACCCGAGCAGAGTTTAGAAGGTACAACTTATAATTATTGCATTGTGAACAGCTATATGATTGTTCACTTGCATTGTAGTGAATGACAAGCTTTCGAATGGTAAGTTGACAAATTACGAATGAGTCTGGCTAAAGGTTTCGCATGGAGGTGAGTGTCCGACTTCCTCTCTTCGACATCAGCTTTTGAGCAAGCTTGTATTATGTCATCTCCTCTCTTCAACACCAGCGTCTGCTCGAACTTGTATTATTTCATCTGCACCACTCATATTGTAACTCCATTCCAAACCTGTTGTCCATCGTCGTCTACAGTCCTCTACAGTCGTCCTCAACACCATTACTCATTGCGGAACTTTTTCAGCTTCCATATGTTATTGATATCACTGACTCCTAATGTCCGACTCCCGTAAATCCTGTGATGATCATAGCATGATATGAAAATATGTCTGTATTCAGTAGATGTCGTAACGACTTTGATCGGCGAACTCCAAGGATGATACCTCTGTTTTGTAGACATGAAAAATTAGGTATCGTTTTTATTTTTGTTCGGAGCTTCCGTCGTGCTGAATTTGTTAATCATTAACGTGAATCTTTTGTTTAACTTCGTTTTTGTTTACTTATTCATTTTAGCTTTGACTTTTGTTTACGTACTCCATTTAGCTTCGTTTTTTATGAATTAATTTTGAATTCTCTTTATAGTATAATATTTTACTGTTTTGTTTCTTTTGCCTAAATTGTTGGCTCAGATACATTTATCAACACACACACACACACACACGAACAAATACATGAGATGTACATAACCATTAACATACGTGAACTGGCACACACATACTAATGAAATGTACACACCAAACACAATACACATGTCCGTTCATATATTTGGGTAACTATTCAAACAACAAAGAGAATTTTCATGTCCTTGCCTTTCCCAATCAAGTATTACTTGAAGGGATAGAGATAATAACTGAATGAAATGTATGCATCAGAAAGAGAAATCGGACATTCTTTTCTAATGGTTGGCTAAACCATTAAGTCTTGTCACTCCAATGAGATTGATCTCTTTATGATATCTAATTTCTTCAATTAGATGGAAGATCTGATGAATGCTACAAACTATATAGTTGAGCTTTAAATGGACGCTTAAATGCGTTTTTATAAGGTATTTAGTTTCCGAATCGATTCACAAAGGAACATTTCCTCCAATTTTCTTGGCCACAACCTTGCCAACGATTGTCAATTTTCTATTCTATTTGTCTGTCTTTCTTATGGATGAGCCCTATCATGCTTCATTCATGCATGTTGCCATAGCAGTAATGCATAAAGCTTCTTGCCAAATTTTGCAAAATGAGAGCACATGAATTCTTTTAAGTAGTTGACAAACTCACTAGTAAATATTGTGGGGACCCAGGATTTTTCCTTGAAAGAGTGTGCAATACTTTGCGGGATTTTTGTAAACGTGACCACCGACATAAGGGACATACACTCGAGTCTCCTACGATAGACCGACGCCTCCAGAGTTATCACTCTTGAGGAATAAGATCTTTGATTTTTCATCTTTCTCAGCTCACTATTCTTTAAAGAAAGAACATGTGAAGCTTCCTCCTTTTGCCTTTCTGTTCCTACCTAAGAAAGCCTTTATGCAACTGATATTTACCTTTATGCCTTCTGCCTCCTGCACGAACTTCCAAAACACTAACTGCATATAACTTATAGCTGCAAGAGTTAAGAAGGTACAACTTATAACATATGTAGGCTCACATGCATTTATCAACACACACACACACACACGAACAAATACATGAGATCCACATGAACATACACATAGATGAACTGGCATACACATACACATGAAAACCTTGGAAAGTACAACTTATAACTACCACGAACACCTTGAACACCTGCATTTTGAACAGGTATATGATTGTTCACTTGCGTTTGCGTTGTAGTAAATAACAAGCTTTTCAATGATAACCGACAATCTACGAGTCACTCGGGATCTACGTTTCCCATGGAGGTTAGTGTCGCCTTTCTTTCACGCGTAATAGTCTCGCATTACGTTATTGGACGTTATGTCATGGAAACTCAGAACTATGTGAGATCCAAGATAAGCTGTTTCATGGTTGTCCGTGCTTGATATCCACTTGTATCATGGTCGTGCATTATATATTGTATATTGACTTCTTTCCCATGTATATGGACTTCTTTCCCATGTGAACACATGTGAGCGATCCATTGACATTTCTTCATGAAACTTCTAAATGTCATTTCTTGCTTCATCAATGATATCATCATGAGACACGCTAGATTGTTGTTAGCAAAAAGGAGACGATTTCCATAGAGATCCTCCATATTGCCCATTTGAGTCAGAGAGTGCAAGGAGTCATGTTCCGAAAGTAAGTAACTTCTTTAGTTCCTACTTTGGTCATATGTAGTGTAAGCTCTAGTATTTTTGTCTAGACATTTTGTAATCTCATACCATGAAATTTCATCCATTTTTTGTCATATTGTCTTCTTCTTTCTCAAGGAAAATCTAATCATTATAATATCATGCTTCATACCTACAATCTCAAGTTCTATATATCTCTTGCACCCTTTCAAGTCATGTTATCTATACCTAGCGTCTCGTGTTATGGGATCCTTTGTATTTTGACTATCTTTAAATTCTCTATCTATTAGTTCTAGTTTGTTGAGTTATTATTGCTTGTGCAAAATTTTTGTATTATAATTTCATGCATGGGACATCGTGTAATCAAGATTGTGTCTACTCTACTCTTAGAGAGCATAATATATTTATTTCTTGACATTTTGGCAAGATTTCCTTCTATGTGGGAAAGGGATCTTAGAGAAGAGAGAACACTTGAAATACGTTTGACGTCCCTTTAGAATCTCTGACAATGCATTAAGACCTAACTCAATAGAGGATGAAATCTTACACACAGCCTTATAGGCGTCCAGGTTCATCTATCCACGAGATGCTATAAGAGATTTTGCCTCTTCAAGATAATTATGGAAACAAGGATGAACGTCAATGGCCTAGTCATCGTTTAGTAATGGAACGTAAGGTCTCCATAAGAACTCTAAAATGATCATATGAAATTTCATTCATTATTGAAACACGTTCAAACTTATTTTTCCATATAGCACAGCACATACCCGAATGATGCATTTGAGGTTGGTTTAATGAAAAACCTTCTTGTTGATTAGGTGGTATCACAATTCACTATAATTTTGGAGAAGAAGATGCTAGCGCTTCATGATTATGAGGGTTCTTGTAGTTCATCTCCACGAAAGGGGATAAAAATACTATTCAAAGGGTTGAAATGAAACATTTTTATGTATGAACATATAATCTCCCTATCTCTACGTATGAATTTGAGTTTAGGACAATTCATGTGACACTTCAATATTATTATAAGTTCATTAATTTGGGGTTTAGAAGCTATGGTTATGTTTTACTCAGCGTGGTGAGGGTCAAGATATTGAATCAATACATTGTAGGTAGTACACAGGTGGATAAAAACCAAATCTAAAACACGTACTCAAAAAATGAACGGATTGTGAGACTCAAAAGAGTGAATAGAACATGAAATGGAAAAGTTGTATATGGAGTATAGTGAACTTATCAAGAACATAAAGTGCACCCTCAAGCTTCTAAAAAACTATAAAAGTGAGTAGTGGCTATACCTGTTGTTGGCAGCAGTCAAAGCACCCAAGGACTCAAAAGACAAGGAAGCCAAAGAAGGGAGCTAGAGCGGAGAGAAGGCACAAGCAGACAGAGTAGTCAACGAAGATCTGGCAAGTAGGCCATTCAAATTTCTCCAAATCAACACCCTCATAATAGTGATTCTCATCACTAAAAATCGTTGTAAATACCATTTCACCTTTTTGTAACTCCATTTTGTGCAAGCCGAGGAATCCTCAAGCTTGAGGAGTATTAGAAGTATCATCGTACCAATTTTCATGATTTTTAGACTTGGTTTGAGCCCTCAAATAGACTCTAGAACCTAATTTTTAACTAGGCCGGACACTAGGTTTGGACAAGGCCAAAAACTAGTCAAAAACTATAAATAGAGCTAGAGAGCTCATTTTTTAGGCTAGCTTGTTGTAGAATTGAACTTGTAAGAGCACTTTTGAGTAATTAAAAATCTTCCATTGTCTCTCTCTTTGTTCTTGCCTTGCGTGCGCGTGTGTGTGTAGGATGAGCCTGTGATGGTAAGACGTAGAGTTGAGGCGTTGGAGTCATAGGTATTTTTTTCACTTTTATCTATTTTCTTTTGTTTTCTTCATCACCATCATCATCATCACCATCTCCCACCTCCATCTCCATCATCGTGAAAATTTCAGTTTTTTGTTCATATCACCATACCCATGCCATTCCCCTCATTTCACTTGTGAGAGAGAGAGCGAGAGAGCATTTGTGTGCTTCTGCGTTTCTGTGTTTTTTGAGATTTTCTGCAAGAATCAGCATCCCCAGTAGTTGTACCAGCTTCAGCAGGTAAAAATTTTGACTGTGCAGGTCCCGAGGCATTGATCTCTCTCAATCGCGATCGACAGAAAAATGAACCTTTTTGCAAAACTAAGTGCATAAACATGATCTCTACGCCTAGGGGATTCCAAAAGTGTATTTAAAATTTTCAAATTTCTCAGTTTTCTGTCAATCGCGATCGACCTGTCAATTGCGATCGGCAAACGACCACGGACACCTGCAAATGGACTCATCAATCACGACTGACACCTCGATCGCGACCGACAGAGTCAACGACTGACTGACCACAATCGACAGAATTTACATGTGCCACGTGTCAATCACGACCAACCTGTCAGTCGCGATCGACCCATCAATCGCGACCGATAGTCCCGACGCACTTGTCAATCGCGACTGGCCCAGTCAACAACTGTTTGACCACGACCGATAGAACCCTCGTGACGAACCTGTCAATCGCGATCGAGAGATTCAACGATACTTTGACCATGATTGATTGAAATTACGGGCCACGTATCAATCGTGATTGACCCATCAATCGCGACTGATAGCCATGAAGGACGTGTCAATCACGACCGATACGTCGATCGCGATTGACATATCAATCGCGATTGACAGACCACCCGATCGCGATTGATGGGCAATTTTGGCCAATTTTTTAGGGCAAAAACTATTGGTCTATTTTTGGCTAATGTGTGGAAGCAATTAAGGTTTAGTAGAGCATTGTGAGGCCGCCTCACAAAGTATTTCGAGAAGTCCTCTTAACCTGTTTGAACCCTGTTTTAACCCTAGAACCCTGAACAATCATAACTTTCTCATACGAAATCCGTTTGTGGTGATTTTTGTTTTGTTGGAAAGCTAGTGGGGATTATTAGACATAGTACTTTGAATTTGACCATACCTAGGGGGGAGAAAGTTGGGGGATTTTTAGGATTGTTTTTCATAAAGCCAAAGATTAGTCTGATCTCTAAATTGCATGAATGAAAATGGTTTGTTGTGTCAATTGAATAAAAACCTTGAGCTAACTTTGGGACTGTAACAGGTCCTTTGAGAGCATCGAAGGGTACTCGAAGCAAGAGTAAGTGCAAGCTTGGGAACACGCTTCCTAGGCACACAAGGGCAACCAAGGAGCGAAACTAAAGGTTGGAAACCCTCAACAACCTTTGTCAATTCCTAGCATAAGCTAAGCACAGATAGAGGTTTTGATCAATTAGGGTTACGTTAAGCACGACCAAGTCCAAGAACTCTAATCACTCAAGTGCAACTACCAAGAGATTACATTTGCGAAACGACATAAGGGAAAGAATTTAAATCAAGCGACCAAACTCAAGTATGATAAAACCTAAGTGTTCCTTGCGACGAAGATTGATTGGACAAGAAGTGACATCCTAAGAAAATTAAAAAAGAACAAGTGATTAATACAAAAGAACTCAGCAACGAAATTATACTTGGGAAATTTGGGAGTATTCAATTGGGCATATGAACCTGAGATCAAGACGACACCTAGGAAGAGATAGACAGAGTATTAGGTCTTCAGAGGCTAGTGTCAATCATAGTGCTAGGTGTTGGGCCTAGCAGTTGAGCCATTTTTCACACTACCCTAGCTCTGAGACTAGCGAGTCAGAGATGTCTCAAGGTATGGAGAGACCCACAGGAAGCTCAGGCGTGCCATACTTACAGAGGGTTGAAGGCCCTTACAAGACTCAATTGGAATACCTTAGGACCAACCGATTAGGTGCTTGCATCTATAAGGACGGCCTAGGAAGATCTGTGGTCCAAATCAAAAACCCTGACCAACCCATTGGAATCAAACATCCAGCTGTCAAGTTTGAAAATGGAGCATACCTGGACAAAGAAGGAACCATATACGTAGTCACTAGCCACCCAGATAGGATAGAAGAATTTGGGAATGTGATCCAAGAGACAGACATAGGTGACCTAGAGCAAGGGAACATAGGTGGAAAGCCTAACACCCCTCAAGGCAAATCAGTTCTACTAGAATTATCACGCCAGAGTGGATTCCCGAGGACAATAAGAGCATAGATCTGCTTCTAAATCGAGAGACTGATGAAGCCTTTTGGAGGTATAAGCCTGATCAACCAAATGAGGTTGGAGCACTCATGATCTATGAGTTCAAAGATCCTGATAGACCAGGCAAGGTGACCTATTTAGACAATACTTCGGAAAGGATCTTTGTGGTCATCGAGCATGGAAGGCATGCTTGTTGGTACATCAAGCTTACACAATGCTTGAGGTGGATTTGATCTACATCAAAGGCTATCGCGTCGAAAGAATATCCGTTGGAGAGTTCTTTTTCATATGCTCATTTATTGTATTTTTTTGAGAATATTTTGATGGCTCATTTACCATTGTAAAAGCCTTGAGTTGTACACATGTAAAGGTACAAATATAGGGCCAAAATCCCACGAAATTTTGGTGGTTGAAGTTGCATTCAATCAAGCAATCAATCACCTAAAAGTAGATCAATCAAGATCTTCACTTTTCCTAGATTGTAGGGAAGTGAATTGATTCCCTCCAACAACCATTCCCACCTTCATTTGAATTCAAATTCAAGTTGTAAAAGTCATGGAACACTCCTAGAGGCTATATAAGGAGTTGAAATCACTTGTAAAATACATGGAAGCAATATACATACACTTGTGACCATCATTGTCTTGCTCCTTCAATTTTCTGCATCATCTTCTTTGCCAACAGCAATTTTGCAGAGGCTGCTGCTCTCTTCTCAGAGCTCCAAATTGAGTGCAAGAGGAATCATTGGAAAGTTATTAGTGTCTAGTTTATGCCTCTAGATTTTCAAAGCATTTGATTCAGCAGATTTGGAGAAATCTCAGTTTTTCTGCCTCGGGGTCAATCTCTACGTATTCCTGAAAAATAGGAAGTACCACCGGTGAATGTCGCATTCATTCCTATAGCATATTTTGCTTATTCCTTATACTTTTGTGCATTCCATACACTCAACCCTATGTGTATCACTCCCATAAAAGGAAGTTTTCTAATTGTAATCACGCTGGTCGCTATGGGCATTTGAAGTTCATTGTCTCTTTCATAGATAGTAAGTTTTTTTGAGCTAGTCGCCCCGCGAACCTATCTGTTTTGTATCGACTCATTCTCCTTGATGCTCCAAGGTACATAGTGTGTTTCTTTGCACTTATAGCATGCCTATAAGGTCTATTTGAGTCTCCAAAAGCTCAAGGGCTGGTCTTGTGTAGGTTGGCTTGACCAAACTTCATCGCTTCGAAACACACTTTTCTACCTTCGACAAGCTTCTCCAAGTTTTTTCAGTGGTATCAGAGCTAGTTCAAGATGGGTGACGGCTTTCCCTCAATGATCGAGAAGCTTTATCGACACAACTACGCGGCTTGGCAAATCAGAATGGAGGCCTATTTGCAAGGTAGAAATCTTTATGGAATTGTAGCAGGTGATGAAAGTATGCCTATTCCAAGATCCAAAGGAGGACCTACACAAGAGGAGACAGATAAGCTCACACTTTGGTGCGCAAGGGATGATCAAGCAAGGTCGTACATACTAAACTCTATCTCTGACTTTCTATTACCACATATTAGAGGATGCAAGACATCTCAAGAGACTTGGGATGCCCTGGAGACTTTCTTTTCTGCTAGTACCAAAGCAAGAAAGAATCATCTTTGGAACGAGTTCAACCAAATGAAGAAGACACCTAAACAAACCATCACAGAGTTTGTTACCAAGGTCAAGGAGGTTGCGGATCAGTTAGCATCCATTGGGGAGCTGATTGAAGAAGAGGTCATGATGAGGCAAATTCTCAACGGCATTCGAAGTGATAAGCAATGGCAATCCTTCACGACGGCTTACGATCTCATCATGGATGTGCACACTCCAGACTTCAACATCTTTCTTGGACAACTCTTCAATCAAGAAGCCAATAACATCATAAAGGAAGGTAACTCTTATCATGGTAGTTCAACTAGTGCTCTATATGCAGATAAGAAGGATAAGAAGCAGAAAGGCAAGAAGAAGGAAGAAGACGAAGAAGAGACTTCCCAAGCCAACTTCGCAAGCAAGAGCAAGTGGAAAGGGAAAAAGAAAGGAGCAAAGCAAGACAAAGCCAAAGGTCAGAATGTTCAACCTTGTGCCATATGCGATAAGACCAACCACACCACTCAGAACTGCTGGTTCAATGGGAAGACCCAGAAAGGAAGTGGAAGAGGTGGATATGGTGGCAATAGAGGCAGAGGTGGACACAACTTCAACAACAACAATAGAAGCTAT
Organism: Ceratopteris richardii; assembly: GCA_020310875.1. Taxonomy (NCBI): domain Eukaryota; kingdom Viridiplantae; phylum Streptophyta; class Polypodiopsida; order Polypodiales; family Pteridaceae; genus Ceratopteris; species Ceratopteris richardii. Next base: position 175,669,543 of record CM035417.1, on the reverse strand, counting down.
AATAGAAGGGACTACAACAATTATTCAGAAGATCAACCACATGAAGACTCATTACTTCTTATGAACCTAAGCCACAAAGAAGGTAAAGAAGATGATCATTTGTTCTACATAGATTCAGGATGCTCGAATCATGTTGCAGGCAACAATACTCTTCTATCTGACTTGGAAAGTCCAAAGCATAGACATGAAGTGCAAATAGGGGATGACACGAAGCACAATGTGGAGAAGATTGGTAATGTCAAAGCTTCCAATGGCAGGAAAAACATTCTGAGTAAGGTTCTCTATGTACCCACTATCATTAAAAACCTAATAAGTGTAGGCCAAATAGTTGAAAAAGGCTTGCAAGTTAGGTTCACCCAACATGGAGCTTTTGTGGAAGATCCATGTCAAGGATTCAAGAAGATAGCCCGAGGTGAGAAGCATGGTAGGCTCTTTACTTTTGAAGTAGGAGATACCAAGAACATAGCTCTATTCAACTTTGGGTCTCAAACCCTAAGTGAGCTTGAAGTGTGGCATAAGAGACTTGCTCATGTGAATGAAAGAACCTTGAAGGATATATGCAGGGATCAAAGTGTTCTAGGACTGCCGAACATATCAAAGCAACACATGATCAACATGTGTGATGCATGTCAGATTGGGAAGGCACAAAGACAACCATTCAACCACAAAGGCTACATCCACAACAACTTATTGGACTTAGTACACACAGATGTATGGGGACCAAGTCAAGAACCTTCATTGGCAGGATCAAGGTATTATGTCTCATTTATTGACGACCATAGTAGGTGGACTGTTCTATAATTTATCAAGAGTAAGAATGAAGTGTTTGATTGCTTCAAGAAGTATCTTGCACATGTGGAGAATCATACAAGTAGATCACTAAAGAAGCTCAGATCTGATGGAGGGGGAGAATACTTCTCCAAAGATTTTGATGAGTTCTTGCAGGATAAAGGTATCAAACGGGAAGTGACTACCAGGTACTCTCCTCAACTAAATGGAATTGCAGAGAGGAGAAACAAGACATTGGTTGGATCAGCCCGAACAATGCTTGAAGAGAAGAAGTTGCCACATTATCTATGGGCAGAAGCTATTTCAACTGCAGTGTACCTTGTCAATCGACTACCATCCAAATCACTTCAAGGTATGACTCCTTATGAAGCATGGCATGGAAGAAAACCTAATCTTGAACATTGCAAGTTTTTTGGTTGTTTAGCTTATGTTCATGTACCATCACAAATAAGAGGTAAGCTAGATGAAAGGGCAACAAAGGCAGTGTTTATTGGATATGATTCAACTCAGATGGGATACAGGTTCATCAATCCTTCAACCAAGCAATTCACTACAAGTAGAGATGTTGTGTTTGAAGAACACAGGTCTTGGTATGATGAAGACAAACAAAAGGTAACACTACCATATGATCTTGATTATGACTCTCATCAATTAGGAAGCAAGCATGATACACAGGTCCAGGATCCAAGAAGTGATACAGACGATGACCAAGATGAAAGAGAAAGGGATTACAAGCTATGGAAGTCAAGAGGCAAAGCAAAGATGCAAGAGGTTGGAGAATGCTCCAAACAAGCACCTAGAAGATCAACAAGAGAGAAGAAACAACCAGAAAGGTATGGATATGATTCCACATTTGTTACAAAGCATTCAATCTACCTGGCAAAAGACTCTATTTCAGAGGAACCCTCAACCTATGAAGAGGCAAAGGGAAACCCTAATTGGGAAAAGTCCATGAACGAAGAGATAGATGCATTGAAGGAGATGCACACTTGGGATTTGGTTCCAATGTCGCCGAATCAAAAGGTAATTGGTTGCCGATGGGTATATAAAGTTAAAAGAAATTCAGATGGATCAGTTTGCAGGTACAAGGCAAGATTAGTTGCCAAAGGATGCTCACAAACTCATGGTATAGACTATGAGGAAACATTCTCACCAGTTGCAAAGATGACTACAATTAGGACATTGATAAGTGTAGTTACTGCAAGGAATTGGAGACTCCTCCAACTTGATGTGAAAAATGCATTCTTAAATGGTTGGATAAGTGAAGAGGTATACATGTCACAACCACCAGGATTTGAAAACCCTAATCATCCATCTTATGTTTGCAGACTTAAGAAAGCATTGTATGGATTGAAACAAGCTCCAAGAGCTTGGAATTACAGGTTGGTTACATATCTTCAAGACCAAGGGTTCAAAGCTAGCAGCTCTGATCCTTCTATATTCATCAAAAGGGATCACAATGAGGTTATCTATCTATGTGTATATGTAGATGATATTATTGTGACAGGTGATGATGTAAATGGCATTCAAAGGATCAAGAGACACATGCAAGAGGAGTTCAAAATCAGTGACCTAGGTGAGCTCACATATTTCCTAGGTATGCAGGTGATATATACAGATGAAGGAATGTATTTGACTCAAAGAAGATACATTCAGGATCTTCTTCTCAAGTTCAAAATGGAGAACACTAAACCTGCAGGTACATCTTTGGAGATGAATCATAAACTTAGTGTTTATGAAGGTGAGAAAATTGAAGACATTAAAGAGTATCAAAGCTTGGTAGGTAGCTTGATATATGCTACTCACACAAGGGTAGACATCTCATATAGTGTGGGAGTGCTTAGTCAGTTCATGCACTCACCAAGAAGACCACACATGGATGCGGCTAAGAGAGTACTGAAGTATCTCAAAGGTACAATCAACGAAGGTATATTCTATCCTTACTCTTTAGATTTGGATATCAAAATCTACTCAGATGCAGATTGGGCAGGAGCTAAGGATGATAGAAAAAGTACATCTGGTTACTTAGCATTTGCAGGTTCGAAGCTAGTGTCATGGAGTTCCAAGAAGCAACCAACAGTTGCTTTATCTTCAACTGAAGCAGAGTACAGAGGCTTGACCATAGCAACTCAAGAGGCAATATGGTTAAAAGCATTGTATACAGATTTGGGACTTGTGAGTTCCAAACCTCACATATTTGGAGATAATGTAAGTTCCATGCATCTAGCGGCAAATCCTATTTTCCATGCGAGAACCAAGCATAAAGAAGTCCATTATCACTTCATCAGGGAGAAGCTCATGGCAAAGGAGATTGACATTTCTTTTGTTCCCACTGAAAAGCAAGTAGCAGATATAATGACAAAGGCACTTGATGGAATAAAGCTTTGTAGATTCAAAGCTATGGCAGGTATTCAACCTATCAGAGAATGAAGACTCAAGCATACTTTAGCTTGAGGGGGAGCTGTTGGAACATCAAGCTTATACTATGCTTGAGGTGGATTTGATCTACATCAAAGGCTATCGCGTCGAAAGAATATCCGTTGGAGAGTTCTTTTTCATATGCTCATTTATTGTATTTTTTTGAGAATATTTTGATGGCTCATTTACCATTGTAAAAGCCTTGAGTTGTACACATGTAGAGGTACAAATATAGGGCCAAAATCCCACAAAATGTTGGTGGTTGAAGTTGCATTCAATCAAGCAATCAATCACCTAAAAGTAGATCAATCAAGATCTTCACTTTTCCTAGATTGTAGGGAAGTGAATTGATTCCCTCCAACAACCATTCCCACCTTCATTTGAATTCAAATTCAAGTTGTAAAAGTCGTGGAACACTCCTAGAGGCTATATAAGGAGTTGAAATCACTTGTAAAATACATGGAAGCAATATACATACACTTGTGACCATCATTGTCTTGCTCCTTCAATTTTCTGCATCATCTTCTTCGCCAACAGTAATTTTGCAGAGGCTGTTGCTCTCTTCTCAGAGCTCCAAATTGAGAGCAAGAGGACTCATTGGAAAGTTATTAGTGTCTAGTTTATGCCTGTAAATTTTCAAAGCATTTAGTTCAGCAGATTTGGAGAAATCTAAGTTTTTCTGCCTCGGGGTCAATCTCTACGTATTCCTAAAAAATAGGAAGTACCACCGGTGAATGTTGCATTCATTCCTATAGCATATTTTGCTTATTCATTATACTTTTGTGCATTCCATACACTCAACCCTATGTGTATCACTCCCATAAAAGGATTTTTTCTAATTGTAATCACCCTGGTCGCTATGGGCATTTGAAGTTCATTGTCTCTTTCATAGATAGTAAGTTTTTTTGAGCTAGTCGCCCCGCGAACCTATCTGTTTTGTATCGACTCATTCTCCTTGATGCTCCAAGGTACATAGTGTGTTTCTTTGAACTTATAGCATGCCTATAAGGTCTATTTGAGTCTCCAAAAGCTCAAGGGCTGGTCTTGTGCTGGTTGGCTTGACCAAACTTCATCGCTTCGAAACGCACTTTTCTACCTTCGACAAGCTTCTCCAAGTTCTTTCAATGCTTACACTTAGAAGGGAGAATTTGTTTTTCCCCAACCAAGATCTAATGTCTCTTATGGCCACCCAGGAGCTGGAACATCCCAAGCTCATGGAACTCAAAGAGACAGGAATAGAGATAGGCTAGAGCTAAGTTTTGCCAATCCTTTGGGAAGAGAAAGGATGAGAACAGACATGGGTAGAGAAGAAACTGAGAGACCTAAAGCCCCAAGAAACCAAAGAAATGTAGATGAATTCCCTCTACCAAGACCTAGAGAGCACACGAGGACTTTGAGACCTACACAGCTAGTTAAATCCATGAAGAACTACTTTGATGGCACAGGAGACCCATATGATCATGTGGTCGGGTTTAGGCAAGTCTTGAGAGCTGAACAAGTTGAGGACCCATTCATGCAGTACAATGCCTTTAGTCTAACCCTTAGGAACACCACTCTTACATGGTTTCAACCACTAAATGAGAGACACTTTAGGAACATAGACCAACTTTTAGAGGCTTTCATTATTGAATTCTCTAAGAGTGGCATAAGGCATAACACTCCTCACTGATTCATAGCTTCAAGAAGACCCCCCAAGAGACGGTTAGACTTGCAAGAAGAAGGTTTAGGCAATATCTAGAGAGATGCCCTATTCCTGAGTTGCCCACACCAGCCAAACAGTAGCTTTATTCCTAGATGGATTGCTAAGTACCAAATTGAGATCATATGTGTACTTAAAGGACCCTAGGACCATAGAAGAGTGTGTACGCATGTGCATCAACATCGAGGATAACCTAGGGGAGGAACAAGAACTTTCAAAAATCTACAAAGATTCAGATAGTTCTAATAGCCTCTCTTCCTCGCAATCCACATCTATTGAGGAACTTGCTGAGAAAGTAGCTCAAAAACTAGGTGTCTCTAGCAAACAAATCCCAAGATTTGCCCTAGCTAAGCGGTGCTATACTTGTGGAGGTGACCATATGGCGAATGTATGTCCCATTATGGCTCAACCCCAAGTGAATCCTAGTAGTCAGTACTACACCATAGAACAGAGATACACTAATCACACGGCGCAAGATTGCCCATACAATAAGCAAGTGGTTAAGCAAACCTACCCTCAACCCTATCCACAATAGTGAAGATATCAGAACTAGTACTCACCACAGCAATATGGCAGACCTCAACAACCCTATCAGCAACCCTACCAAACCCAGCAAAGGCCTCAGCCTGTGTTGGCTCAGCAACCTCCAACCCCAACCAATGTGATTCCAGTAAAGTACACAGTTGCAGAAGAGAATCTAAATAGAGCCATAGTCCCAGTAACTCCATTGCTTTTAGAGAGTGACCATAGTTTTGACTCTACTCATATTGATAGCCCTCAAGCTTACTACATGCAGTCACTTGAGCATAATGGGGCCTATTATTATGAAGAACCGAGTGAACCAAGTTGGGAGCCTGATTATACCAATGTCATGTATGCCAATCCCAACTCGCGGCCCCAACCTAGGCAGGTAAGACCCCCATTCCCTAGAGGGCCATGCTATAGATGTCAGGGAGATCACCTCATTCGTGATTGCCCGATGCCTGCCCCCACACAACCCCAAACCGTAACCATTCAAGGCTTCTGTCAAGATTGCAAAAAGGAGCACCTCTTATGAGAGTGCCCAAAGAACCCACAGAATGTAACAAAAATCACTCCCATCAATGTGATTGGTTTAGTTGTAGACTCTACAGGAAGTGTAACCTCCACTACTCCCATGCAAGTGGTCACTAGAGCTCAAGCTTTACAACAAAACCAGGGATTCCTCCAAGAAAAGAATTCCGAGGTTAGTGAAATTGAGAGTGTAGCCAAGAAACAAATGAGAGGCTGGAAAGATAGCCGAGAAAAGCTGAAAAGAGAATGGGCTAAAAAGATGAGTGACTTAGAAGAAATCAGAAGAGAAACAAAAGCCAAAATTGTTGGACTCACCTCTCAAACACACTCGCACATACCACCACCACCATCATCCCTATCACCATCTAATCCACCATCTTTCAACCCACCTTAGACAATTCCACCACCTCCTAGAGTAGGATGAGTATTAGATGACCCTACTCTAGAGGACATAGACATGATGCTTAAGGCATATCAGGCCAGAATCCAAGAAGGGCCAAATGTGATGGATCATGACAAGTGCTACCCTAGAGCTGACCTAGAAATAGAAAGAACCAAGTTTTGTGTGAAAATGGTAGCATTGGCTCAGACCATGTTTGAAGCCATTCGCCTCTTTAACTATTCTTGCTTAGCTAAGGCACAATTGCACTTGGATGGACTATTAGAGAAGTTAGAGAGCATAATTGCAAAATCTACCAAGGAAGAAAACTCTCAAGGAAGAGATGAGGCAAGTAAAAGAATAAGCATTCCCCCATAGGAAGCTTATGTGCCTAATTCCACTGAACCAGATACCTCTTCTTCTATGAATAGGTATTTACCAGATTTCTTGCGAGAGATTCAAGAAGAGAAATGGGCTAAAGAAATTGAAGTTCCTCCTCCCATTGAACTTGTGGATGATGTGCATGATCAATTCCCACAAGACATTCCTTCCATTTATGAGGAGCACGAGAGTGCCCAACTCATGAGAGATTAGACTTCGAGTCTAATTCGTTACATGAATTACCCCATTTCACATGCCCCTGGGAAGCTAAGAATACTTGCATGAGGGCACCCACGGTCATGATAAGAAACAAAGACTCTATCATACCTAGGAATACGGAGGTAGTAAAGAATACTAAAGTGCAGTGCAATCTCACTTTAGAAGAGCTACTCAAGGTTAGGCCAGAACTGTGGAAACATGTAGCCAAACAAGTACCAGAGGTAGCTAAACCACATTCCCAGGTAGGTTCTCATAGAACAAACAGTGCCAGAGAAACCTTTGGATAAGATAGGAGACATGAGTGAAGGTGAAGAAGGAAAAACCTATCTCCCCATCACCAACCAAGGATACACAACCAAGGCAATTTTGGACTCACGCAGAGGAGTTTCAATTGCTACCACTTTCTTATGGAAGCGTTGGGGCAAGCGAGCACTCTCGCCAACGAGAATGAAATTGCAGATGGCTGATGGTCACATAGAGAGACCCATAGGGCTGTTAGAAGGAATAACTCTCGCTACTTGTGGTGTAGAGTTTGAGCACACATTTGCTATCTGTGACTTTAGCAAGAATCAGGCCTATGAGATGATTTTGGGAAGACCATTTATGCGGCAGTTGCAAGTGGTACAGGATTGGGGAACCAATTCTTTGTAACTGCAACATTTAGGTGTCACGACCAAAGTTAATCTCAAGGATTACTCCCAAAGAGATGTCCCTCCCATCCAATGGGATCCCATCCATAGAGCCAAAGATGATACTGATTCGGTGCATTCCATAGGATCACGATCCTCATGGATGCATGAAGACACTCACTTATGGATGTGTAACGTAGCAGTAGAAGAAGAGAGGAGAGAAAAAGCCAGAGAGATAGGTGCGAAGGAAACCCATAGATCAATTCAAGACCCAGCCTATGCACCTGTAGTATTCCCTGACGAAGAATTTGAACCTCAAGGCTGGGCAGAAATTTTAGCAACAATGGATGTAGCCATCAATGAAGAACAATGGAAACCCCATTGTGATGAGGATGCCTATGACATTTCAGTTTTCTCAATAGAGCCAATCATGGGAGATTTGGTTTTAGAAGAATGCAAACCTAGCCCTGATGCATTTGAAGATGCGAGTGACTCCGATCTAGAGTCAATCATTATGGACCCACCTTTTGCATCAGATGAAGAATACTTCTATGAAGTAGAATTTCACCCCCAGAGACACGAAGAGCTTACTAATGATGTGAGGTTAACCACACAAGTGGCCGCAAAGAGTGAAGGCAAGAAGGGGAAGAAGAGAGCAATCACACCAGAAGAGGAAGAGTCTTTGTTTGAGGTCCTTGACAATTTTAGAAAGTATGAGATAGATGTATGAAATTGAGCACACTAAGTGGGTATCCCCTATTGTAGTAGTGCCCAAAAAGAATGGGAAGTTATGCGTATGCATCAACTTGAAGAAGGTTAATGCAGCCACCATTAGAGATAATTATCTACTTCCTATCACTGAGCATCTACTAGAACGAGTAGCAGGCAAGGAAGTGTACAGCTTCCTTGATGGATTTTTTGGCTACAATCAAGTAGCCATTGCTCCAGAAGATTAGCATAAGATGGCTTTTTCCACAGAGTGGGGCATATTCGCCTTTAGGGTAATGCCGTTTGGACTTACCAATGTGCCTCCCACCTTTCAAAAATTGATGTGTCATGTATTTAAAGAGTTCTTGAGGAAGAACTTGGAAGTCTATGTTGATGATCTTTGTGCCCATTCCGACATTAGACAAACACATATACCTAAACTCACGCAAATCTTTGACAAATGTAGAGAATATCGTCTGCCTGAACCCAGAAAAGTGTGTTTTCATGGTCAGGAAAGGCAAGATTCTAGGGCACATAGTGTCAAAGAATGGCATATCCACTGACGAAGAGAAAGTGAGATCCATCGCAGAACTATGTAGGCCAGACAATGTGAAGGAAGTACAAACTTTCATGGGGCATTGTGGTTATTACCGACATACATATGCATGCCATCATTGCAAAGCCTTTGTACGGACTTTTGACCAATTTTGAGTGGATTGAGGAATGTGAGAACTCCTTCAATGAGCTTAAACGACGATTATGCTCAATGCCAATCTTGACTACACCAGATTGGAATAAGCCCTTCCATGTGCATGTGTGCTTGCAAATAATTTTAAATTTTTTACTGATCATCAAGAACTCTTGTACTTGGTAAACAAGCCATGCAATACAAGTAGATTGGTGAGATGGTTCCTCTTGCTTATGGAATACAACTTTGAGGTTGTGGTAAGGAAAGGAAAGACTCATTTGAGAGCAGAATCTCTCTAGGCTCACATCCGGAGAGCCCCCATACAGAGTATCAGATGACCTTCCTGATGCTTACTTATTTAACTTGGAAGTTGTGCCACAGTGGGCCAAAACATTTTTGCTAGTGTTGACATATGGACCTAACCACCCAGTCATAAACATTCAAGATAGAGAGGTAGTAAAAGCCCAAAAGTACCACATCATGGCCGGAAGTATGTACAAGCATACAGATCAAGGCATGTTGTCTTGTTGTGTGGAAGAGGATGAGTACGCTAAATGGTTGCAATTAGCACATGTAGGTGCATTAGAGCAATACTATTCAAGACAAAGAACTCTATAGACACTAAGGAGACTTGGAGTGCATTGGTGGACTATGGAAGCAGATGTCCATAAGATGTGTAAAGAATGCTCAATATGTAGTATTAAACCATGTGTGGAGCATGCTACATTGTACCAAGTGTCTCTGATACCAGATTGGAGTGAACCATTAGTAGCCTTCTTGAGGACGAAAACATTTCATAAAGAGATGATGTTGGCTCAGAAAAGAAGTCTAGAATAAGAAGCCCTAGACTACTCACTCATTGGTAATAATCTATACAAGTGTGGCAGAGATGGTTACCTTAGGCTATGTGTCCATGTGAGTGAGTATCTTAAGATCTTGGAAACATCTCACCAGGGTGTAGCAGGAGGACATTTTGGACCAGATCGGGCAATCAAGGCTATACTATTTGCAGGTCTTTGGTGGCTGACCCTTCACATGGATGCACATACCTATGTGAAGAGGTGTGATGTCTGTTAGCGAACTCAGTATCCTATACACAAAGATGAGATGCCTTTGAAACCTATGATGGGTCGACGTGCATTCTCTAAGTGGGGAATAGACTTTGTAGGCCCTATTAATCCCCCAGCTAAGGGTTCTCATGCAGAATACATCATTGTGGCCACAGACTATCTAACCAAGAGGGTAGAGGTAAAAGCCACCACGAAGAATGATGCTCAAATGATAGCTAAGTTCTTATTTGAAAATAAGTTCACTAGATACAGGCTACCTATTGAACTAGTAAGTGATAGAGGCACTCACTTCTGGAATGAAGTTATTGAAAATCTTCTCCAAGAGTTCTTGGTAGTACATAAGAAGTCTGCCCCTTATCATCCACAAGCTAATGGGCAAGCCGAAAGCACAAATAAGATTCTATGTAATGTATTGACAAAACTAGTGAATAATAAATGCTCTGATTGGGACAAACAGCTACACCATGATGTTTGGCATATAGAGTTTCTTATAAAACGGTACTTCAAGCCACACCCTTTCAGATGGTATTTGGCCAAAATGCAGTGCTACCATTGGACTTTTTGATACCCAAATCGAGAGTAGCATAGGAGCATGAGTGGATAGGCCATGAGCTCTCATCTAGAATCTTTGACCTGGAATGATTAGGTGAAACAAGATTAAGAGCGGCAGCAAGAAGTTATGCAGCCAAGAAAAGACAAAAAGCATATTTTTATGCACATGTGAAGGATAAAAGCTTGAAAGCGGGAGACCTAGTCCTAGTTTATACCCTGAAACAACATGCAAGAAACCTAGAAAAGCATGGCTTTGGACCTATGATCATTAATAGGATCTCAACTAGTGGAGCAGTCCAATTAGCTACACTCGAAGGTAATGTTCTCCCTAGTTACATAAGTGGATGTAGAGTCAAACTATATCAAGAACCCCTCACTGAGGAAATGCTCAATCGACTCAACACTGCCAAGAAATGTAAAGAAGAGGAAAAACGAATTCAAGAAGAAGCATAGACAGAAGCCTTGGAAGGCATCCGAAGAATGAAGTTGAGAAGAAAAGGAAGAGATCAGTCTAGGAGAGAGGCGTATGCAGATCTAGGGTATCATATGGCTACGTGCAAAGTTTCGGGTATTAGCTCTCATAGAATAATTGATAGACATCCTTTTGTAACCTTAGAGATAGGACAAGGAAAGAGTGCAAGGAGTGTACTAGCCTTGATTGACTCGGGTGCAGCCACTAGTGCTGTTAGACTTTCCTACTGTCAAGAATTGAACTTAAGTGTCAATCCTATAGAAGCATATCTTATAGGATTGGGAGGTGTGGAAACCCCTTGCATGGGCGAGGTGGAAATTCCCCTCTACATTCAAGATGTTTTAATGACAGTTAAGGTACTAGTGTGTCAAGATGAGGACCTCAGAGAGCCTCTTGTCTTGGGTCAAGATTGGATCTATGATCATGCAGTCAACCTAAACCTAAGAAGTGGACTTCTTCAGGTCTGGGTAAATCAGAACCGCATTACACTTGAATTAGAGAATGAGGCACTCAAGGAATTAGGAAAGGCACAAACTCCTGGTCCTTCCAGGAGTACACATGAAGATGACCATCCTATTCTTGTCCAAAACTATGTGATGCAGAGGGATGATTATCTCAACAAAGAATTCAGGGATACGACAAAAATCCCTTCTTTTCCAAAATCCATAGGGATGCAGCAACCAAAGGCGGATCAAATGCAGAAGAAGCAGACAACTTATGCTCGAAGCCAAAAGAAAATACGAAGCACGGTGTCTCAACCACCAAAACAAGTGTGGGTGCAGAAAGGCGATCAACCTATTGCGGTCCAGTCACAACCACTGGTTCAGCTTCATCTTACCGGGCAACGACAAGACACCAATAAGAAGTCTTTCAAAAAGTCTTCCACTAAAGTGAAGTCTATCTGGGTACCCAAGAAGTCGATGAAGGCTGACCCAGAATCAAGACAAATTTGGGTGCCTAAAGCTTGCTTGCAGGCTCAAATAGCTACACACAGATCACACCATTTACAACATGGTTCACTCACTCGAAGAGTCGATGCCTACTCTTATTCGATACACACAAACACATGTTTTCCCACGAGCAAGAGCAGACTCACTTGTAAATGGGTCCCTAAAAAGCTTCATTTCCAAGCAAACACTCTCATAAAGCCCTCGAGAGTGTCCATAAAACCAAACCGAAAGCCATCCATTGTATTTGGTAGCCCAAAGCTTGTAATAAACGCCCCAACCCCATTTGCAAATTCATCTCCACCTACTAACTTCATCATTCTCACACTGCATCTTTACACTTAGCTCATAGGACTACTTGTTCACTAACGACACACACGATCATCAAGCACTTAGTGACCCACTAACCCATCACTCACCTCATGTTGATGTTGTAACAGGGACAAAAATTGTTCTATCTTGTCCATTACAATGTTAATGCATGATTCTATATTCTCACAGAATCAGCAAGCAAGCAGTAACATGGCAGAAGTAGGAGGCACCAGTTCCCAGGCAGGGTGGAACGCCTAGATAGTGTACATTGAAACCCTCCTCCTCGAACCCCAACTCACCAAGAGGCCTCAAGAACTTAGAGCTGTGCATGTACTTCCCATTCAGGACCCTCCGCAGGGACACACTTCTCAAGTGGGCAAACATGCACATTGGTTCAGTGATGTCGCAGGACCATTGGGAGATGGCACCTACTTTTGGGAGGCAGAAATTGAGTTTAATGGCAAATGGGGATGCTACCATTTCTTCACCCATGAATTTGAGTAGTATCAGAATGTAGAAGTAATGCGATCGGTATGGACCAAAGCGAGCTTGGATAGCTATTTCTGGGCACATTTACCTAAGCCAGATTTCCTCGGCTGCTCCTACCTTAGCAGTACCATGACCCTGAGCAGAGCCAAGGGAGGCTATAGTACTTTCGTGCTACCCTCACTAACGCCAGGCCACGAGCTCAAAAGATTCAAACTGACCCTCAACCTAGTACCGGAAGCATTGAACATGCATGGTATGCATATTCCCACTAAGAAAGAAACAATGATTCCCGGTAGGATGAAGAACAAGGATCTCAACAAATTGAAGGACATGGTAGCAATGACACCAACCATCGCCCTCCACCTACGAACGATCATGCAACACTTCACCTTCCCCGCCCAAGAACGCTTCACTATGCCACCAAAAAAAATCTGGTTTAGCTTGTACTTGGCGGAGACAGAGGATCTCACAATCAATCTACCACACTGGATCATAGATCAAATCCACCTAGCACATCAATGATGGAATAAGAAACAGAAGAATGTGCTTCATGGGTGTTGCACGCTGACAAAAATAATTTATATATGCTTAGCTTATGATGTGCCCATTCAAAGAGCACTAGTATGGCCCAGAGCTCAGGAGTTCCACAGATGACTATCCACAACGGGTCCTCCATCAAAGAAAATGAGAGGTACAGTCCAATTATCATGTGACCAAGCAAGGGGAGCCACCACCACAATAGAGGTGACCCCTCCACAGACACGACGTGTTAGTCCGTTTACAATTTGCTTGCCCGAACAAAGTGCAGAAGGACCTAATCTAGTTTATCCTCCAATCCCTTTTGACCTGGAGTTTCCACAAGCCTACACCCTGAATGATCTCACTGATGAAGAAATTGCTAGGCTGATCAATGAATCTAACCTCGAGACGGAAGTAGAGAAGACCCAAGGACCACAACCCACTACAACAACTTCAGCCCCGACCCAACCGGAAGTAGTAGAAGTAGAAGAGGATGAAAAAGAGACTGAACAAGAAGAAGCAGACGAGGAGCATGATCAAGAATACGAATAAACTTCCAAATGGGAAATGGTCTTTGGGGGTTGGTTAGTGGTATTGAGGTGAAGCAATACATAAATCCACATACACCTACTAAGATTCAAAGGAGAGTCATTAGAGAATGGGAAGAAAGGGATAGAAGATTGATCTTCATTCTTTCTCAACACATAACCAACTCCATGGTTGGTCATATCCAAGACCTAGATACATCTAAGAAGGTTTGGGAGTGTTTAAAAAGGTTGTACTCTACCTCTACAAAGGCTAGAAAAATTCAGCTCAAGAATGAACTCAAAGACCTTAGGAAATCATCAAATCACAACATTAATGACTTCATACTCAAAGTAAAAGAGATCTCGGATGCACTCGTTCAATAGGATGTGTTGTAGATGATGATGACCTAGTTGCCCACACACTTAATGGGCTTAGAGAGGATGATAAATGGAAGGCATTCACAACCTCTCCGTATGTAAGGGATTCATTACCAGATTTTGAGCAACTTACTTCTCTTATGGTGACTTAGGAGCTCAACCATGGAGGCAACAAGTCAAAGGGCAGCCAAGACCAACTCTTCTATGTAGGCAAAGGAGGAAGAGGCAAAGGCAATAGAGATGCTTCAAGAGGAAGAGGTAGAAGAAACTACCAACAAGGCAGCCAAAGCTATCAAGGGAGTCAATTAGGCCAAAATGAAGGTCAATCATCAAGAGGAAAAGGAAGAGGAAGAGGTAGAGGAGGAAGATATGGAGGTCGAGGCTAGTACAACTCAAATGGATGCTTCAATTGTGGGAAGCAAGGACACTATGCCAAATATTGTTGGCAAAAGCAAGGTGGGAACAATTACAAAGGGCAAGGTAATTATGCTATCTCCTCAACAAATTCAAAAAATGAGCATTTGTTAGCTATGAAGCATAAACGTGAAGGTCAACCACATGATAAGGTGTGGTATATAGATAGTGGTTGTAGTAACCACATGTTAGGTAAAGAGGAGTACTTCAACAATCTTGAAGCACCCAAGCAAAGAGGCTTTGTGGAGAGAGGAGACAACATAGAGCATGAGATACAATAAATGAGAGATGTGAAGCTTGAAGCTAAGCATAAATCAAGAGGACTATCTAAGGTATTGCATGTTCCTACTATTACAAAGAACTTAAGCCCTATTGGACATATGGTTGAAAAGGGATACCAAGTCAAATTCAATCAAAAAGGATGCTTTATTGAAGACCCAAGGAATGGCTATGAGCTGATAGCCAAAGGAAAGAAGGAAGGAAGGATGTTCACTCTTGACATTGGGAAAGGACAAAGCCACAAGGCAATGTTCATCACCTATGGAGACAAGAAGATTGGAGATTTGGATTTGTGGCATAAAAGGTGTGGTCACATCAACATTCAAAGGTTGAACGACATGGAGAAGAGGCAATTGGTAAGAGGTTCACCACATGTTTCATTACAAATGTTGCATGTGATGTGTGAAGCTTGTCAATTCGGCAAGTCTACTAGGCAGCCCTTCAAGAAGAGTGGATATGTAACACATGGTGTGTTAGACCTTGTGCACAGAGATGTGTGGGGGCCAACCAAAGAGACCTCTCTTGCACATAATAGGTATTTTTAACCTTCATAGATGACTACTCACGATAAGTATGGTTGTATTTTATAAAGCAAAAATCAGATGTGTTTGATGTATTCAAAAGATTCAAGGCACAAGTTGAAAAGGAGACAAGTTTCTACATCAAATACCTAAGGTCCGATGGAGGGGGAGAGTAATTCTCCCATGCTTTTTGTGATTTATTGTAGGACCAAGGTATAAAGAGGCAAATGACTTGCAGGTATACTCCCCAACAAAATTGAGTGGCAGAGAGGAAGAATAGGTATATTTTTGAAATTGCTAGGAGTATGTTATATGAAATGAATGTGCCTTTAACATATTGGGTAGATGTTGTTTCTACTATTGTGTACTTGATGAATAGGTGTCCCACATCAAGGGTACATGACATCACACTTGAGGAGGCATGGAGTGGAAGGAAACCAAACCTTTCACACATAAGAATCTTTGGTTGTGTATGCTACACACATGTGCCACAAGAGTTGAGAGGTAATATGGATGCAAGGGCTAAAAGATGTATGTTTATTGGTTGTGCTTTTCTTAATGGTGATTTGCAAGAGATAGTTTACATGACTCAACCATTAGGATTTAAGAACCCTAAATATTCAAATTTTATTTCTAAACTTAGAGAAGCATTGTATGGTTTAAAGCAAGCTCCTAGGGCATGAAATCAAAGGCTTGTGGAGTATTTGTGCAATTGTGAATACAAGCCAAGTGATAAATATCCTTCCTTTTACCTCAAGAAGGAAGGAGGACTAGTTGTCTATGTATGCATATATGTGGATGAGTTGATTATAAGAGGAAGTGATTATGCACGTATCACATGGATCAAGGCCAAGCTCGGAAATGAATTCAAGATTTCAGATCTTGGAGTTCTTAAATAATTTCTTGTGATTGAAGTTATTTATGTGGAAAATGGTAGTTACCTTGCTCAAAGGAAATACTTGCTAGATGTACTTTATAAGTATGGTATGAGTGGATGTAAGGCACTCACACAACCTGTGGATCCAAACACTAAGTTATGTGTAGGTGAAGGACAACCTCTTCAAGATATTTTAGCATATGGAAGCACAATTGGAAGCCTTAATTATGCGACCATCACAAGGCGTGACTTGTCTTATGTCGTAGGAGTTCTTTCTCAATTTCTAAATTCACCAACTAATGTTCAAATGAATGCAGCCAAGAGAGTGCTTAGATACATCAAGCACACTCTAAACCAAGGGTTATACTACCCTTGTGGAGATGGATTACAACCTCAAGGTTTTAGTGATGCTGATTGGGATGGTTCAAAGCATGATAGAAGGAGCACATTTGGCTATGTCTTCATGCTAGGTCAAAGATTCATTTCATGGACGTCCAAGAATCAACCTAGAGTTGCATTATCATATAGTGAGGCTGAGTACAGAGCTTTAGTACTTGCTAGATGTGAGATCATGTGGCTCAAGAAGCTCTTCAAAGACTTGGATGTGGAGGTCAAAGAGCTCACTCTATTTGGAGACAACATGTCAAGCATTCATCTAGCAAGCAACCCTATGTTCCATGCAAGAAGCAAGCACATAGAGATAAATTATCACTTTATCAAAAAGAAGGTACTAACAAGGAAGTGGACATAAAGTACATCAACACAAAGTAGCAACTTGCAGATATCATGACCAAATTCATGGATGCAAGCAAGTTTGAGAAGTTTAAGATCAACCTCAATATAAAGGAGATCAATGGACACTAACACTTGAGCTTGAGGGGGAGTGTTAGAAATGTACAAGCTCAAATGTGTGTGAACGAAGCCTTAACTCAAGTTCCACATCATTTCTATCTTTGGTAAAGTCTACAAACACTTTTCCATGACTTTTTTAGCTCAAGATTCCATCGACCTTGATTGAGAAAAGTGGGGGTTTCCGGAGGCATGATTCAAATTCGAATTCTATGTGAACGTTTAGAGCATTATATAAGCAATATCTTGGAAGAAATTCATGGCCTCATCAAGTTTCATTTGTGCACCTTTAGGCTCTCATTTGGAGTGTATATCCAGTTCTAAGCTAGCCCCCTACCTGCTGAAGTTTTCACTTTGGCTGAGATTATGTATCGCCTATATCCCTTTATGTAGTTGTCCATTTCATGCGCAAGATAGCTCGTATTAAAGCTCTTGTTGTAAGCCTTCATTTGAATTTAATCTTAGTATCAAGTGTTCCTTATGCTTGTTTATATTGAGCTTGAAATCTCTCTAGCCTATCTCTGCATATTCTCCAACATATGTGTGTGAAGAGGTACACGTAAGGGATATCTATGTATTTGGGCATATTTTGGCATGGCTTGTAGAAGGAGTTTGAAATAGGTCACACTCTCCACATTGAGTTATCTGTTGCTCATTGGAAAGCTTAGAGATTCTATTTGTAGTGTACAAAAGCTCCTAAGTTCAATCGTGAGGTCTAGAGAGAAATTCAATTTTTGTTGGCCTGTGATAGTGGTTTGTTTGGTTGTAGGAAGGTCCTATCATTCTTTTGCTACAACTAGGAGTGGATATACTCCATTAAGTTATATGTGTCATGAATAAAATTAATCTTGATTTTGAGTGAATAAGCTTCTTCATCAAGTGCCTATTTCTCTTTCTAAACACCATATTCATTTTAAAAGAAGAGTATGGATGTGTTAGAGATACACGATATGGTTGTGCATAAGAGACGTTTTTGTTTTATTTGCATGCAATTATTTGTTTTGATCAAATTTGGAATTTCAAATAGACAATCAGATATGGATACAGAATATAGTCTTGGTGAATTCTTAGTACACAAAAGATTGAAGGTGTGATCTATGAGTGATTTCATTCACTCATGATAATGGTTAGCTTTCCATCAATGTATGATGTTGCAAAAGACATAAAAGCTATTGTTACTACATTGCACCAACATATTTTTTATTTTTTGTACCCTTGCTGCAAAAAAAGGTGGATTGAGGTGCGTGATGGGGGATGTCCAACAGTCATAGTTAGGGCTATGCTCGACTTTGTTGTTGACCTCATGCAATCATAGTGGTTTAAATTGATCCCATTTTTGCTTGGCTACTCGTGCTCCTTCTCCCACTGCCTGAGAGAGGTATTCTCCATGCTCTCCCCCTATGGCCAGAAGGGAACTTGGGTCCATGGCTTCTCGTGGTCTACTACCTGAAATCGAAGGTGGACATTTTTCTTTACAAGTACTAAACATGCCTATTCTTTCCTCTGAGGATGATATTCTTGCTAATGGCCAATATCCTCTTGGTTTTCACCCCCTTGCAAGGCCGAATGAGGAATACATCTGTGGTGTAACGAACTCTGAGGTGAGGGGCAATGACATTGTTGACTCAACAATTTTTAACACGGGCTTCATCCCCCATGTAAGTTCTCATTCTCATGCTCTGCTCTCATGGATTGAGCTTGGTAAAACATTTGTGGATGTTCTTCTATTTGGGATTTCTCAGGTGGTTGCTTTTGGTTTCCCTATGGCGTCTGCATAGGTCAAAAAAGGTAAATCTTCTCTACATTTCACTCCTGATTGTTTTTTCAAGGAAATGAACAATATTGTTGCCTTTCAAATTGATACAAATTTAGTCATAGACAAAGGATCGTTTTCTTAGTGGAAAAATGAGCTCTCTGAGCGGGTTGTTATTGCCCTTTGTCACGGACCCCGGCCTCCGATGGATGTCTTGAAACATTGGATTAAATGCAATTGGGAATCTAAAGGCTTAACAGTTAGACAGATCCAATATCTTCCCAATGGATATTTTCTGTTCTTCTTTGATGATTCGATCAGTGCGTTTAGAGGCATTACAGAGGGAAAATGGATTATAAGAAATATGCCAGTTTCTTTCTTCAAGTGTTTTATGAGATTCAATCCTCATGGTCCTAAACCCTCCCGTGTTTCTCTTTGGATAGAATTGCTTGACTTACTTGTTGACTTTTATCCCTGGATTGCAAGACTATGCTCTCTCATAGGTAAGGTGCTTGGTCAGTGGCTGAGGGGCTCCATTAATCCCAAATGGGATCTACAGGTGCTTCTCAAAATCAATATTAATAAAGCGCTCAAAGTTTCTCTCGAAATTAATGATTCTGATGGATGGTTGTTGCATGAGCAAAAGGTTCTCTACAGAAACTTGTCGAATGCCTGTTTTAAATGCAATAGGTTAGGTCATTCGTTTAGAGATTTTCCTTTACTGAAAGAGGTGAATAATAATATGGATGCTAAAAAAGTAGATGATTAGCCCATCCACAAAGGGCCTTTAGCTCATGCCATCAAAAAGCCTCAAACCAAGCAAGCGGAAAAAAGGATAAAATGTGGGTTAATATTTTTGATGTGTTATTAGAAGAAGTTTATAATCCACTTTCTATGACACATAAAAGAGTTAAAGATCTTGATGCTTTTCCTTCTAGAGCAACGATCTCAATTGAGTTTTTTGATCGGGTTGGCATGAAGGATTATGTCCCTACAACCAAGGCCCCCAAGGATTCAAAAATAGGTTGGATGATTGTTCAAAACAAGAATAAACTCCCAATGATTTCTGCTGCTAATTCTAACACTCCTACTAATGGCCTTGGGCTAGAGACTTATAATACTTTGGCATCTGAGGACTACAAGTTTGTTGACGAACTTTCAAAGATTGATGATGCAAAAATCAATGGGCTCCAATGCCATAGTAACAATGTTGATGATCTGAACCTTAGCCAGAAAGAGAACTGGGTGCCGTCAAGTCAAAAAATCTCTAGAACAAAGAGGAAAGATAGTCTATTGAAATCCAAAAGGAAGGATATTTTGAAAAACTTGTCTTCAAATAAGTGCACTAGAAACATTAAGAAATGACTCTGTATTTGGTGACTAGTTTTTTTGCTTCTTTTTGTTTACCATGAATATTCTAAGCATCATCTCTCTTAACATTAGAGGGATCACTGATCCGACTAGAGCTAAGTGCATAAACTAGTGGATGTTTGACCTATCTTTGATGCTTGACATTATTTGCATTTAGGAGCTTAAGCTCTTGGGAGCTTGATTGAATTTTCATTTAATTAGTGTTTCTAACAAGCATTCTTGGTCATACAGTAACCATCCTCAGGGAAAGGGGGGATCTCCTATTGGGGTAACCAATGCGATTAGTAATTTTGTCAAAGATAAAATTCAGAGACCTTCTCATCAATGGGCTAGTGTTACCCACTGTAAGCCTTTTGAGTGCACCGTGATCAGTATCAATGCTCCCAAGTGTCCCCATCAGAGAACCCTCTATTGAAAAGAGTTTTCCCATCTGGTTGGCCTCCCTATTATTGTTGGGGATTTCAATATGGTTACTGCATTAGTGATAGATTTGATAAAAAAAAGAATGGTCATTTCTAGCCAAGAGTGGTAGAAGTGGATTAGACTCATTACTAAGCATGACTTGCTTGATATCCCTTCCCAAACTGGTGTCACCTAGAATAATAGGCAAAAAGGCCCCCAATTCTGTGTAGCTCATCTTGACCGTGCTCATAAACCTTGCTCTATCCCACCAATTCTGGGACATGAAAGTTGAGCTTGACCACTCTTTATGCATTTCGGATTACTTCCCTATTAGAGTGTCCCTTAAGCATAACTATTCTAATGCTAGATTGGGTCTGCCACATTTGGATCCGTCTCTCCTCAATGTCCCCTATGTGATAGAAAAGTCCAAAAACATCATCTCCCATTGCTTCAATAAATTTCATAACCCTTGTGTGGTTTGGGCCACAACTATCAGAGAAATCCATGTTCTCTTTACCCACTATAAGTCTCTCAAGAGAGATGCTAGAGCTAAGAGAAGAAGTGACATAGTTAAAGAGATAGACTTGCTAGGTTCCTCTCAAAGCCTTGATAAAAATGGGTTTGATTTTATCCCTTTAGGAGAGATTGAAATATGAAGAGTACATTGAAGCTAGGAGCATTCTTTCTGCTTCAAGAGAGTTTTGGGCAAGGAATCTTGACAAGCCTAGCAATAGTATGTTTTCTTTGTTGAAAAAAAACAAAAATAAAGATTTTGTTCCATTGCTTATGAAAAAGTCAAGTGGTTTCCATATCAATGATGAGGAGAACTTGCACGAGGCTACTCGCTTCTTTACTGATGTTTTTTGCAGTTCTCCCAAGTGGGGTGAGGTCATCCGCGGAGCCAAGGCTTGCATCGCTCTTAAAAGGAAAAAAAATGATTCCTCCTCGCATGGTTGCCATGCTGGACCTGCCCCTCATTGCTGACGAGATAAAAGAAACCATAGGTAAATTGAAACCTTGCAACACTCCGGGCCTTGATGGTATTCCTAATGCATTTTTCATTGCTTTAAAAGATTTCCTGACTCCCTTTATTCTCTTGATTTGGAATGAATCTATTCGTTGAGGCACTCTTCTTATTGAAATCAACACTAGAGTATAAAGTTGATATTTATAAGATATTTGCCCCTTCCCTTGCTAGGAGACTCAGCCCTCTTATGAAAGACATCATCGTGCCAGAGCAAAAAGGGTTCAGCAAAGGTAGATTTATTCGAAAAGGAATCCGAAAAGCAAAAATTGTTTTGCAAGTACTGTAAAGGAAATGATCATATCATAAAGAATTGTCCAAAACTGGCTACTAAAGAGGCAAAGCAGAAAGAGGCTAGAATGGTTGTTGTAGATGCCTCTACACCAAAAGCAAAGTCTACTAATCTTGTGTAGGAAGAAGAATCAGCGTTTACTATTGTTTTTAGTTTCGACCCATCTTTCATGAGTAGTGCATGTCTACAGTAGACTCAGATGTTTGGTACTTTGATAGTGGGGTGACCAAACATATCACCTCGCAGCGTAGTTTCTTCACTTCACTCGAGCCTGCCCCTCAGGGAGTACTGTCACATGCACCAACAACTCCTATTATCCTATCATGGGAGTTGGTAAGATCATTTTGACTACTACTAATGGTATTTCTTTCACTTTTTCAGATGCTTTATTTATGCCGGTATCAAGAAGAATTTGTTATCAGTTTCAGCTTTAACCAAGATTGGCTTGGTTTTGAAATTTGTTGATGAGAGGTGTACAATTCATGGTCTGTCAAATGGTGATGTGATTACTGCTTCTGGCGTTTTATGTTGTGGGTTGTATAAGCTCATAGATTATGAAAGATCTGTGAATGAATTAGCATGTGCAGTACATGATTCTTAGGCTATGTCAGATGCAAAGCTTTGGCATGCATGCTTTGTTTATCTGAATTTTGCTAGTTTGCTACGCCTACAAAAATTTGAAATGGTGTCCTCCTTGCCCAAACTTGAGGCACCTCAAAAACATGTATGTGAAGTCTATATTTTGGCCAAAATGCAGTGTTCCTCATTTCCAAAAGATGGTTCAATTCAGACAACTCAAAAATTGTAGCTTGTACCTCAAATGAGAAGGCATTTGGATTTCCTTTCATCATCAAACGAAGAAAAGAAGCAAAACTCTAATACGACTCAAGAACAACATTTAGAACCATCTGTACAAGTGAGCTATCTGGTATAACCTCACTAGCAAAAATCAATTGTTCCTTCAAGTATTTGATCTTTGTTAGAAAACTATCCATAGAATCACCTTCATTCATGTGCTCACTCTCCAACTGTTTTCGGAGGTAAGCAACACAAGCCTCATTCCTATCTTGGTACAATGTGGTAAGTGTATCCCAAGCATCCTTAGCTGTTTTGCAAGAGCGTATGTGAGGAATAATGATATGTTTGACAAACAAAGCTATCAATGCATGTGCTTGGGCATATCTGCCATCCCAACAAATTTTCTATGCACTGTTGAAGACAACTTCCAAGACAAATTTTGCTAGGCCTATATCAGACTTTGAGATGCTTATACTGGCAAACTGATATTGGTATATACATTTGGCACAAAAAGACCAAATAGCCTACACAAGCACTACAATAGTGTGTTCGGAGGCCTAAATAAGCTCAGGTCATGATTTCGGCACCACATAGCAAAGCTATTTTGATCTCTGAAACATGGTCAGTATGCTCACTAGAATTCGTGCAATTCTCAAACTACAACTAGAGAGGTGTAGATGACGCCCTAGATGAAGTAGTGACCTACTCTGATACCAATTGTTGGAGTTAGACATCTGTAGAAGCATGCGAACAACACAAGAAAGAAGAAGAAGCTTGCAGCTCAACACACAATTCTTAGTATATTACCACTAGAATGTACAAATATAAGTAGCCCGTTAGGGCAATAGGCGTATATACAAGCTAGGGGAAAAAACCTCCTAAAGAGGGAGAAAAGTGCCCCATCATCCTAGTGTGTTCACACACATCACTACCTAAATATATCAACCATCTCCATGGATGAAGATAAGGTACGAATAATCAATGAATTACCTAGGCCAAAGATCATCAAAGAAGTACAAGCATTTATGGGCCATTGTGGTTATTACCGACGAGTCATACATATGTATGCAATCATTTCTAAACCACTCTACAACGTGCTAACCAATTTTGAGTGGACAAAAGAATGTGAAAGTTCCGTGAGTGAGCTTAAATGAGATTGTGTTCTATACCTATTCTAGTAGTGTCTGTTTGGAACAGACCTTACATGTAGATGCCTCTAATTATGCCATAAGATGTGTGTTGCCACAACCCATAGAGGAGGGAAATATAGATTTACCAGTTGCATATGCCAGCAGGCAGATGAATGATGCAGAGAGAAATTACACCACTACTAAGAGGGAAGGACTAGGAATGGTCTATGTAGTGAAGAGTTTTGCCATTATTTATTGGTAAATAAGTTTAAACTCTTTATTGATCACCAAGCCCATTTGTATTTGGTCAACAAACCATGCAACAGAGGTAGATTGGTATGTTGGTTTTTACTCTTGATGGAGTATGATTTTGAAGTTGTACTCAAAAAGGGGAAAAAACACTTAGCAGCGGACCAGCTCTCTAGGATAACTTTCGGAGAAGCAGCTGTAGGGGTACCAGACAAGCTACATGATGCATATCTCTTCAATGTTGAGATTGTAGCTGACTAGGCCAAGTCTTTAGTTCCAATACTGACATATACACCTAAGAACCCCTGATTAAAAACCAAGGAGAAGGTGGTTGTCAGATTGTAGAGATATGAACTTCTCGCAGGAAGTATTTACAGGCAAGACCACCACAATATCCTTGCGTATTGTGTAGAAGAGCAAGAGTATAAAAATTGGTTTCAGTTAGCACATATAGGTGCATTGGAGCAACATCATTCTAGAAAAGGGATGTTATCAAATGTAAAGAGGTTAGGTGTGTGTTGGTCATCAATGGAAAATGATGTCCGACGACTGTATGACGAATGTCTTAAGTGTGGTAATAGACCCCCAATGGAACATGCCACTTTGTACTAGGTGATTGTAATCCCAAAATCGAGTGAACCTTTAGTTACTTACCTAAGGACACAAACGTTTCCTGCGGACATGACACTAGCCCGTAGACGCAGCTTAGAACAAGAGGGCTTAGAATACAAGCTCATTGGTGATAACTTGTATAAGCAAGGATAAGACAATTATGTAAGGATATGTATGCATGAAAGCAAATATCATAACATATTGGAAGCTACAAACCAGGGTGTAGTAGGAGGCCATTTTGGACCCGATCATGTTATCAAAGCTATATTATTTTTAGGACTATGGTGGCCTAGTCTGCATATGGATGCCCACACCTATGTCAAACGATGTGATGTATGTCAAAGGACTCAGTATCCCATACACAGGGATGAGATGCCCCTACGGACCATGATGAGAGGAGGCACATTCTCAAAATGGGGAATAGGTTTCGTGGGAACCTATTAATCCCCCTGCAAGGGATTCCCATGTTGAGTACATCATACTTTCCACTCACTATCTTACAAAATGGGTCGAAGCTAAGGCCACCAGGAAAAATGAGGCACACACCACTGCTAAGCTCTTGTTCGAGGATGTCTTCACAAGATATGGACTTCCTATCAAGCTTGTAAGTGATAGGGGTACTCATTTCTTAAACAAGGTTATTGAATATCTATTACACGACTTTATGGTTGTACACAAAAAATCAGCCCCATAACATCCACAAGCTAACGGACAAGATGAGAGTACTACTAAGTTTTTGAGAAAAATTCGCACCAAAATTGTGAACAATCAACGTTCGGATTGGGATCAACAATTACACCATGCTTTGTGGGCTTATCGTGTAGCCTATAAAATAGTGCTTATGGTTTTTGGCCAGAATGCCATGTTGCCTTTAGATTTTTTGATACCCACACTCAAGATTGCTCACGAGTACGAATGGATAGGTCATGAGATTTCCTCAAGAATACTTGACTTAGAACATTTGGGAGAGACAAGACTACCAGCAGTAGCAGGAATTTATGCTACTAAGAAGAGATAGAAAGCCTACTTTGATGTTCATATTAAAGACAAGGGATTATGAGTAGGAGATTTGGTGCTAGTTTACACCGTGAAACAACATGCTCGCAAGTTAGAGAAAGGAGGTTACGGACCCATGATCATCAATAGAATAACTAGTGTCGCTTAGTTATATTAGTGGATGCGAGGTTACATTATCCAGGAACTTTTAACCGTAGACATGCCTAAATGAATTACTCTTGCCAAGAAGAGAAAGGAAGAAGAGGAACGAAGCATAGCTCAAGCCAAAGTAGAAGTGTTGGAATGCATCAGGTGAATGAGGCTACGAAGGAGAGCACTAGATAGAGAACATCAATCAGTGGATGCCCCATGATAACGGATAGCTATGTGCCAACTTGAAGGAAGAGATGTCCCCAGTATCATTGATACAAGACCATTCAGTAATATCAATCTAGGCCATGAACCCATGCGCACGCAATGTAAAGCTTTAATTGACTTAGGTGCAACCACAATAATATTTGAATCTTTCGTAGGGAATGTGAGATTAAGCCCCTTGAAGCCTATCTCATTGGACTAGGTGGATTAGAAACCCCTTGCATAGGCGAGGTCGAGCTACCCCTCTCCATCGAAAAGGTGACCTTGATGGTACAACTCTTGGTTTGTCATGACGATCATCAAATAGAACCCATGATCCTAGGCCAAGATTGGTTATATCATTACTTGGTGAGTTGGATCATGAACTGCCCCTCCAAAGTGGACATAGACAGGTGTTGTATGTGACATAATCTCCCCCAACCTTCTGCACGTCAGCACATTCTAGAAAACCCACACAGGAAGTACCACCCATCTAGGAGCAGAAATTCGATAGACAGACAAGAATCTGACAAGTATGGCCGTGTAAGAATCAATCTTCAGATGAATGTTAACAGTCACCATTTCTAGGAAAGAGTGCAGTGGATCTCCCTTTTTTTCCAAACCAGCATGTGGATACAATATCTCACCTTCGACAAGTTGCGTGGTCACATCATCCATGTACTCATTAGTGCAACATGTCAGGGTGGTTCATTCGACAGTCCACTCAAGCATACCCTCAACTAAGGTGGATACGTAAGGTGACTATACCCTGTAAGTCAAACACTCTAGATCTTCAGCAGCCCTCTCAATTTCGATCGAGGCAACACATTCCACAAATTTGGGTACCAAAGTCTGTGGTGTAGCTCAATCCAAGTCTCGCGAGCTCTGGGTACCTAAAAAGTTCTTAGTTTATGCTTCAACCTTAGTCAGCTCTAAGAAGACCTTCTTTGAGACTACTAGAAAACCCTACCTACCTTCTTTTGTAAATAACAGTTCATCTCTTCTAACCCCCTGTGTGACATAGAAATGGTTCCCTAAGCCTTCTGTAATCACGAAGACTCTCGGCCTAGCTCATTCTGACCATCGACTTAGTGAAACTAACACTCTTTTTAACCACTACATGCAGAACCAATTAAACAACTTCATATCACCACTTTCATTGTAAAATACACTGACTTTGTAGGTAGTAATCATTCGAAATCAATTGTAGAGCCACACACCTCACACATTCCCACTCACAGTCAAGCACGCACTTCTCACAATTCACTTCTCACATCATTAAAATCACAGACTGCATAGGGAGCATGTTGGTGGTGGAAAGGAATGGAGGTCTCATCTTCTTGGGATCTTAATTATTTTCCATGACTAATGGTGTTTCCTCTTCACTTGAGCTTAGGTCCGCAACACCAGCTTTTCATCATGCAAGCAGAAGGTTCGACAAGTGCAACACTCGGGCGGCCCGTTGTCGGGATGAAATCCCTCAGGGAAGTGTGATGATTTTTTTCAAAAGTTCATTGTTTTTGAGTTTTTGTGTGATGTTTTGATCTAAAGAGGATACATTTCATGCATGATTTGACTGATTTGATTGCCTGTGTGATAAGAAACCATGTTAGAGATGTGTGTTAGAACCGTGCGTGTAAATAATTGACATTAGACCCAAGAAAACCTTAGGTTTGACCCTTGAAACTGAGTGGAAACACGAAGTTTACCCCCTGAAAAATGAACTTGAACCCTTGGAAACCCTTGGAGTTTAGGCTGAAATTATAAATAAACTGTTAAATTGACAAGTTTGAGATAATTGTGAGCAAACGCTAAATTTTCCCGGCCAAAAACCCTAGGTCGGACCCCTGGAAATGGCGGTTTCTGTAGGCCAAACTCTTAAAACCCATTAAAACTGTAAATATCCAGTGTGAAAACGTAACCTTAGTCTACGGAAAAATTAAAATACCGCCGAAATTAGAAAGTTAATTGAGGAGGTGGGAACGTTCTAGAAGCCAGTCCAAGGGGGGGCCTATAAATAAGTGCTAATTCATTTGTTTAACCTCACCCTATGGATCTTGCTCGTGGATTGTCACCTCCAGGTATGTTCCTTGTCCTGACTTCTCCGTTCATGTTTTGCTTTCTTGTTCATACTTCCATGGGGATACACCGAGATGAAGATAGTCTTTTCCGTTAGCCATCTTCGTTCCATAGGAGTGTTTTCGTTCGGATGACCAAGGAAGAAATAGTTGCAGAGTCGGTCGGTGTATGACATAAGTGTTTTAGTGATACATGCACGCTGTAGGGGATCTATGGAGAGAGCTATGTTGCAGACAGTGGAGCGAGAGAGATGGGGAAGCACCAATGGGTGAGACTCTCTCTCCCCCCTCCCACGGCTGCGTGCACGCGCATGTAGGAGAGAGAGTATCTCTCCTCCCCCTCCCACGGCGGCTGCGCGCACGCGCGCGTAGGAGAGAGAGAGTATCTCTCCTCCCCCTCCCACGGCAGCAGCGCGCCGCTAGAGGAGAGAGAGAGAGAGAGAAAGGCGACTCTCTCTCTCCCCCCCTCCCACGGCTGCGCGCACGCGCACCGCTGGAGGGGAGAGAGAGAGAGAGAGAGAGAGAGAGAGAGAGAGAGAGAGAGAGAGAGAGAGAGAGAGAGAGAGAGAGAGAGAGAGAGAGAGAGAGAGAGAGAGAGAGAAAGAGAGAGAGAGAGAGAGAGAGAGTCGGTTGGGAGAGAGAGAGAGAGAGAGAGAGAGAGAAAGAGAGAGAGAGAGAGAGAGAGAGAGAGAGAGAGAGAGAGAGGGAGAGAAAGAGAGAGAGAGTTGGCTGGGAGAGAGAGAGAGAGAGAGAGAGAGAGAGAGAGAGAGAGAGACTAAATATATATATATATATATATATATATATATATATATATATATATATATATATATATATATATATATATATATATATATATATATATATATATATATATATATATATATATATATATATATATAAGAAAAAAAAAAAGATAAGAGAAAAGAAAATAGAGAGTAAACCAAAAAGGAGAAGAAAAGAGAAGGAGGGAAAGAGAGATGGAGGGTAGAGAAAAGGAGCTAGAAGAGAGAAGAGAGATGAGGGAAGAAAAGGGAATGGTTGAGAGGTCCAAATTGTTCATGTACACTCTTTCAAGACTTTAGGCACATGTACGACATGTTTTGAGGGTGTAATTGGTGGGTTTTTATGTTGTTGCTTACAAGATTGACTAATACTAGCCTTCCAAATAATGAAGAAGCCACAACTATTGCCATTTCTGAAAACATAAGCCTAGTTTTGTGCCAAAAATAAGGAAATGCATTGCTATGTATATATCATAAATTGCAAAATATGTTTGATTATTCATATGTTTATTTTGAAATGTACTAATGATTTAGAACCTCACCTATGGATCTTGCTCGTGGATTGTCACCTCCAGGTTTGATTTGCGCGGATCAGAGATTATTGTGGATTTTGAAGTAAAGAGCTACAAAGTGAGGACTTGAAGAAAAACTTGGATCGAAGAAAAGTGAAGAAAAGATTAAATCGCAAAGACTAGAAGACAAAGATCGAGGGTGACTTCCTGCACTGTAGCGGGAAGCCTACGTCATATCCAGCCGACCCGACACCTTGGCGGCATTTAGTTGTATTTATCTGTTCCGCACTGTAGCGGATTTTTGTATCGCGGACCCGCACTGTAGCGGGCATCACTGTATCATTCAGATTTTAGTGTATCATCGAGTTTGTATATACACCGACCCAGTGATTTCGAGAACCAGTGCTGTATCTGATTTGTCTCTTTTTTTTTCGACGCCTACGGTTGTGTACGCACGCACGTCTCGACATTTCCGAGGGCAAGGGGCCCACGCGTACGAGGATCACGCACGCTCTAGAGAGCAGAGGCGAGGCGCCCAGCGCGCAGACGCCTCTCGCAGGACAGCGGGAAAGGTGCACCAGAGCGGGGCCTGATCCAACCCCACGCGCCGGCTTCCCGCCACGACCTCCTTCTTCCCGACACCTGAACCCGACGTGAAACGAGGTGGTTGCCCGGTGATCCTCATCGCGTCACCCACTCCTTGAGAAGACAGACAAGAACCTCGGCATCGGACAAAGACTCCAGGTACTAGCACTTCAAGTTATTTGAATTTTGCATTGTTTCACACACACATTGAACAGAAAGACTGTCTTGCTGTCTGCGTTTGAGCATCCACACTTTGCATTAGTTTAGTCCATACGTGTGAGCACTTTTTTCTTCTTGCTAAGACTAGGGATTTGCTGATTTCATAGCTTAGACAGAATATTAGAAAACTTATCACAAAAAGGGGGAAAATACATTGAAATCTTGGGAATCGAAGAGAGGACAGTTCGACTAGACTTTGGCCTAGGCAAATCAGAGTGATTAGACTTACCTTTACCTCCTGGCTCGCGACTCATTGAGCTTCTCTGATCTCTACTCAGAGCTTAGAGAAATAATTGAACCACTTACATTGGACCTTGTGCTACATTCTAGGACAGAGCAGAGAAGAGAGATGGAGGATATATTCAAGGAAATGGTAATAGAGAAACAGGGGGCTCGCGTAGTTCAAGCAGTATTGAGAGAAAAAGGGAAGTTTACAGGCTTGAACGTAACCGAATATCTGGATGTTTTTGAGGAACAAGCACGAATTTATGGTCTACCCGAGGATGTGTTTACACATTACTTCACACGGGTAGTATTAGGATTTATTTTAGCCCCTATCACAACACATATAGCAAATCCTTGGGCCGAATTCAGAAAGGAATTGCATAAGTTGTTTTATCTGGAAGACTTTTCCCAACACAGTAGAGAAGGGTTCTTGCGGTGGATAA
This sequence comes from Ceratopteris richardii, assembly GCA_020310875.1. NCBI lineage: Eukaryota > Viridiplantae > Streptophyta > Polypodiopsida > Polypodiales > Pteridaceae > Ceratopteris > Ceratopteris richardii. Next base: position 175,638,546 of record CM035417.1, on the reverse strand, counting down.
GCTCTCCGAAGCCCACTGCATCCCTCACTCAACTTTTGAATGAGTTCTTGAGAAGATATGAACAACTTCCACAGGCCGATTTAGATGCTTTAAGACCTGACCTAGTTATATCTTTCCTTAGGATCTTAAGTCTTGAAGACAGGACTGAGGTCGAAAGGAGGATTGAAGAGTCTGGGAAGAGATTTGGATTGACTGAAGATTGGAGTGTAGTGAGGAGAGAGGTCGAAGCGGTTGCCCAAATGAGGCAACGCCAGGCGGTGTTATACGATAGACCTGCAGTGGTAACACCACAACCGCCTAGGGAAGCTCCACTTCCGGCAATTTCGAATGTGCCAACGTCAGCTTTTGCTGATGTTGCATCCACTTCGCGATCGCCAATCGAGCTACAGGTTGAGATTCTCAGTCGACAGATAGAGAATCTTATTACGATGTAAGCGTCTATGTCAAAAGAGATGGCGAGTATTCACAATAAAGTTAATTCTATGGGATATCATGACCCCACTCCTCCTCAGGCGAATATGAGTTATGCAGATACATTACAGAGAGGCACTATGCCCATTCCAAATATGCAAGGCTATGTGATGCCTCAGCCTGCACCTCCAGTGCAGCCTGTTGCCCAACAGATACCTACACCACCAGTGCAAACCACATTTCAAAGAAACACTGGACCTTTTGACAGACGAGCGACTGGTGGGTTTGGAGGGGCTAAGAGATGCGTATGGTGTGATGCACAAGAGCATTTTTCATATGCCTGTGAAGAGCTTAAGCTAGCAAAAGAGCATCAACTGGTGATAGATATCAATAAGAAGTTATGTGACCTCAGGACCCGCCTTCCTCTACCTGTAAATTGGGGAAAGGAGGGAATGAAGAAGTTTTATGAAGATTTATCTGGCAATAATGCAAGTACATCAGCTGCACGATTAGAACCTGTTGAGGAGGAAGATGAAAAAGTGCCTAGACCTCGACCCCAAAGAAATTATTCCATTGAGGCTTTAGTGAGGGCTAGGGATGCGATCATGCAGAAGACTGCCTGGAAGTCTCCTGTTGATGAATCCTCGGTCTATTCGCACATAGCAAATGTGGAGGAAAAGAGGAAAAGGGATGAGAGTCACGAAGAGACTGAGCCTGAAAGAAGAGTGACTAGAAAGCAAAGCCAAGAGGCCGAAGAAAAAGCTAAAGAGTCAGAGAAGAAAGTTCAGTTCAAAGAGCCTGTTGTTTCAAAGGAAGAGGCAAAGAGGAAAGAGATAAGAGAGGGAAAGAGGCCGGCTGGGCCAACTAAAATTCAAGAACCAACTAAAGAAAAGGAGAAAGAACCTGAACCGGTTCAAAAGAAAGATGAAATTCAAGAAAGTATTCAAGAGGCTGAAAAAGAAAAGAAGAAGAAAAAGAAGAGAACTCCAAAGGCTGTATTAATTTCTGAGTTGGAAAGGAAAAATGATGCAAGAGAGATATTAAATGACATTTTACTGAAGAGCCAAGTGACCATGTCCTTGGAGCAGGTCTTCTCCATAGCGAAGCCTGAGTTTAAGGACAGTTTTATAAAGCTGGTTAAGAGAAAGAGGTTTCCACTACCTGAAGATGTAGAGATGGAAGAAGTACCTGAAGATATTCAAGTGACAAATGAAGCAGTTACATTGAGTGATACATCTGATGATGATGATGATGAGGTTGCCAGGTGTCATAAGAATTCTCTAGGTCCTATCATACCTGATGATGAAATGAGGAAGACAGAAAGTGAGTTTAGCAGGACCTTTTGGGCAAGAGGAACTCCAGAGATAAAGGTGAAGTTAGGGAGCAACGAGGAGTCATGTCTTGCTCTAGCCTTGATTGACTCAGGGTCAGAGATAAATGTGATTTCTAAGAAGCTCTATGATAAGTTTAGGTGGCCGATTGATAAAGATCATGGATGGAGGATGAGGACAGCGGATAATGGTTCAGGAGCACTGCTTGGGGCATGCGCCTTTGTGCCTGTGACCATAGGTGGGATTTCTGAGGAATTTCACTTCTTTGTCCAGGACCATTGTTCATATGAGGCTATCCTTGGGCAGCCCTTTATAGCTGAGGTAAGAATGGAGACTAAGGCCATGGATGATGGATCTGCCTATGCACGAATCCGATCTAGATCAGGTCTTCATTCTTTGCAAGTGATGACGGTGTGTCCAAATCACTCCAGGAATAGAAAGAATATAAGAAAGAAACCTATTAATTCACATGATCATGATGAGTGTATGCCTGTTGGAGAGTATGGAGCTTCTGCTGATCAAAATTTCTGTTAGGATCCACTGTTGAGCAAGACAACAGTGCGAGTTGGTTTGATGTCTCGCATGACTCTGTACATAGTTTTGAAAGTTTTTCTATTTATTCATCTGCATTGAAGTTGCTATGTTTACAAAAAGAAAATGTTTCAAATAAATTCAGAAAATTTCATGAGAGACACTATAAGCATTTAGGAATGATGTTACCTGATGAGAAGATTGAAGATGTGATCCAATTGGAGAGAAGTTCGACTACTCTGGAAGAGCTTGAGAAGGCATTTGAGAGAAATGAGAAATCAGAAATCATTATGCTCAGCTCTATCCAAGAGTATGAGATGATTAAGGAGTTTATAAGAGAGCATGAGGTAAATGTAAACACAAAGTATAAGACTGTGGATAAGAAAGTGAAGCCTATAGCTCAGCCATTGCCAGAAGATAGTCATGAGAAATATTTACGAGTGTCAGATGACCCTATGCTGAGACGACGAGAGCTCATAGGGCATCATTTTACTGATGAGACTATTAAAGAGATCAAGTTTGGAGAGAAACCATTCCTGAGAGAAGAAGAAAAACAGAAATTTATTGAAGTCATCAAGAAACACGAAAAAGCATTTGCACTTTTCCCACATGAGATAGGTTGTGCAGACCCGAAACAAGTACCTCCCATGATTATCTTTACAGTGCCACATATACCATGGAATATCCGGCCTATACCAGTCCCAAAGGCTCACTTACCTGAGCTGATGAGGTTGCTAAAGGAAAAGATTTCCATGCGGATATTGGAACCCTCCTCGGCTCCATATTCAAATAGGTGGTTTACTGTGGCGAAGAAAAATGGGAAGCTTCGTTTCATTCAGGATCTGCAACCTGTGAATAAAGTCACAATTAGAAACGTAGGGACAGGACCCATAGTGGATGAATTTGCTGAAGCATTTGCTGGGCATTCCATATACTCTATGGGTGATTTGTATTCAGGTTATGACCAGTTTCAGTTGGCTATGGAGAGTAGAGACATTACGACCATGAAGACTCCACTGGGCCTTGTACGCATGTGTACTTTGCCGCAGGGAGCGACGAATTCTGTGGCTCACATGATGAATGCCATGAATCTGGTTTTACGAGACTTTATACCTTCTGTGACTATGCCATTCATTGATGATGTTCCAATAAAGGGATGTGAGGAAAGAGTGAAAGATGTGAGTTTAGATGCTTCAGGATGTAGAAAGTTTGTGAGAGATCATATTGCTGATTGTGAGAAGATCTTTGAGAGGTTTGAAGATGTGGGGCTAACACTTTCTTTAGAGAAATCGGTTTTTGGCGTTGATGAGGTCCTCATTGTAGGACATCTGTGTGGATATTATGGCCGCAAGCCATACCCGCAGAAAGTTGAGGCCATTAGCAGGATCTCTGAAGTATGTCGTAATGTTAGTGAGGTGAGAAGGTTTCTAGGAGCCTGTGTATTCTATGTGATATGGATTCCTCACTTCGCTCACGTTGCGAACCCCTTATATGATCTCCTGAGAAAGAGAAAGAAGTTTGTATGGACAGAGAAACAGTCGAGAGCTATGCGTAAACTAAAGCAGCTGCTAATTGAAGCTCCGATTCTAAAGCGTGTTGACTATTCACGTCAGAGACCTATCATTTTGACTGTTGATACCAGTCCTATTGGCATAGTCTGGGTCATAGGGCAAGATGATGATGAGGGGCAGAGATATGCAGTGCGCTTTGGTGCTAAGATCCTACATGATACCCAAAGAAAATATCCTCAGATTAAGAGAGAGTTATGGGGATTAGTGACTGCTTTAAAGAGCGATAAAGAGTATTTCATTGGAGCGAATGTGATAGTTGAGACTGACTGTCTTCCACTGATTGGCATGATTGCAAATTGTTCATCTCCGGATATTGCTATGCTTAGATGGATCTCTTATGTGAAGTTTATAAATCCTGCATTTGTACACATAGCTGGAAAGTCGAATACAGTTGCTGATATGCTTTCAAGGGCAAAATTCAATGATGAGTCTGATGATGATGATGAGGTAGAAAGGGATATACATATGATGAGATACGATCCATTGGTGTATGTATATGAGCGGTTCCGTGAGAGTGAGTATGATGGCGAGTGGAGAGATATTGGAAGATATCTGAGTACTTTGAAACCTTTCCCCGGTTGGTCCACAAATAAGTATAGATCCATTAGGAAAAAGTCTTACAACTTTTTCTTGAAGGACGGGCTTATTTGGAGACATGCTAAAGGCAAGGTGAAGAGTCCACAGAGAGTACTAAGTTCGAGGAGTCTTCAGAGAAAAGTTATGAGAGAGATGCATGAGACCTTATGGGTAGGTCACAAAGGATTTTATGCTACATATGAGAAGATTAGGGAAGCTTACTGGTGGCCAGGGATTTATATAAATGTGAGAGATTTTGTAGAAACTTGTGCTACATGCCAGGTGCATTCATCAGTTAGGCACAGAGACCCGTTACATCCGACTTACCCTCCTTGTATCCATTACAAGTGGGTGGTCGACCTTGTAACCATGCCCAAAGGGATAGATAAGATGAGATACATTGTACTTGCTAGAGAGGACTTGACCAACCATGTGGAAGGTCGAGCTCTTCGTACGAAGACTACTTATAATGTATGCAAATTCCTTTTAGAAGAAGTGATCTCAAGATTCGGATACGTTGAGAAAGTGGTTGCGGACAGGGGAGAGTTGGATGCGAGAGAGGCAAAAGAGTTCTTTGATCATCATGGAATTCGATTGTCTCTCACCACTGCCTATAATCCAGAGGCAAATGGGAAAATCGAGAGAGGTCACCCTTCCATCGTGAAGGCGATCTCTAAGGCTTGCAGCGATGACATCAAGCAGTGGCCTAGGTTTCTTCCATTCGCGTTATGGGCTGATAGGATGACTTACACTCGATCCACAGGTTTCATGCCTGCTGAATTGATGTACTGTCAAAAGCCAATCTTCCCCATCCAGACTCAGATAGTGACATGGTTGACGCTCCCATGGAATGATGGTATGACGAGAGAAGAGTTATTATCATTGAGAATAAAGCAGTTAGAACAAGGAAATGAAAAGTTGAAAGAAGTAGTCCAAAAGTTAAAGGAGTCAAGGCTAAAGAATAAGATCTATTTTGACAAAACCCATCGACTGAGACCACATAGGATTGAGATAGATGATTGGGTGTTGGTGTACGATAGTACATTCGATACTCAATAAGATGCTAGGAAGAAATTAACCAAACGATGGTTTGGGCCATATGTGGTTACGTCTGTGTTTGAAAATGGTACGTATGAGCTTCGTGAGTTAGACAATACTCCTTTGAAATCTTTGATTGCAGGAAAGAGGGTAAAATTATTCAAGAAAAGAAATGAAGCGGATTATGAGATTGAGCAAGAACTTCTGGAGGGAACTGATGACACTGAGGTTGATGCTGATGAAGAATGATAGACCATGAAGATAAAGAAAAGCTGGATCAAAATGAAGAAAAATGACCAGGTGAAACGTTTCTGATTTGATATTTGTTTTCTTTCTCATAGAGCATCTGCATTGCATTGATGTGCATAATAGAGATATGTATAAGTTTATGAAAATCATGTAGAATAAAGATAACAAAGATCTATTATGGGTTTGCATGAAGCATGAATGACTAGGAAATGATATGAATAGGATCAGTTAGTGGACTAGAGACTTTTGGGAGTGAAAGCTTGGGAATGTGATGGCATGCTTAGACCGAGTGCATGTATATGCTGATTGATTTGAACACTTAGTGAAGTGGGAAACTTTGGATCTTACTATTTGTTTCTTATGAGATCTTACCTCCATATGGATCATGATTTATAAAGAAACATTCATACTCTTGCCAGCTTATATGTGCGTGTATGTTGTTGGTGCGCTACGATGGGCTAGTAGGCGGGTGGAACCACCTTGGTCGGGTGATCAAGGCCACAAGCCGTAGCTAGTTTCGTCGTAGGCCTGACCTATCTGTTGTCATGCACCTGTATGGGTCGGTAGGTAGGTGGAGTCACTCTGACCGGGTGGTGAGAGCCACGAGCTGACGTCGATTTCATGCAGGGCTGACGTTGTGTATGTCGTGCGCTATGCCGGGTCGGCAGACAGGTGGAATAAACTTGGACGGGCGGACAAGTGCATGAGTCGCACCCGATTTCGACATAGGCCGATTTGTGAAAATAAAAGATAAAAAGAAATGCTGAGCTGAGATGAAGTGGAAAAGAAAAAGAAAAAGAAAAATGAAAAAGAAAAAGAAAAAGAAAGAAAGATCTAATGGAGAGCTCGACAAGTAGGAGATAAATAGTAGGAATCGAGGTATATTCTACAAACTGAGTTAGTAGAAACATATGTATATGCTAGTACTTAGAATGAGCAGTTGGATCTGAACCAGTCGAACGAACAAGAGATCTAGAAAGCCGACGATTTATTCATGTGATTACTTGTCAGGTTGCAGATGCAGAAACATAATATGATGTTTGTGAAGCTTGAATCTACCTAATTTTCTAAAATTCGTACTAATCTTTATAAAAGATTGCATGACTGCATGGGATCATGATTTAAGTTTTGATAAGAGAGGCATAAAAAGTGTAAAGAAATTTTAAAAGAACCCTAATACTCTTCTGTTGGATCTTGTAGGTTGGCCCATCGGGACGATGTGCAGGTTTAGCGGGGGCGAATGTCGGGATGAAATCCCTCAGGGAAGTGTGATGATTTTTTTCAAAAGTTCATTGTTTTTGAGTTATTGTGTGATGTTTTGATCTAAAGAGGATACATTTCATGCATGATTTGACTGATTTGATTGCCTGTGTGATAAGAAACCATGTTAGAGATGTGTGTTGGAACCGTGCGTGTAAATAATTGACATTAGACCCAAGAAAACCTTAGGTTTGACCCTTGAAACTGAGTGGAAACACGAAGTTTACCCCCTGAAAAATGAACTTGAACCCTTGGAAACCCTTGGAGTTTAGGCCGAAATTATAAATAAACTGTTAAATTGACAAGTTTGAGATAATTGTGAGCAAATGCTAAATTTTCCCGGCCAAAAACCCTAGGTCGGACCCCTGGAAATGGCGGTTTCTGTAGGCCAAACCCTTAAAACCCATTAAAACTGTAAATATCCAGTGTGAAAACGTAACCTTAGTCTACAGAAAAATTAAAATACCGCCGAAATTAGAAAGTTAATTGAGGAGGTGGGAACGTTCTAGAAGCCAGTCCAAGGGGGGGCCTATAAATAAGTGCTAATTCATTTGTTTAACCTCACCCTATGGATCTTGCTCGTGGATTGTCACCTCCAGGTATGTTCCTTGTCCTGACTTCTCCGTTCATGTTTTGCTTTCTTGTTCATACTTCCATGGGGATACACCGAGATGAAGATAGTCTTTTCCGTTAGCCGTCTTCGTTCCATAGGAGTGTTTTCGTTCGGATGACCAAGGAAGAAATAGTTGCAGAGTCGGTCGGTGTATGACATAAGTGTTTTAGTGATACATGCACGCTGTAGAGGATCTATGGAGAGAGCTATGTTGCAGACAGTGGAGCGAGAGAGATGGGGAAGCACCAATGGGTGAGACTCTCTCTCCCCCCTCCCACGGCTGCGTGCACGCGCACGTAGGAGAGAGAGAGAGAGAGTATCTCTCCTCCCCCTCCCACGGCGGCTGCGCGCACGCGCGCGTAGGAGAGAGAGAGAGAGTATCTCTCCTCCCCCTCCCACGGCGGCAGCGCGCCGCTGGACGAGAGAGAGAGAGAAAGAAAGGAGACTCTCTCTCTCCCCCCCTCCCACGGCTGCGCGCACGTGCGCCGCTGGAGGGGAGAGAGAGAGAGAGAGAGAGAGAGAGAGAGAGAGAGAGAGAGAGAGAGAGAGAGAGAGAGAGAGAGAGAGAGAGAGAGAGAGAGAGAGAGATAAAGAGAGAGAGAGAGAGAGAGAGAGAGAGAGAGAGAGAGAGAGAGAGAGAGAGAGTCGGTTGGGAGAGAGAGAGAGAGAAAGAGAGAGAGAGAGAGAGAGAGAGAGAGAGAGAGAGAGAGAGAGAGTCGGCTGGTGGAGAGAGAGAGAGAGAGAGAGGGAGAGAAAGAGAGAGAGAGTCGGCTGGGAGAGAGAGAGAGAGAGAGAGAGAGAGAGAGAGAGAGAGAGAGAGAGACTAAATATATATATATATATATATATATATATATATATATATATATATATATATATATATATATATATATATATATATATATATATATATATATATATAAGAAAAAAAAAATAAGAGAAAAGAAAATAGAGAGTAAACCAAAAAGGAGAAGAAAAGAGAAGGAGGGAAAGAGTGATGGAGGGTAGAGAAAAGGAGCTAGAAGAGAGAAGAGAGATGAGGGAAGAAAAGGGAATGGTTGAGAGGTCCAAATTGTTCATGTACACTCTTTCAAGACTTTAGGCACATGTACGACATGTTTTGAGGGTGTAATTGGTGGGTTTTTATGTTGTTGCTTACAAGATTGACTAATACTAGCCTTCCAAATAATGAAGAAGCCACAACTATTGCCATTTCTGAAAACATAAGCCTAGTTTTGTGCCAAAAATAAGGAAATGCATTGCTATGTATGGATCATAAATTGCAAAATATGTTTGATTATTCATATGTTTATTTTGAAATGTACTAATGATTTAGAACCTCACCTATGGATCTTGCTTGTGGATTGTCACCTCTAGGTTTGATTTGCGCGGATCAGAGATTATTGTGGATTTTGAAGTAAAGAGCTACAAAGTGAGGACTTGAAGAAAAACTTGGATCGAAGAAAAGTGAAGAAAAGATTAAATCGCAAAGACTAGAAGACAAAGATCGAGGGCGACTTCCTGCACTGTAGCGGGAAGCCTACGTCATATCCAGCCGACCCGACACCTTGGCGGCATTTAGTTGTATTTATCTGTTCCGCACTGTAGCGGATTTTTGTATCGCGGACCCGCACTGTAGCGGGCATCACTGTATCATTCAGATTTTAGTGTATCATCGAGTTTGTATATACACCGACCCAGTGATTTCGAGAACCAGTGCTGTATCTGATTTGTCTCTTTTTTTTTCGACGCCTACGGTTGTGTACGCACGCACGTCTCGACATTTTCGAGGGCAAGGGGCCCACGCGTACGAGGATCACGCACGCTCCAGAGAGCAGAGGCGAGGCGCCCAGCGCGCAGACGCCGCTCGCAGGACAGCGGGAAAGGCGCACCAGAGCGGGGCCTGATCCAACCCCACGCACCGGCTTCCCGCCACGACCTCCTTCTTCCCGACACCGTCGTGGATTTCTTGGCTCTTCCATTTGAGAGCTTGCCCTAGGCTATCTCAGTAGAGCTCCGAGGTTTTATTGGACGGATGCCCATTGATGAACCTCCTCAAGGATAGATAGAAAGGGCACACATACACACACATATACACACACATACACACATAATGATGCATACACACACATACACATGCATACACACATACAGACACATATACACACACACATACACACACATATATGCATACACACACATAGAGAGACATACACACACATACACATACATGCATACATATGCATACATAATTTGTGAATTTCAACGTGTTCTTGGGGAAATACCAACCGTTGTTGAGAGGCATAGCTGTCCATCCAATTCCATGATGGCAATGATAAGGGCTTGAAGCAAAGGATCATTGTCAAACTTGATACAATAGTGTGCATGCTTAGGTTTACAGTCTGTAAACGAAGAGGAGTTGTTCTTTTCTGACTTTCATGATGGTTTGGCGATAATTGCAGTTGTGCATGACAACGAGATAATGCAGTGTCCTGTTGGCAATAAATGGTTAACAAATTGCCATACAAGAATTGTCCCAAGTCTTTGCTATCAAAAAGGGACTAAAATTGCTCTTCAGTTCTAACATGCCTTCAAAATGTTCTGCATGAATGGCTTTTCCAAACAGGGTTTAGTGTTGGCTTGAAAGACATGTACTTAACAGATGAAATCAGAACATATAAAAAACTTCTTGAAGAAGTTCATATTGCTGTAGATGATGGCAGATTGTCTTCTCAAAGAGTTCTCACTTTGGAAAGGCAGATCCGATTAGTCCTGTCAGGAAAAGAGGAACTCATTCCAAGAACTTTTATCAATCCATGTCGTAGTGATATCTTTGACTATGGTTACCAAGAAAATTTTCTTAGCTTAGTTGAAGAAATCAGTGCTAGAAGATCAGAATTTGTGAATTTCAACGTGTTTTTGGGGAAATACCAACCGTTGTTGAGAGGCATAGCTGTCCATCCAATTCTATGATGGCAATGATAAGGGCTGGAAGCAAAGGATCATTGTCAAACTTGATACAACAGTGTGCATGCTTAGGTTTATAGTCTATACTGTCAAATTCATGTTGATGCCATAAATATTATAGTTTAATATTCCATTTTGAAAAATTATTGACCTTGAAATTTCGATACATACACAACACATGCATACGCATAAATAAATAAATAAATAAATAAATCCTATTTCAAAAATCCTAAATTGAAAACACTAATTTCGATATTAGGGTTTTAAAACCCCTAATTTAAAAACTCTAATTCAACCTTTTAGCCATATGTTTGAAGTATATGTACACATTGCATCTATTCTTTTGACATCCTACTAGAGAGATGTCTCTCCTCCCAACCTTATGCCTCTATATATAGCTACTCAAATCAACAAGGATCATAATATATATAAAGATATATACACATCATGTACATACACATACATAAATATAAAATGGAGTAGATATATTATGCATCACACATACATGCCTAAATGCACACATAAATATATATATACATGCATACATATTTACATGTACACATTTACACATAGACATATATACATGTACACATCACATATACATGCCTACATACACACATATTATGCATCACACATACATGCCTAAATGCACACCTAAATATATATATACTTGCATACATATTTACATGTACACATTTACACATAGACATATATACATATATACATGCACACATATAGATGCCTACGTGCCTACATGTATACATATATCACACACATGCAAACACATACATATACATGAAATACATATATATGCATACTAACATATGTATACATATAATACACATGAATACACACACATATGCATACATACATGATAAAAATTTGCTCCTCGAAGATAAAGCTATAAATAAAATAATTAGGCGTACCCCCGAGCTTCATGTTCTAACTTAAATGAACATGATTTCATCTCTCTAGTAGGATTCATCATTATTCAAGTTAATAAAAAAATCTATTATCTGATATCCATTCACAAGCTTCAAGTTATTGATCAATAACTAGAGTAGAATTTACTATCTAATCTCCTCATATGTTTTCATTATCGCCATCATTTTGGTAAGACATCAGTATAGTCTCATCTTCATTATCCTTATTGATTTCATTTATTTCTTCTATTGTTAAATCTATGTTCTCATGAATCACATCATCTATTGATGGATTAATATCTATTTCTGGTAATTCCTCTTCCTCATCAGTAGAATCAGCATGTAGAGAATTATCCTCTTCATCAAAAAGATTAGTATGATTATCATGTATAATGATTCTAATTTCTCTTTCAGATGTTGATGTATCAGTATCTGATGCTGAATCATCAAGAGGACTTTCTTCGATCTCTCTAACAATAAATTGTTCAAACAATGACCTACATCTAGGTTGCACATGAATAACTTGCCACCAAGGATGAGAATCTGGGTTTTTATAAAAAAATGCTTGTTCAATATGCCTAGGAAGAATATATGGTTCTTTAGTAGATCGCATTACCTTGGAAGAATCAATTGCCCAAAGCCCAGATAATTCCTTTCTTAATGTGGAATTACTACCTTTATACTCGGCTCGAAACCAGTCAACCTTCAAAATGACCTATCAGAATATATAACAACAAAACCCCATTATTAGGTGCTTAAAAAAATAACTAACTCTATCATAAAAAATATAAAATTTTTTCTACCTGTTTGAATGTACGAAATGAAATTTCGTAGATACCAACAATAGTTCCTACGTAACCAATTTCGCTATCTATAAGGTTTGTGTCTTTTGAGCTAGCACGTGATAGTTGCTTCAAAGAAGCAACAATACTAGAATCCTCTGTTTTACGTAAAGAATCAATGGCTTTGACTCTAATATGCTGTCCAAAAGCCCACATATTAGTGAACATTCAAGCTTGCAAAATAAATTCAATTAGTAAATAGAAACTAATATACGTATATGAAAAAAATAAAATACTATTTTAATAAAATTACCTTTCGTTCACAACCTATCATTAACTCTCTTTGCTCATCAGAGATTTCTTCATTATTTGCATTGGCAGGTTGCAAACGACTATATAGCAAATCCGTGAAAGAAGATATATCTGTAATCTCATTATTATCGAGATTACGTCTATATCTTTTGTTTTTTCGCCTTTTACTTTGGAGATTTTGAAGTTCCTCGTACTCGCTAAAGAATGCTTGCATGCATTTTCTATTATATGCTACAAAAGTAGAAACATCATTTTTTTCTTGAAATGTAAATAAGAATGGAACTCCCTTACCTGATAATACCTCATCTGTTATTTTTGAAGAAGACTCGTTGGCCCATGCACGTGGATCTTCTTCATGAACTCTTTCAAGGTACTCACTAACATAATACATGCACTCTTCACGTGGATCCTTTTGGTTTCGCTCTTTGTCACACATAACCTTTTAATATTCCCATAAATCACTCGGCCCAAAACATCCATCGAGTGTTGACAACACCCCCAATCTCTATTTCATCCACAAGATGGACTAATAAATGAACCTGAATATCAAAAAATGAAGTAGGAAGTTCTTTCTCCATCAAACATAGTAGCTCTTTACATTCTCGTTTTTTTTGTGGGATCGAGTTTTTTTCAATCTCTTTGGATGTAATCCACCTATACATATCATAAAAACAATTATAAAGAAGTTAATTAAAAATAAAAGATATCCAATATTTATATATAGTAAATATAAAAGTATCATAATTACCTTATAAGTGATCCAAGACGATAGATCACATCTCGTACTCCTTTCGTTGGACATCCATAGATAACCAAAGGTAAAATATTTTTCAAAAAGTTATGCCAGTCATGGGTCTTTAACCTAGATAAACTCTTATCATCCATAGTAAACATGTTTTGACAAGATACTCCATATCTTGTAGGAGTCTTAATCAATTGAATTCTATTGTTGATAGTATGTTATCTCTTTTGTTGTAATTACCCAAGGAGCAGGTGCATAAGTCGTTTCTTGTTGATGTCTACCAAAAACTGGCCATAACTTTGGTTTGGATTTTTTATCTTTCAAATCATTCCTTGACGCTATGGTATCTTTTAGTCCAAGAAGATGCTACCACAGTGAATAACCAATATTTTTTAATATATGCATAGGATCAAGAAGATGACATACTTTTAACTCTTTTCAATACTCCAAAGAATACCATATTGATATGTTCTCTACGAGTGCCAATTTTCCTTTACCTCTCTTCGCATACTCATTATCTGAATCATCACTGAAGATCTTTTATTATAGATCTATCAGAGGTCCATCTGTCCATTTTTTATACCAATCCATAGGCGTCATAGGTTTTGGACATTGACCTGTTTCAAGCTTTCCATTAGAATGTATCGCTTCTCTTTTGGATCTTAATGGATGATCATCAGGCAAGAATCGTTGATGTCGAAGATAAATATTTTTGTTGAGATTCTTACTATAGATTGATCTCAACCAATCACCACAATATGGACAAGCTTTATAACCCTTAGTAGATATTCTTGCATCATGTAAATGATAAAATATAATTAGATTAAATCATATTTATTTACATGCATACTGAATAAAAAAATTACATCAATACCTGAACAAACACCATATCCTCGAAAATCGTAAATAGTCCAAGCCACAATACCACAAATCATAATATGTCTTTCATTGATGCTTTTCAATACATCAATGACATTAATACCTCTCCACTCTTGGAGATCATCAATCAGAGGAGCAAGATATATATTCATATCTTTAACTTGTCTTTTGCCTGGGATTAAAAGTGAAAGCATTAAATGTTCCTTTTTAATGCTAAGATATGGTGGAAGATTGTAGTTTATGACTACCACCGGCCATGTTCACCATTTACTGGATTTCATGGAGAATGGATTAACCCCATCTAATGCAACTCCTAACTTTAGATTCTGTGGATTTTGTTCGAATTCAAGCCATGTAGGATCAATATGCTAAAAAGCAACAATATCATGAGGAATTCTAATTATTCCATCAGTTTTTTTGTGATCATGTGCCCAAGTGAAAACCTTTGATAATTTGGGGCTTTGAAGCATATGTCTAATCCATGGAGCCAATGGGAAATGTCTCAATATCGTTTTTGGGATTTTACCTTCTTCGCCCTTATGTTGAGGAGATTGACATTTGGGACATGTCAAAGAGTCTGCATATTCACCTCTATATAAAATACAATCGTTAGGACATGCATGTATACATTGATAATCTATACCAAGATTATTGATTATCTTCTTCATTTCATCATGTGAGGTAGGAAGAATATTCTGACTTGGTAAAAACTTTTCAGATAATAACTTGTGAGTTCATCAAAAAAAGATATATTAAAAAATAAATAAATAAATATGCATATATATATACACACACATACATATACATGAAATACATATACATCGTATGTACCTTCATTGAATGATTTGTAGATTCTATCATATGTTCAGTTTGAAAGTGTGAGAAGCGGGTTTATAATTGCTATTCAAAGAATTTGGCACTCTTTATAGGCCATACGATGGTGACCTGGATGAATCGCATGCACAGAGGTTACTCAAGATAGAGCAACCTAATTATAATGGACTAGTGCCAGCAGGATTCCTGGGGTATGTAGTAAACCTCTTGCATGTCAATGATGAGCATCTAAACTTTAGGGTACAAAGTGGAAATCATGGTGGCTTGAGAGGATCACTTTTATAAAGCTTGTTCAAAGAACTTCACGTTTATGACACTGAAGTTCTTTGAACAAGCTGTATAAAAGTGATCCTCTCAAGCCACCATGATTTCCACTTTGTACCCTAAAGTTCAGATGCTCATCATTGACATGCAAGAGGTTTAGTGCATACCCCAGGAATCCTGCTGGCATTACTCCATTATAATCAGGTTGCTCTATCTTGAGTAACCTCTGTGCATGCGATTCAGCCAGGTCACCATTGTATGGACTATAAACAGTGAAAAATTCTTTGAATAGCAATTATAAATCTACTTCTCACACTTTCAAACCAAACATATGATAGAATCGACAAACCATTCAATGAAGGTACATACTTCATATCCTCCAAAACAAACAATCATATATATATATATATATATATATATATATATATATATATATATATATATATATATATATATATATATATATATATATATATATATATATATATATATATATATATAGAGAGAGAGAGAGAGAGAGAGAGAGAGAGAGATAGATAGAAAATTGAAAAATATACCTTAATAGTGTCGAAACAGATACATTACTCCATCCAAAATGATTTTGAAGATTGAGAATAAGTAAGCTCGCACTTAATCGTGTCAAACGACTTCCTTCATATACATGCTTTAGACATTCCTCTCAAAGATATTTCTCATTTTTAGAAATATCAATGCTCTCACTGTCATTTTGATACCAATCCTCAATAAAATCTTCCATGCCATCATCTTCATCATTGTCACACACTCTTGTACTTTGTCGTCTTTTGAATATAGATCTTTCAACCTTTCATATTCCACAGGATTACTTTTGCGTAGCCTCCTCATAGAAGCTTCTGATAAATGAGGTCTTACTAGCAATTGTGAATGTTGTGGAGGAATATCATCAACATCATACGTTGGAATCTATACATATAAATAAAATTCATTGGTATTCCATAAATGAATAAAAACTAAACTTTAAATATAAAATTAAGTATATAACTTATTTAATATGGATAGAAAATTTTTATTCTCTCTAGCTAAAAGGTGCTCTTGGAGGCCTACACCATCCATAATTCACTAATAGTTCATCACCGGCATTTAATGTAGTAATAGCATTGACAACTATGTATCTTGATACATCTCTACTCATGTATGGTGATTCATGACTATTTTCACGCTCCTCAAATGTGCAATTAGTCCTTAAACTATTATGTAACCCTCGACTACTATTTATTAAACCTACTATATTTCCATGTGTATAAGGTCTTCCACCAACATATAATCTTTCATTTTCTGCATGTAAAATCCTTCTACTAGTAAGGGATGCTGCGTTCAAGCATATTCCATAAGTACTCATGCTTTGAACATAACGTGAAAGTCGATGCCAATCTCCCCATCCATATATAGGACCACAAAATGACATAAGAGTGACTTCAGAGTTCGGAGGCACATACAAATCCTCAACAATAAAGAGACCACGACCGACATTAGTAATAGTGGATGGTGCAATCATATAGCGATTACCCCAAAAGTTGAAAACCTCTCCATCTAAAGGAAGTGGTCCTCTATTCCATCCTCCATATCTTCTTCTATCATATGTTTTAACTAAAGAACGATCACGAGCTGGTATTGGATAATCTCCAGCCGTTTTTGTCTCTATACCAGGATGTAGAGGATTTCTAGAAACCTCTGCTTGTAATTGATGAACAACAAGTCCATGATGTGTACGAGGTATATGAACGTTATGAGAAAAATTATCATCATCATCATCATCGAGCAAGTATTCTTGTATATCAACAGTAATTTGATTTTGTACATGATTTTTAAATAAAATAATGACATTAATATATATATAAAATGCATACCCAAGCATTATCACGTTGACCAAGTGATGGTGCACGCTCAAAATCACCATACTCTGCCTCATGTTCAATCCATTCCAATCATGGTCTTCGATACGTGCCATAACAAGAGTTACACCAACATATAATATGCTCTTGATAGTAAAATTCATCATAATTCCTATCGGACGACACATGTGAGGTCGTTGCATGGGTAAGAGGTGGTGGACTACCCTCTGATTGATCAGAATCTGCACATAATAAGAAACAAAAAAAGTTATAAGTTATGTATCCATCAAATATATTTAAAATTAAATGTTTGATATACTTACAGTATATAGTCATTGCACGATGAGGAGACGGTGGTGGAGTTCCATCTGATTGATCAGAATCTACAAACAATGGTATTTGATATTAATAATCTGATAATATACATACACAAAAAATTCACATATACATATTTACACATACACACATATTCACATATATACATTTACACATACACACATATTCACATATACACAACTACACATTATTGTGGGATAAATGCATGTATTTTGTATGAATGCGTGTATATGCATGCATGTGTGTATATGTATATATGTGGATATGTATATGTGTGTTTATGTTATATGTATGTATATGTGTATATGTATACATATATGTATGCGTATATGTTTGCATATATATGTGTATGTGGGTATGTGTATGTGTATGTGTGTGTATATATGTGTATGTATTCTGATTTTTTTTTCTGTTTGAGATTAAATTAACAGGAGATATTGTATGGTGGAAAAAAATAACAACCTAACATACCACCTGGGACGTGGTAGTTTTTTCGTAGACAGCTACATCTTTAGGAGTCATTTCCTCAGCAGAAGGTACACAAATTAATAGTTTATATTTATAATTTTTATATATTTCAGTAATTTTCTACATTTAATTTATGTATTTTTTTCTTAAATAAACAGGCCGCTGCAAAGAAGAGAGTGGAGTGGGCCACACATCGCACCAAAGCCAAATGGGCCATAATGGTTTTGTAGCTACATTTGTAAGTATATGTGTTATTGTGAGTATATTTTTTATTTGAGATAAAATGCAAGCAACTAATCCTTTTTATTTGTTTCAATGCAGCGGAAGGATTATGGCCGATATCCTACGAAACATGAGATCGAGTATGCTACACATTTTGGATATCAGCATTTGAGTGAGTATGTGCGAGATCATCCTGATGCCTTTGTGAGTATTATTAAATTTTATATAATTATTTTATTTTTATGAATGGTTTAATTGTTTTATTTATTTATGTTTGTTATATGTAATACAGGAGTATTATGGAGAGACACATATGGATGAGGTGGAGAGACAGACACAGGAGGGACGATCTCGATCGTCACAGGGTGATCATGACGATGAGGATGAGGATGATCTAGATGATCATGATACTGCTGATGATGATGATCATCATGATGATGATGATGATCATGATGATGATGATCATCATGATGATGATGATGATTAGGATTTTAGTTGATTATGACATTGGATTATATGTATTTACATATATATATATATATATATATATATATATATATATATATATATATATATATATATATATATATATATTATCTATATATTTTTCATTTCAGTTATGTTTTGAATTGTGTGTATTGTATTAAGTAATGAAGAGCTTTGTTCTATTGATTGTTATTATTGTTTATATTTAGCATGTGTCTTAATACTTTAATTATATAATCATTCCTATGTGTGTACCTAAGTGTATATGTATGTGTGTGTATATGTATGTATGTGCATGTATATGTGTGTGTATATGTATGTATGTGCAGGTGCATGTGTAAGTCTATATGTGTGTATGAGTATGTGCATGTGCATGTGTATGTGTGTGTATATGTATGTGCATGTATATGTGTAACTCTATGTGTATATGTGTGTATGTGCATGTATATGTGTATAT
>CM035417.1:175611923-175614423 GCA_020310875.1 Ceratopteris richardii | reverse complement strand
AGATGGGAGATTCTCTACAGATAGAGAACTTGGATAGGGAAAACTATCGTGCATGGTCAATGAGGATGGAAGCTCATCTTATGAGCAAAGATTTAATAGCCTACATCACAGGAGAAGAAGAGAAGCCACAGTTCAGAGTTCCTAGTGTTCCAACTAGGGAAGAGTTAGCAGATTTGAAAAATTGGATGAAGAAAGATGCTCAAGCTAGGAGCATTATATATATGGCAGTCAATGATTACTTGTTACCTCATATTCGAGGTCTTGAAAGTGCTACTGATATTTGGAATGCTTTGGAGGAGCATTTCCAGAATACTACCAAGTCAAGGAAGGCATCCTTATGGGCAGAATTTACAACCTTTAAGAAGAAGGCTTCTCAATCCATTTCAGACTATGTGACAAGGATGAAAGACATTGCAGATGCTTAAGGAGTTGTTGATGAAGACATTGAGGAGGATAAATTGGTAAGGCAAATTCTTACAGGTTTAAGAGGTGATGACAAATGGAAGCCATTCATTTTGTCTACAGAATTATCACTTGATCATTTCACTCCTGATTTAAATCAGTTGTTAGGTCATATGCTAACATTTGAGCAAGATGTTAAAGGAGATGGTGACAAGAGTGCAGGTCATGCAATGTACTCAAAGGACAAGAAGAAGAATAGCAAAGGAAAGCAACAAGCAAATGAAGATGAAGGTACAACTAGTCAAGCCAACTTCCTAAGAGGAAGAGGAGGTGGCAAAGGTAGAGGAAGAGGCAGGAACAACAAAGATGGAGGCAAAGCTTGCTGGATTTGTGGTAAGACAAATCACTTAGCTAATGATTGTTGGCATAATAATCAGAGTAATGGTGGATATAATCAGAACTATAATTCAAGAGGAAGAGGAGGCAGAAATCAAAGAGGTAATTTCTGAGGTAGAGGTAGTAGGGGTTACTTTGGAAGAAATGCAGGTAGAGGTTTCCAAAGTCAACAATATAACAACACCTACTACAATTATGCTTCAGATCAAAAGGAGGATTGAACATTGATAATGAATGCAACTTGTGAAAGGCAGAGTGAAGATCAGAGAGTCTTCTACATTGACTCAGGGTGTAGCAATCACCTAAGTGGTAATATAGCTTTAATGAATGATTTGGAGAATAAGGTTTTTAATCATGTTGTTCAAACAGGTAACAACACAAAGCACAATGTGAAGTCAATTGGATCAGTGAAGGCCAAGGATGGTAGTACCTTATTGAGTAAGGTCTTGTATGTTCCTACAATTCCTAAGAATTTGATAAGTGTAGGACAAATTGTTGAAAAGGGATATGAAGTAAGGTTCACTAATGATGGAGTATATGTGGAAGACCCTAGTCAAGGGTATAAACAGATTGTTTCAGGGAAGAAAGAAGGAAGATTGTTCACATTGAAGATTCAAGGCAATATTGGTCATGCTATGTTCACATATGGAGGACATAAGATCTCTAAGTTAGATCTTTGGCACAAGAGACTTGGACATTTCAATGAAAGAGGTATTAAAGACATGATTAACAATGGTTCAGTGCTTGGATTACCTAATGTTGCAGGTCAACATATGACATACAAATGTGAGGCATGTCAATTAGGTAAGGCTCATAAGAATTTTTACTCCAAGCATGGTTTTATGTACTCAGAGAAGCTTGAATTGGTACACACAGATGTGTGGGGACCATCAAAGGATTTCAGTATAAATGGGTCAAGGTATTATGTGATTTATGTTGATGATGCTACTAGATGGATCACTATTTATTTGATCAAAGATAAGTCAGAAGTGTTTAATACATTCAAACACTATCATGCATATGCAGAAAGAATTACAGGACATAAGTTGAAAAGACTAAGGTCAGATGGAGGGGGAGGGTAATTTTCTAATGAGTTCAGTGATTACTTGTGGAATGCAGGTATAAAAAGGGAAGTTACTTGCAGGTACTCTCCTCAACAAAATGGGGTAGCAAAAAGAAGAAATAGGACTCTTGTTGAGTTTGCAAGATCCATGATGAAGGAGAAAAATTGCCCTAATTATTTGTGGGCTGAGGTTGTAAATACAGCTACTTATTTGGTTAATAGGTTACCATGTAAAGCCTTGCAGGGTATGACACCATATGAGGCTTGGTGGGGTAAGAGACCTACCTTGGATCATTGCAGAGTTTTTGGATGTGTGGCATATGCATATGTGCCATCACAATTAAGGCACAAGTTGGAGCCTAAAGCTGAAAAATATGTTTTCATTGGTTATGATGATAAGCAGATGCGTTATAGATTGTGGAGTCCATCTACAAAACAATTCATGGTTTCTAAAGATGTTACATTTGATGAGCAAAGCACTTGGTATGCAGGTACAATCAATATCAATACAGGTGATGAAGAAGAAGTGAGCCAAAGGAAAGGTAAGTCAAAGGTTCATATATTTGATGAACAAGAGAATAATGAAGTGCAGGTTGAAGTGGAAGAAACACCAAGATTTGATCCTGAATATGAAGAACC